>JACEHZ010000171.1:0-600000 GCA_017893485.1 Hemerocallis citrina
TAGAAGGCGAGGAGGGAGAGTAAGATGTTGTGGCGGACCCTAGACGGCCATAGTGACTGTGCCAGAGGCGGCTGAGGGGAGCGGCCACGCACTAACACCCCTCGTAGATTCGTCCACCGAGGTGGACACTTGACCTCCTTCGCAGCTTCTTTTATTTTATTTTTAGTCGTAGATTTCTCTTCGTGTTCCAATTGTAGTGATGCCTAATAGCGAACTGGCCACCGCTTTTGTATCCCTACTAAGTAATGCGAACTCTTTTTTTTGTGCGGTAATGCTTGTGACTTTTATTCAACATAGAACTATCCTGTAGCCCTAGTTGGATATGGAGTCATGTTTTTAGACTTGTCTCGATCTAAGAGATTTTCGTCTCTTTTGTTGGATTTTCCAGGTCAGCGAGGTGCCATGTCTTCGTTCTGAGCTTGGCATCGTCAAATTGGGGTTAGCCCGGTCCCGAGAGATGCTTTATAAGGCCGAGCGAGAGGCATGTCACTTATGGGTGACCCTAGCTCATCGAGATATTGAGATGAGGCGCCTTGAGTAGAGGACTCGTGAAGTGCCACCCGAAGGCAAGGATTCCTGCCCCTCGGTGGCGTTCAGTCAAGGTTTGAGACTCAAATTCCTACGTCACTCTCTATTTGAGGCGAGATCCGAGAGGGACGAGTTGAAGAACGTGGTGCTTGAGAAGAGCCTCGAGGCAGCGCATCTCCGAAGGACTGTCTCCGATGTTTCTCGTGGGGGCAGTTTGGGCCGAATGCCTCACTTGAAGATTAAAGTGACGGACGACTCATTGAAA
The DNA here is from genome assembly GCA_017893485.1 of Hemerocallis citrina. NCBI lineage: Eukaryota > Viridiplantae > Streptophyta > Magnoliopsida > Asparagales > Asphodelaceae > Hemerocallis > Hemerocallis citrina. The sequence continues at coordinate 794 of JACEHZ010000171.1, forward strand.
GAGCGAGTTGTTGAGCTAGAGGCGGAGAACCTTCTTCTACGATGACTTTCTGAGGGGAGTAACGTCAGAAGCACTTCCTGCCCTCGGGGTGAGTATGCTCAAGAAAGGTCGTTCCACGAATTAGCGCTTCGTTTGCCTCCCGTTTTGCGACATCCTCGAGATGCAGAAAGTGGAGTGGTTGGCTCGTTGAGTGGAGCATCTATTGGGGCAACTGTTAGGCTCTCAGGAGGCGACGACCCTACTTGGCTTGCTGGGTTAGAGACCTCTGCGAAAACAAGGTGACAGCAACACAGCGCTCGCCGGCCCCGCGTGTCGCTTAACCGAAGTATCCCGCTCCCTAGGAGGGGCTAGGGCAGAATTTTTTAATATTGTAGTCTTTGTTTCATATAAGTTGCATATTGAATCTTGATGAAAATAATGTAAATAATGTATAAGTTTTTGCGCTAGAATTAGACTTGTATCCCAAATCTTGGTGAAATAATATATTGCATCCTTTGATCTGGTAATGAGCTTTTTCGAAGAGTTTGTGTTTGGATAACTTTCGGAAGAGGAGCTCAACAGTTGTAGGAACAATTTCGAATGGTGAGTTACTTTGTACTCCCTCGTTCGCTAGTAGCAAAAGTTGTATCGAACCAACTGTTGGACTCCGAACTTGTCGTTTAGAGAGTATTAACAGTTGTAGGAGCAATTCCGAATGGTGAGCTACTTTGTACTTGCTCATTCGCAAGTAGCAAAAGTTGCATCGAACCAAGTGTTGGACTCCGAACTTGTCGTTTAGAGAGTTTCAACAGTTGTAGGAGCAATTCCGAATGGTGAGCTACTTTGTACTCGCTCGTTCGCAAGTAGAAAAAGTTGCATCAAACCAAGTGTTAGACTCCGAACTTGTCGTTTAAAGAGTTTCAATAGTTGTAGGAGCAATTTCGAATTGTAAGCTACTTTGTACTCGCTCGTTCGCAAGTAGTAAAAGTTGCATCAAACCAAGTGTTGAACTCCGAACTTGTCGTTTAGAGAGGGTCTGTGCTCGGTGAAAGAACATTAAGATAATAGTTTTTCTGAGAGAGAGAACTGCTTTGGCTGCTTCTGGGTTGCGAGCTATTATTACATTTGCAAAAACAGACTAAATAAGAAAGAAAATGTTCTAGAGCTAGCTAGAAGTTGCTTGGAGTGGTGTTTTAACACCCTCTTGGTACTTCAATAGGTGCTCCGCATTCCATGTCTTTGGCACTCTCCCCCCCCCCCCCCCCCCCCCCCCCCCCGATCTTCAAGTTGATAAGCGCCAAGTCGAAAAACTTTGGAGATCCTGTATGGTCCTTCCCAGTTAGGTGCTAGCTTGCCCTTCTTGCTTGGAAAATAAATTGATAGCTTCCTGAGCACTAAATCTCCTTCTTTGAGATTAGTAGGGCGGACTCTCTTGTTGTAGGATTGCACGATCCTACGTCAATAGGTTTCTTGCCGAATGAGGATCTCTCGTGGATCTCATCGATGAGGTCCAAGTTACCGCGAACCTCGTCCGTGTTTTGTTCTTCGTTGTAGGCGATCAAGCGGGGTGAAGACAGACCGACCTCAAGTGGGATAACGGCCTCAGAGCCGTAAGTGAGGTTGAAAGGAGATTCTCCCGTGGGGGTCCTCTTTGTAATGCAATAGCTCCAGAGCACATTGGAGAGCTGCTCTACCCACAAACCCTTAGCAGACTTGCTCAGTCTCTTTTTCAGGTCGGAGAGAATTTGCCGGTTGGCGTTCTCTGCTTAACCATTGGACTGTGGGTGGGCGATCGAGGAGAATTATTGCTGAATGCCCAGGTCTGCGCAGAAAGTGCGGAAGGCTACCCCCATGAACTGAGTTCCATTGTCCGTTACCAAAATTCGAAGCACACCGAATCTACAGACAATGATTTTCCAAAAGAAGCACTGCACTCTATTTTCTGTGATTGTCGCTAGGGGCTCGGCTTCGATCCATTTAGAGAAATCGTCGATTGCCACAACGAGGAACTTTAGCTGGCCCGACGCTGAAGGAAAAGGCCCGAACAGATCCATTCCCCACATTGCAAAAGGGGTTGGGCTGGATAGAGAGGAGAGCTAGGCTTGAGGTAAGTGGCGGATCGTTGAGAATTTTTGGCAAGGGCCGCATCGGCGAACGTGTTCGGCATCGCGAAGGAGAGTGGGCCAGAAGTATCTATAGTTCAAGATTTTGCGGGCGAAGGATCTTGCTCCCAATTGAGCGCCACATATCCCTTCATGGACTTCCTCTAAAGCATACTGGGCTTCCGCGGGGGAGAGACATATCAAGTAGGGTCTGCCGTTTACTTGAGTGTATAAGCGTTTGTACATGACTCCCTCGATGAATGTGTACCGTTCGGCTCTGGTTCGGATCTTTCGAGCCTTTTTAGGGTCAAAGGGAAGGATCCCATCTCTGAGGATGTAACCCCTGTTCCCGAGTATACAGATTCTCATTTTCCGTATTTTTGTATTTTAATTTCTTCTGTAAATTATTCTGTCCTTTGAAGCCAACAAAGCCATTGTATCATATTATTACTATTGACTATTTTATTTTATATGAAGCCCAATCTTATAGCCCAAACCAAGTCCCATTCTAAATCACCTTTTATATATATTATTTATTGAGCCCAATCTATTCTATAATTTGATTAACTATTTAATTTGTAAGCCCATTTCTCCAATACAATTTTTAGCCCAACTCATCTAAACCAAGACCCAAATAAATAAAAAGAAACATGTCAGCACAATCCATTCTCATTCCGATAACATACCCCCATTAAACTAATTAATCACTCCACTAATCCACCCTTCATTTCCTAACCGAAATCTACCCACTAACTCCTAATAAATTATCCATTAACCATACCCATTATATTATTATATATTAAACCCCCCTGTTCTCTCTCTCTCTCTCACCCGTTCCCTCTCCCTCCTCTGTCTCCTTCTTTCTCCCGCTCTCTCACCCTTTCTGTTTCGCAATGCCAACAGAGAACCCATTCCCCTCGTCTCCCTCTGACTCCACCTCCACCACCATTATCGCCGCTGTTGCCCCGAGCTCCTGTCGTCACCACCAGTCATCGTCATCCCATAGCGTCGTCCTCGTCTCCGTTGCCTATCGCCATTGCCGAGCTTCGTCTTCCTCTCGACCTTCGACCTCACCACCCCTGTCTCCTTCCCCTCACCTCGTCGACTTCCGCCATCTCCTCCTCGCGAGCACCTCCTACTCGCACCGCCACCCTCCTCCTTCCTCCAGTCGACCTCTCGCTCTCTCCCTATCGCCATTAACCTATCTTCACCTCGTCGCCATCTCGTCCTCACCTCCGCTATACCATGCTCTGATCGCCCCCCCGTGCACCCCTACACCCTCCGAATATCCCCTCCGTCCTCTTCGTCGACATCCAAGCCCCGGGAGCAACCCGTCGTCGTCTCTCTGTTTCGAACCGAAAACAGAGGTCTGCTTCGTCGAGGCTGTCGTCACCATCGTCGCTTCCCGGCCGTGGTGCGTGCCGACGTCGCTCCACCCCTGTCCCGATCGTTGTGTCGCAGTCGCTCGCGTCGTTCTCTCTTTCTCTCTGCCGAGGTTGAAGACAATCACCCATTGGGTGATTTCGGTGTTCTGTGTTTGGCACACAGCGGATCTCGATCCCTGTTTGCTGTTTGGACAGTAAGATATCCAGTTGCAATTTGTTTGGAGTATTACTTGATTTGTTATTCTCACTGTTTAGGTGTTTTGCTGTTCGGGGACAGGACCTACTGATTTTGCTGTATTCACTGTTTTGTGCATGGTTGCACGTATTTCTTGATCATGGTTTGTCGCCCAGGATTCTGATCCCGTTATTCTTGTATTCGGTATCATCGTCGTCAGTTATCAGGCAAGTATCCTCTTGTACAACGCGTTTGTTCTCGTACAAGCTTCTTTTGAAAAATACTGCAAGTATATTCTTTGACTCTAATTCATATTCATCGATCGAATTGAAAACTGTTGCTATACTTAATTCGTTGATCTCGTATTCGTACATGATCGTGAATACCTTGTTGCCACATGCATTACATGAACACGACTGATACACACATATGTACTCTTAGGATTTGACATGATTATGTGCATGAATATTTTACCCGTGATAGTAGTTTAAATATGATATCTTGTTATTGTTGATTAAAATTAATAAAAGTAACAAGCCGGGGTATAAGGGTAAAGGCCATAGTAGTGGACAATATAGGTAAGTGTACTCAGAAGGGGGCCCGTGTTTCCCATGATTTCAAGTTATATGGAACTAAGTGCCACATAGAACTAAGTGCCACGTCAGGGGTTGACGGGGGCCACCTTTAGAATTTACGGGGCCACCTCTAGAATCTATTACATGATTACAAGTTATATGGAACTAAGTGCCACATGGAACTAAGTGCCACGTCAGGGGTTGACGAGGGCCACCTCTAGAATCTATGGGGACCACCTTTAGAATCCATTTCCGAGTACATGACATGATATGATTCCCGTTTACATGATGCCTGAGTACACGGTCCTATAAAATCCATAACTAAGTCTAAACGCAAACTTGTTTGAATGTAGCAACTATGTAGTTTGTATGAAGTGCTACCTAGATAGTAATAATACAAGACTTGAATATGATCACTTGACACTTGATACTTGATACTTGATACTTGCTACCTGTTACTTGTACTTGTTCACTTGACACTTTCTACTTGTTTATATGATACTTGATCCTTGACACTTGTTACATGTACTTGATACTTGTTACTTGATTACTTGTTTACATGCCACTTATTTCATGATGTCTTATTCATGATCCTGTTTACATGTTGTATTTCTCCTATTACATGATTCTTGATTCTTTACTCTTTTTCATGCTTCTTGTTTTTATACTTGTCCCCTTAGCTTGTACCACTTGTGGCCCGTGACTTGCATTAACGGGCGTCTTCTTGTTTTATCTTTTTGTAATAATGTACTTGCAGGCCCGGATGGAGAGTTACCCGAAGGTGTTGCTGATCAAGTGTTTTAGTCTTGTTAATTATCATGTTATCTTTAGTTCATGGTTTATTCATGCTACTCTTTATTGTATTCCGGACGTATTTGACTCGTAACTACTTTGTTCTTTCAGTTGTTGGTTATGTTATAGACTATGTCATGTACTTTTGTTATCCTATTGTAATTTTACATGTCTGCATGGTTTTGTTGTTATCTTGTTGTTGAGTTACCTGTACAGCTTATGAATGATGTATTCACATCATTCGCTGGGCCTCAGCCATGGACTCGTATTCCCGTATTTTGGGAAGCGGGGCGCGACAGGGGAACTCGAGCAGGGGCATCATCCAATTCTCCCCGAGTAGTAAGGGCAGCGTCTCCATTGGCTCGGGATCTTCTTCCTCAATGTTGGGCCTCAGGAGAACTTCTATTAAGACAGTTTGTTCGAGCCCTTGGAGGGAAGAGGAAGCTAGCTTCGAGAGGGCGTCCGCACGCACATTCACTTCGCGGGGGATTCGCTAGAGTTGTGCATCCTCGAAAGAGACCATCAGTTCTATAACTTTGCATGCGACCGTCTCGTGCTTCGTATTCCTCTGATACATGGTTCACCACCAGCTGCAAGTCGCTAAATGTCTTCATACGCTTGGCCCCGACCTTGTGAGCCAAACACAGGCCGGCTATAAAGGCTTCATATTCAGCCTCATTGTTGGATGCCCGAAAGTTGATATGGAGTGAGTATTGGAGGATGAAATCATCTAGGCTGGCCAGGATGACCCCTACTCCACTCCCATCGGTGCATGAGGACCCATCAACATAAACTGTCCAGAACAGGGGTTCTTCACTCGCTTTACTGGTGTCGGGAATTATGCTCTCTACTATGAACTCTGCTATGGCTTGAGCCTCGATGGCGGTTTGAGGCGGTAGCTGATATCATACTGGCTCAGCTCAATAGACCACTTCATAAGGCACCCCAAGGTTTTGGGCTTGTGGGGAACTTGTTTGAGCGGCTGGTCGGTAAGAACGACCACCGAGTGAGACTGGAAGTATGGGCGGAGCTTGCAGGCCGCCATGACCAACGCATAGGCCATCTTCGCTAGCTACGGATAATGGAGTTCAGCATCCCTAAGGACCTTACTCACATAGTAGATAGGCCTCTGCGTCTTGTCTTCTTCTCGTACTAGAACAGCGCTGAGGGTCTGCTTAGACGTGGTGAGGTATATATAGAGGACTTTCCTGAGCTTTGGCTTGCTCAAGAGTGGTGGGGGGGAGTTGACAAAGTAGGCATTGAGCTGATCAAAGGACTCTTGCTGTTGTTGCCCCCACTCAAAGCTTTTAGCCCCCTGAGGGCCTTGAAGAACGAGAGACATTTTTCTCCAGATTTGGAGAGAAAAAGCCCTATGGCCACGAGGCGCCTGGTAAGTCTTTGCAAATCTTTAACATTGGGGGGAGCCATGTTGAGTATGGCCTGAATATTCTCGGGGTTGGCCTCTATGCCCCTTTGGCTGACCATGAACCCCAGGAATTTGCCGGATGAGATGCCGAACGCACACTTGTTCAGGTTCAGTCTCGTATCGTGTCTCCTTAACACGTTAAAAGCATCTTGGAGATCGAAGACATGGTTCGATTTGCTAACGCTCTTCACCAACATGTCGTTTACATAGACTTCCATGTTCTGACCGATCTGCTCCTTGAAGACCTTGTTAACAAGTCGCTGGTAAGTGGCACCGGCGTTCTTAAGCCCGAAGGGCATGACCCGGTAGCAATATAGACCCTGGTCGGCGACGAAAGAGATATTCGGAATGTCTGAAAGGAACATTCTGATCTGATTGTACCCGGGAAATTCATCCATGAAGCTTAAGAGTTCGTGGCCCGAGGTTGCATCAATCAGGGCGTCAATGCTCAGGAGTGGGAATGGATCTTTGGGACAGGCTTTGTTTAGATGAAGTCAATACAGATCCTCCAGCTCCCGTTGGCTTTCTTGACCATCACGACATTGGACAGCCATTCTGGATAGTTGACCTCCTGTATGAGCTGGGCCTTCAAGAGTTTCTCAACCTCTTCTTTGATGGCTTGCTGGCACTCGGGGATGAATTTGTGCACTTTTTCTAGACAGGTCTGGCCCCCGAAGTGACACTGAGGTGGTGTATGAGGAGCTATTCGGAGATTCCCGGTACGTCAGTCGCATTCCAGGCGAACAGATTGCGATTTCCCCTTACGTAGTGGATAATGTCGGATTTGACAAGGGGAGGAAGGACTTTGCTAATCTGGAATTTTCTGGTCGGATCCTCTTCCAAGAAGGCCACCTCTTCCAGCTCATCGACCGGCTCTGATATAGGTTGGCTACTTCCTTGGGGGAGTTCAAAAGCTTCAAGGGAGAGGACCGGTCCTCCCACCGAGGTCATGTAGCATTTATGGGCCGCCTCCTGGCTCCCTCTGACTTCTCCCATGCCCACTGTGGTGGGGAATTTCATCTTCATGTGGTAGGCCGAGGGTATGGCCTGGAGAGCAGCTAGGCCTGGTCTGCCCAGGATAATGTTGTAAGCAGCCTTCACATCTACCACTATGAAGTCCATTGGCTCGATTCGGGTGATGGGTGTTTTACCAGCGGTTACGTCAAGAGTTATGACACCCTCGATCGTCACTGGCACCCCCGTGAACCCGTGGAGAGTGTAGCCGACGGGCTTGTGTCGATCCCTGAATAGTTTGAGACCCTGAAAGGCCTTAAGAAAGAGAATGTTGACCAAACTGTCGTTGTCGACTAGGATTCGGCGCACATCAAAGTTGGCCATGTGGAGATTTATTACCAATGCGTCACAATGGGGCGTTCAGACACCCTCCAGATCTCTATCTAAAAAAGTGATAGGGACCCCAAGGCCCTTGGAGGGAGGATGGTTCTGCACAGAATTTACTTTCCGGACGAAGCCTTTTCGGGAGGAGTTCGAATCTCCCCCATTGGGCCTCTGTCGATGAGATGTAGGATGGCCTCTGGTTCGGAGTCCGGGGTCTCCGCGTGCCGCTCGGTTCGCTTATTAGCCCCCTTGGGGGGCGGAGGAGGATTTGTCCTGCCCTTTCTCACGAACCTGGGGAGTTGCCCTCTTTGAATAAGGGCCTCGATCTCGTTTTTTAGGGCCCGACAGTCATCCGTGTCGTGGCCATGGTCCCTGTGAAAGCGGCACCACTTGTCCCTGTTCATCTTTTTGCCCGGAGTGTTCATCTTTGGAGGTGGTAGGAGAAGACCCTCCTTCCCCACCTCCATCAGGATGGCTGAGACACTCGCGTTGAGCGGAGTGAACTTCTCGAAGCGGGAAGGAGGGCGACGCTGGCCTCCATTGTCTTTCTAGAGCTTCTTAGCTCCTTCTTCTTCAGTGCCCTTCTGTTTGTTCCCTGAGGTCGATCCCTCAAGAGCGGGGCAGGTGAGAGCCTCTTCCGCTCGGATGTATTTCTCACTCCTAAGCAAGAGTTCTGAGAAATCTCGATGAGGCTTCTTGGCAAGAGATGCTCTGAGGTTATCGTTAGTGATGTTGGATTGGAAGGCGGCAGAGGCCACGGACTGGTCCAGGGAGGCGATGGATCGTGCCTCTGTGGTAAAACGTTTAACAGTCTTTTAGCCGCTCGCCCTTCCTTTGATGAAGCAGTAGCAAAGAGGTGCTCGTCTTTTCAGCTCGACGGCTACTCACGAAGTGAGTAAGGAAGAGCCCTTCGAGTTGGTCGAAGGAGAAGATGGAGGCCGAGGCTAGTCGCGAGTACCATTCTCTTGCTGGCCCCTTCAGGGTGGCCAGAAAAGTTTTGCAGAGAAGCGCGTCCGACGCCTGATATATCATCATGAGAGTTTGAAAACTCTCAATGTGGTCAGCGGGGTCGGACTCCCCGTTGTATGATTCAAAATGAGGGGGCTTGAAGTTCTCTGGGACTGGTGCTTCCATTATGGTTCGGGAGAATGGAGGTCTGCTAGGGCAGAAATTCCTCACCCGTTGCTCTTCTTCTCTGTCCAGTCGGCCAAGACGCCTCTCCATCTTGTTGAGACGACGGTAGACCAAATCTTCCCTTCGGTCATACTTGTTGAGGCCTGGGACTCGTCCTCACGCGGAAGGGGACTGGGAGTGCGATAACGATAGCTTGGGATAGGTTAGGACTGGGAGTACGGCATCGATAGCTTGGGGCAAGTTGAGGACTGGGAGTACGGTGCCTACGGCTTGGGGCAGGTTGAGGTTGGTCGGGAACAACGTTGAGGCCCCTCAGGACTGCCTCTTGAAATTGCTGGAATTCTGTCCTCGTGACAGGTGCCTCCCACTCTCGGTGGTCCCCTGGGGCGGGTCTACCAATTGGAGAGCGGATTCTCCTTTGACGATGCTGGGGTGACTCCCTTCACCTCCTAGGAGAGTTGGACCTTCTGCGATCTGGCCTGCGGGGGATTGGGCCCTAGGGGATCGGATCGCCGGACCCCTTTGATGTTCTCGGCGGGGGATCCCATGATGGGTCGGCCTCTCATCCAAGCGGGTCCAAAGGTCTATCCTGTGCTGCCGGTTGATAAGAATGTTGCGGAGATCCTTCAGCATTGGAGGGCTGTGAGAGGCCATGGAGTCGAAAGAGGGGTTATGTATGGAGATGTGGTCATGATGAAGAGGTTGTTTTTGGCGACTCCAGTGGGAGGGTCCTGCGGCAGTCCCTTGAGGCCCTTGAGGAGCCTGCTGGGACTGAGGTTGCTGTGGAAGAGGCTTTCCAGGCTGCGGCTGCTGGGCAGGTTAAGGGAAAGATTGTCCAGACTGCTGGACTTATTGAGCAGGTTGAGGGGGAACCTTCTGGAGTGGAGAAGGAGAAGGAGCGGGAGTGGCTCTACGGTTAGAGGCCGTCGTCTTCCCCTTCTTTGGAGGCATTGCTTGAAACTACTTTGGCTGATGAAATAGGACTGGATTGCTGTTTCTGGTTCTCACAGACGGTGCCAATCTGTTGTTGCTGATTTCTGGTGTGGAAGCAAACAGATGAATTTGTGGATTCTTCGAGGAAATAAATAAGCAAACATGTTGACTTTCACCGGCATGTTGACTGGTTTCTCGCTGTCGCCGTGAACCTGCACAAAGTTCGATACACCGGGATGGATCCCGACGACGAACCCTCCGACGCTCTTATCAGTAATCTGAAGGATTATGAGAGAGCTTTAGGTAGAAAAAGATTGATTACCTTGTTACGGTGGGGGGAGAGGGGTATTTATAGTCGCCTTAGGAACCAGTTTGGAGATAAGGATAAATCTCTACTTCCGGATGTTTATGGATAAGAAGATAGTTTGACTCGTTTCGTGATAAGGGGGACAGTTGAAACTGTCTCTTAGGGATAACCACGAATTTGAATCACTCCTTATCCATCTAGGTTGGTTTGTAGTGGGCTGCCACCCATACCCAGAAGGACAGATTCGTTTTTGGGCTATTAGGTTTTGAAGAAAGACCCAGCTCCCCATTCAGACTCGTTTATAGGTGAAATTACTATTTTACCCTTGAGAGCTTTAAGATTCGTGCCCGATTTGAACGGTCCCGATTTAATCCTATTTTTAGCCATATCAGTCGAACCTCCCATTGTTCCTCGTTGGCTCAGTGGTAAAACGACCAACTGTTAACTATTGCTTAAGAATGATAGAGAGTTATAGCAAACCTCCAAAGCTATAGCTTAAGAATTGATCATACGTAGGTTCGTTCAAATCCTACTTGGGGAGATTTGATTGATTATTATTACAGAATGATAGAGAGCTTGCTTTGACCGTTAAATATAGCTTACCCATTTTGTATCTTTATCTCAATTGCATTCTATATGATTATATCACATTCTGTTCTACGATATTTGTAGAGAACCGCCGTCGGTACTGGTTATTCCCTTGTCACTGGTAATACAACTAGCCAATTAAGAATTCTCATATGATGTACTTGCAGTACATCAAAGATGCATTCATCAATTCTCTCAATAGGGCACTAACGGTGTTTTGGCGCACAAGGAGATGAAATCCGTTTTCCAACTAGCTCGCACCTCCTCTTCGACTTTTTGTTTATTGTAAAAGCACTTCATTAAATAGAATTTAACGAAGTACAACTAAGAGATAAATGATACTCATACCAACCAAACACCGGGTGCATGAAATTCATTCTCAAAATACATCAAACCCTATACCGCTACTTATAAACAAATTAGAAATATCCCACAAAATACATAGACACACCCCACAGTGCATGGCCGCCCTCCTTGGCAAACCACCCCCCGAAAGATACTCCTCTACTACTAGTCCAGAAAATGACAATATAAGCAGTAGCAGGGGAACATGACACAATCACTCCTGGCCTGCGTGTCTATCCTGATCCTAATCTAGTTCATACTCTAAGTTTGCCTCTAAGGCTGAGATGGTAGTCGTGGCTGCCATTTCTTGGATCCTTCTTTTAGTGGAGGTACATGCTTTAGTAGACCAGAACATGATATTAGCCTTAATACCATTGTAAATATGTATATTATGAATTTGCTTGTGCCTAAATATGTAGTGATTTCATAGCAATCTGGATACCCCAGCAAGTCGCCGCAACGACCATGTCCCAGATTACACGGTCGTCAGCGCGCACGTGGGCCCGCCTCCTCTTAGACTTTTTGAAAGTTGATTTTTCCATTACTTTTTCCTTCTTGTTCATTAATATCAAATCAAGAAAACCCAGGAACTACGGTGAGACATGAAAACACCCGATCCCATTCTGACCTTGATATGTTCTTATATATATCTAATGTCTACCACCACACACACCAGTGGTTATATAAGGCAAGATCTTCTTGATTCAAATTCCTTTATTTCCGCTCATCCCTCCTCAAAAGAAAATAATGCCCAGAGAAAGGAATATACACCCATTAACACTAACGTGAGTAAGCATCCTATGCTACTAATACTTGTTCTTGCTCTGCTGCTCTGCCTAGTTCAAGAAGAACTTAGCAAACCTCGTGTTTTGAATTAAATTATCAATATGAATGCCTCAAAAATGCAATATGTGCGAATAGAAGGGGAATTCATGTACACATGACAAATTGTCAACAGAAATTAATAGGCATCTCATTTGTAAATCATACACAAATAATTGAATGTGACTGAACTTGACTTCTAATTTGAGTCCATCTCATTCTAAGCTCTGGTTAGAATACATCTAAACGTATCAGATAACTATCACTTACCAACCACCATGCAGCTCAAAGGAGCCAATGCAGACAGAACATTTCCACCACATTACAGACATTTTTTATTTTCACTTTTTTGAGAAAAAGATTGCTAACTGTCACCGGCTTCATTAAACATAGTTACAACCAAAATCTAACAGAAAAATAAAAACCACATCAACCTCCACCCTACATCGTAGTCACCTACAATCATTTCACAAATAAAGACAATCTGCTACAACAAATACTACTACAAAATACATTGCCTATCTTCAAAAGTCCTCGTAATAGACGTAAGAAGCAACTAGCCATCACAAACTACTCCAAAGTCCCACCCAAGCCGAACCGAACTAGTCCTCGCCATCCAAGCGCAACCTCTTGCTAGCCCCTGCTTGACTTGCCGACGCATCTGTAGCGCCCTGAATTTCCATAATAGAAATAAGAGACACAAATACAAAATCTTTACTTCAATGTAATCCAAACACAGTATAAATACAAACTAAAATACAACCTTTCTTTACAACTGCTTTTTATTTCAATGCACAGCAGAAAATTACAACACTTTTGATGCATCTCAAATGAATAACTAAAATTTGATCTTCTCATAGCTCCAACTTCAAGCCCTGCTAATCTACTCACTTGCAAATACAACAAAATACACTGAAGAGTGGGCACGTCAGTTGCAGGCAACTGACGCAATATCATAGTAATAGTAATCCTTCAAAGTCTCACAATCACAAACTTGACACACAACATAAAATAAAACAATGATAAAGGCTCATAAAATCAACAAGTAAAATACACTAAATGAATAAGTGTGTATCGAGAAAACAAAGGAAATATGTATAAAACAATGTTCAAGAAAACACAATGCACACGATGTTCACTAATGCACACTTCTTTGAATTCTATGCATCTCATTCTACATAGGTACGAGGACAAGCCCTTAGTATTCACCACATATTAGGGTTCAATCCCTCGCCATGAAAACTACATCAGTGACAAAGATAAGATTAGAAAACTCCGTGAATAGACCCCAGTGCCGGTACACAACCCGCCAAGCTGTACAAGTGTAAACACGTAAGCATCCCGCAAGCATCGCTCTAACTCTGGAGAATCACCTCCCTACCGTGTACCCCGCGAATAGGCCTGTCGAGTCTTGTCGCGCAAATATACCGTATGTTTAGCGATAGGCCTGCCGACCCTCGACGCCCGAACATACCAAATCTGTCTAACTTCTAGACATTCCGCGAATAGGCCTGCCGACCTTCGAAGTGCGAACATACTAGAGAGACATAATAAATACACAGTCTCAGAATACATCCGTCCGACTCACAACAGAGCCCATACTTATGTTGCTCAAGTTCCGTCACAACTCCCAACTTAGTGCATGTCCTTAGATTTGTAATACTAATATTCTGAGCCACCTAGAACTAGCTCTACCCTATCGGACATCACTTGCCAAACCAGTAACACTAGCCCCACAGGCTAATTTCCCACAAACAAAAATATCTACTGCCGGTACTCTTGGGTTTGCTCAGTATCTAGTGCTCCCAACTCAACGCCTCAAGCGTCCATCCAGGGTTCTCATAATAACCCTAATCATAATAAAAAACCCCATTTGGTTTGAACCTTCAAAATATTCTTTATATTATCTTTTCTGAATAACAAATACTTTTCCCACAACACCACGACTGTGAATCAAAAAAATCTCAAACCTGAATATCTCATTCCAAAAATAAACATTTGTACATCCACAATCTCTTCATTAATCACATTTGATTCAATAAACTGTTACTACCATAAAAGACTCTTTCTTATATGGAAGCAAAATACAATTCACATAATCCTTTAAATTTAACCTTTAAATCTCACCTTCCATACATACATAAATCTCAATAAATTTCTCTTTAATCCAATCAACTTAAACTGAAACAAGTCACTTAATTATATGGAATCTTATCCCAAAAATCTGAAATTCTTTAGTTCTAAAAATCTGAAATTTACCTTTTTTAGAAACTAAAAATACTCCTTTAGAACTCAAAGTTTTTATCTCTAAAAACTGAAATATATATCCCCTCAAAACTGAGAATTTGATCTCTAAAATATAGATTTGTTTCCCTTAAAACATTGCTTGAATATATACAAATTTGAAACTGGATTCCCACAAAATCTGAATTGTGCATTGAAAACTTGATCAAAAGAATCAATTAAACTCCACACAAATGCAAGATTTAAACATATACTCATCTATATGCATACTAGGGTTCTTAAACCCTAACACACAACACCACACCCAAACACACACCCAAGCACTGAAACAACCCAAAACAATAGCCCGGGTCTGCACAGTGCTCGGGTTGGCAATGTGCAGCCCTCGGGTTACTGTACAACCCCCAAACCGAGCAACCCTAGGGTAAGGGTTTAACCCCAAAACCCTACCCTAGTGCCTCACCACTTCAATCATGTATTTTTGATGATTTTTGACATATATTTGTTGTATAAAAATTCTAGTTTTCAACTCATCTTAAATTCATATTAAAACAGTAAATATCTCACAAAAATTCAAAATTTTAATTACTCAAATCATGTTCTTTAACCATACAATAAGATCTACACATCTACAATAGCATATATGTTCATTAGATCTATTTCTATAATAAAGATTAGATCTTTCATGTATTAAAAAAAACTTCATTATTCAAGAACAAATTATTTTAAATCCATATACAATCAAGATTTAATCTTTATGTCATATAATCAACAATCTCACATCAGCATGCACCTTTATAAGCACTACCATCATGCTACATACAATCCATGACCAACAAAATTCATAGCATGATACTATATATTTATGAAATAAACAATCAAGAGAGTTGGAGTGTTGTCCACTTTTTGAAGAAAATTTGATGCCAAATAGTAGTCTTCTCCTCCAAGCAAAAGATCAACTCTCCAATAACTCAAGAAAAATCACAAAAATAGAAGAGAAAGGGGAGGCCGAAATTCTCAGCATATAAATATGGCCGGATTGATTTCTAGGGTTTCTTGTGGTAATTTTACAAATAAAACTCCTAGAAGTCCCAATTTGCATAATTAATTAATTGTGCAAACAAATCAAATCAAATCAAGTCAATTGGGTAAAATCTCATCCCCCAAATCTCTCTCCTGCCAAAACCGGCCCCAATATGCAGCCATCAAATTTTTTAATTCAAATTTACCTCCAAACGACTTTTTAGAAAAAAATTTCTTTCTTTCGAAATATTTACCAAAGTAGTTTCTCTTATTTAGAAAAATCACAAAAATTCAAATATATCTCATTATGAATAATAGAATTTATTTAGCAACTCAAAATTTTAAAATTTACATTTCAAAAATATCTGCACGTATTTTACACATGCAAAACGACCATTTCACAGAAATTCAAAATAATGAAATGAATTCATCTTAAAATTATTTATTAATTCAAAATATTATATTTAAAATTATGGGGCATTACAACATCAATTAGAGCCAAAATTTTATGCATCATAATAGAAAATCTACAGGTGGAGTTATGAAAACATGAATTATTTATATTAAGCCATAGGGTCCACAAGACAGCCGTTACAGAAATATCTCACGCAGTTAGATACTCCTTCCTAATCTGTTATGCCCTGAATTCCGAACACAGGTAATTCGTAGCAAACACATGATCTTTACTTCAATTTGTACAAAAATACAAGGAATTTAAAACTTTTTCATTTACGACATTGTTCTTTACAATAACACAACGAAAATAAATGAATACAATACGATTTATGATAATAAAAAATTCAATCTTGTAGCATCTCATCATAGTGACTTCAGGTCCATGCCAAGTCCAATCCTGCAACTAGGAAACTGTGGGCACGTTAGTTGCATACAACTGACGCAATGTTATAATACAACGATTCTTTAATTTAGCAAACACAAACTTGAATGCAAACAGGGAACGTGACTATCCTAGTCGTGTCAGTGTATGATATGACTTAATGCCTAATACAGACATTTACACTACGATAACACTAATGCATACTTGTTCGGATTCTATGCATCCCATACTACATAGGTCCGAGGGCAAGCCCTTACGTACTACACATTATAGGGTTCAACCCCTCGCCATAAAGTTCTACTCGGTAACAAAACAAGGTTCAGACATCCCACAAGTATGGATTCCAGCCCCAGAGTACACCGCCTGAATATACAAAATCCACCTCATGCGGACATCCCGCAAGTGCCGCTCTAGCCCCGAAATGTCAGAGATCCGCCTCCCATCCGCCCGACTATTCATGATCCCGGAGTACACCTCCCGATCGTTCATAATTCCGAATTTAATTGAGGCTCGTCTCGTTCTGCATAGCAATCACAGTCCTGGAATACACAACCCGACTAGATGCAGGGCAATTATAGTCCCGGAGTACACCACTCGACTGAATCTATAGTCAAGAAGTACATCGCTCGACTATATAGAAATGCCCCACTTACGTTTGCCCATGTTTCATCACATCTTCTTCTAGAGCCTACCCTTAACTTTAAACATGAATAATAATACCACCTAGAGCTAGCTTACCCTCCTACCGGACTTAAAACAACTTACCGAGAACTATAGCCCATACTGGCCACTTCTCAAATTTCAATAATCACTTTCATCACTTTGCCGGTACTTTAGGTCTCACTTAGCCTCTAGAATCAACACAACTCATGTTCACAACATCATGGGTTATTCATATCCTCTTTCTTCACATTTTGAAATTTCGTTCATTCACATATCCAATTATTCCTTTAACCACACAACTCAGTTATTTGTATATCTAGTTTCATAGTCTTATCCAACATTTCAACTTAAACAATCTCTATGTAAAATAGATGGTTTATTCACCCCCTTCTAATATGAGTCTCAATGAAGTTGTAATTACATTCAATAGATTCTTATTCTAAACAATATGACATTCAACTTCCAATTCATTCTTTATTAAATTCAAATTAACTCTAGATCAAGTTTAATCCAAATGGTAAAACTTTTAAAATGCTTCTAGTCAAAGCAATCAAAATTTTCTTCTTAATCAAAATGTAAATTAGTATTTATTTAGTTCCAAAACTCCATTCATATATTCAACTCAATCCCCAAATTTTCTCCTTAATTCACATTTTTGTCTTCATGATATAATTCTAGTTCAAAAATAAGATATCTTTCATTAAAATCAATTGCTATTTATTTTATCCCAAAAATATGTCAACTTTATATTTACTCATTTCTAAATTTTTCCTTAAATCCATATTTTTTTATCTCTTAATAAACCCAAGGATTAATAAAGAGAAAGAAAAATATTTAAAAAAGAAACAAGTTCCCCCCTGGCTCGAACCCGAGCGCAACCCAGCGGTGTCAGACCCCACACGCGCCAACTAAGAAGTCCAACATCACTAAGTGATTATAACTCTATTAAGTTCTTTTTATACCAACTCTCTGTTTCTCAATTATTTTTTATCTAAGCACATAACTTCAAATTTTCTTCTTCTTTAAATATTTTCATGATCATTTGCCATACATAGCACCTCTAAAATTGTCAGAACAAAAAATATCTCTAATTTAATATAATTTAACTTGAAAATTATTCAAATCAATTTAGATAGTGTAATCTTTAACCTCTACATTCTTGTACCTCATTAATTCAAATTAGACTACAATTTGTTTTAAATTCATAAAATTAGCATGACTGCCCCCACCAATCATTATAAGATTAGAAAAAATACCCATACCCCCAATCCACTTGCAAATCTACATGCAATTCTAACATAAACTTCTTGATTTTGCAAATTGCTATGCATTCTCAATTTCACATATACAATTTAATCATGTTGTAGCAAAATCTAATATGAATCAACATTCATGAATTAACCTACAAGAAATCTTGTGCAAAATTTATTTTAAAAGCATGACAATACAATTTTCATGTTGTATCTTCATCTATTCATCTAGTCTATTTAATCTAGCATGCATTCATACTCAAATCAATTCACCAATCACATTCTAGATTACCAAAGCAATTATTTAACAATTTCATGCATCAAAATAACTAAATTAGAAATTACAGAGATACCCACCTCTTATTAGTAGGAATCTTCTAACAAAATAACTCCAAGAAAATTATCCCTAAGGCTCTGACGAGAAAGCTCCAAAATTTGAGATGAGGTGGAGTGAGTATATAAATGTACCCACAAACACACACACACACACGTGTGTGTGTGTGTGTGTGTGTGTGTGTGTGTGTGTGTGTGTGTATATATATATATTGGTGAGTGAGTGGAGGAAAGAGAATGAGGTGGCTAGGGTTTTCGAAAATGGCAGAGAAAGAGAAGAAGCACTTGACAGTGGGATCTGGCGAGAAAAAAAGAGAAGAGGGCGAAAGGGTTATTTAAAGGAGATTTAATTAAAGGGAATTTAATCTTAACCACTAATTCTAATTAACTACCCACTAATCAAATAACCACCCACTCACTCAACTCACCCCTCCCACTAACATTCGGCCATTAATTTGGGAGAGAAAGCACGTGCACGTGCATGCTACATGTGTGCACACAATTAAGAGTTTTTATTTAAATTAAATGCATATGTTATAATATGTAATATGTATTTAATAGAACTAGTTTAGTTTAATTATATTTAGAGTCTTCATGCTCAAATAAAACTAAACACACACACTTCATAAATTTTATTTTTGAAAGAGAATACAACCAACACGTGCACTGCAAATACGTGCGTCTAGGGATGACAACCGGGCCAGGCTGACCCACGACCCATCCACACGAACCCGACCGCTATAATCCGGTTCGGGTCCGGGTCGAACCCGCGGGTTGACCCGGGTCGACCCGTGTCGGAAAAATTGTGAACTCAACCTGCTCGACCCGGCCCGCCCAACCCGTTGACCAAGTCAAACCCGCCCGTCCACCCGCAGGTTTGTTCGGGTCAAACGTTCGACCCGTGGTTTTTTTTTTTTGTCTTTTTAATATATTTTTTTTTTGTTTTTTTGTAATTCCCCCTATAAATACCCCCCTTAATTCAATCTAAAATTTTCACACCTTACTCTCTTACTCTCTCTACTAGTAGTCTACTACTACTCAATTCAATCTCAATTAAATCAAGTTTTTTCAACAAAGAATCAAGCAACAAAGAAATAAATAATCAATAATATATGCATTTTTTCACTTTTATACAGTTATACTTATTATAATTTTTTTTTAAAGTGAAGTTGTCCAAAAAATTAAAATTAAAATAAAATAAAATAAAATAAAATCAAACCAAGCCAATCCGCGATCCGGCCCGACCCAAAACGGGTTCGACCTTAATGGGTTCGCGGGTCGACCGGGTCAAAATTTGAACCCGGACCGGCCCGGTCGACCCGAATGCCAACCCTACGTGCGTCACACATAAAATAAATACAAAAATACAAAAATAGATTTGATTAACGGAAAAATATTTATAAATAATCAAAATACAACATACAAAACTAAATTTCGTTAATTTTATACATACAACAATGTAATCAACGCGCACATAGAAAATACGTGCATCACACGTATAAATATATTTGAGTCAAAATATGAGAAAAATGAATTTCAATTTATAAAACGAATTCGAACAAGTTATAAAAATATATAGTTGAAATACGTAGAAACATTACACGTAACGGTGGAATATACGTAATCGTCACGTGTATTGAAAACACGTGCAATGCACATAAAGACACCAAGATTGAAAATAAATGTTTAAGTTGGCTCAGAATATGATAAAAAATAAATTTTGAGAAGACAGAAAATGTATAAATAGTCAAAATACAAAATACGTATGATATTTATATTAAAATACGTTACGGATATTACTCGTAGTACAAAATATATGGGCGTAACACATATGGAGCAAAATTGTCATAACTCAATTTTGCGGAGTGTTACATAATCATTCCCTCACTCCTGGAACCCCATAACTCGACAATTGTGCTGGGATGCTCCCATAACCCAAACCCAATACCCCAAACCGATAATCTCCCATACTAACCTGGCCCTAGGACAATTGAAAAGTATGTGATTTGTGTCCTCGTCATCTATATGACATCTAATGCACCTAACATCCACAGCAATGTTACATACTCTAAGGTTAGCTTTCGAAAGGATTGTATTGTTCGCCGCAAGCCATAAGGAAGTCCTCGCTTTAGTCGGAGTGTAAGTTTTCCATATCATCGTCACTTCGAAGCTACGCAATCCTCCGTCATTCAGGCAGTTATGCATTGATTTCACCGTAAAATGTCTCACTAGGATCTAAACCCCATTTACGTTCATCCTCTTCCCCTATTGTGCTACCCTCCACTTCTGCTACTATATTCTTAAGCGCTTATAGTTTTTTTTTATAGGTAAAGGTGGAAAAACGCCACCCTGTTTCATTAATAAGGAATTAATAAAACAACCCCGGTGTACCGGGGGAATACCAAAGTAAAGTGCAGAAAATAGAACATAACCCCCTCAACACTACCCTGGGATAATTGATTAAGCGCTTGGGGGGAAAATAGAACATAACCCCCCAACCCCTGCTACTATATTCTTAAGCGCTTATAGTTGTGTTTGAATCTTTTGGGATAATTGATTCTGAAACTCATGTCTCATTGTGTCTGTTTCCACACATCTATAACTAGGGGCTCTTCATTCCGCGTATCCCACGCAAGTTGTGGGAATAACAATTGGAGGGTATTATTCCCACACCATTTTTTTCTTCTAGAACTATTGCAAACATTACTTTTTTTACAATTTATGCACACAAACTAAACTACCTTTTTTTTAATATATATATAACGATGGGATGTAATACAGGATTGATCAAATCTCGCGAGCAACCACTAGAAAGTGATGATCCATCCTGTGATTAAAGAGACAACAATAATAGGTTATCAAACTTAACTCCCGGAACTAGAGAAGAGTTAGTAAAGGCATTCAATTTGCAAACATGAAAACTTAAGTCCATGCATCTTTTATCTTTAGTATGAAAAGTCCTTCTATGTTGATGTCCAGCGTCTAATTTAAAGCTGCAAGCTTCATCGATAAAAACTAGCAGGAAGAAAGACCATTTGTTTCGTTAAGAATGTCTATTCTTATAATTTTTTTACGGCCTAACAAATTTCATTTACAAAGAATGTAATATGGCAAGTAACAAAATCAATTTCATTTAATTGTTTGGTTCAATTTTTTTTTCTTTCCAAAACCCAAAAACGTGTTTGGTTAGGGTGTTTTGTGAAAAGTGTTTTCACAAAACTCCAACTTCAATCATTCTCTCTCTACACGAGCACAACCTTACATTTTTAGAAAACTGTTTTTGAAAACTCCAACTTATTTGGTTAGGGTGTTTTTAGAAAACTGTTTTCAAAACAACAAACCAAACGAATTTTTCTCTCTAGAAGTTGAGCTCTCCCCAAATAACCCAAAAAGGAAAAGAGAGAAAGAGCCCCCCCCTCGTGGTGTAGAAGCTGAAGCAATCTCTTCTCCTCCTTTTTAAGATTCCGCAGAGATTCGAATCTGAAGTGGGATGGAGTTGAGATCCTTCAATGGGTTTCCTAGATTGCTCTTCTTCTTCTTCTTCTTGATCAGTGAAGAAGATGAGGAAGTGGAGGATTCTGAGGCTGTCTGCCTGGTCATGGCTAGCTTTAGTATGTACTTTTGATTTGGGATCTTGAATCAAAGAAGATTATCTTGGCGAGATGTATATATGTGAGTTTCTTGGAGTTGTGGTGGATTGAAGTGGAAGGCACGGTTGAGATGTTCGACGTCAAAGTGGCTGTCGTCGAGGGCAGGGGCTGCGTCGTCGGGAGAGGTGGAGGTTGCGCATGAAAGGGATTGGCAATCGTCGGGCGATGCGTTGGGGCGGTAGTTGAAGTCAGGAACTCAGGTGTTGGCAGCTGATATCGGAGCTGCAATGGCTAGGGTGTTCGTCGGCAGCGTCAGCTTGGTGGAGATGAACGACGGCTACTGTTGAGGACTGTATTTAATGCCATTGGAGGACGGCGTCGCGGCGGGGTTAACTTGGTGGATGAGATCGACGACACCATCGTTGGGAAGGGAGGAGGCATGCCGGCAAGAGATGGTGACTGTGGTTATAGCCGGGGTGGCTGTTTGGAGAAGGTGGAGGAAGTTTTTGGGAAGATGTTTGAATTTTTTGAATTCCAAATTAGATTATTTGAAATTCAAAATAGATTGGAGGGGAAGGTTTTGAGGAATTTTGAATTTAAAACTAGAATTTTAAAACTCAAAACATATTTGGCAAGTGTGGAGAATAAATTCTGATGAAATTTGAATTTCAAATTTGGATTTTTTGAAATTCAAATTAGATTGATGTGGGCTTTTATTTGTATGTAATGACTCATTTTGAGTTGCCTTATATAGATCTTCTTTGAGTGATAGTTGGTGATGGGGCTAACTCTCACCAAGGCAGTGTATGAGTTTGTTGACATCGTTAAGATGATGGGCGAGTCGGCGAAACTTTGACTGTTGTGGTAAAATTACAAGTCGTCGCCGATTAGGTTGATGCACGAGTCGTCGCTAGTTTGGGAGTTTGAGCAAGTTGTTGCTGTGATGAGAGAGGTGTGAGCTGCCGCATGTATGGTGATATGGCTAAAAATGGGGTTAAATCGGAACCGTCCAAATCGAGCACGAATCTTGGAGTCCAGGGGTAAAACGGTAATTTCACCTATCAATGGGTCTGAAGCGGGTACCGGTTCTCCTCCTCGAAGACCCACTAACCGGCGAACAGATCCACCTCAACTGGGTGCGGGTTTCAACCCGCAGCAAACCAAATCCAGAAAGGATAGAATTAGGGTTTCTGATTAAATCCTAATCAACGGTCCTGATTCATAACTATCATTTCACTGGGGATTAGGGATTACATTCCTTATCAGATCATGGGGATTACATTCCTAATCTGATCCCAGCGGTGCCTATAAATACCCCCCATCCATCTCCATTAGGAGGTAATCAATCTTTTCCCAGTTTTTGTGCTCTTTCATAATCTTCCCTGATTACTGACTTGAGCGTCGGAGGGTGTGTCGCCGGGAACAACCTCGATGTCTCGCACTTTTTGCAGGTGTACGGTGGGAGCGACGGTCAAACTCCGGCGGAACAGGTAAACAGGTTTGCTATTCAAAGTTTCCCAAGAATCCACAAATACTATATGTTTGCCCCCACACTAGATTTAGCGTTAACAGATTGGCACCGTCTGTGGGAAACAAATGAGTAGCAACCTTTCCTCTTCCCGTTGGTCAGATCCTCTCCAGCCATGCCTCCTAGAAAAGTTCGATCCAGGGGGTCCAACCGAGGACCCAACCCCGATCAGCAACAGGAAGTCCCCCCTCAACCCGCTCAACAGCAGGGGCAATTTTCCACCCAAGCAGAGGACCCTCTTCAACAAGACCTACCTCCTCCTCAGAATCAACCACCTCCTAAGGGTCTCAACCCGCAGAAACAACCTCTCCACCAGGGCCATGTCTCAATCCACAATGCCTCTACGGACTCTATGGCCTCCCACAATCCTCGAGCTTCCGACTTCCGCCAAAAAGTCCCCAATCGGCAGAAGGATGAGGATCTTCGCCACCGTCTGGATGAAAACGAGCCCGAGAGGGAGCCTCCTACCAACAACGTCCGGATGAGCGATCTCCTCACCGCCGAGACTACAGAAGGTCCCCTATCCGGAGGGGGCGGAGAGAGTCCCCCGAGCATCACAGAAGGAGACCACATTCCCCTGCCGGTCGGCAACATCCTAGGAACGATGAGGCACCCATCACCCGTGCCGATTTTCAGCAGTTCCAAGCAACCGTTCTACAAGCTCTCAATCTCCGTCCCAACACCAATGCTCCAAGGATTCCCTCTCCTCCTCCGGTCCGCAGTCCTCGCCGATGGTCCCTAACTCCTCCTCAAGCCCCTAGCAATCCCCGACACATGCCCAGTCCTCGCTGCTCAAGGAGCTACCGTCGTCGTAGCCCCCGCTCTCCCTCGTACGAAGACGAGTCTAGCGGCTCGGCTGATTACCGTCGAAGAGATGACGCTGTCTACCGTCGTCTCTATGAGATGGAGAGGCGCTTGGGTCAATTAGACCGTGAAGAAGAACTCAGAGGAAGGACTCTTCGTCCTAGTAGACCCCCTTTTTCCCGGACCATAATGGATGCACCCGTACCGATCGGCTTTAAACCTCCTCAATTCGAGACCTATTCCGGGGAGACTGACCCCGTCAATCACATCGAAAGCTTTAAAACCCTCATGCTCATCCATCAAGCTTCCGATGCTTTGCTCTGCAAAACCTTCCCCGCAACTCTCAAGGGTCCAGCTCGAGAATGGTACTCTCGCCTTGCTCCATCCTCGATATTCTCCTTCGAGCAATTTGAGACAACTCTCGCCTTCGTCACCCACTTCGTAAGTAGCCACAGAACTGAGAAGACCAGCATCTCGCTACTTTACCTCCACCAGAAGAAGGGTGAGAAGGTGAGAGACTATGTGAAGAGGTTCACAGCTGAAGCCAGGTCCATAGCATCCCACGACCAGTCGGTCGCTACAGCAGCTTTTCAATCCAATGTCCTCAACTCCAGCCTCCGCTCCTCCCTCGCCAAGAAGCCCCCACAGAACTTCTCTGACCTCCTTCTCCGAAGCGAAAAGTATATTCGGGCCGAAGAAGCTGAGCACCGCCCCAACATGGAGGGGTCTTCCTCCGGGTTTAAGAGAAAGGGAACAGAAGAGGAAGGGGCTAAGAAGCTTCAGAAGGATAATGGTGGCCAGCGCCGACCACCTCCAGATTTGAAAATTTTACTCCCCTTAACGCCAACATCTCCACAATCCTCATGGAAGTTGAGAAGGAGGGGGTGATACCTCCTGCACCAAAAATGAACACCCCTGGCAAGAAGAAGGATAAAGAGAAGTGGTGCCATTATCACCGGGACCATGGCCACGACACCAATGATTGTCGGGCCTTGAAGAATGAGATAGAAGCCCTCATCCAGAGGGGCAACTGACCAGGTTCGTGAGAAAGGACCGAGCTGACCTTCCTCCCCCGCCTCGGGGGGCTAACAAGCATCCTGAGCGCGATGAAACGCCCGACTTCGAAGAGGAGTGGATCCTACACCTCATCCATGGAGGCCCAATGGGGGGCTCCTCCAACTCCTCTCGAAAGGCATTTATAAGAGAAGTCAATTCGGTTCGCGCCACCCCTCCTCCTAAAGGCCACGGAGTGCCCGTCACATTTTCAGATGAAGACCTCGAGGGCATCCGAACCCCTCACTGTGACGCACTCGTCATCAACCTCCACATGGCGAACTTCAAAGTGGAGAGGATCCTAGTGGACAATGGCAGTTCCGTTAACATCCTCTTCCTCGCCACTTTCAAGGGTCTCAAACTCTCCCGAGATAGACTCAAGCCCGCCGGCTACACGCTCCATGGGTTCACGGGAGTGCCAGTGACTATTGAAGGGGTGATCACCCTCGACGTAACCGCTGGCAAAACTCCTACTACCCGAACGGAGTCCATGGATTTTATGGTCGTGGATGTCCCTACAGTCTACAATGTCATTTTGGGTCGGCCCGGCCTTGCGACCCTTGAAGCAGTCCCATCCGCCTATCACCAAGATGAAGTTTCCCACTCGGGCCGGAGTAGGAGAAGTGAAAGACAATCAGGAAACGGCCTGTAAGTGCTATATGACCTCTACTCTCGGTCCAGTCCTCTCCCTAGAAACTCTGGAAATCCCCCAAGATGTCGCCCGACCAATGTCCGAGCCGGTGGATGAGTTGGAGGAAGTGCTTTTCTCTGAGCAGGATCCGAACCGAAAGTTCTTTGTTAGCAAGACCCTCCCATCCGCCCTGTGCTCCGACATAGTTCAGTGCATCCGAAGGAACCGAGACCTCTTTGCTTGGACAACTGCAGACATGCCCGGAATTTCTGAAGAGCTCTTGGTCCACCACCCCAGCGTTACTCCGGGGTCCAAACCGGTTCAACAGAAGAGGCGCAAGTTCGCCCCCGAGAGCTAGCTAGCTATAAAAGAGGAGGTGGACAAGCTCTTGAAGGCTCGGTTTATACAAGAGGTGAACTATCCCGAGTGGTTGTCGAATGTAGTAATGGTGAAGAAGTCCAACGGGACTTGGAGGATTTGTATCGATTTTACCGATCTCAACAAGGCATGCCCCAAGGATCCTTTCCCTCTTTCGAGTATTGACACTCTGATTGACGCCACTTCAGGTCATGGACTCCTCAGCTTCATGGACGCCTTCTCAGGCTACAACTAGATCCGGATGTTCCCGCCAGATATTTCGAAGACCTCATTCGTAACCGACCAGGGCCTCTATTGCTACAAGGTTATGCCCTTCGATTTGAAGAATGCAGGCGCAACATACCAGCGCCTCATCAACAAGGTTTTCCAAGCTCAAATCGGCCGGAATATGGAGGTGTATGTTGACGACATGCTTGTAAAAAGTATCCGAGGAGCCGATCATGTGACTGACCTACAGGAGGCATTTGATGTTCTGAGAAAGAACAACATGAGGCTCAATCGGAACAAGTGTGCAATCGGAGTCTCGTCAGGAAAGTTCCTCGGCTTGTCAGCCAACGAGGAATTGAAGCTAACCCTGAGAAAATCAAGGCCATATTAGACATGGCCCCACCCAAGAATGTGAAGGAAGTTCAGAGGTTAACAGGCCGCCTAGCCGCCATAGGGCGCTTTCTTTCGAAGTCCGGGGAAAAATGCCTCCCCTTCTTCAAGGCCCTCAGAGGGGCTAAAGGTTTCGAATGGGGTCAGCAACAACAAGAATCGTTCGACCAGCTCAAGGCTTACCTCGTCAATCCTCCTCTCCTCAGCAAACCAATTCCTGGCGAACCCCTCTACCTCTACCTGGCAGCCTCCGAGCAGACCCTCAGTGCCATTTTGGTAAGGGTAGAAGACCGGGCTCAAAAGCCCATTTACTATGTGAGCAAGGTACTTCGGGATGCCGAGCTCCGCTACCCAAGAATAGAAAAGATGGCTTATGCCCTAGTAATGGCCGCGAGAAAGCTTCGCCCGTATTTTCAGTCCCATTCGGTGGTTGTTCTTACCGACCAACCGTTGAAGCAAGTCCTCCACAAGCTAGAGACCTCGGGTCGCCTTATGAAGTGTTCTATCGAGCTTAGCCAGTATGATATAACATATCAGCCTCGGACCGCGATCACGGCTCAGTCCTTAGCAGAATTTATAGTTGAAAGTACCATCCCCAAGTTTAGCCAAGCAATGAAGGGACCACCTGTCTGGTTGGTCTATGTGGATGGATCCTCCTGTAATGAGGGAAGCGGAGCCGGGGTCACTCTGGCAGGCCCAGATGACTTCATCCTCCAATACTCCCTCCATATAAACTTCAAGGCCTCTAACAACGAAGTAGAATACGAGGCACTTATAGCCGGCCTTGGGATGGCCCGCAATGCAGGGGCATGACGCCTCCGGATCTTTAGCGGCTCTCAGCTGGTCGTAAATCAGGTCCTAGGCGAGTATGAAGCACGTGATGACCGGATGGTTAAGTACTTGGCCAAGGTCAGGAGCCTCATGGCTCTATTTGAAGAAGCCCTCATCCAGCGGATCCCCTGAGAAGAGAATTCCCAGGCCGATGCCCTTTCCAAGCTAGCCTCTTCCTCCCTCCAAGGTCTCGAGCAGACCGTCTTGATAGAGGTCCTCCTGAAGCCAAGTATAGAGGATGAAAATTCCGACTCAATGGAGTCGCTGCCTGTTTTGCTCCAAGACGACTGGATGAAACCCCTCGTTGAATTCCTAAGGGATGGGCTCCTTCCCGAGGACCCTAAGGAAGCTCGAAGAGTAAGAACCCGAGCAGAGCGATACACACTCATCGAGGGCATCCTTTACAAGCGTTCCTTCACACAGGTAGAGGGCAAGCCTTATTTGAGATGTCTTTCCCCAGAGCAAGCCGAATACGCCCTGCAAGAACTTCACGAGGGCATCGGCGGGGCACATTCGGGGTCCAGGTCCCTAACCCGCAAAGTGTTGAACTACGGATATTTCTGGCCCACTCTCCTGTAAGACGCCGAACTACACGTTCGGCAATGCGGTTCTTGCCAGAAGTACTCCAACATCCGACGCCTCCCACAAGCTCCACTCACTTTCCTATTAAGTCCAATCTCCTTTGCAATGTGGGGGATGGATTTACTAGGGCCATTTCCACCAGCTCCCGGCCAGTTCAAATTCTTAGTCGTGGCAATCGACTACTTCTCAAAATGGATAGAGGCCGAGCCCTTGGCCACGATCACCTAGAACAAGGTAGTTCAGTTCTTTTGGAAGAGCGTAATCTGCCGATTCGGCGTCCCTCGGGTCCTCATAATAGACAACGGAACCCAGTTCACCGGGGCTGCCTTCCGAGCTCTATGTGAAGACCTTGCCATCCAACACCGATTCTCCTCCGTTTTTCATCCCCAGTCGAATGGCCAAGTCAAAAATGCTAACCGACAGATCCTCTCTAGCATTAAGAAGAGGTTAGATAAATGTTCCAAAGGCTTATGGGTCGATCAGCTCCCCAATTTGCTGTGGAACTACCGCACCACAAAACGGACCCCCACAGGAGAGTCGCCCTTCAATCTCACCTATGGGTCCAAAGCTATGATCCCCCTAGAAGTTGGTATACCCTCCTCTCGTCTAATGGCTTATGAAGAAGAAAAAAATGCCAGAGAGCTCCGAGCAAATCTAGACCTGATAGATGAGATTCGAGAAAGAGCTGTCATTCATCAACAAAGCTACCGAAGAAGGATCGAGTTGGCATACAACAAGAGAGTCCGTCCTACCAACCTCAAAGAAGGGGACTTGGTCCTCAGAAAGTTAGCCATCTCATTCCCAGGTCAGAAGACCCAATTGGCTCCAAATTGGGAGGGACCCTATAAGATCGCCAAAGAAGTTCGGCCCGGGACATACAAACTAGAAGACCTCGAAGGAAGAGAGATCCCCAGGACCTGGAATGCCGACCATCTCCTGAAATACCAAGAGAGAGCACCAACGCCTCTCTAAGTATTCTGGGATGTCGAACCGTTCCTCTCCTATTACTTGTTTTGCTTTTCTTTTATTTTCTCCCTTGTAATAACGGCTCGCAACTTTAGAAGCAGCCAACTATTAGTCATTAATAAAGAAAACTTTTTCATATTTTACTATTGTTTACATCTCTCTGCTTTTACTCTTCACTCTAACGATGGTTCGGAGTCCAACACTTGGCCCGATTCTACTTCGCAAGTTCGTTTCTAAGCGAGCTAGAAGTAGTTCGCCATTCGGAATTGCTCCCACAACCGTTGAACAACTCTAACGATGGTTCGGAGTCCAACACTTGGCTCGATTCTACTTCGCAAGTTCGCTTCTAAGCGAGCTAGAAGTAGTTCGCCATTCAGAATTGCTCCCACAACCGTTGAACAACTCTCGCGATGGTTCGGAGTCCAACACTTGGCTCGATTCTACTTTGCAAGTTCGCTTCTAAGCGAGCTAGAAGTAGTTCGCCATTCGAAATTGCTTCCACAACCATTGAACAACTCTAACAATGGTTCGGAGTCCAACACTTGGCTCGATTCTACTTCGCAAGTTCGCTTCTAAGTGAGCTAGAAGTAGTTCGCCATTCGGAATTGCTCCCACAACCGTTGAACAATTCTAACGATGGTTCAGAGTCCAACACTTGGCTCGATTCTACTTCGCAAGTTCGCTTCTAAGTGAGCTAGAAGTAGTTTGCCATTCGGAATTGCTCCCACAACCGTTGAACAACTCTAACGATGGTTCGGAGTCCAACACTTGGCTCGATTCTACTTCGCAAGTTCGCTTCTAAGCGAGCTAGAAGTAATTCGCCATTCGGAATTGCTCCCACAACCGTTGAACAACTCTAACGATGGTTCGGAGTCCAACACTTAGCTCGATTCTACTTCGCAAGTTCGCTTCTAAGCGAGCTAGAAGTAGTTCGCCATTTGGAATTGCTCCCACAACCGTTGAACAACTCTAAAGATGGTTCGAAGTCCAACACTTAGCTCGAATCTACTTCGCAAGTTCGCTTCTAAGCAAGCTAGAAGTAGTTCGCCATTCGGAATTGCTCCCACAACCGTTGAACTACTCTAACGATGGTTCGGAGTCCAACACTTGGCTCGATTCTACTTCGCAAGTTCGCTCCTAAGCGAGCTAGAAGTAGTTCGCCATTCGGAATTGCTCCCACAACCGTTGAACTACTCTAACGATGGTTCGGAGTCCAACACTTGGCTCGATTCTACTTCGCAAGATCGCTCGTAAGCGAGCTAGAAGTAGGTCGCCATTCGGAATTGCTCCTACAACCGTTGAACTACTCTAACGATGGTGAGGAGTCCAACACTTGGCTCGAATCTACTTCGCAAGTTCGCTTATAAACGAGCTAGAAGTAGTTCGCCATTCGGAATTGCTCCCACAAGCGTTGAACAACTCTAACGATGGTTCGGAGTCCAACACTTGGCTCGATTCTACTTCGCAAGTTCGCTCTTAAGCGAGCCAGAAGTAGGTCGCCATTCGGAATCGATCCCACAACCGTTGAACTACCCTAACGACGGTGCAGAGTATAACACTTGGCTCGATTCTACTTCGCAAGTTCGCTCTTAAGCGAGCCAGAAGTAGGTCGCCATTCAGAATTGCTTCCACAGGCGGAGGCTACCCCCTTTTGCCGCATAAGGTTCGCTCATCTTACAAATTCGCGCGACTAAATGCAGAGCTCGGCACCACTGGCCGAACACTCATGGCGCCGACCCCCAAACGAGCAAAGGACCAGCTCCGGGACCTCGGCCCAATAGACACAGTCATAAACAAAGTAACCACACAGAGCAACGAAAAAAAATGTACAAGTCTAAGAAAGAAATATTATTAAGAGTTGGGACGCAGTACAAGGCAGCTCTTCCATACAACAAGATCACAAGGCGTTAAAAAGCAAAAATTACAATGCCGACTTGTTACACTTAGGCTAAATACAAAGGCTTCAAAAATAAAATCTTCAACGCCTCCGTGGCGCAGTGATGTTCCGCTTCAAGGACACTCGAGGTCGGCGACGTTTGCCTCCGGAGCCCGACCCCAAACCAGCAAATTGAGACGTATCCTCTGCACTGCTCCTAACAGCCGCACCGACGGATGCTTCGCTCGATGAAATGGCCACGGCACTTTGCGCATCCCCGGGACTAGGTTGGCCGATGGGCGAACGGGTCGCGAGCTTATAAAACGAAATGCCACGCTCGCTCTCCGCGTGAGTACATGAAGTGCTCCTGACATTGATTGGCCCCGAACGCGATTTAAGGCGAGCCACCTCTGCCTCCAGCTCTGAGATCCGCTCCCTCAGAGAGTCGTCCTTTACATCGACCTCGAAGCGAGGGGGTATCGCGGAGCTCGGGACGCCAGAGCGACTGGCAATAAGACGGCGGATATGAGTGACTTCGATGCTCTTGTCCACCGTTGCCCTCTTCAGCGCGTCGACCTCGGCCGTTAGTTCATCCCGTTCGGTCGTCAGTTTGGCCACATCGGCCGTTAATCCCTCTCCTTCCGTCCGAAGCTCCGTCTCTACCGTTTGAAGGTGACGAATCTCGGAAAGCAGATCATCCCTCTCCACTGTTATTTTTGATAAAGTGTGGCGAATGCACTTGATCCGAAGGCCATAGCTGAAGGCAGTCGACGAACCATCATCCTCTCCTAAGGGGGCCATCTCGGCGATCCTGCTCTCTAGACGCCGAATCTCGATGTCTCGCTGACCCAGGATGAGTTGAAGGTGGTTCCGCTCGCTTACGGCTCTGCGCAATCCTAGCTCAACTTCATAGAGCCGCTCTCGGCACCTCGTCAAGCACAGCCTCGTCGCCCCTAAGCCAACCTCGGGACGAGCGTCATCCCCCGAGCAAGTAGGCTTGACGACTTGAGTCACCACTGCAAGCTGAAAAGAAGTCAAAACAAACAACAAATTTTCAACACATTGCCGAACTCCTACACTTAGCCAATTTTCAAGAGTTTTTAGGAAAAAGGTAGAGAGACGCGAAGTCGAGCCCAAAAAGAAGTTTTCATTCATTACAAAAAGCGGTGGCCAGTCCGCGATTAGGCATTACATTTAAAAACAAAAAAGGAGAAAAGATAAAATAAGCAAGTTCAGGGCGCGACCTCTTTTCCAGGGCGGCGAGAGTGGGTAGGGGTCGACATCCCCAAAGGGGTCACCACCGCCAGCGTGGTGACCGCAGACCCCTGGACCTCGGCAACGACCTCGACCTCAGGCTCGACCTCGTCCTCCCCTTCTTTTTCCTCTTCTCCCTCCGACTCGGGGTCGAAGCCTTCGACATGGCCCGGGAACAATCTCCATCCCGAGCAGTCCACGTCGGGGTACGCCTTCGTCACCCGGGCGAGAGCTTCGGCGTAGGCTTTGGCCATGTTCTGGGCGAGGAAACCTTGCGCCTTCACCATGGTCGCGTCCTCCACCTCCTTCACCGCGGCAGCCTTGGCCTCTACCACCCCAGCCAACCGTCTGGCCGCCCCCTCTTTCTGGCAAAGAAGGTCGCTCTCCAGCTTCGCGACCTGACCCTCGACGTACTCGACCCTAGTCGTCTTCCCTTCGAACTCGACCCTGAGCTTGTCGAGCTCGTTCCCCATCCGAGCCTTCTCCTTCCGAGCTTGGTCGGACTCCTGCTTCAGCTCCTTCTCCAGAGCTGTCAACCTCTCCGTGAGGTGACCAAAATGGACGATAATCTGCGATAAGGGAAGAGGTATTAAAAGAGTTAGAGAAATCAGACCTAAAGGGAACCAATGACAGCAAAAATTCAACACTTACCGAGACCGCCGAGCGAGCAATCTCGATGACGTCGTTGCCTTCTTGCCCGGCCTCCATGGCGGCCCGATCCTTCGGCGTCGCCAGGTGCTTGACCGCCTGCATGCTCGCCAAGGAATTGCCGAGGAATCCGTCATGTTTTCGAACTTGCCAGTCCGGAACATGAATCCTTTTGTGCTCCTCGGTCAGGAGCTCCTCGGCCACCACTGTCAACGGGGGGGTTGCCATCCTAAGGGCTGCAGCGATGGGGAACTCGCCGGCCCCGGTTGACGCCGTGGCACCTCCATCGGCAACGGCCGGGCTTCCGAGGGTCTCCACCTCCTCGACCGCCTCCGTGACCCTCGGAGTCTTCGTGGTCGGCAACTTGGTGGCCACCCTCTTGCGCTTCTTCGGCGCATTACTGGCAAGGCCTGCTCTCAAAGCCAACACCGCCTCGTAGTCCATCGCCTCTGCATTAAAAACGAAGTTTGTTAGCGCGATAAAAAGTCATGAAAAGTAAAGTATGAAAAACAAAGCATGGAAGCGCAAAAGAAGCCGCGTACTGGGATCTACGTGGCAGAGCCCTCCCCTGAACAAGACATCCTCGGTCAGCTCCTTCCAATCATACTTCGGCCGATCGAGAAGTGTCCGAACTGCCTCTTCTTCTTCAGGGCGAAGCTTGCGCAGCGCCTTCAACCTTTTCGGCACCTCTTCCACCCAACTGGAAGGGATAGGCCAGGCCTCCGCACTCTGCACTATCAAGAAATTTTCACGCCAGTGCTTGATGGAGTCAGGGCATATAACGAGCCTACCGCCATGCCTCGGAGCCAAATAGTACCGGAACTCCGACCGGTTCCCTTGATGAAGCCGATAGATCATCCGAAGTACATTCAGCTCTGACTCGATCCCAGCAACTTGACAGTGAAGTACGAAACCGTTTATGACTCTCCATGCGTTCGACATAAGTTGGATGGGGCTGACCCCAAACCACCTCAGGACGAGGATTGCGAACGGATGGAGAGGTAGCCGAGCCCCGGCGATAAAGGCATCAACCGGCCAGCAACACATGGTCACTGGCAGCGGCAAGTTGGCCCTAACCCCGGGACCCGACAGCATAAGCTCGTACTCCTCCGGGATGTGGAAACAGTCCCGGATCACTCCCAAGTCTTCTTCGCGGAGGATCGACACCGCCTCATCCGCTCGGTCGTCTCCCTCGCCGCATTCTCCTCGAAAGTCCTCCCCCTCCCGTGAACAATACGCTCGGCGTGCTCCTCCGGAAGCTCTCGAACTCTGTGAAGCCCGGTCAGTGGCCCCGGCAACCTGCCGAACTCCTCCATGCGCTTCGGATCCTCCACGATTGTGTCTCAGCCAGATACCTTCTTGCCCTTATCTGGGCGACTCGGAGTATGGGCTTCGACAACTTCAAGGGAGGGCTCAGACCAAGAAGAAGACGACCCGGAGACAGAGGGAAGAGACATATTTATACTCGGAAAGAGACTAAGTATAAATTACCTTAAAAAATGTGATGTCGGAAACTTCACCAGAAAACGAACGGCGATCACCGGAATCACTCGCTTAGTACAAATAATCGCCTGAGCAAAAGAGAGGAGAAGTGAAAAATGAGAGAGGGGAGTGAGGTTTTATAGAGCGAGGCGCGCAAAACGAGGATAATGGGCCCAGACAGCCAGCCCACCTATGCAAAATGACAAAAGCGACCCAAACCGTCACCTTGTTTGCCACGCCAAGCCGTACATCGCATTAATTACAGTCCCATCTGATAGAAGCCCAGAGATCACTGCATTAATAGGCGTCTCATCTGTCAGAGTTGTCAGAAGTTCAGAAGCCACCAACTCCGCATGGCATTTTCCGCATAAAACGACAAGTCAAGGACCTCGGCACCAGCTGCCGAACGTTCTTGACACCGACCATGTTACATGAAAAGTTGGACCTCGGCACCAGCTGCCGAGCGTTCTTGACACCGACCATGTTACATGGAAAGTTGGGGTTCGGCACCAGTTGCTGAGCGCTCTTGACACCGACCATGTTACATGGAAAGTTGGACCTCGGCACTAGCTGCCGAGCGTTCTTGACACCGACCATGTTACATAGAAAGTTGGGGTTCGGCACCAGCTGCCGAGCGCTCTTGACACCGACCATGTTACATGGAAAGTTGGACCTCGGCACCAGCTGCCGAGCGCTCTTGACACCGACCATATTACATGAAAAGTTGGACCTCGGCACCAGCTGCCGAGCGTTCTTGACACCGACCATGTTACATGAAAAGTTAAACCTCGGCACCAGCTGCCGAGCGCTCTTGACACCGACCATGTTACATGGAAAGTTGTACCTCGGCACCAGCTGCCGAGCGCTTTTGACACCGACCATGTTACACGGAAAGTTGGACCTCGGCACCAGCTGCCGAGCATTCTTGACACCGACCATGTTACATGGAAAGTTGGACCTCGGCACCAGCTGCCGAGCGTTCTTGACACCGACCATGTTACATGGAAAGTTGGAGTTCGGCACTAGCTGCCGAGCGCTCTTGACACCGATCATGTTGCATGGAAAGTTGGGGTTCGGCACCTGCTGCCGAGCGCTCTTGACACCGACCATGTTGCATGGAAAGTTGGGGTTCGACACCAGCTGCCGAGCGTTCTTGACATCGACCATGTTACATGGAAAAGTTGGACCTCGCCGAACTCCCTCTCAGCACTCACAACCTAGCCGAGGTGCTTCTCTTCTTCGGAAGAAGGTGCCGAACCACCCACGGACCTCGGCCTCCTGGGTAGCGAGCGCTGGAAGGGGTCGGTAATGTGATATAAGCATGTAGGCCTCACAACGAAGGAAAACGACCGAGCCATTCGCCAAAAAATTGCGAAAAAACAATTAAAAATTCGGGAAGTTAAGGAAGAACTCCTGGAAAGTAATTGTAAAGTTAGGAAAACATTTTCTAATCCCCAAACAAGTAATTATTGCCAAGAACAATCTTCTAAGACCCCCGAACGACGAATTGACACTTCGCAAAGATAAACGAAAACACTGCATGATCCGAAGAACTCAAGAGCAACTCAAAGTGCAACCAACTTGAGAAATTACCACACTCCCTCCTTCAAGATTCAAAACCTCCCATATTGGACTCCGACACAACTTCACTAGCCATTAAAACAGTAAAACTACTCCTCAAAGGTTGATCAAACTCAGTCTTTGGGAGTGGGGGGCTCGTGATATGGCTAAAAATAGGGTTAAATCGAAACCGTCCAAATCGAGCACGAATCTTGGAGTTCAGAGGTAAAACGGTAATTTCACCTATCAATGGGTCTGAAGCGGGTACCGGTTCTCCTCCTCAAAGACCTACTAACCAGCGAACGGATCCACCTCAACTGGGTGCGGGTTTCAACCCGCAGCAAACCCGATCCAGAAAGGATAGAATTAGGGTTTCTGGTTAAATCCTAATCAACGTTTCTGATTCATAACTATCCTTTCATTAGGGATTAGGGATTACATTCCTTATCCGATCACGGGGATTACATTTCTAATCTGATCCCAGCGGCGCCTATAAATACCCCCCATCCATCTCCATTAGGAGGTAATCAATCTTTTTCCAGTTTTTGTACTCTTTCATAATCTTCCCTGATTACTGACTTGAGCGTCGGAGGGTGTGTCGCCGGGAACAACCCCGGTGTCTCGCACTTTTTGCAGGTGTACGGCGGGAGCGACGGTCAAACTCCGGCGGAACAGGTAAACAGGTTTACTATTCAAAGTTTTCCAAGAATCCACAAATACTATCTGTTTGCCCCCACACCAGATTTAGCGGTAACATATGGTGATGGCCACATAAATGGTGTTTGAGCTAGTCACCCTTGCCTTCACGAACAGGAAAACTGCCACCTTAGTGGTGAAAGAGCTTAGCGTTCCGGGTTAGAGAAGAGACAAGTTGTTACTAGATGGGTGGAGTGGCAAGTCGTTATCAGAATAGAGATTTGACAAGTCGTTTCCGGTGTATTGTTCTAACAATGTGTCATCGAATGGGGGTCGGAAAGTCGTCGCTGGAGTGGTGTTCGGGTTAGTCGTCACTAATAGGTAAAATGACAAGTTACCACTATAATTGGTGTCCCATGAGTCGTTATCTGTTTGCTCAAAAAGAAATTAAGATGCGCACATCAGGTAAGTGGGAGAACAGGTTGTAGTTGTCTTCGTCTACAAGTTTAGCTTGGAGAGGGACAAATTAATGTTGTAGGCTTAGTTGTGTAATAGTTTTTCATTGTTCTGTTTATGAACGATTAGATGTAATGTATATGTAATACTTTGTTTCGTTAATTATTTATTAATGAAGCGGTGACGCGGTCAAAAGAAGAAGAAAAAAAACAAGTTGAATTAGACCTCAACTTGCTTTGGTAGTGATTGCACATAGTTGATGATCTCGTATAGCACAACCTCTTTCCCATAATCTTAAGTTCAGAAAAGTGCAAGTCAAAATTCAATCAAATTAAGTCCTGAAAAATTGAAACAACCAAGACCATCCAAGATGCCTACTTTATCGCAACCAGAAACAATATTTTGAAGAAGTTTCATCCGTTCGCTATTCCTCTCTCCTCACCTATCAAACATGATAAAGTTACGCAAACCATCAATCAGCATTGGACATTTGGACTCATGAAAACATGAATTATATATACTAGTAATTTACACGTGCGATGCACGTTTTAATAATTTCAAAACAAAAAAATAAAAAAAACTCTGACGTAGGGAGAATTTGAACCGAAAACCTCTTTTATATTAGTTATGTACGTACGTTGCACATGTTGGTAGAATGACAAAATGACAAATGACACTAAGGCCTTCTCCCATTATAATATTAGAGATTAGAGATATTTTCAAACAGTGTTAACGAAAACCTTACTCTCCCTGCATGACTATGGCTAGTAGTAGCTTGGTCACGCCGAGCTCTCACATGAATATAATCTTCCTTACTTCCATCTGAGCCATTCTCAACATTCTTTCCTGAAGGCTTAACAGTAGCCATGTATAGTCAATGCATTCTATTAGCATTTCTTCTTAGTTTCTGAATTCTCTCCTTGTACTTGGTCTAACTCCATATCCTACCATAGTCAAAAACCGACAAGGATCATCAGTTCACAACCTAAGAAAATAACAGCATTACATAGATATTGCACGACCTCAATGGTTCTTTTCCTTTTCATAGCACCATTTCCTTTCGAACAAGATTTTTCTGCTTCTTCTTGTCCATCCCCACTGAATTCGATCTCTCCCAAGTCATTCCTACTTCCCTTCTCATCTCTTCGATAAGGACTCAACAGCTCGTTTGCAAGAAAAGCTTTGTTCATGACCATGGCACCGAAATTGCACCTCACGCCGCTCTCTATGAAGTCTGAATTTTTTGCCAAGTGAGAGAGGCTCGAAGGGAGGATACCCGGATTCTTCCAACTCATTAGAAGTGGTTTCCCTTGTAAACTAGAAAGCTAAGAATCTACCATGGAAAGTGATGAATAAGAAGATGAGGAGGATATGGAACAAGGGTCAACTGATTGGTGATTGAATTCCCAAGTAGGGCAGCGCAAATGATCTTCATTCATCTTCTCGAAACCAAACTTACCCTTTTCACTCAAGCCACTTCTCCTTTTATGCTTGTAACGAGTCCAATACAAGAAACTAAAACAGGAACGAAGCACGAACTATTCTTAACAGTAGAAATCACTAATCTCAAGAACATCAACAAAGAATGAAAGAAAGTACTCCTTAAAAAGATTGCATTGGTTTAAGGGATCAAAAGGGTGAAAAGCTAATAATTGATTAATCATTATCCTTTTGATTACTCTCAGTTCCTCTGCTCTTAGAGTCGGTGTAAAGCGACACTAACATTGAAGCCACAGCTTAAAAGCTTCAAAGGGCATGTTTAATTGCCATGAAATAAATTCCCTGAGCCGAAATCCACCGAAATCAATTCCAACAGCGGTTTAGTTGTGCTTGATTTGATTGCAAATATTTTCCTACTGTAAGCGCTCCAGCAGCTCCAAAAAAAATTCACAAAAATGCGGCTGAACCCACCCAAAGTGTACAATAGCGATGCTGTAGAGCTACTGTAGTGAATTAAAAATTATTTATCTTTCATTCCTTTTTATTCTATTCAATAAAATAATTTCACCTTGCCCTCTACATTAAATTTCTTTCTCTCTCCTCTCTGTTATATACTACATTAAAATTATAACCAAACTGTTGGATGATATATTAGTTTAGTCCTATATTCGTTATGTATCAGTTTAGTCTTCTATTCTCTCCTATATATATCAGCCATATTATATTCAGTTCAATCATTCAATAAAGAATTATTCTCATCTAATAATCTTAACATGGTATCAGAGCCTATAATCCTATAAGGCCTATTTTTTCTATCATCGTTGTCGAGGTGGAGTGATTTTTGTCTTTATCGGAATCACTCCACCTCCCAACACCTCCCAACATTCCTCTCCCAATCAATCTCCAAAATTCGAGCCATCACAAAACAAAAAGATCCAAAAATCCCAGCCGTCATCAACTCCTTCTACCAAAATCCTAACTGCCATCAACAACAAACAACACCGACGACAACCTCCTTCCTCAACAACTCCAATAGTGACATCATCTCCAACAACTCCGACGACCCAGATCGTCGGCTTCCTCACCCTCCTCATCTCCGGCGCCATCCTCCTCACCCTCACCAACTGCTGCATCATAACCAAATTCCCCAAAATTCTTCCTCTCCCCACCATGTGGAATCAGTGTCTCCACTACCCCCGTCATATCGATCAGGATTTTTCTATCCCCGAAACCCCCGTTACACATACCCACAATAGATTTCTCGGATCGGATGTTTATATGCCGACCGTATCCCTTGCAGCCCTTACTTAAGATCGCTTATCTGCCTTGAAAGAAGAATCTGATATTGGAGTTGCTGCTATACATGGATGGGATTCGAGATTGTCGCTGTGTCAACCTGGGGATGTGGGAGGGGGTTGGACAGTTGTGGTAGATGAAGAATCTAAGAAGCCCATTACATCGTTCAGAGCTTTAACTCATTATAATGGTAGATTTTATGCTATTGATGGTATTAACAATTTCCTGGTTATGTGCAATGTGAGTTCTACTTTTACCATGGCTTCCAAAGTGGCATTGCTACCCAACCATGACAACAAGAAGTGTAGTTACTTTCTGATCAGCTCGACAAGCTCTCCATCAAGCGCCTCGAGGCCATCGAAGAATCCAGAATCGAACACTTCCCTCCCGAAATCAACCATGAAGAAACTTGCCTGAACATACTTCGGCGAATCGACTTCCTCCTCCATTGTTGCTATCCCTCATCTGTTTCACAGCCAAACTCAATCCCACTTCAAACCCGACCCGCTCCAATTCCAACCTGAAACCCTCTTACTCTATACTTCAAACCAACTTTCCTTATTACCAAAACCCATTTTTTTCTTTCAAATAAATAAAAAAAAAAGCTTGCAGGTTATTGTGCTTCTACATCTAGATCGTCCAGTTATCAGTTCAGGGATGATATCCCACCACATTGACAATTCTCAAGTCCGGGATGAGAACCCATCAGTCTATTTCTTAGTTCAGGAGTGAGATCCCATCATCGACTGTCTCAAGTCAGGGGTGAGATCTCATCGCATATCGGGATATCGAGATCCCGCCACTGTTCAGGATGAGATCTTAACAGTGCGCCACCATTACTTCCTTCCGCAACACTCTACTTCTCAGTTCCGTCGCATGCACCATCAAGCGTCGTCACTGCACCATAGTTTGTCGTTCCTTCCACATCAACATCGTCAGTATTCCAAACTCTTGTTACTTGAACCAACTTGAGTTTGAAATGGGGTGTTAGATGATATATTAGTTTAGTCCTTATGTATCAGTTTAGTCTTCTATTCTCTCATATATATATATAAGCCATATTGTATTCAGTTCAATCATTCAATAAAGAATTATTCTCATCCAATAATCTTAACACAAACAAACCATTTTTTAGAACTCATTTCAGAGATTTCTTTTTCTCTACATTAATCTTTCTGGTTTGAAAATATTTACAACCAACCATACAGTCCCAAAGTGAAAAGATCAATAAACATATTTAAGATTCCTTTCTCCTTCTAAGAGAGAGAGAACAGTGAAGGAAAGACTCCTTATGCTGACCCCTACATCACTACATGGCTTACGTGAGATTCTTTTCTCTGAACTAATTTTCGAACCCACTTTTGAAAGTATTTATCAAACTAACCCACTTTTGAAACTATTTACCAAATTGACCTACTTGCCATATGAGATAGCAAGTCTAGTGCAACAAACATCGCTATCTCGAATAGCGAGTGTAGTTCTATACATTTTAGGTAGAAATTACGTGTTTCGAATTTTTCTGAAAAAATGAGTACAACTACACTCTCCAAGTTAGTAGAACTAGACCGGCGAGTGTAGTTATATACATTTCAGATAGAAATTGCATGTTCAAAACTTCTATGAAAAAATGAGTACAACTACACTCGCTATCTGATAAAATGAGTTCATTTGAACTAAACTCGCTATCTGAGATAGCGAGTGTAGTTGTATACAATTCATGTTCAAAATTTCTCTGAAAAATGAGTACAACTACACTTGCCATCTCTATACATGAGATAGCGAGTCTAGTTCAAATAAACTCACTATCTTAGATAGTTAGTATAAATGTATACATTTCATGTAAAAATTGCATGTTCAAATTTTTTCTTTAGTGTTTGAGAAAACAATAGAACTACACTCGCTGTTTGTGTAGGTCAAGTTGGTAAATAGTTTTGAAAGTGGAGCAGTTTGGTAAATACTTTCAAAACGTGGGTCAGTTTGGGGGGAAAAAAATCCTTTTCTCTTGATGGTTACACTTGATTTCAATCAAACCTGCTATATCAAACAATCTCTTCGAAACTTTAGAAAAATCGTAGCCTGTTATGTCACAAGGTTCTTATCATATAGTCTCTTCGAAATTCAAGAAAATCATGTAAAGCTGCATATCTCAATGCGGCTCCAATACTACTGATCAGGGTCGGTCATGAGTTCCTAGGGGTCTGAGGCGAATTCCCATAATAGAGCCCTCATACATTAAAAAATAAAAAAACATGTATACAAAAAATATGTACATTGTTCAAAGCAAAATATACAAAATATATACGAGGCCCCCATATTTTTTAACGCTCCAGACACATATTTACGCGACATGATAAAACTGGAAAAAAAAAATCGAATTAAGCCTTAACATATCAAATTTCAACTTAATTAAGCAACTCAATAATCAACTAAGAAATAGCTACCAATAACATAAAATTGAATTCATTAAGTTATAGCTCTAACATAAAATTGAACATAAAATTGAGTTCAATATTCAACTCATTAAGTCCTAAGATAAAATTGAGTTAGAAATAGCTACCAATAAGCAACTCATTCCTCCGGCCACCCACTGCACCACACCAACCGGCCACCAGGCACCACTGGTCCACCACACCCATAGACCCACTGACCACTGTCCCACGAATTTGAGATTTAGATTTCGAATTTAGGGTTTCAGATTTTGAAGGAAGTGTGTTTAGATTTAGGTTTGAGTCAAAATCAACTAGTTTGGGGAGAAGAAAACAATGATCGGAGAATTGGAGTTGATTGAATTTGGGAATTGAGGGTTAGAGATTAGGATGTGAAAATCCCTGCCACTATGCTAAAACTTCGAAGTTGTAGAAGGGTTGAGAAAAATTGCACTTGTATTCTAACATGCCACCTCAGGTTGAAAGCTTATTTTTTAATGGGCCAAAGAAACGAGATAAATACCCAACAAATTGTGGCCCGAGACCTGAACAATACGCAACGGTATTTTTTTATTTTAAAAATCCGCATTTAAATTGAGTAGCCAGTGGGATTCGAACTTGGGTTGCTCTGATACCATGTGAAAGTTCCTGCCACTCAGCTAAAACTTCGAAGTTGTAGAAGGTTTGAGGAAAATTGCACTTGTATTCTAACATAGGAAAATAAAGAAATGGGAAGAACGCAGTGCAGGCTAAGAAAGAGGAA
Organism: Hemerocallis citrina; assembly: GCA_017893485.1. Lineage (NCBI taxonomy): Eukaryota > Viridiplantae > Streptophyta > Magnoliopsida > Asparagales > Asphodelaceae > Hemerocallis > Hemerocallis citrina. Next base: position 43,843 of record JACEHZ010000171.1, read on the forward strand.
AGAGGAAAGAGTCTAGTTGGAAAATTGGGGAGAAGAAAGAGGGTAAAGGTATAAGTGATTGGGTCGGGTTTCGGGTTTGGGTTGTTGGATTTGAATGTGGGTTTCATGTTTGAGTTTCTATTGATTTGAATGTGGATTTGTTTTAAATTACCTAAAAAGCCTCAAATTCAATCAAGCTCAAACTCAAATAATTAATTAAAAAATTTCTAAAGGCCCAAATAATTATTTTTGAGGGCCCCTAATAACAATATAATTTTTTAACACAAAATACGTGTCTATATTTACAAGGGGAATAAAAATTTTGGAACCCCTAAAATTGCAAAAAATCTGTGGGCTTGGGGCGGCTGCCTCACCTCGGGGGGGGGGGGGGGGGGGGGGGGGGGGGGAGGACTTATTATACTTTATTATACTATACCTTAGAGCATCCACAATCGTTTTCTATTTATCCACTTTATGCATTTTTTAGCAAACGAATCGCTGCAATTGTTTGCTATTTATGCATATTTTGACAATTTTGCAACAGTAGATGGCTATATATGAGAGTGGATATAACAAAATGCATATTATACAGGACGAATCTTGAAGATCCGTCCCACGAAAAAAAAAAAAAATTTAACTGGTCAGACGGAACTTGAAAGTCCGTCCGGTGTTTTTTTTTTCCGCTACAAAAATTGCAAAAAACCAATTTCCTCAAGATCCGTCCAGTGAAGGGGCTCCCATTTTTTTTTCAACTAAAAAAATCGTTTTAATTATTAAAAATTCGAAAAAAATATTTAAAAACCGTGGGAAGAATCTCGAAAATCCGTTCAATCTTAAATTTTAATTTTGGGCTATATTATAGCAATTTCGACTGCAGCAAACTCACTTTGCTATATGTATAATATGCATTTACCCATTATTTAGCAAACCACGATTGTGGATGCCCATAAGCTATAGACTTACCCCTTCTCTCCTTTCTCTATTTTAAAATGGAGAAAGGAGAGAAAAAGTAGGAATGCACATATATCTTAACTCATGCAGACCACACCGTTTACTTAAGAAAACAAAATTGAAAAAAAACAAAAACAAAAACTCAAAAAACCCTTCCTCTCCCAAATCCCCCCAAAACCCCGCTCACGGCTCACCATTCCTCACCCAAAACCCATTTGTCACCGTCCGCCATTCGCCATTCACTGTTAGCAGTAGGCAGAAGGTTCGGAGTTCAACCATCAGACTAGGTTATAGTATTTCTGTCAAAAAGATTTTGTAAATATGATTTGAAAAGTAATTATTTATCAAAATTTTTAATTATTTGTGAAGGGATGAAAGAAACGAAGGAGTTTGGAATGAAGGTGTTTGACGCATTGAGTAGGAGGCAGCAAATAAAGGTGGAAAAAATAAGCAAGGAAGAGTTGTACGAGTTTCGGTTACAGATCACAGATCAAAACTTTGATTCATGACTTCAGTTATTTTTGGACATGTAATTAATTGTTTATTATTACAATCAGTTTTTGCCCAATGATATTAGTGACAGCAATGTCATTACTGGAATTTTGTTATTGACTTAATTTACAACGACGATGCATTGTTCTAGGGTTGACAAGAATGAAGATGGAAGGATTATAGAGGGGAGTTGCTTTAACTGGGAGAGAGCAGGCCTGGTATCTTGTTTATTTTGGGAGAGTATTCATGTAATCAGTGTCTGTAACTTCTTTCAGTTGGTGTGGAACTATCTATTGTATTAGTGGGGAATAAGGTGCTTTTGTAATGATGGGTACTTTTTGTTTCTTTAATCTATCATTAATGAAACAGGTGACCTCGGTCATTTTATTTTCAAAAAAAAAAAAAAAATGAAGATTGAAGGATTATAGAGGCTGAAGTTAAAGAGGTAATTTAGGAGAAATATATTATTATCTATTGGATAAGTTTAATTCATTTCAAATGGAAACTTATGCGATACCCTTTCTATGATTGTGATTCTCAGTTAGCTCCATTGCTTTCTTTATAACTTTGCAAAATGTAGATAAAGGTCTCGCTCTTCCTCTCACAAGCATGCACATCGTATGATGTAACTCTTTCACCTAAATCCTTTCTTCCTTTTCTCAATTAGTGTCCTCAGAGCTGTCAGCCCTCTCCTATGATCAATCCCCAGTTTCTGAACAAGTGTAAATAAAATACTTATCTAGCTAAAAATTTATGACTTTTCGTTTAGATGTTTAAATTGGTGGGCTTAAGATATTATGCGAAAGAAAAAGTTTAAAGATGAACCACTAAAGAAATTTTTAAAGATGAATTGCACTAAATGCTTACAGGGTCATACAATAAAAATAAAAAAGTCAGTAAAACAATTTCACTATGAATTTTGTGTTTGATGACAGATATGACAGCTCGAAATATTGTTGTTGCAAAATGGACACCTACTTGAACTACAGTCAAGGACTGAGCTTCACAGGCCAAGCATTGAGTCAAAATCTGTCCAGTTTGCAATATAAAGGGAGTATAAAGCAACTGAAGAGCCACACGAGCTACTTCTTTGAAAAGAACTGGAAGAGGTTGTGGGTAACCTGTTTTTGGATTGGTGTGATGGCAGGACTGTTCACCTGGAAGTTCATTAAGTACATGAACATATACACGCTTTCCATGTGATGGGGTATTGTCTTACAAATGCAAGCATAGACATTGAAATTGAATATGGAGCATATCCTTTTGCCTGTCTGCCGAAATATCATCACTGAAATAATGTGTACAAGTCCATAACTTACGATGACTAAGCCTTGAGATATCTTGAATTCTGTCAACAGTTGAAAATCCTGACAAATTATAAAATTCAGATTAGAACTGACAAAATGACAAGAACAACATCATGTTCTCTTGCTTGAAACGTCTCTAGGCCTATCTGTAACTCCGTTCCCGTAAATACGTATTTCCTGAATATTTTCTGTATTTTGATTTTTTTTATAAACTTATTTTATGCTAAATTAGTTTCGGATCTTTTACTAAGTGTTTTATAATCGACAATTATAATTACTTTGAATAACATTGTATTTCCTATTTATAATTGATTGACTATTTATATGCTATATTATTACCGTTTGGATTTTAATTTGTCAAATCTAAAATCCTACTTTGATACATATTATCATTATTGTTGTTGTTACTATTATTATTATTGTTATTACTATTAATATTATTATCGGCATTATTATTATCACCGTTATTACTATTATTTTATTATTATTGTTATTATTATTTTGATTATTGAGATGTATTATTATTAGTATTATTATTACTATTTTTTGTTAAAGCCCGGTTTTGATCTATATTATATTATCTATTTAAATTGAAGTCCAATATACAATTATTCAATTATTTAACTATTTAATTTGAAGCTCAAGCCCAATTGTTTATTATAAGCCCAATCCCATGACTAATTTATTTAAATATTTTGAGCCCATGAACCAAGCCCAAATCTAAACACAGTACCCATATGTATTTGTGCAGAATCAATCCTATATACTCACCCGTATATAATTTCTCCACATTTACCCACTCTGCACACTTCCCTGTATCTCCTAACCACTCACGTTCTCTTCCCCACTATCTCGTAACTACCCTCCTTAATTAATATTATATTATTATTCTAATTTTCCCACTCTCTATTTCTCCCCTCTCTTTTTTCCCAAACCCAACAGAAATCACACTCCCACTCTCTTTCCCCGCCTCGCCTCCTTACCGCCATCGTCTTCAAGCCCCTGCACCTGCAACCGCCGCCTTGACCTCCGTCCTCTGCTCCTCCTCATCTTCTTCAGCGCTGCGCTACCTCCTCGGCGCCTGCAACCTTCCTCGCCAGCATCCATCTCCGTCGAAGACCCAAACCCAACTTCGCCCTCCGCCGAAGCACCTCAGCCATGGCTGCCCACTCAACCCCCTCGCAACCCTTCTTCCTCATCACCTGCTCACCCCTAGGCCTCATCGCCTCCTGCTCGAGCCCGTCATCGAGCTCCTCGTCTGCGCCGCATCCAACTCTGATCGCCAACACCATTGCCAGCCGAACCCAACCTCCGAAGAACCCATTGTCATCCCCTCGAAGCCCCACCATAGCAACGCACCTCTACCTCGCAGTCGTCACTCGCCATTGCCGAAGTTCCCTACTCATCGCCGTCACCCATGAGCTCGTCGCCATTGCTGCTCGCCTTCCATCAACCTCAAACCACTGCCCTGCCTTCTCGACGACCTCGCCAGTGTTGGCTGTTTTGCTTCAAAACCCAAGATTCCTCCTTTTCTTTTTGTCCCACATCGGTGGGAATGACCACCATGTGAGTGTATATAATTCAAACCACTCCTTATCCCATTGTAGTCTAGTGTGGTGTGGAGAGAACCCGTGGGCCACACACGCGCGCCGCCGCCGCCCGGCCCGGTTCGGTTCGGCGCGCGTAGTGGGCACGGGTGTGCGCGCCCGCATCTGCGGACACGAATGCCGATCCGAAATTGCTCTTCGGGTTCGGGTTGAGATCCAAAACTTCTTTTTGCTGTTTATTTATTTTCCTTTGACTAATTCTTCTTAAATGTTGGATTAGTTTTCATGATCCGATTTTTCTGGCCTACTTCTCTCCCAAACCTTCACACGTTCTTTATATTCCAAACTCCCTTCCTTTTGCTACAATGGAACAAATCAGAAACGCATCCACAAAAGTATTATCCTTCATCGGTGCTTTCGCAAACCCTTCCTTCGCTGCTTCCGCTCCCTTTCTTTTTTCGCCTTCGTTCTGGGCAAGGCTAAGTTCGGGTCAATCTCTCGACGTTGTGTGCGACACCGAGACGCCGGTGATACCGGGGGTTTTACCACTAGGAGCATCTGCGACGAGTCTGCACATAAGACCGCGGATCAACTCTTAGGGCAGTGCATTCCGCGCGACTTCCCTATAGGCCGGTAACTCCGTTCTTTAATTTATTTTGTTTATTGTTTCCAGATGCTGAGGAAATCGAAGATTCTCGTCATTTTTAATAACAGCCAGCACTGCCATGCCAGTCGCCTCCCAGTCTCCACCAATGCTCGCTCCTGCCCTCGCTCGCCCCTACCTCCTTGCCATGGCCTTCCGCCATTGCCGACTACCGCCTCCCCATGTCGTGAGCCCCTGCTCCATCCCTCAGTCGAGCACCGCTCTCCATCCCCGCTATCGATCCTCGCCATCTTCACCCCGTCGTCCACCGCCTGTGCACCAAGCCCCTCTTTGTCGCTGCCTCTCCCTTTGAGCCTCGCCGTCCCTGCCGTGGTCGCCGCCCTCACTCTCGCTCTTTCTCTCTCTCTCTCTCTGTCGAAGTGGGGGAAGAAGAGACAATGAGCTCTGGTGTTTGCGGTGTTGGTTTTGGGGGATCCGATGTTTCCTGTTTTGGTGTTTGCTGTGTGTGGAGTAAGGGATCGTGATTGGTGTTTGGTGTTTGGGTGTAGGAGATTCGATCCGGTGTTTTTCTGTTTTATGAAGTTTGTGTACTGTATTGCTATCTCTTTGTGCGCTCTTACTGCTGTGGATTTATTGTACGTGTGTTACTCGTGTGCTGCCGCCGGAATTCTTATCCTGTTATTCTCTTCATATTCAGAATCATCATCTAACAGGCAAGCGTCTCTTGAACTCATTTTTATTGCTTCTAGTTCAAGAAAACACTCCTTGAAATTCGGCAAGTAGTACTCAAATTGAATATTGCATTTAATTGAACGCCATTATTTATTTATTTTACCATGTTATTGACTCATAGTTTTCTCATCGTGCTATTATTGTTGACTTCAATTCCAAACCGTTAATTTATTGTACTATTGAACATTCACATATACTGCCTTGTTATTTGCTTGATTTTGTACTGAGGTTTCGACCTGATTTCTGACACAGAAACTTAAAACATTGCATATAAAAATTGTAGTACACTGAGTCCATATATTATTATGTTTTGTATATAAACCGTGTTTTCCATATTTAATGAATTGTACCATGTGTATTTCATATATTTTATGGTCTTGATATCATCTTGAAATTGTACTAGTGCTACCGGTCTCATCGAGTGTACCTGTTGGATGAGTATTGATATCATTGCCCATATTGATCACATGCATGTTCATAACTGATTGTTAATAAAATATTAAACAAGCCGGGGTAATAAGGGTTGACTTAGTAGTGGATAATCTCAGAAAATGTATTCGGTAAGGCCTTATCGTTATATCGTATTGTCATGGAATGAGCAGTATCGATTTTGAATTATTGATTGTCAATTGTTGATTGTAAATTATTGTTATCGATGCCAAGTACACGCTCTGTAGATCTCACCACGAAGTCTAAAACGAACACTGTTTTGTATGCACCGAACCTGTGGTATGGGACGCCGTAGTACGTGCATTAGTTAGGATTGATAAAAGACTAATAGACATAAATAAACACTGAAAATTGGTACTAATACTGAATACTACTTATTAAACATTGATTCTTGATTTCTGAATTATTGATTATTAACTTTTGATTTTGTTATCGTTTATCATTTATTAACTCTGATATCGTTTTAATTTCTGTTCTTGTTATATAGTCGTTTATTTCCTATTTTATTGGAAGCGACAGCTGGGCAGCAACTGCCTCTGGAAGACAGCTGGGAAGCGACAGCAACCCATCCTCGGAAGCGACAGCAACTGCTTGAGTTGCAAGCACACATAGTCCAGTCTGGGATGATATGTGCCCAAGGTCCAGATCACAGACGTTGGGGACCCGAGAACAAGGGAGGGTTCTCGGTTAGATCACTTTACAACCGGATTCACTTCCGAGGATGCAAACCCAGCTGGGCAGCGGTTCTCTGGAAGACAAAAACGCCTCTGAAAATTAGAGTCTTCCTCTGGCTTGTGCTTAACAATGCCATTCTTACTAGAGAGAACCTAGCCAAGAGGCAACCTCACATTGCGACCAATTGCGGATTCTGCAACGTATATGTGGAAAGTCTGAACCACCTGTTTCTTCACTGCACTAGAAGCAAGGCCATCCTGATAGAGGTGCTGAGAGCACTAGGAACAAGTGACTACCCAAGAGACTATGAGGAACTTTGGGTTGGTCCCAGATTTGCGGCAGTCCGCCACGATATGAAAGAAGCATGGTTTATTGCCATTGCGGCAACCTCTTGGGTGTTATGGCTAGATAGGAACAATTTTTATTTCCGTGCTTCTTGTAATTCTATTTCTAGTAACCTTACTCATATCATGCATCTAATTTCCTTTTGGGCTACAGCAGCTGCTTCAGGAGCAAGGGGGAGGATCGCAAGGGTATTCCAGGTGGATGAGTTCGATGACGAGGAGATAGAGATCGGGCCAACTCTAGACTGATGAGTGGACCCTAGGCCCACGTTTACTTTTCTGTATCAGGCCTTGTATTTTGTATCTTGTTTTTTTGGTTGGATGTTGTAACCCACCCCCCAGGGTTTTGTTGGGGGTTATGTTTTATTTCCTGCACTGCACTTTTATTTTCCCGGGTCTCCGGGGTTGTTTATTAATTTCTTATTAATGAAACAGGGTGGCCTTATCCCACCTTTTTATCAAAAAAAAAAAACTCACTCTAATACTTTGTAATTCCCGGTGTTAAATACGTGGCATCTTCTTGCAAGAGCAAAATGATTTTATACGACTTGATCTCTTATCATAAGAGGAGCTAGGTGTACACATCAAGATGAATGGTATATATTATCCTGATAAATATCATCTCCATCTAGACGAATGGTACAATCATGATAAGCATATCATCCTTAGAATGGTCTAATATGTAAGAATTCACAATTTACAATGGCAGTTCTCTTAAGATTTCTATTAGCTGATGATGTTTTTCTAACATGCTCACATTATTCTCAGGAAAGAGGAGAATATTGGTACCTCCAAATATTTGGTACATTGGTGAGAATTTGAAGCCAATCCCTGATCAGGTATTGTTTTCTCCTCTCTTTTTCGAGTTTTACTTTCCAATATTCTAATTCATAACCATAACATGTAACTGACATACATCGTAAGCGGGGTTGCTCATATGCTAATTTTTTTATAAAGCAACACAAAATGACATGGATTTATCTAGAACACCTGCTTAAAACTGCATGAATTATTATACCTGATTTTGTCTACAATTTGGCCCTCGGAGGAGCCTTCTTTCACATGCCACTACAAAAGAAAGTAGATTTTCCGGCGCTTTTTGACGTCTTTATCGGCGTTTTTTTACGCCGGTGAAACATTCACCGGCGTTTACAATAGCGCCGGTCCAAATGCCGCCGAATCGAGCGTCGCTGAAAGGAAGGGGTCTACACCGGCGGTTTTCCTGGGCGCCGGTAAATGTAAAACCTACACCGGCGGCCTAAAAACGCCGGTGTATTGGGTCCTCTGAGTGCCGTCTTTTACTTCCAATATACATTCACCGGCGGCTATAAACCGCCGGTGTTCATCAATTTACCGGCGTTTCTGTAAACGCCGGTGTATAATGAACGTTCACCGGCGTTCTGTGACCGCCGGTGTACGTGCGTTTATGGCTGCCCGCTTTTCCCTACTCACAAGCACCGGCGTGACCAAAAACGCCGGTAAACCCAACTACACCGGCGTTTTATCAAACGCCGGTGTTCCTTTTTGCCGTTACAACTGACCGTATTCACCGGCGTCTAGCGGCATACACCGGCGTTTGTGTGACCGCCGGTCTATCGCACACTGCAACTAATTCAATAGATAGACAGGCATTTTATAAAAATCCGGTCTAGCTATGCCCGTTTGTATTCCTTTTTCCGTTTTCCGTTCGATTTCAATTCACAATTTCTTTTACAAAACCTGTAAACCAATTCATAACTACTAATTCAACCAATTTCATTTCATATTAATGCGCAAATGACAACCAAACACAAGAAATATAATAAAGTTTAACACGTGTCATATCCAAATATCTCAACAAATCTTCTTAACAGTTTCATAATCACAACCAAATTCACCGCAAAATTAACAGTCATAATCACAACCAAATTAATAGACCGACGAACATCCTAAATATCTCAACATCCCAAATATCTCAAGTCTGACAAATATCCCAACTAAACCGTCTAACATAACTCTCATCCAAAAAAAACAGTCTGACATAACAGCAAGGAGGACATAAGAACAATCATACATCAAGGACACAAGAACAGCAAGGAGGACCATGGATTCATACCCTCGAGGAGCTTCAGTTCTGATCATCAGAATTTTCTTTATCTGGGCGACCGCTCTGTGAACAAAAAAAAACAATAGTTTAGTTCAACAGTATACCACAATACAGAATATACATATTTTTTGAACTTGCAAAAAAATCTAACTGTATCTTAAATTATAAGATCAAAGTGCCAATTGCAAATGGAATTGTTGATGATATATAGAGAGGTAAAATAATTACATTGCAATGCTAAAAATCTGGTACTTAATTTTGTTTTTTAAATATATCTAAAATAACAAAACAAATGAAAATTCAGTATCTAACTTGAAAACTCTATATTATCTCCCTTGATTGGGAATATCCACTACCTAAAACAGTAAAACAAATAAAAATTCAGTATCTAAGCATCTCTTTCATGGATTGTCCAGACAATCCATGAAACTGTTATCGTGGACGGAAACCAAATATAAGAAAAATAAGAAAAATAAGATAGGGCTCATATCAAGTGTATTTTTAGGGAACTGTCATCGTGGAAGGAAACCAAATGTATATAGAAGCCAGAAATGGAAACAGAAAGGAGAAAGGTAGAGACTTTGGATACACCAGGCTAACATAGCGGCATTTTCCTCATCTCTCTCTCATCCCTTGTTTCCCTTCAGCACATGAACACAAAGAGACATCAGCAACAACAGCAAGAGCGACAAGAACGACAATAATAATAAATTATTATGAACAAGATGTCTCTATATGGGTTTCCAGATCTCCACTCGAGCCCACTCTTTCTAATCACAGCCCAATTAAGAACATAGACAACATCCACTAAACAATCCAATCATAGCCCAGTCAAAATTTGCCATCCTAGATCCAATCATAGCCCAGATAAAAAAACCATGCCGAAGATTGCAATCAGGTTACATTAACAGTATCTGAAAATGAAAATTTCTCCACTATCTGAGCTTATATGTTGCTCTCCAACTATATCGCAAAACCCAGGTGTTGTGCATATCCGGCCGGAGGATTGTGGCATACGTACCTATATACCATCCTCAGTTCAAAGTGAACCCATTCTTGGTATCAAAACAAACATGCCAAGAAGACAATCAGGTGCATGATATGAGCTTCACTAACAGTTAAGTGAAAATAGGACCAAAAAAATAGCCTTAGAAGGCCATCAGGTTTGTGAAATAAGCTTCACTAACAGTGAAAGAAACTGGGGATGCTATGCAGCATACTTAGTTTGGAAATGAACCCATTTTGTGGTAAGAAAACCATTTTGGCTAAGATTGCAATCAGGTTACATTAACAGTATCTGAAAATGAAAATTTCTCCACTATCTGAGCTTATATGTTGCTCTCCAACTATATCGCAAAACCCAGGTGTTGTGCATATCCGGCCGGAGGATTGTGGCATACGTACCTATATACCATCCTCAGTTCAAAGTGAACCCATTCTTGGTATCAAAACAAACATGCCAAGAAGACAATCAGGTGCATGATATGAGCTTCACTAACAGTTAAGTGAAAATAGGACCAAAAAAATAGCCTTAGAAGACCATCAGGTTTGTGAAATAAGCTTCACTAACAGTGAAAGAAACTGGGGATGCTATGCAGCATACTTAGTTTGGAAATGAACCCATTTTGTGGTAAGAAAACCATTTTTGGCTAAGATTGCAATCAGGTTACATTAACAGTATCTGAAAATGAAAATTTCTCCACTATCTGAGCTTATATGTTGCTCTCCAACTATATCGCAAAATCCAGGTGTTGTGCATATCTGGCCGGAGGATTGTGGCATACGTACCTATATACCATCCTCAGTTCAAAGTGAACCCATTCTTGGTATCAAAACAAACATGCCAAGAAGACAATCAGGTGCATGATATGAGCTTCACTAACAGTTAAGTGAAAATAGGACCAAAAAAATAGCCTTAGAAGACCATCAGGTTTGTGAAATAAGCTTCACTAACAGTGAAAGAAACTAGGGATGCTATGCAGCATACTTAGTTTGGAAATGAACCCATTTTGTGGTAAGAAAACCATTTTTGGCTAAGATTGCAATCAGGTTACATTAACAGTATCTGAAAATGAAAATTTCTCCACTATCTGAGCTTATATGTTGCTCTCCAACTATATCGCAAAACCCAGGTGTTGTGCATATCCGGCCGGAGGATTGTGGCATACGTACCTATATACCATCCTCAGTTCAAAGTGAACCCATTCTTGGTATCAAAACAAACATGCCAAGAAGACAATCAGGTGCATGATATGAGCTTCACTAACAGTTAAGTGAAAATAGGACCAAAAAAATAGCCTTAGAAGACCATCAGGTTTGTGAAATAAGCTTCACTAACAGTGAAAGAAACTGGGGATGCTATGCAGCATACTTAGTTTGGAAATGAACCCATTTTGTGGTAAGAAAACCATTTTTGGCTAAGATTGCAATCAGGTTACATTAACAGTATCTGAAAATGAAAATTTCTCCACTATCTGAGCTTATATGTTGCTCTTCAACTATATCGCAAAACCCAGGTGTTGTGCATATCCGGCCGGAGGATTGTGGCATACGTACCTATATACCATCCTCAGTTCAAAGTGAACCCATTCTTGGTATCAAAACAAACATGCCAAGAAGACAATCAGGTGCATGATATGAGCTTCACTAACAGTTAAGTAAAAATAGGACCAAAAAATTAGCCTTAGAAGACCATCAGGTTTGTGAAATAAGCTTCACTAACAGTGAAAGAAACTGGGGATGCTATGCAGCATACTTAGTTTGGAAATGAACCCATTTTGTGGTAAGAAAACCATTTTTGGCATACGTACCTACATACCATCCTCAGTTCACAGTGACCCCATTATTTGGTCAAATTCAATTGCCAAGATGACAATCAGATGCATGAAAATAAGCTTCACTTACAATAAAACAAAATGGGTTCACTTCAACAACAGCAACAACAGCAAGAGGGAACCAAATATAGAACAATTGGGTTTTGAATGGAGATTGTAGTTATAGATCAATTCTTCATAGAAGAAAAATACGAATAGGGCTCATAGCAAGTGTAGTTTTAACTGGAATCGTCATCGTGGAAGGAAACCAAATATAGAAGCCAGAAAGAGGAATGGTAGAGAATGAGGATACACCAGGCTAACATAGCGGCATTTTCCTCATCTCTCTCTCATCCCTTCTTTCCCTTCAACACACGAACACAAAGAGACATCAGCAACAACAATAAGAGCGACAAGAACAACAATAATAATAAATCATTATGAAGAAGATGTCTCTATATGGGTTTCCAGATCTCCACTCGAGCCCTCTCGTTCTAATCACTGCCCAACTAAGAACATGGACAACAGCCACTGAACAATCCAATCACAGCCCAATCCAAATTGGCCATCCTGGATCTTAATGAAATAAGCTTCAGTAGTAGTAAAAGAAGATGGGGATGCTAGCAGCAAACTCAGTTTGGAAGTGAACCCTTTTTTGGTTAAAAAATCATGCCAAAGATGGCAAACAGGTTACTTTAACAGTATCTTGAAATGAAAATTTCCATTAATGCCTCAGTTCACAGTAAACCCATTTATTATCAAAAAAACATGGCAAGAAGACAAGCAGATGCATGAAATGAGCTTCATTAACAGTGAAAGAGTATGGGGATGCTAGCAGCATACGCAGTTTGGTGGTGAACCCATTATTTGATCAAAAGATCATGCAAAAGAGGGCAATCGTAAGGATACCTTAACAGTAAGTTAAAATGAAAATTTCCATTAACTGAGCTTAATTATATGTTGCTCCACTAATTGTTGTGCCCAACTAAATCTAAAACCAACTTGTTGTCCAAATCACAGACCATTTTGGCGTACGTAGGTATAGCATCCTCAGTTCACAGTGAACCCATTTATTATCAAAAAAACATTGCAAGAAGACAAGCAGATGCATGAAATGAGCTTCATTAACAGTGAAAGAGGATGGGGATGCTAACAGCATACTCAGTCTGGTGGTGAACCCATTATTTGATCAAAAAATCATGCAAAATAGGGCAATCTGCAGGATACCTTAACGGTACCTTAAATTGAAAATTTACATTAACTGAGCTTAAGTATATGTTGCTCCAGTAGTTGTTGTGCCCAACTAAATCTAAAACCAACTTGTTGTGCAAATCACAGACCATTTTGGCGTACGTAGCTATAGCATCCTCAGTTCACACTAAACCCATTTAGTATCAAAAAAACATGCCAAGAAGACAAGCAGATGCATGAAATGAGCTTCATTAACAGTGAAAGACCATGAAAATTTCCAGTATCTAAGCATTTATTTTTCTATTAATTCTTCATCCCAACTAAACCATTCAAGTTAAGGAAATCAAGATGCATCTATCTGAAAAATATGCTAAGTTTGGAAAATAAGGGAAATCAAGAGATGATACCGAAGAGAGCGAGAGAGAGAGCGGAGGAGGGAAATCGAAAATGACGAATAGGGCTCATAGCAAGTGTAGTTTTAACTGGAATTGTCATCGTGGAAGGAAACCAAATATAGAAGCCAGAAAGAGGAATGGTAGAGAATGAGGATACACCAGGCTAACATAGCGGCATTTTCCTCATCCCTCTCTCATCCCTTCTTTCCCTTCAACACACGAACACATAGAGACATCAGCAACAACAGCAAGAATGACAAGAACAACAATAATAATAAATTATTATGAACGAGATGTCTCTATATGGGTTTCCAGATCTCCACTCCAACTCGTCTCTTTCTAATCACAGCCCAATTAACAACAATTGGTCACAGTCACTTTTAAAGAAACATATATGCTCAGATAATGGAAATTTTCATTTTAAGATACTTTTAAAGTAACCTGATTGCCATCTTTGGCATGATTGCCATCCTCATCTTCTTTTACTGTTAATGAAGCTTATCTTATGCATCTGATTGTCATCTTGGCATGTTTTTTGTAACAAAATGGGTTCACTGTGAACTGAGGATGCTATAGGTACGTATGCCAAAATCCTCCGGATATGCACAGCAATTGGGTATTAGATTTAGTGCAGCGATGAACAGGGCTCATATCAAGTATAATATTACGGACTGTCATCGTGGAAGGAAACCGATTTAATATATAACAAGAGGGGATGGTAGAGAATGAGGATACACCAGGCTAACATAGCGGCATTTTCCTCATCTCTCTCTCATCCCTTCTTTCCCTTCAACACACGGACACATAGAGACATCAGCAACAACAACGAGAGGGGATTGGTCCAACAAAAAATATAGATTATAATAAAAGAGATGTCTCTATTTGGGTTTTCAGATCTCCACTCCAGCCCTTTCTTTCTAATCACAGCCCACTTAAGAAAATTAGATTTAGTTGGGCTCAAGAATTAGTAGAGCAACATATAAGCTCAGGTACTGTTAAAGTAACCTGCAGATTGCCATCTTTGGCATTATTTTGTAACAAAAAATGGGTTCACTGTGAAACTAAGTATGCTGCTAGCATACCAAAATCCTCCAAATCAGTACAACAGCGCGGCTGAACAAACCTTATCAGCAGGTCATACTATGTCATCTAAGCATGTTATGTGCCAAAGTGGGATTGGTAATACAATGCATGAACGACACGTATTAGTTGTTTGTGAGTATGCAATAGGGTGCAGCTATGAACATGGCTCATATCAAGTGTAGTATTACGGACTGTCATCGTGGAAGGAAACCCATTTAATATATAAGCCATATATGGAGCCAAAAAGAAGGATGGTAGAGACTTTGGATACACCAGGCTAACATAGCGGCATTTTCCTCATCTCTCCCCTTATCCCTTCTTTCCCTTCAACACACGGACACATAGAGACATCAGCAACAACAACAAGAGGGGATTGGTCCAACAAAAAGTATAGATTATAATAAACGAGATGTCTCTATTTGGGTTTCCAGATCTCCACTCCAGCCATTTCTTTCTAATCACAGCCCACTTAAGAAACATATACGAAATACTTATAGACGACAGCCACAATGCACACTCACAAACACTAGTACGTGTCTTTCATGCATTCAAGACCATAATCTCTTTAAAAAAACCAATTTAAATACTTACCCTGGGTGGGACTTGGGACTGCTGCCCTATTAAATTGGCCATTTGTTCTTGGAGGAGTGCAACTTGTGCCTTTAAGGCAGTCATCTTCTCGTCGTGATTGCCACTTGAACTAGATGAACTCCGTCCAAATAGCCGCGAGGGGGTTGGTCCCAGGCCCATACCACGGACACGTCCATGCCTCTCCTTTCCCCTAACATCGGTCAAGGCAACTCTCTGTCGGGTACGCCAATCTGGGCGTGGCACCGTAGGGTCCGAATCTGAAGCAGAGGAGATTTCATCATACCTTTTCCGAGCATTAGTCTGTAGAAGGACATAACAATCAGAGTTAAAAGCAGATGAGATTTCGATTCCTCATTAGATATTAGTTCACAAATTACCAGAATCCGTGCTGCCTCAGGGCTCGCATACGTCCCATCCTTTGATTTGTGGGTGGCATCAAAAAAGTCAATGTCCCCAAACTCCGTAGGCCCCCCCAAATCTTCTGCCTATATATTAGTAAGATGAAATGGTTATAAACAAATAACTGTAAGTAAAAAATTTACATTAGTACTATTGTGCCTACCAATTCTTCCCGAACCAGAGCGAAGCTCTGTGTACCAGCGGTGTGCAGCACTAGCTGCTTTGACCGACTGGCAGCTCCCACCTCCGCCCTTTTCTGTACATGCCACAATAAAGTTAACAGAAAAATTCATTATAGCCGCCATACAACCACATACTCATTAGATTTTTGTGTGTTTAATGTAAATACCTGACCGATCGCCGAACTTCAGTAGTGCACAAGAAATTGCCAATCCGAAGGCTCCACATTTTCTGGCACATTCACTGCATTCTCCTCCTCTGAAAGGTCTTTGTTATAAAACTTCGACTTCAATTCACTCTTGTGGTCCCTCCACTTCTTGGAGAGTGACTTTTCAACCCAAGGCGTAAGGGAGTCGGCGAACGAGAAGTATTGCTGCAAAATTCATTACCCATCACTAATAATACATATTTCAATAATAATTTTTCGCCGACCAATTATGTATTTTAGATGAGAAATACCTTGATGGTCGTAATAGCAGTGGCTTTTGTGGTGGTTGGCACCTTCGGCCAACTCTCGTATGACAAAGGAAGTATGCGGGGGTTCCTTGCTATGACCCCAATGAAGGAAGAAAATTTGCTGGCGTTATCGCCAACCGGTTGCCCAACATCGTTCGCCTCCACCTCGATCCTTTTATCATTCTGAAGCCTCCAAAAATTCGTCATCTTCGTCCGCCCACGATGTTTTTTGACAGTGGGCGGCGTGCTACCCTCACCCTCTTCTATTTGACTGCCACTATTATGTAGTGACTGCTCATCCCCATGGCTCTCGTTGCCATCATTTATATTTAACCTCTTTCCACGCCTCGGCATGTTGTACCTGTCAAGGATTCAAATACACACATGCCAAGAAGACAATCAGATGCATGAAATCAGCTTCATTAACAGTGAAAGAAGATGAGGCCTATGCTAGCAGCATACTTAGTTTGGAAGTGAACCCATTATTTGGTTAAAAAATCATGCCAAAGAGGGCAATCAGGTTACTTTAACAGTATCTTAAAATGAAAATTTTCATTATTCGATCTTATATGTTGCTCTACTAATTCTTGAGCCCAACTAAATCTAAAACCCAATTGTTGTGCATATCTGGAGGATTTTGGCATACAGCTATAGCATCCTCAGTTCACAGTGAACCCATTTAATACCAAAAAAACATGCCAAGAAGACAATCAGATGCATGAAATAAGCTTCATTAACAGTAAAAGAAGATGAAAATTCTAGCAGCATACTTAGTTAGGAAGTGAACCCATTTTTTGTTAAAAAATCATGCCAAAGATGGCAAACAGGTTACTTTAACAGTATCTTGAAATGAACATTTTCATTATCTGAGCATATATGTTGCTCTACTAATTCTTTAGCCTAACTAAATCTAAAACCCAATTGTTCAGCATATCCGGAGGATTTTGGCATACGTAGCTATAACATCCTCAGTTCACAGTGAACCCATTTTGGTTAAAAAAACATGCCAAGATGACTATCAGATGCATGGAATAAGCTTCTTTAACAATAAAAGAAGATGAAATTTCTAGCAGCATACTTAGTTTGGAAGTGAACCCATTTTTGGTTAAAAAATCATGCCAAAGAGGGCAATCTGCAGGTAACTTTAACAGTTTCTTGAAATTTACATTATCTGAGCATATATGTTGCTCCACTAATGGTTGTGCCCAACCCAATCTAAAACCCAATTGTTGTGCATCGTCAGTTCACAGTGAACCCATTTTATATCAAAAAAACATGCCAAGAAGACAATCAGATGCATGAAATCAGCTTCATTAACAGTATAAGAACATGAAAATTTCAACATGCATCTATCAGAAAAAAATGCTAAGTTTCAAAAATTAGGGGAATCAACAGATGATACCGAAGAGAGAGAGAGAGCGGGGTGACGAGCGCGGGGGGGGGGGGGGGGGGGGGGGGGAAGATAGAGAGAGAGCGGGGCGACACGGTCGTTTCCGTTCGCCGATTCACCTCCAAATCGGGATAGGGAGGAGGGAAATCGAAAATGGCGAAGGGAAGAGGGGACGATGACGAATGTTCGAAGGCCGTTGAAGAGGACGAAGCGGCGGAGGCAAACGCGCGGGAAGGAGAGCGAGGAAGGAGGGAAAACGAAGCGCCTTTTCTTTTTTACTTTTTTGGGGTTTAGGGAAATGGCGAGCGAAAGGTTAGGGCAGATGGGATTTATCGCAGTTTTTCACCGGCGTTTTAATTAGACACGCCGGTGAATCATAAACTTCACCGGCGTTTTTAAATAAAATGCCGGTGAATAATCGAATTCACCGGCGTTTTAATTCGGCCGCCGGTATATAACCATCTCATCTGGTGGCCCCATTCCTAATCGCTACCTACACCGGCGCTACTAGTAAAACGCCGGGGAATATTCGCCGGTAAATCTGGTTTCTTTTGTAGTGTGCAGGCAAGTCATTGGTTTTTTTTGTTAACTCTTAAAGGTTGTTGTCCTTTCATATTATCAAATTCCTTCCTGTCTTATAACATTGCAGAAAATAATTGTTATCTCTTCCTTTTCTGTCTTATAACATTGCAGAAAGTAATTGTTTGAGTTTACAATATAATGGGAGATATTCTAATATTATAAATTCATTAGTGGTGGTTATACAATCTCTTCTCTACTATTTTAATGGGAGAGTTTGTAACTAAACAAACCTCATTTGTAACAAAACAAACACGTGCAAAACACGTCACTATTAAATATCTTTTAATTATCTTTTAATTATGAAAGGAACAAATGATAACATTTATATATACTTTTAATTATTGATAGACTGTTATAACTGAATTCTTAATTATTCTCCTCTATTTTCAGAGCAAATTTTTGATAAAGGAGGTTAAATAATTTACTATATCTTTTTTTATGGGCAATTTATTTAATTTAATGACTATATTTTTGTAGGCGTGCATCGCACGTGCATTATACTAGGAACTTCACAGACAATATAAGTCTTTGCAAGCAAGCTTCAGAATGGAGGAAGCTGACAAGAATATAAGTGATTTTTTAAAATATCGCTTTCTTGGAATCTCTAAATTTAGGGATGTAGGGTTTACCTATGTCTTGGTGCTGGAATTGTTAGAGAGTTACACACATCTAGAATTTTGGGGTTTCCTTTCAGTTGAATAGAAAATATAGAATGATGTTGGTTTGAAAATGTGAATTGGGTAATCTATATATTTGTCATCTTTTGATATAGCTAATTATCAATTATTGTTTCCTACATGTGTTTATGATGTTGATTATATTTGATTTCAGAGAGAATGCTTGATTTGTGAGAGAAGGCGGTTAAGAAGCACACGGTCGAAAAGGGGATAGCGAAGTACATCAAGGAATTCGAGAAAAGCCACAGCCCAACTTTGGTAATTATTCGATTTTTTTGTCTTTCTTTCAATTGAATAGAAATATAGAATGATGACGGTTGGTTTGGAAGTGTGAATTGATTACTATGTAGATTTGCCATCTTTTAAATATATTGTGATTGAAATAGTTAAGGGGCATCTCTAAATTTGGGAGGTCTATATAATTTAATGAATCCCACAAAGCAGTTTCAAAAAATATGATCAACTATTTCTATTGTAGTCTATTAGCTTATTAGTTACATCCATCTAACAAGAGAGGATGACAATACAAAAAATGTATAGCTTAAGCATAAGAACATCTATGTTTTTTCATGACAAGTAATGGTATGTTTCATCTTATTTTCCCACCCAAATCTTACTATAAGTCTTATTTGTGCGAAGTAATTTAAATACATAATGATAGTTAATGAGTTTATTCATTCTTGTGGATTTATAGGTATGTAAGCTTGGCTTATTTGGCTATGTCATACAACTTGGTGACATACTATCTTCACGACTTCATGCATACAGGGGTTGCAAAATCTTCACCACTTACTGCGAATCTCTCAGGTGTAGCAGCTGGGTTTGTCCTATTGGGAGGATTTTTATCAGACTCTTAAATTAATAGTTCAATACTTTGCTCATATTTGTCCCTATGGAGGTCTTGGCATATACTCTCTCTTCATTCTCCTTCAACCCTCATGCTATTTTCAATATCTACTCAATAATTTAATGACACTTTTTGGATTTAACAATGTCATATATTATAATTATATAAGGAAAAAATTGTATACATAAGAAGGTTCTGCGGATTTTTTGTGTGAATATTTTTTATATTTTAATATATATTTTTTGATAAAAACTGTGCAAATCGCAATTTGCACAGGGTTATATTAGTATAAGATAAGCTAAATTGCACTGGTGACTTTGATAAGATTTGTTTAAGCAATTATCCTCAAAAGATTGAATTACCAAGAAAGATATTATATTCTCTTCTTCCCATGCCATTATTAGCTGGCCGTGGGACTCGAACTTTGCAGAATACTTGGATGCCCCCCAAACTTTGCCTTATTAAAAAATGAGTAATGCTACATCCACGATCAATTTCACTATATTTTTCTTCACTATTTTAGATAGCATACTCCAATAGGTAGAAAAATATAGAATAAGTGGGAGAACTCTCTAATAGGAGTATGCCACCTAAGGTAGTGAAGAGAATGGTAGTGAAATTGGTAGTTGCTAAAGCATTACTCTTAAAAAATTCAGAGCTGAACTTACTTACTATCTCTACTACTCTAATGGAAGAAGGCATTAGTGTAATTTGTCCATATTCTAATTCGTGCAATGGACGTGCTGGTAGAATTTTTTTTGGGCCCTTTTCATTCCCCCCCTCCCAAAAAAAAAATTCCCCACGTGCACAACAGCACGTGTATAATACTAGTAAATCTATAATGGCACTGCTGTATGGTGGTGGATACAGACATATGCTTCTGCTGAAAGCTAGAACTTCTCGTTGAACATAATCCAGACTCTTGTATGAAACCCTGTAAATGAAATTCATTTAACTTCTCTTTTTTGATAAGAGAATACCTAACATACAATTTGACAAAGATTGTAGAATGCAAAAGCACCATTGGTGAGAGTTCAACAATTTTATTTGATACTCATTCGATTTTCCGGGGTATAGATCCTATACAAAGATCCTGGAAAGTTTTTGTTCTAGTTTGTTTAGGAGCATAGGATGAAGACAAGGCCGGCTCTGTCCGGAGACCCGAGACAAAAAATGCAAATAATTATTTTTTGGGTCCCTAATAATAATATTACTTTTTTTACGTATAAAATATATATCTATGTTTACAAGAAAAATATAAATCTAGAATCCCTAAAATGGCAAAAAATACGGGAGTCTACTGCCCATCTGCCTCAAGATGGGAGTCGGTCCTGTATGAAGATTATGAAGATGACGAGTGAAACTTTTTTTTTTTGTTGGGTAGAAGACTATAAATACTACTTCCTGAGTATCCTTCCCTTCAAATTCCGATCACTTAACACAACCATCCAAATTCAAAACAAATCCTCCATGACCTCTTCAACAACCGCAATCCCCTTCACCATCAACCTCCCAACCATCAAGAAACCGCCGCCGAAAAGCATCCAAAAACAGGACCCAAACCTCTCCCTCCTCCAACTCTCCCTCCACCTCAAAGAAGCCATCCAAATCCATGCCCTCCTCATCAAATCCTCCAAATCATCCGACCCTTACTTTGCGGGTCGCCTCTCCGAATTCTACGCCCTATCTCCCAATGGCTCCCTCCCTTTTGCCGAAAAAGTCCTCAGTTCCCTCCAAAACCCACCACTCTTCATCTACAACACCCTCATGAGAGCCCACCTCAATGCCCAAAACCCTCAAAGAACCATCCAAATCCACCACCGAGTCCTCTCACAATCCCTCGAGCCCGATCACTTCACATTCACTTTTGCCCTCAAGGCTTCCACCCAACTCCCCCACCACACTGCCCTCCCCATTGGAACCCAGCTGCATTCTCAAGTTACCAAACTTGGGCTTGATTCTAATGCCCATATTCGTAACAAATTGATCCATTTGTATGCGGTTTGTGGCCGGGTTGTTGATGCCCGTAACGTGTTTGATAAAAGTCCTGAGTTGGATGTTGTTGCTTGGAATACTATGCTTCGTGCTTACGCTGATGGGAAAGATGCTGGTGCTCTTCGGGAGATTTTTGGGAGGATGCCTAATCGAGATGTGGTCTCTTGGAACACGATGATTGCGTTTAATGTGGATGTTGGCGAGTTTGATGAAGCTGTTGCAATGTTCCGTGATATGCAGGAGAAAAGAGAGTGTCGGCCTAATAGGGTGACGATAATTAGTGTTTTGTCTGCTGTTTCTCATTTGGGTGCGTTGGGCCTAGGGAAGTGGGTTCATGCTTATATTCATCGTCATGGAATTGAGTTTGATGAGAATCTTAGCTCAGCACTGATCAATATGTATTCCAAATGTGGGTGCATAGAATTTGCTGTTGCTACTTTTGAGGCAACAAATTGTAAGATTGTTGACACTTGGAATTCAATGATAGCGGGATTTACAACAAATGGGCATACCTCAAAAGCTGTTGATCTGTTTTATAAGATGGAGAGTTCAGGGGTAACGCCTAATTTGATAACCTTTGCTTGTGTTCTAAATGCGTGCAGCCATGGAGGTTTGGTGGACAAAGGTATCGATCTATTTAACAAGATGAGTGAAGTTTACAACATTCAGCCTGATATTGGGCACTATGGGTGCATGGTGGATCTCTTTAGCCGAGCAGGGTTGTTCAACAAAGCTGATGAGATGATTGGGAAGATGCCCATGGATCCTGATGCAGTCATGTGGAAGGCATTGGTGGGTGCTTGTAGAATCCACAGGAATCTTGAGTTTGGTGAGAAGGCTGGGTATAGGCTCATTGAAGTAGCCCCAGATGATCATGCTAGTTACGTCTTGCTATCTAATATATATGCAATTGCTAACGACTGGCATGGGGTTCAGAAGGTAAGGAGCATGATGGCTAAGAGAGGAGTGAAGAAAGTTCCTGGATGCAGCTCAATCGAATTGGATGGGATGGTCCATGAATTCATTGCTGGAGATGCTGCCAATTCGAGGAAGAAGGAGATCTACGAGATGTTAAACGAAATGGGGGAGCGATTAAAGCTTGCAGGGTACAAACCAGATACTAAGCAGGTGCTATTGGATATAGAGGATGAAGAAGTGAAGGAGAGTTCGCTTTCTCATCACAGTGAGAAGTTGGCAATAGCATTCGGGCTAATCAGAACAAGTCCTGGATCCACCATTAGAGTGGTAAAGAACCTGAGAGTTTGTGGGGATTGCCATAACGCGATAAAGATTCTTAGCGAGGTCTATCAGAGAGATATAATTGTCAGGGATTCAAATCGGTTCCATCACTTCAGCAGGGGTTCATGTTCGTGCAAGGATTATTGGTAGAAATCAGCTTTTTGGTATGATATAGAGAAAATTCTTCATCTAATTGTTTCATCACTTACATTCAATTGTAGAGGCCAGGAGAGGTGATAATTCTATTTATAGTGATAATTTTATTTAAATACAATGTAATGTATTTAAGCGTGCATCATCTTACCTACAAATATATATGTGTGATGAGTTAGTTTTGGCTGGGTATATAATTGCAGGAGGACTTATGGTCCTTCTTAACTTATGTTTTTAAGTGTGCATCATCTTATGTTTTTCGGTGTCCTTTGGTGTTCATCTACATCCTATACACTCATTCTCCTCTTCCTTTTCCCCCCTCTTTCTTTTGAGAAATTTCTCTTTTTCTTTTTTGTTGACCTTTTTATCATTTGTGTAGAGCTTTAATCAGCAACTCTTAGAGCATCTGTAGTCTTGGCTATTTACCGAAATTTTGGAAAAAATAGGAAAAAGTTTGTTGCAGTCGTTGGCTATATACCCAAAATTTGTATTTTGGATGAACAGTGCTGTGCTATATTTGGCAGAAGATATTGGCAGAAGATATGGGCGAGTTGATAAGTTGCTACTATTGAACGCTTTTGAAAGAATTATAAATGTCTATATAAGCTGCTAGTTTGTCTTGGATAGAGGTGTGTGAGGAAATTCTTCAAGTAAAAAGATGGCAAGGAAGAAGAAGAAGAAGAAGAAGGAAAAAAAGATACCCTCTTAACTTTCAGATGTTCCACGACGACAGGGATCCCAAGTCTCCAAAGTTTCTTGCCAGCCACATATAAACTTCAGAACAATAAAGATTATGAGCTGTTGCAAAATTGTCATAGAGCTGATGGAGACTAAAGCCATTAAGAACTGGAATTGTGTTCAATATGAAAAATGAAAATTCCGGTATTTCAGGAGCTATGGATGGGGGTTACTTTTGGTCATTCATTAGTTTGTTTGGATTATCATTAGCAGTGAATGAGTGCTAGCTGTTCCATTTCTTGGCAGATTGCCTAACAATCTTGTTTGAAAATTTTGAAAATATGAAAAGAAATCATTGCTCATGAATCAACTTTAAAGTTGATTCAGTTCTGCTTACCTTTTTGTGTTGCAGTTTTTCATTGGAGACTTTTTTCCTTTTCTTTTTTTGAACAAGGCCACCGATTGAGGTGATCTGCATACAAGAGAAAAAATATCCACCTAATTAGAAAAATTGATTGGATGAAAGTTATGAGAGCAAAAAGGATTTGACCCCAACAAAGGGGTTTGAGAAGTCTTAATTCGACAAAGAGCGTGAGGGGGAGGAGAAGAATTCATATAGTTTGTGCTAAATTTTTGCGGAAGACACTACTACTTGTTTTGTTCGGAGCAAGACATAACCACACATTGACACACATCTCATGATAAGAGATTGGTACATGCAGGACAGGATCATCCAACCTATTAAGGAGGCTTATCAGTAAACGCTAGTGACTATGTACAATCAATCAGGAACAAGCATTCACTCAGATGAAATAGATGTAGAAGTTAAAAGTTTGTTTTCCTGTTTAGTTTGTGAAAAACCAGCACCATCCCAACAAATTCAAAGAGAACATTCATAAACATATTTAGTAATCATCTTCTTCTAGCACATGAAAACACTGTAGATTAAACACTTGGATTAATATCTCCACAATAATTATCCAACAACTCAGCTGAAACTTCCATCCAATGTTTGAAAACACAATTAAACTGCAGAAATGACGACAACAATTGCACATAGACATACTGCATAATATTCTTTCTCACAATAGGAGGTACACTTAAACCGGTTAACAAATTAACCAGGACCAACTTTGGGAATATCATAATGCTCGCTGAGGTTTGCCAAATACTGGTTGAAATCCTGAATCCTGTCACGGTGTGATTTATTCGCAGTCTTCGCCAGTCTTTTCACGTCAATCCTATCCCTTTGCTCAATATATCGCCTCTCAGCTGGGGTGAGACCGTCATCGTCGTTTAATGGCTGATTAGTTTCTTCATCTCCAGCTTTGTCGGTTTCTGTTAAGTTTTCTGTAGGATCACTTGATAAGACACAGCTCCCCCCTGCATTCATTAAAACAGATGAATAAGTAAAAGAAAAAGAAAAGGGAAGATTAACTAAGTAGTTTTACAAAGCTGTGGCATATAGTCTCAAACCTTCTTGAATTTGATTTTTTCCAATTTGAGAGTCATCATCATGACGATGGTCATGCGTCTTCTTCTTCTTTACTCCACCAGACTTAACATTTAAGGCTTTTCCCTTCAGCTTAAGCTTCCCACCAACAACTTTATCATACGACGACATCTACATAAATAATAGAATGAGATTCAATTTTTTTATAAAAAAACACAAATACACGGAGATGTAAGTAATTATTTGATTTACTACAAAAAATATAAGATATTCCAAGTTTGTTAATTGATCATGTTCCTATTGGATGGATATCAGCTGTGTTCCAGCGCTTCCATGTCCAGCAGTGCGCAATTAGTTAGACATTTTATCCATTTAGAATAAATGGATGTGGAGTGTATGGCCCTGTTGGTGAACAGTATCCTAGAATCATTATGAATTTGATGTATTGGCCAATATGCTTGAAAAAAGAAAATCATAAATCTAATCAACCGAACATTAAAAGCAAAGCAAAGTGTACTTTGGAAAGAGAGATAAATTTATTTTTGTATTAAATAGCTTGTTAGAGCATCCACAACAGTGCAGGTTAAAAAATAACAAAATGGCGGTTTGGTACAGTGGTGAAATGCTAAAAAATAGCAAGTAGAGGAAAAAATAAAAATTGAACGGACAAAACATGATATTGTCCGAAATAAAAAATTAATTTTTTATAATTTTTTTTGGTTGAACTTGTATATATATATATATATTTTTGCGTAGATGAAACATCATGTTTCGTTAGAGAGGGTAAAAAATAATGGCCGCGTCCGGACTTTTTTGCAAAAAATGTAAAAGTCTCGTACGGGACATTTTGCCAAGCCAACCTGTCAACACCAAAGCCCACTAATCACCATTAAATCCACTAATCACAATTTAATAACTAACTAATTAATTATAAAATAAGCTAATGAGGTAATTAAATTTAATTAATTAACTAATTAATTAATTATTTAGTTAACTTATTAAATATTCAAAATTCTTGATGTTTCGTCCAAGGGAACTTTTATTTTTTATAAGACACTTTTTGAAAATATTTGCAGAAAGAGGACAGTTGCTAAAGTATTTGCGCTCGTGGACTCAACAACTAAACTCGTCGTTCACAATAGCGAGTTTAGTTATTTCATGCTCGTCGTTGGGACATGACGAGTTTAATGCTAATTTTTTGAAAAAATCGTCGTTCCCAATGGCGAGTTCAGTTCAAAATTTTCAATGAAGACTCGCTGTTCCCAATGGCGAGGACATTTACACTAGACTCGCTATTAGGAACGAGTTTAGTTCAAAATTTCGAAAGAAGACTCGCCGTTCCCAATGGCGAGAATATTTATACTAGACTCGCTGTTGGGAATGGCGAGGATATAGGAAATTTCACCA
Source organism: Hemerocallis citrina (assembly GCA_017893485.1). Taxonomy (NCBI): domain Eukaryota; kingdom Viridiplantae; phylum Streptophyta; class Magnoliopsida; order Asparagales; family Asphodelaceae; genus Hemerocallis; species Hemerocallis citrina. Next base: position 70,539 of record JACEHZ010000171.1, read on the forward strand.
AGAGTGAAACACTCTGTTGGACTCGGTGGATTTTCAAAAAAAAATTCAATAGAAATATTTTTTGAACTAAACTCGCCGTTCCCAACATCGAGTCTAGTGTAAATGTCCTCGCCGTTGGGAACAACGAGTCTTCCCCTCAAAATAAAAATAAAAATACTAAACTCGTTGTTCCGAACAACGAGTCTACTGTAAATGTTCGCGCCGTTGGGAATGGCCAGTCTTCATTGAAAATTTTGAACTAAACTGCCATTGGGAACAGTGAGTTTCTATATAAAAAAAAACCGTGTTCCAACGGCGAGCATGAAACAACTAAACTCGCCGTTGGGAACGGCGAGTTTAGTTGTTGAGTCAACGAGCGCAAATACTTTGGCAGCTGTCATTTTTCTGCAAATATTTCCGGAAAGTGGCATAGAAAAAAAAATCCGTCCAAGCTGAGTTCCCATTTTCGGGGCTTTTAAATTAAATAAATTCTCTTTTTGCGTCGGACGAAACATGATGTTTTTCGTCCGACGCATTTAAAATATATTAAAAAACCTATATTGTGTAAATTGCCAAACCCATTGCCAAATATAGCACGACAGGTAACGATTTTGCTACAAAATGCCAAAATAGCAAACCCTTGTAGAGCGTCATTTGCAAAAAAATGACAAAAATGCCAAAATAGCAAACCGCTGTGGAAGCTCTTAGGTGCAAAATGAAAGAAATTTGAATTTCATTTCTTGGATTATACAGATACAGAATATGTGCCTAATTATATAATAAAATGTGATGAAAGAAGGATAAGAATAAGAATTGTCTGCAATACAGAATTAGTCATGCGATTTATGTTCCTAATAACTGGATGTGGGGGGGAAATTATAGTGGCGAAACATATGCAATATATGATTGGTCAATATCCCTACTAACAGTCTTGGTTGGACAAGTGCAGCAGAGTGTTTCTGCAAAACAGAACATTCTGAAGAACTATGCATCATTGTCTAAAGCAGAAAGGCATTGTTAGAATATTTCCCAGTAGGATACACAAGAAACTGCCGCATCTTGCTCATTTCGAGATAACCATAAAATGTCATTTAAAAAATCTTCAAATTGTTTCAAATAATCCTCAACTGACCAAATCCAACTCTTAACTACTGTTAAGATTGTGCATGAGGATTTTATAACTCGCTTCTACATATTGGAAACAACTTAGAGATTGCTAGGGAGTATTTCAAAATATGAAGAATCTCCTGGAATGATCATTATCTTTTGTATGAGGATTTGCGGTGAAAGATGCAAGAATTTAATGTAAAGCAACGTGTTATCTGACATTAATCTTGACTAATTTTGGAGTCCAGTTGAGGGGTGAATAAAGCAAGCAACTTCATTATCAAATATGTGTTGGGAACTAAATTCAAGAGGTAAGGAAACTAACAGGGACAACACTATCTAGGAGTTTCACCATAGAGATGTTGAATACCTTCATAAATAAGATGAAAATAGCACACCCCTACCGCCTACCGTAATCGTTATTTGTCCGTTACACCATGCACAACCGTATCATAGGGATTTTCAGGGGCTGCAAGCCTCCTTGGGTGGAGGTGTAGTCAATAAATTTTTGATCTTAAAAACAAAAATTGTAATGCCCCAAAATATTCATTTTTAATATTATTATATAGAAAGAAATAAGGGATACTTATATTACATATGATTTTTTATGGAAAAAAAAAAAAACAAAATAAGGGCTATTTTGTAAAAGAGCCAAAAATGTTTTTTTTAAAAAAAAACAAAAGAGACGTCTATTTCTTCACTCTAATCCCTTTCTCTCTTTCTTCCGGTCTTGGGCGCCGCCACCGAAAAAAAGAGAAGAAAAGAAAAAGGAAAACAATGAACGGAAGGGGAATAGTGGATGATCAGGCGATTTGGAATTGAGGAATCATTTGGAGAATTCGTAGTCAATTCTTTATTTCGCCAACCACTGTAAGTAAATGAATATCTATATGCAGTAGAATGTAATTTTATGAAATATTTTGTTGTGTTATAATATTGTATCGTCTGTGGTCATTTTATGTGATGTGGTGTGATGGGTGCAATTATTAATTTATTATATTGAGATGACTATATTATTGGCGTATTTGCATAAGTACTGAATTATTATTTGTGAGTGTTATTATATGGATGTTAATAATATTTGTGATGGTCAATTTAGTTCATATCATGATGTACCGTCTTATATAGTTTAGAAAGAATTGCATGTACATGAGCAGTCTATGACGTTTGGTACATCGATTGATTATATGAGTTATATAATATTTATATTTTTATTCCTCACGTGTCATGTATTTGTGTTTATATACCGGTATATGAGTCAGGATTTTAAATAACCCCTTATTGAATCTCATATGTCCACTCTATGAGTGTTGAAAACTATGCAATAAAACGTCCTTACCATGGACCGTAGTGATGTTCCCTTATCAACCTGGCTAGCTAGTAAGTGTTGACCGCATGGGGGGGGGGGGGGGGGGGGGGGGGGGGGCATGCCTAAATCCCTTGCATTCTAAATATTCTTTTTCTACTATTTACATTGGTATATGTTTGTGCATTAATATATTTAATTATTAATACGGTAATTTATAAATTGTTAGCTACTTGTTATATTTATTTAATTACTTCTGGGCGTCAGCTCATTTTGTTGTTAATAAATCTTTTCAGATTAGTGCATCAATACCGGTGTTGAAGAAAATAAAGGAGCTGGAAGCGTACATCTTTTGGGAATAACTATCGTAGAAAGTGTTAAGCTAATAAGTTGGATTTCGAACCTTATTTCAAAGTTATTTTTGTGTTGGAGTTGTAATGAAACTTCTTTCTTGAAAGGTTTGGTCATTTCTTGTAATGAATTATATATTTTGTTAGCTATCTGAGCTACATTCTATTGATGAATTTTATCAGCATGAGATTTGATAAGTATTATGCAGTTGAAGTAGTTGTCCTCGGTTTGGGGAAGTTACAAAAATTCAGATTAAATTTTGGGGAAAAGTTTCCAGTAATGTTCCTTGCATTTCCTATCTGTGTCCATCTATGAAGCATAGATACGGGTACGGAGTGCGGGTACGACTCGACACGGGCACGAGGATATGTGATTTTACAAAAAAATAGGATATGGGTGCGTTGGTGGGTACGTTAAATATAATATAAATTATATTATATATATAAACTAGATTTGTCCGTGGCCATGTGCCTACGGCACATCTTCAGAACGATACATCATATGAAAAGCCTTGTAAACTGTCAATCAACAATTATGTAACTGAAGTTTGAATAGTATAACAATAATTAGTTGTAAATAAAAGTCCATGTCTCCATTAGTATATGGTGAAAAATAATTATAAATTGGGGTATAAAAGTCTGTAACGCCCCAAAATTTTTTTTTTTGACTCCAAACTCAAATCTTTCAATTTCTATATCACTTTAATCATAAACTAAGAAAGTTATATTTCAGGAAAAATTTTGACAGAGTCTCCCCTGTAAATTTTGCCCCGAAACACAAAAAGCTTACGGAATTCTGCTCAAAATTCCGTAGCTCACAATACACACAATAAATTTACGGGCTCCCCAGGCCAAAATGAGCAGAAACATACAGGCAATATAATATAATGCTCTGGGGGCCAAACACATAACAGATTATCAAATATCAATTAAAAACTAAAAATTTCCTTGAAAAACGAGGTAAAATTTTAGAAAAACCTCTGTAAAACCTACCACAAAGCCCGGTACTCCACAACGAGGTGGGTACGGGTCACAAACATACCACGTCACCCAGCATTATACTCATCGTCATCTTTTACATGCTTATACATCAAAAATACAATTTAAACCATAGATTCTACTATTCACTTCACTAATTTATACAAAAATTTTAAAATAAAACTCCACCTTACACAACTACGCCTCACCTCTGCACTGATGAGAACCTGTAATAGTAGGGGATCTAGGGTCGTCCTCGGACTCCCCTAACCCCCCAAACACTAAGGGGTTAGCCATTTCTGGTGTGAGTACAATTCACTAATCTAATAAATAAATCAAACTATATAAATAAAACAAATTCAACTTACAATTTTAAAGGTAAAAGATTCAACCTGAATCCAAACATTAAAGCATCAAGAATACGCCTTTATCAAATACCTGACAAATCTGCATCCGTCCCCATATATATATATATCCTTAACTTCACACCCTTTGCTAAATGCAACATATTATAAGACTGCATATATATATATACACACATATACACAACTCATTCACTTTATACCCAATCACAAGCAACACATCAATTCACATTCAATTACTTCTCATTTTGAAATCCCCAACACAATGACTTATCATTTCATAATTCCTACAACCTCATCGTTTCTTTACTTCCATAAATACTCACTTTCATTCATAACCCTTTCTTTCTCAATTTCATATTTCATAACACCGCGTTCATTTATATCTTATAACCCATATCATCACGTATGCATATATCCACATAATACCATATTAATTCCTATCTTATAACAAAATATAACACTTCATTACCCATTGCAATTTACTCACACTTCATCACATCATGAACATATCACTTATTAAATATTCATTCTTATCACATCAAAAATATGTTTTATCACTCATTCTCATCCCGTTATATCATTTAGCTATTATTCAAGTTAATTTATGACTAACTTACTTCCATCTTCACTTATAACTTAAGTTATCATTGATTTCACTTTCATTCACATCAATTTATATTCCATACCCCCAAACATAGTTTGGGCAATAATATATCGCACCCTAAAGCCGATAGCTTGGGTATTAATTCACTTTAACTACTTTCCATCTTCACTATGCTTTATTTCTCATTTCCATCAATCACTACCACTTTCATACCAACTCACCCTGCGAATTGAGCCAAGGCAGGTAGTTCCCACTATTTCCACAGAAATAGTAGGCAGGTAGTTCCTTGACACAATTCCAAGGTACAACTCATACAACACTGTTTTTCACCTTAATAATCACGCACATAATACAATTACTTCGTATTATTCATAAGAACACCTGTCTCCTCTGTTATTATCATTTTAAATTAATCACATGTTGCATTTATCATTTCTTTCCATACACTAACTCATAACACGTTCACTTTCACATTTACTTCATTCACAACTATTTTCTTTCTCATCCACAATTCACATTTCACTATTCACTTTCTTTCCCACACACAATTCCCATTTCACTATTCCCTTTCTTTACTATCCCATTTATTATTAACACTTATTTATTCTTTATTCTCAACTCATAATACACTTACTTCACTATTTCATTTCAGCTTATACCAAACACTTCTCTTTCTCATTCACATTTCATATCATATTCATTTTACCCGAGGTCTATCCCGGAGTACCAATTCTCTCTCAGGTCTACCCTGAGGTATCAACTCTCTCTCCGGTCTATCCGGAGGTATCTACTCTCCCAGGTCCATCCTGGGGAATCAACTCTCTCTCAGGTTAACCCTGAGGTATCATATCTCTCTCCGGTCTATCCGGAGGTATCTGCACTCCCAGGTCCATCCTGGGGTATCAACTCTCTCTCCGGTCTATCCGGAGGTATCTACACTCCCAGGTCCATCCTAAGGTATCATATCTCTCTCCGGTCTATCCGGAGGTATCTGCACTCCCAGGTCCATCCTGGGGTATCAACTCTCTCTCAGGTCTATCCGGAGGTATCTACACTCTCAGGTCCATCCTAGGGTATCATATCTCTCTCCGGTCTATCCGGAGGTATCTGCACTCCCAGGTCCATCCTGGGGTATCAACTCTCTCTCAAGTCAACCCTGAGGTATTATATCTCTCTCCGGTCTATCCGGAGGTATCTGCACTCCCAGATCCATCCTGGGGTATCAACTCTCTCTCCGGTCTATCCGGAGGTATCTACACTCCCAGGTCCATCCTGGGGTATCATATCTCTCTCCGGTCTATCCGGAGGTATCTGCACTCCCAGGTCCATCCTGGGGTATCAACTCTCTCTCAGGTCCCACCTGAGGTATCATATCTCTCTCCGGTCTATCCGGAGGTATCTACACTCCCAGGTCCATCCTGGGGTATCATATCTCTCTCCGTCTATGCGGAGGTATCTATTCAAGCCAACCGAAATTATTGTTATTAACATTTTCTTTTCATATTAACATCACCCTTTAACATCATAACATCTCATCTTTTATTTACTTATTCGCATAAACAATAATCACCAATTCACTTACCCCTTTCAATGCATCACACAAAAGAAATATCACTGTAATTAACATAAAAATCATCACATCATAATATTACACATCACAATTGTACTGTATTATTTATTTTATCATTACCCCACACACCATGAGTATACCGTACTATTTATTATCTCAATATTACATGATGGCTCACGCCCAATAGATCAACACATCACAACATCATATATATATAAATACACCCATTACTTACCATCACACTGGATATTCAAAATCACAACAATTCACCACACACCGACATCTTATATAAATATAACTCATCCCCGTATATATATATATATATATATATATATATATATATATATAACTAATTCATCATCTATAATTTATATCAATACCCGAGACGAGTATTTAATCGTTATATCGCATACCAACACTAAACACTAATTTCCCCTTACACCTACACCCTATTCCGGGATTCATATCCATCATTCAAATTATACTAAAATTTTTCTCAAAATAACAAATACATAAATACATTCATACTCACATAATAGTCCGTGAAGACTCGAAGCTCCATCTCGCCATCTCGCATCCAAAGTCTCCAATATTTCCTATTATCAAATTCCAACGCAATTAAGACTCAAATCATCCAAATCAATCACAAAGGCCAATAACTCTATTCTAAACATCACACAAGCGTTCATTGAACGCCTGGGATACACACGTGCATTGCACGTAATATTCAAATTACTACGAGATTTTATCCCCATGAAATTACTAAAATCACCCCCAACTTTTTCTAATAGCTCTACTAAAATTCTACTACTGTGAAGAAGATAATTCTCACACATAAAATTTTCTTTTACAAACCTAAAACCCTAATTTATTAGCAACTTACAAATTCCTCAATAATTTTCCCATTTCTTAACCCTAACATCAAAATAAACTACTAACCAACTTCATATTCCATTACTAAGCAAAATAAATTAAAAGCACCTAAAAATACACAAATAAATTCAAAGGGATATACCTCTACTAATTCCTTTCTCCTAATCGACTCCGCCATGAGCTAGAGCACCCTTCAATTAGCCTACCCTCCGAATTAATTTGAAGAAGACGAAGAAAAGAAGGGGATTTGGCCGGGGAAGCTTCCGGCCGATGGGTTCGGCCTGAAGGCTAAGAAAGGGAAAGGAAAGAAAGGAGAAAGAGGGGGGGGGGGGGGTTGGAAAATAATTAATAACAATAATTATAATAATTAATAAGGTATATTTACACATATACCCCCAATCTCCAATATATTTCAAATAAACCCCACTCCACTCTTTAATAATACGAACAATACAAAAAGGACACATAAAAATTATCTCATAATAGTCCTCCAAAATTATAAAATAAAATAAACAATATTTATTCACATAAAATCCCCACTCATGACTCCTAATATATCAATAATACCCATCTACCACAAATATCCATACCGATATCAATATTTAAATAAAATATACCAAAAATAATTTTCACCACTCAAAATATATAAAAACAGACATTTTCGATATTTTAAAAATTCGAGGTGTTACAAAGTCCATGTTTCTATATATATATATATATATATATAGAGAGAGAGAGAGAGAGAGAGAGAGAGAGAGAAAAGTGAGCCTCATATTTGTATGAGGAAATTTCCTCATACAAAGTGATGTGTCAAAATAAGAGCCGTAAGATCATAGTTTTAATCAAAGGGCTTATTTGCAAAAATAAAATTGACAATTATTGATTAAATTCCTAAAATTAATGAATTTATTTCTCCAATCCCTCCTCCTCCACATTGTTATTGAAAACAGCAAAGGAGTTACATGAAGGTGGAGCAAAATGTATAAATTGTCGAAGGAGGGTTGTACTGTACGATCCAGCAAAGGAGATAAGCTCTGATGATTTCGATGATGCTAGATGATTTTTTAAGGATAAAATGAGTCGGCTGTGATGACGACGAAGGCATCTTATTTCAATAATGGAATGGGAGCACCGAAATACTACTCCAAAATCCTAATATGAGATGCAGCATTGCATTTAAAGAGACAATGACAATGATTGAATAAGGAAATCAAGAGTGACTTGTTTATAGCTGACGGACATATGACTTGGGCTGATTGATTTTTTTTTACCACTAACACTCATAACTGGATAGTATAATCAAAATTCTAAATTTCACTCATGGTACCGGTGCCCATCAAAATGGAGTTATCAGCAAACAACAAGTGCGTGATAGGCTTGGCCATCGCAAGAGGTAGAGGAGGGAGAAAGACGTGAAAAAGATGAAGGAGCGGATTTGGGAAAATCACATCAATTAATTTTAGGAATTTAATCAATAATTGACAATTTTATTTTTGCAAATGAGCCCTTTGATTAAAACTATGATCTAACGGCTCTTATTTTGACACATCACTTTGTATGAGGAAATTTCTTCATACAAATATGAGGCTCACTTTTCTCATATATATATATATATATATATATATATATATATATATAGAGTCATGCTATTATGAGATGGTGAGATGGAGTGTTTTTTTGTGAGATGGACGATTTGAATCATCCAAATCTTGATCACACCGTTCACATCATTCTACATGTCATTTAGATGGTGTGTACAAAATTTTAAGCCATTTGGAGACCTCTAGCCTTTGCATCAAAGCGTTCAACACATCATGAAGATGATACGAAATACATATATAAGCATTTATTTGAATGCTTTGATGCATAGGCTAGAGGTCTCCAAATTGCTTGAAATTTTGTACACACCATCTACATGATATGTAGAATGATGTGAACGGTGTGATCGAGATTTGGATGATTGAAATCGCTCATTTCACAAAATACATTTTCATCTCACCCATCTCACCATCTCATAGTAGCATTTTCCTATATATATAGAGAGAGAGAGAGAAAGAGAGAGAGAGAGATAATTAAATAAATAAATGAGTTGTTTGGGGGGGAGAATTTGAATTTGAATTTTGGGGGGAAACTTTTTTTTGGGGGGGGGGGGGGGGATGTGTTTTGTGAGGTTAGATCTGAACCTTTGATTTTAGGGGATTGAAGGAGAGCCACTTAATAGCTTTCGTTGTGTTTTATTATATAGATAAATATTTATTTAATTTGTTAAAAATACAAATATTTGAACCATTTCATAGAATTATAAGAATGCATTATAATTATAAGCATTTTTAGAGAAAAAATTGATAATTTAACTAACAAAACATTGGGTATACTTTTTTTTTTGTTTCAGCATAACATAAAACACCAAGTTTTTGAAATTACACTAGGTCCCCAAACATTTATCTAAACATAATTGTGTCAAAAAATTACAAAAATCTATTAAAAAATTGGATACTCCTTGGGTACGCACCCAGGAGTACCCAAGGAGTATCGATACCCAATACACACCCGACACAGATACGTTGGGCATTTGGAAGTACCCGTACTTCCTAAGTGTCCATGCATCATAATCAACCACAAAAGAGGGAAGGGAAGCACTATGAAGGGGATAACAATATGACGCAAGAAAAATGAGATAATGGAAGGAGAAAAACGGAGTTGAGGAAGACGTTTGTTATAAAGGAAACACAAAATTTTCATGAGATGACATCCGATACAACTTGGGATTACAAAATCTAAGCCCCCAGTATTTACCTAATTCAAGCATGATATTACAACCCAATTAATCCAAATTCTTATCGTGCTAACACATAATTGTGTAAATCTTGCGCTTAAGATAAGATCAGATAACAAATAAACTTCCACAAACATAGTGAAAAGTTGTAAACATGTAAATCTGATGGCACAACATCTAGCTCAGTTATCGTTCCAGCTCGGGTAAAATTTATAACTCCATCTAAACTTATTCACAAACTACTTTATCATTTTTCCATAATAATCAACTATCAATATCAATAACGAAAATTAACAAAAGATAATCAACTATCAATCAAACATAATCGAGCAAAGTTTGGAATAGTCAAAGAAAAGACAACATTTAACTAGATCAACAACACTAAAGGATCCCCCAATTAAACTCCTGATAAGATAACATAATTTAACGCGAAAACAACATGTATTATTAACTGGAGAAAAAGAACAAATCAAATTGGGACCTACAATCAAGATTTAGCTATAAAATTGATAATATTGATATAAAGATAGCAAAGAGTGGATTTTAGGATTAGGGTTTTTACCTTCACACCGGCCGAAAGCCGAAGATATAGATTTGCGGATTATATTTTAGAGAAGGGGATCGAATCCGATTTTGAGAGAGAACGAGGGAAAATAGTTCTATGCAAAATCATACATAAAATCTCTATAGAAAAAACACTTTGCTACCTCTGATCTCTCTCAAAATATGTGCACTAACCAAATGATTCTTGCTGGGCTGTATACGATATCATATATACTCTTACCAAACTCGATTTTTTCGTCGACTGTTTCAATTGGGCCCAACTCGGCCCGGCCCGACAAGTTCTCTCACGCGTTGTTTCGTGAACAAAATAGAAAAGCATCAGAAACTCAACGGCCCAAATCAGGAGAGCTAGCTACTAAAAACCCGATCCCCACCCCCCACCCACACAACACACACAAATAGGCCACTTTTTCAAACTAATTTCCAAATAGACCACTTTTGAAACTAATTCCCAAAATAAACCCTCATAGTTTCCAACTGCGTCATATTCTTTTTGTTGATGCAGTTGGCAATTGCAGTCTAAGTATATGCCACAATAATCCAACTCCAAAACTTATGTCAAAATAGTGTTCAGGAGAAAACTATGTTCACCTTAGACCGCAGTTGACAATTGCGTTCGTAATTGTATTAAGCTCACAGTTCCCAACTGCATTACTAATTCAATCTTACATAGGGTTCAATTAGAAATGCAGTTGAGAACTGCGAGCTTAGTGTAATGCATTCCTAATTCAATCTTTCATAGGGTTAAATTAGTAATGCAGTTGGGAACTGCGAGCTTAGTGCAATTAAGAACGCAGTTGGCAACTGCGGTCTATGTTGAATATAGTTTTCTCCTTAACACTATTTTGACACAAGTGTTGGAGTTGGATTATTGTGGCATATACTTAGACTGCAATTGCCAACTGCGTCAACAAAAAGAATAGGATGCAGTTGGAAACTGTGAGGGTTTATTTTGGGAATTAGTTTCAAAAGTGGTCTATTTGGAAATTAGTTTGAAAAAGTGGCCTATTTTGGGAATAACGTCCTAAAAACCAGGCGTTTAAACGCGCCTCTCTTCCTCCTCCTTCAATCTTACTACTATTATTTTTCGTTTTTATTTAGAAATTTAGATCTCCCAAAAAAAAAAAAAAAAAAAAAATGGCGGACGAGGAAACCATCACCGACGTCTTCCCCGAATTCGGATCCAGATCCAGATCCGAACCCGAACCTGAAACCGCCATCCACCGCCAACCTCCAGATCTCACCCTAACCCTCGGCTTCGAAGACGACGACTTCTTCATCGGCCGCCGCACCTCCGCCGAATCCGATCCCTACGCCTTCGAATCCGACTCCGATTCCGACGGTCAGATAGTCGCCATCGGTGACAACAACGACGCAAACCCTAACCCTAATTTCCTCTCCCTTCGCTGGGATTGCCTCCACGTCGACCGCGAACCCAACGAGGAATTCGAGTGGGAAGAAATCGACAATCACGACGACGACGACGAAACGTCGCGAAACGTGGAATGGGAATTTCTTTTGGCTACGAACAACAACAACAACAACAATTCAAGGATTAATGTGATTGAAGAGGACGAGGGTTTCGTCTACACGACATCGGAGAACGGTGAGATTTTGTTGGGGCAGTTTGAAGAGGGATATGATAGTTTGTTGAAAGGGGGGCCGCCTGCGGCGAAATCGGTGGTGGAGATGTTGCCGTCGATTGTTTTCAAGGGTGGGGATGTTGGTGATGGTGTTTTGAGTTGCGCGGTTTGTAAGGATGAGATTGGGGTGGAGGAGAAGGCGAAGAGGTTACCGTGTTCGCATTGTTATCACGAGGAGTGTATTTTGACGTGGCTGGGGATGAGGAATACGTGCCCGTTGTGTAGGTACGAGTTACCCACGGATGATGTGGAGTATGAGAGTTGGAAGGTGAGGGCTGATGCGCGAGTCAGGTATGATTTTGAAATTTTACCGGAAGCATAGAGTGTATAATGGAGAGTTTGTTTGGTTTCTTTGATATTGTTGTATGGATTTTGTTGCTGGTAGATGAGAATTAATAGAGTTGCGATCGAACATTTTGTTAGAATTTCAACATGGGTTTCATGGGAATTGGTTATTAATTTGAGATAAAATGTTATAATGTATGTTAATGTATACATATACAATTCTGAATAAATGTGATACTCGTCTTTGTTATTTGTGGTAATATGCTATTTCTTTTATCCTATTGTTTGTCTAAATTTTTTGTTTTGGTAGATGAAATTGGAGGTTTAATGAAAGCTTCTCCATTTATCAATGTATTGGTTTGTTAATGATATCATTTAGTTGTTCTTTTCTCTGTCATGGTAGGTATATATAATCTTTGATGCTAAAGTATTAGTATGTAATTATTGTAGTTGTGTTAATTATAGCCGTTTCTTGGAGGTTAGTTATGGGTTATTGGATAGTATTGATTAATAATGGTTTTATTTTGTAAAGTATCTTAACAACGATTTCATATTTGCACAGAATGAACTGAAGAGTGATTTTGTTGGTAGTCTCATGGGGGATGCAATTCTTAACTATTGTTCAGTGATTGGATTAAAATAGGCAATTTCTTGATTGAAGCAGTCTCTTTTTTATTTTCCAATTGGTTATGTAAGATGTTTGTCACGGGCTCTATATTAATGTTCGGATATCACTGGGATTACCTGATAAATTTTGTATGTTCTATTTAAGATTCATCTGAGGTAAAGTTCTCTTCTGTTGATTTTGGATCATGTGTTTTCTGCATATCGTTTAATTAAGGCTAGTGAAGTTATACCATTTGTAGTTAGTGAGTACCTTACTCTTAATTGTGATTGTTTTGTTGTTGGTTCTTTGTACATTACATATGTATATGGCTTTACCATTTTGATTATATTTATCTGCATAAACTTGCTATATCTACATTATGTTAACAAAGTAATTTGTTATTTTTGAACATTATGTTAACAAAGTAATTTGTTATTTTTGAACTGATGAAGTAACTAGGCAGTTAAAATCGGTTTTCAAAACTCATCGGTCTAGAAGCGATTAGTGATTAATAAGTTAATCGAAAAATAATCAGAGATGAAATCGAAAAAATTGTTTTATAATATATATATATATATATATATATATATATATATATATATATCCATTGTAAACCACCTAGGCCGCTGTTCATAAACATAAGCCGTTGTTTGGAATAACGGCCTAGATAGTTTTCATGCGTTTTCACAACATTTGTGTTTGCAATGGAGCATTGATATATATATATATATATATATATATATATATATGTATATATATATATCCTCATTATGTAGTAACTCGAAATCCCAACATACAACTATTATGAGATTATCAAATAGAAATATATAGTTATAGAGAAAAAGAAGAGAGTACTTTGTTTGAGCTGAGTTTGGATTCTGGATGTGTGTCGGGTTGGGTTTGCTTGTTGGTTCCATAAAAAAATGAGTTTGGATTCTGGATGTACGTCAGAGTTTTTATTTTAATTTTTTGAAATTATTAAAATGTGCATCGCACGTGTAAATTACTAGTATATATATATATGTATGTGTCTGTTGAGTAACGGTGCTACAGCTGGTCACTTGTATATGTTGTTTACGCACACTATTTGCTGACAATGTGTCTTAGTCAAGTTTGCTGCAACTCTAGTTATCTGCTGATAACAATTCCAATTTATATAATTCTTTATTCGAGTTACCTTCCATTTAGGGTTTACCTTTTGTTCTATTACTAGGTTTGCCCGTTGACACGTGCCTACGGCACGTCTTCGGAACGGTGCATCTTATTTGATCATATAAAATAGTTTTTGAGGTTGAGCAAATTAATTGAAGTAGCAAACATATTATATGAGAAACTTTTGGGGTCCAGCAAAAAACATATTATATGATTTTTTTGATTTTTTTGAACTATTTTTAAAGTTTTTAAATTTTTATTTTTTTTAGTTTTTAAATTTTTTATTTTAAAAAAATTTTTAAAAAAATTATTTTCTTAATTTTTTGAATAAAAGAGGGAGAGAGAGAGAGAGAGAATTAAATAAATATAAAGTTGTTTTGGATGGGGAATTTGAATTTGAGTTTTGGAGGGAACTTTTGGAGGGAAAATATGTTTTGTGAGGTTAGATTTGGGCCTTTGATTTTTAGGGAGATTGAAGGAGAACCACTTGATAGCTTTCTTTGTGTTTTATTATATAGATTATTATTATTATTATATTATTTATTATTTTTTGGTGCATTTGACTTAACATAGATTCTCAGATGTCGTTAACATCGGAGAGTTAATCAAGGGCTAAGTTTGCATATATTTATATTGAGATGATGTCTTCTATCATCCTGGGGAAATATAAAATATTCACTCTAAGGTAGCTTAGAGTTATAAAATTAATGAATGGTCGACCGACAAGTAAATGTAGGTGTGAATGCTTCTCTCTCAAATAAAATGATACTACATCAGAATTGCTGTAAGTGATGTACATATAAAGAGGTTGGTTTATTACTTGGACATAACTCATCAGCTGGCCTCCATTTTTATTTGGTACAGAATTACATATGCAAGTTGTTGCACTTTATCTTTGCGTGGAAAGTCGCCATTTGATGTATATATACAGGGTGTTTCTTATACAGAGTTGCTTGCTTCTAAATTTGCAAGATTCTATCAGTTTCTTACAAAAGTTGTTATTACTTAAACCGGGTTGTGTTTCTTTTTAAAGTGTATCGTATTAGGGATACAGGTGATGAGTCAACATCTATGTATGATGCAGGACTGAATCAACAGCAGTGACATTCTGCAGTGAGCTAGCGGAGTATCTTAACCGACAACTGATTTTGTGGTTGGAGTGGACTACAATCGCTTGCCAATCATTTTCCTTCCAAAAGCTATCAAACCTTGATTGGGAAAATGAGTTTGTGTTGCGATGTCATAACAATCAATTTGTTATGTTACTTCTAGAACCCACATTTACAAATATTTTGAGTTTTTTTTTTATAACTATGTCGACTCAGTTTGTAGTTTCGGATGATATTAATTGTTATATCCAGCAGTTTGAATGCAAAAACTCATGCTAATTCATCGTCGAGTTTGTTTCTGTAAGAATATCTTCAAAGCAAATGTTTCTTTTGCACAATCGGCAGATTTTGCCCCCCAAAGGTTTTGTTTTAGTAGAACATGTAATGAAAGAAGAACATATATAGTCCAACAAAGAGAATAAACCGCTTAAACCCAAAAGCAAAGCAAATGTGAAAGTAACCGAAGACAAACAAATTCGTCAAGAGCCAAGGTGCCGAGGGAACGACAACCACAATCCAACTGCGCCTCGTTAATTTTCAAAATCACAAGCAACAATTTATAAAGCAATCTACAATTGTTCTATCCCAGATGTATTTAAACAATATTGTCCGTTACAAATTTTCCGAGCAAAAATTTCAATCACTTCATTGTCATTACTATTATTTTTAAAAACAAATTAATATTTATTGGAACAAGGCTATAGTCATCTAAAATACTTTTTTCAAACAATGAAATAAGGCCCACTGAGATAAAAAAAATTATGTGACGAAAAATTAACGGCCCACTATATTGCTTCCAACTTGCTCATCTCATACTAGTACCCAAAGGCCCATGTGAAAAGAAATTAATATAAAACCTATTATAGCATCCACAATGGTATTTCTTAAATATGATAATATGACAAAATAGCATATAGCAAAAATTACAATTTACTGCAGTCGTGATTTGCTATAATTTGAGAAAGATGGTACGTCCTGTTTTGTTCCTTTTTTTCAACAGTTAATTAACTAATAATTAGATATTAAAATAGGTTAATTAAATAAATTAAATAATAAAATATATACTAAACTACTTAATTATAACACTAACCTACTATTAACCTAACCTAGGTTAAACTAACCAAATGGGCATATGTCCCATCCAAGCCAAAAATGACTTCAAACGGGACAACATGCCCCGTTTGATGATTTACGGTATTTTCTTTTTGTTGTTTAGACGGTACATTATTAAAAATAAAAAAAAGGGTCAGACGAAACAATATGTTTTGTTTGATCCCATTAATAAAATAGTTTTAAAAATCGTCAATTTCGTTTCTTAAATATGATAAGTGACTGTAATTTTTTTGCCAAAATATGGTAAAATAATAAACAACTGCAGGTGCTCATTTCTCATAAAACCAGAAAATAACAAAAATAGCAAATCGACTGTGGATGATCTTAAAGCCACTACTTATCTAGTATTTTATTTTAAAGCCCACTGAGCTAACCGAAGTTAGGGACTTAGGGCTCCTGAATGACAGTTCGAACTCTGAAGCCCAAATTAGATAAATTATTGTTTCAAAACTAAAAAATCCTTAAGAAAAGAGATGAAGGACTGTACCCTTTGGAACATCCTAGAGGACTTCCATATTTTTCCTCCTATTAAATATTCAATCGTGATTCTAATATTCAAACATGAATCCAAAACCTATCCTAACCTAGCCCTTCATCACACTTAAAAGCCTACCTTGTACAATAGGATCTTGCTGCATTCTGCATGATCTTCTCAAATTTTAAGCAGTTAGGATCATATGCATTAGATCTTTTCGAACTTATAAAATATGTCCTTCATAAAAAAAAAGTAAAAAAATAACTAGTATCTAATTTTACATAGGAAATATCACATGAACCATTTATTGGATGGATTCTTAGATCAAGTTACATTTGTAATTTATTCATTTTATTTTTCTCCAGTCTATTTTGAATGCTCCCTTGAACATGATAGAGATTTTGCGGATAGTAGAGTTGTCATTATCGTTTTTTCTAAGCATATAATAAGTAGGTTCGAGTTATAAATGGAATCCGGATGGTCCCAATTAGATCATGTTCTAACTCAAGAAAGATGGGGGGAGGTTTCAGTCGGTCACTACGGGTGACTCGCTTCACCATTATATTAATGCAAAAGGAAGAGGCGTCTCGTACTCTAACGCTTCCACCACCAAGTTAATGGCATGCATCAAAATGTCGTCCATGCAATCTGATAGCGATGACGATGCCACTATGATACAAAGAATGGCGACTACGGGAGAGTTAGTTATTGTTATTGTTATTGTCAATGTTAATGTTAATGTTCTCTCCGAATCACAAATCTTAACAATTGTTTAAGAAGCCTAATCACCTTTATTATCCACATTGATGATAGTGGAACAGTGTAGGCCCCAACCATATGTGTCTTGATTAACTTCGTAAGCACCTTTTGTTAACCATCCGTGCGAGTTTGCGTCACTCCCTCTTCAACCACTAGGGTAATTAACTAATTATAATTAACAAAGATTAATGCAAAAGTTCATTGATTAGGGAGGGCCCGCATTGAACCATTTTAAGTTTTGGGATATACCCATACAGGTCTCAAAAATTTTTTATTTATAAATTAGTCCCTTGATCAATTTTCGAAAGTGATAAAAAACTCAATTTTAGAACTAAATGCAACATTATAAAAATTATGAAATATTTAGCTAAGTTTGGAAGAAAAAAAGATCTCAAGTAGAATGATTTACAGGAGAATCTATATAATAAATTACAAAGAAAGCTATCAGGTGGCTCTCATTCAATCTCCCCTAAAATCAATGGTCTAGATTGATTCTCCCAAAACATATATTCCCGCTTAAAAATTTTTAATCCCAAAATTAAATTTTTTCCCCCAAAACTAAAAAACTCATTACTTTATTACTATCTCTTTCTTCTCTCTTCACTTTTTCATATTTCTCTATCTCTCTCCCTCTCTCCCATTCTTTCTTTATTTACTTAAAAATTTAGATTTTAAGATTTCAGGTTTGTAAAATTTTCAGAATTTTTATGTTTTTTTATTGCACATGTTATATTGAAAATAGAAAATATCTCTTCAACAGTTAAATTTCATCATTTTCCACCCTTAAAGTTCTAAGAAGTTGGATTTTCAACATATACTAATAGAAACATGGACTTTTATTTACAACTAATTATTGTCATACTATTCAAACTTGAACTACATAATTGTTGTTTTACTGTTTACAGGATTTTTCGTGTGTTGTATCGTTTCGAAGACGTGCCTACGGTACGTGCCCACGGGCAAATCTAGTAAGAACATAAATTGTAGAAAGATTGCTTTGAGATTTTGAACCCTTTTATTCATAATTTTGCTCGAAGGTAGGTTGAATAGATCAGTATTTTCATGATGTTGTAATTAAGACCGACTAATTATTGCACAATTTTTGTTGGGAACCGGTATGGGAAAACCTCTTAAGCAGGAGACGAGTCTCAGGACGGTGGAACTAAGTTTATCCATTAAACAGTTGTGGGCCTTGTGGTCAATTCGATTGATAATTGTAGGGAAAGTGGCTAAGTGAATTGGAGAATGGGAGGGACCAAAGGGGTTGGGGTTAAAATTGAACCTTTTTGTTTTTTAATACATGAATTTTTTCGAAACTGTTTATAAAAAGAGGGCATTTGCTAAACTAATTGTATTCGGGGACTCAACAATTACACTTGCCATTCCTAACAGCGAACTTAATTATTTCGTGCTCACCGTTGGGAATGATGTGCTTAGTTTTATTTTTTTGGAGAAATGACTGTTCCCAACGACAAGTGTAGTTCAAAATTATCAAATAAGACTCGCTGTTTCCAACGGCGATGTTCTTTATACTAGACTCATTGTTGGAAACGGCGAAGTTCTATGAAATTTCACAGAGAGTGACAATTCCTGTTGGACTTGGTGAATTTTTGAAAAAACTCAGTTTCGCTCTCTGTGAAATTTCATATATTTGAAAACAAAGTGTGAGAAAATTGAGAGAAACTTATGAATTCATCCCTACCGCAATTACTGAAATCTTCATTATCATCCTCATATAAGCAGTTGGTTTAGTGAATGTCAAACCATAATATTATCCAATTGAATATTATTAAAGCTAAAAAATGTATGCAATAAAAAGATGTTGCAAATTCAACTAATTTATGTTAACTTGTATATTACAACATCATTAACATTCAGTAAATAGGATATATATTATAAACCATGCATTATAGCACAGGTTAAGGTAAAAATGATAGACTAAGAAAATTATATAAAAAATAATTTTATGAATTGTGTTTGCTTAAAAATCTAATTCTGAGCTAGGGGATGGGGGTGAGTTTGGGAAGAAACGTGAGATCTTGTGCAATTAAGAAAGTGCGAGGGGAAGAGACTGTGTTTGAGAGATTGAGGTTTTTATTTTATTTTGTTTTTTTTAATAAAATCGTGTGTAGTGCACATGTTAGTTAAATATGAATCCCTAATTTTCCACCCTCTCATTTCTCTATTTCAAAATAAAGAAAGCAGAAAGGCGGTAGACACTCTTTCCTATCAGTATTATATATATACTAGATTTGCCCATTTGCACGTGCCTACGGCACGTCTTCAAAATGATACAGCATATGAAAAGCATTGTAAAAAGCAAATTAACAATTATGTAGCTCAAGTTTAAATAGTATATATGACAATAATTAGTTGTAAATAGAAGTCCATGCTTCCATAAGTGTGTGTGTGTGTGTGTGTGTGTGTGTGTGTGTGTGTGTGTGTGTGTGTGTGTGTGTGTGTGTGTATATATATATATATATATATATATATATATATATATATATGGAGAGGGAGAGAGAGAGAGAGAGAGAGAGAGAGAGAGAGAGAGAGAGAGAGAGAGAGAGAGAGAGAGAGAGAGAGATTAATAAATAAAGAAGTTGTTTTTGGGGGAGGGGGGATGTGTTTTATTTTGGGGGGATTTTGGGGAGTTTTGTGAAGTCGTTGGATCGCTCTTGATCGTGATCAACGGCTCAGATCGCTTCCGCTGTGATCTTGAGCGGAGCTCCTAAGTGGCGGAGAGGTATTTTGGGTACTTCACGCCAAATAACGCTTCAGACTTAGTATTATTTGGCGTGAAGTATTTTTTTTACGAAAAAAAATACTTAGGCTGTTGTTTAAAAAAAAAAAAAATTCAACCTAGGCTATTGTTTCCAACAACGGCCTAGGTATGTACAAGTGTTTTTCCAAACACTTGTACATACTCAGATCTCTCTCTCCCTTACTTCGCTGCCATCTCTCTCTCTCTCTTTCTCTTTCGAGATCGCGATACCCACTCCAAAACCCTAGCTCTTTCTTTCTCGATCGTTCCCAATCCCAATCTGAAAACCCTAACTCTCTCTCTCACTCGTTGCTTCTCACTCAATCTCTCCCTCTTCTTACACTCTTGCCCTTTTACTTTGAAGATCCAGATCCAAAAAAATCCTAACCCAAACGAAATCTTTCAAACCCTAATCCTAAAGAAATTAGCTGTCATGCCCCGCTTCCCAAAAATATGGAATACGAGCACGTGACGAAGCCCAGCGAATGATTTTTACATCATCCATAAGCTGTAGGATCGACCCAGCATCATAACAAGAATATACAAGATGAATATATATAACCAAGCATGCATGAATAATTATTAAGCAACAGGAAACAATTTAAACAAATAATAATATTCAAATAGTTCCCATGTCTGAATCAAGTGTAACTCGGAAACAAGTCTTAAACAGCAGAAGAAATAAATACCTTAAGGAAAGCAACCATTTAAACAGGTCCTTGCTCCAAGCAAAACCTGAAATGCCTGCTCGCCAATCCCAGCAGGAAGCTTGTCTCCCAAGTCTGTTTAGTAATATAAACAGGAAACAAAGGGGGAAACAAGGGAAAATGCCCTTAGTGCAAGCTAGGGCCACAAATAGTGAAAGCAAGTACAAATAAGGGAAAAACAAGAATTGGAATCAAGAATAAACAGAGTTATGAGGAGTAGTAGGCAAATTCAAAGACTAACTAGCAAGAGGGAAAAGTCTTAATAACTAGGTTGGATAACAACTGCTAGTGGTGAAACAAGTGTCAGGTACACCTATAAGGGTAATTAATATCAAGTGACTAACTCAAATCTAGAGTCATATGTTATTTCAAATGTTAGGTCTCAAATGTCTAGTTGTCAAGTATCAAGTTCCAGGCTTTAAGTCTCAGGTATCATGTTTCAGGTATCATGTTTCAGGTACCATGTTTCAGGTATCATGTTTCAGGTATCAAGTTCAAGTCTTGTAGTTATTACTATCTAGGTAGCACGACATGCATCCATTATACTACATGGTTGCTACAGTCAAATCAGTTGCGTTTAGACCTAGTAGTGGAGTCTATAGGGCGGTGTACTCAGGCATCAAACAAGCAGGTGATCAACCATGGGCTCTAGAGGTGGCCCCCGTAGGCTCTAGAGGTGGCCCCCGTCA
Organism: Hemerocallis citrina; assembly: GCA_017893485.1. NCBI lineage: Eukaryota > Viridiplantae > Streptophyta > Magnoliopsida > Asparagales > Asphodelaceae > Hemerocallis > Hemerocallis citrina. Next base: position 92,311 of record JACEHZ010000171.1, read on the forward strand.
CCATGACGTGGCACTTAGTTCTACGTGGCACTTAGTTCCAGGTGATTTCAAACATACATCATGTAATCATATAATGGGCTCTAGAGGTGGCCCCCGTAGGCTCTAGAGGTGGCCCCCGTCACCCATGACGTGGCACTTAGTTCTACGTGGCACTTAGTTCCATTTGATCGCAAATATATCATGTAACCTTGTAATGGGCTCTAGAGGTGGCCCCCGTAGGCTCTAGAGGTGGCCCCCGTCACCATGACGTGGCACTTAGTTCTACGTGGCACTTAGTTCCATTTTAACATACAACTTGGGAAACACGGGCCCCCTTCCGAGTACACTTACCTATGTTGTCCACTCTATAGTCTTTCTCTCAACCCGGCTTGTTACATTTGTTCAGGCAGATTTTGTGTTCTTGTATTTATACATGTGAAACAGGGTTGAAATAATATAAATTAATTCTAAGAAAAATTGGAGAGGTCCTATAGGGTGTCCAGCAACTACATATGAAATTTGGGGTCAAACACTCGCTGTTTGCACCGCGAACATAATTTGTAAAGAAAACATATACAGCAGTTTTTACAGAACTGCGCCTACTGACACAGCTGCAGTATAACAGCCATATCTCCTAGACCGTAACTCCAAATTCAATCATTCTGGAGTCTATCGACATCTACACATCCTGATCTACGTTTCATATTCAGGCCTCGGGCCCAAATTCTAAAGATAAGAGGGTCGAAACTGCAAAAGAAAATCCAGACAGCAACCTAGGGAAATAATTCACTAATGTAGATTTCATAGAATTATGTAATTTGGTGTCTAAAATCATTATGTGGTACAAATACATGGTAATGGGAATCAAACAGCGAATAATAATATTTTCCAAGTCATAATAATCACAAATTGCCAAAACGCTAAATTTATATGCGTCTACAATTTCTAGGGGTCCTTAATTCATATGTCTATGTGATTCACAAGTTCAAGGGGGTAAAAGAGTCCAATTAATTATTATTTAATAAGATGAAGTTTTGTGACTCTTAGATTGGTGAGTTTGAAGGTTCAAATTGATTTACTATGATATTCAAAGGGAGTCACAAACTAACTACATGTGGTATTTCAAGGAGACTTGTACTAGAACAAAAAGGTGTACAAGGTTACTTGCCTTAAATTGACGGTTGAAATCTCCGCTTGTTGAAGCAAATAGAGTAGAAAAATCCCCGGAGATGCCCTCGAAAAGCGCGCCCAAAAATTGATCGAAGATCGAGCTTTCCTTGCACACACGATCGGCCCAAAACAGCGTGTAGCGCTCAGATCCGGTGCGGCACGAACAGGAAACAGCGAATGGAACCAATCAGATTGATTCCCGCACAGCGGATCCCAGGCCAGAACAGCGAACACGGCTCCGGATCTGGTGTGGACGAACACGGGACAGCAATCACGCGCACGGATCTTGAAGAGATCTGACGGCTGCGATTTGATCCCGCCCTAATTCCTCTCCTCCTTCGTTTTCGATCTTCTTCTTCGTTCGTCCGGCGACTGAGCGTGAGGGAGAGCGGCAAAGGCGGGGGGGCTTGCGACGGCGACACTACGTCGGGAAGCGACGCAGCAACGGTGTCACGGCGGTGGCGCGAGGGTGACGGAAGGCGACGCGGCGTGCTCTGTTCGTGGGTTCGAACAGAGTGAGAGCGGCGTTGGGGTGTTGGCGAGGCGGCGAAGCAGTGGAGAGGGTAGAGCGGTCGAGAGGGGCGTGCTAGAGACGGCGAAGTGGTGGGGATCTGGTCGGAGGTGGCGAAGTGATGGGGAAGAGGTAATGGCGAGAATGGGTTCGGTGTTTGGAGAGGGCGACGGTGAAGGAGTTGGGGGTGGTGGTGGTGGTGCTGTTGAGACGAGAGGGAGACGAGGCGGATTGGAGGCGAGCGAATGTGATCGGAGAGGCGAGGGAAGTTGGGTTGATGCGGTTGCGAAGATGGAGGAGAAGATGATTTGGAGAAGTGATTAGCGGCGGTTGTTAATTAGGGTTAAACAGTAGAATGTAATTAGGGTTAGGGTAGGGTTTATATACTAGGTTAGCGGGTTTGCGGGTTTGAGAGTTTAGGGGATCCGTTTCAAAAAGGGCCCAACAGAAGAAATGGTCAAAAAGCACAATAATGGGGATTAGAAAGATAAAAGAGAAGAATCGGGCTATTACTCATATAGAACGGTGCAAGATGGCACACAATCGAATTTGATAAAAAGATCCACAAATTCGAGTTGAGACCAGAATAATAATTCCATTCAATCAGAAGAAATACATGATATCAAAAATAGGCAAAAGAGTACAATAAGTCTCAAAACAGTACAAAATACAAATACGGGGAAATAGGAGTTACAAATCCTACCCACCTTACACAAAAATTTCGTCCTCGAAATTTGCTTAGGCGGTACATAGGACAAGGTAAAAACAATTTAGGAGGGTAACAAAACAAAGGGTTAAAAGGAGTGGAATCAAAGCATTGGAAACACCAGAAAACAAGGAGTGGAAAACAGAGAGGTCCAACGGAAGGCATGGAAGAGAATAAACAGCATCAAAGAAATGAAATAACACAAGATAACAAATATGATAAAGAAGTAAGCAGAACTGGAATCGGGGAAAGAAAAGACAGGGAAGGATTGAATCGAATAATGAGCGAGTTCAAGATGCCAAATGGAATGCAAGACGGAGGTAACCGGTACCAAAATGAAAAATGAACAACACATGACTTGCAAGATAACAAGGCAAAAGATGAAGAAATAGATAGAGTTGGAATCGAAGAAAGGATGGACAAGAAAAAGATGAACCAGGCAACTAGTCAACGGATGAGGACAACATGAGATAATAAAGCAAGATAAGAAGTCGGCAGAACTGCAATCAGGGAGGAAAATGACCGGGAAGAATCAAATCATTCAGTGAATCAACGGATGGGGATGAATACAAGGAACACAGAGGGAAGCAACAATACTAAGGACTAGTCGCAACGAGGGGATCCCGGGACCTGTGGGTTATGGGCCCACCACGCTTCCGCTGTGACACTCTGATGGTGACACTCTAAGCTCCAGACATGTCGTTGTAGACCACGTGACACCAAGCGACGATCCGAGCAGAAAGAAAGGAATGAGACACCACGATCAAAGAGAGTATGGGTTCAGAATAGATATAAACAAGGATGCAAAGAATATAAAATTGAGCTTCAATTCAACTAATCAAAACATATAGTATACATCAAAACTAATGACTTTAGCAGGAATAATAATAGTAACAATATCCATGATAATAATATCAACAGTAATAGAAAATAATAATGACAATAAAAACTAATAATAACAATAATAATAACAAAATTAGCAATAATAGTAACAAAATAACAATAATAATAACAGAAATAAAAATCGTCATAATCATACAGGTAATAATGACATAATAAAAATATCGAAAATACTAAATATAACGATAACACATACATGACAAAGTAGAATTCAACACATTCATGAAAATAACGCAATAATAATAATAATAGCATTAAAAATAATATCAATAATGATAATAATAATATAACAATAGCAAAAATAACAATGATATCAATAAGCAACAGTAATAATAATAAAAATAATAACAGTAATAAAGGTGATGAAAACGATAATAGTAACAGCAATTGAAATGACAGTAATATTAATAATACCAATAATAACGAAAGTATTCTTTTACCATCAGTTTCATTATATAAGTAACGAGTCTCGAAAAATAAATTAGTAATAGGTAGAAAATCTTGCCTCCTTAACATCAAGTTACATATTTGCCTTCACGACATCAGGTTTCAAATTGCCATCCCAATATTCGGCTGCACATTTTGCCTCGCCGATATCTAGTTGCAATTTGCCTCCATTGACATCGAGTTGCATATTTGCCATCTCGACATTAGGTTGCACCGAAGTAGTGAAATGTATATAAAATTGAGCATGATCAGGCTCAAAACAATTTAATAATAATGATAGTAGTGACGAAAGAAAATAATAGTACTAATAACAATAATAATATAAAAAGGTCCATATTAATAACAATAGAATAACAATGATCATGACAATAATAATAATAGTAATAGCGAAAGAATGATAACAATAATAATAATATTAACAATAATAATGAAATAGTGAAAACAACAATAAGAATATCAATAGTAGTAACAATAATAATAATATTAGTAATGATAGTGAAAATAATAGCAATGATACTAATGGTAGTAAAAATGGCATTATACAACGAAATAAGAATTTGCCTTATCTAATAATAATTCAGTAGAAATATATAGTCGATTGAAAATGAAAAGTGAGTTAAAATACATCATCGTTCGAAATGACAAAATCCTTGTTGAGATACATCTTCATAGAAGATCGAAAATAAATATAATAATTAATAATCAAAATATAGAAAGTATTCGGAAAATAATAATAATAATAATAATTATAAGGAGAAAAATAAGTAGGAGAAAAATGAAGCTACATCCAATAAGGAGTTAAAGAGAATGATGACTAGAAGGGACAAAAGAATATTAAGGCATTGAATACGAAGGAAGAAGGATGAGGGGCAAAATCGGAATTGAAGAGAATATAGCAGAGGAGGAATAATCAACCTGATATTCAATATGAATCAATAAATGATAATGAATACAAGGCAGGGAAAACAATGAACGACACGCGAACCAGAATAAGGAGGGTTCAACGAGGCAAACAGAATTAAGAGATTGCTTATACCGGAAGCAAAAGAATATGGGTACGGAAAAATAAGCTTGCACCCAATACGAAATCAACAAATCAGGAGGACTGCTAGAGATGGAAGGAATCAATGAATCAAAGAAGTGAATATGAAGGGATCAAAATGGATGGAATAAGACTTGTATCCAGATCGAGTTGACTATTAAATTATTTATGTGATTGCATGGCCTGTTTAATGTTGAGTTAATCCTGACTGAGTCAAGCCTGTCTAATGTATTAGTTAGATTAACACATTAGCCAAACCTGGGCTCTGATACCACTAAAAACCTTGTCACGCCCCGCTTCCCAAAAATATGGAATACGAGCACGTGACGAAGCCCAGCGAATGATTTTTACATCATCCATAAGCTGTAGGATCGACCCAGCATCATAACAAGAATATACAAGATGAATATATATAACCAAGCATGCATGAATAATTATTAAGCAACAGGAAACAATTTAAACAAATAATAATATTCAAATAGTTCCCATGTCTGAATCAAGTGTAACTCGGAAACAAGTCTTAAACAGCAGAAGAAATAAATACCTTAAGGAAAGCAACCATTTAAACAGGTCCTTGCTCCAAGCAAAACCTGAAATGCCTGCTCGCCAATCCCAGCAGGAAGCTTGTCTCCCAAGTCTGTTTAGTAATATAAACAGGAAACAAAGGGGGAAACAAGGGAAAATGCCCTTAGTGCAAGCTAGGGCCACAAATAGTGAAAGCAAGTACAAGTAAGGGAAAAACAAGAATTGGAATCAAGAATAAACAGAGTTATGAGGAGTAGTAGGCAAATTCAAAGACTAACTAGCAAGAGGGAAAAGTCTTAATAACTAGGTTGGATAACAACTGCTAGTGGTGAAACAAGTGTCAGGTACACCTATAAGGGTAATTAATATCAAGTGACTAACTCAAATCTAGAGTCATATGTTATTTCAAATGTTAGGTCTCAAATGTCTAGTTGTCAAGTATCAAGTTCCAGGCTTTAAGTCTCAGGTATCATGTTTCAGGTATCATGTTTCAGGTATCATGTTTCAGGTATCAAGTTCAAGTCTTGTAGTTATTACTATCTAGGTAGCACGACATGCATCCATTATACTACATGGTTGCTACAGTCAAATCAGTTGCGTTTAGACCTAGTAGTGGAGTCTATAGGGCGGTGTACTCAGGCATCAAACAAGCAGGTGATCAACCATGGGCTCTAGAGGTGGCCCCCGTAGGCTCTAGAGGTGGCCCCCGTCACCATGACGTGGCACTTAGTTCTACGTGGCACTTAGTTCCAGGTGATTTCAAACATACATCATGTAATCATATAATGGGCTCTAGAGGTGGCCCCCGTAGGCTCTAGAGGTGGCCCCCGTCACCCATGACGTGGCACTTAGTTCTACGTGGCACTTAGTTCCATTTGATCGCAAATATATCATGTAACCTTGTAATGGGCTCTAGAGGTGGCCCCCGTAGGCTCTAGAGGTGGCCCCCGTCACCATGACGTGGCACTTAGTTCTACGTGGCACTTAGTTCCATTTTAACATACAACTTGGGAAACACGGGCCCCCTTCCGAGTACACTTACCTATGTTGTCCACTCTATAGTCTTTCTCTCAACCCGGCTTGTTACATTTGTTCAGGCAGATTTTGTGTTCTTGTATTTATACATGTGAAACAGGGTTGAAATAATATAAATTAATTCTAAGAAAAATTGGAGAGGTCCTATAGGGTGTCCAGCAACTACATATGAAATTTGGGGTCAAACACTCGCTGTTTGCACCGCGAACATAATTTGTAAAGAAAACATATACAGCAGTTTTTACAGAACTGCGCCTACTGACACAGCTGCAGTATAACAGCCATATCTCCTAGACCGTAACTCCAAATTCAATCATTCTGGAGTCTAGCGACATCTACACATCCTGATCTACGTTTCATATTCAGGCCTCGGGCCCAAATTCTAAAGATAAGAGGGTCGAAACTGCAAAAGAAAATCCAGACAGCAACCTAGGGAAATAATTCACTAATGTAGATTTCATAGAATTATGTAATTTGGTGTCTAAAATCATTATGTGGTACAAATACATGGTAATGGGAATCAAACAGCGAATAATAATATTTTCCAAGTCATAATAATCACAAATTGCCAAAACGCTAAATTTATATGCGTCTACAATTTCTAGGGGTCCTTAATTCATATGTCTATGTGATTCACAAGTTCAAGGGGTAAAAGAGTCCAATTAATTATTATTTAATAAGATGAAGTTTTGTGACTCTTAGATTGGTGAGTTTGAAGGTTCAAATTGATTTACTATGATATTCAAAGGGAGTCACAAACTAACTACATGTGGTATTTCAAGGAGACTTGTACTAGAACAAAAAGGTGTACAAGGTTACTTGCCTTAAATCGACGGTTGAAATCTCCGCTTGTTGAAGCAAATAGAGTAGAAAAATCCCCGGAGATGCCCTCGAAAAGCACGCCCAAAAATTGATCGAAGATCGAGCTTTCCTTGCACACACGATCGGCCCAAAACAGCGTGTAGCGCTCAGATCCGGTGCGGCACGAACAGGAAACAGCGAATGGAACCAATCAGATTGATTCCCGCACAGCGGATCCCAGGCCAGAACAGCGAACACGGCTCCGGATCTGGTGTGGACGAACACGGGACAGCAATCACGCGCACGGATCTTGAAGAGATCTGACGGCTGCGATTTGATCCCGCCCTAATTCCTCTCCTCCTTCGTTTTCGATCTTCTTCTTCGTTCGTCCGGCGACTGAGCGTGAGGGAGAGCGGCAAAGGCGGGGGGGCTTGCGACGGCGACACTACGTCGGGAAGCGACGCAGCAACGGTGTCACGGCGGTGGCGCGAGGGTGACGGAAGGCGACGCGGCGTGCTCTGTTCGTGGGTTCGAACAGAGTGAGAGCGGCGTTGGGGTGTTGGCGAGGCGGCGAAGCAGTGGAGAGGGTAGAGCGGTCGAGAGGGGCGTGCTAGAGACGGCGAAGTGGTGGGGATCTGGTCGGAGGTGGCGAAGTGATGGGGAAGAGGTAATGGCGAGAATGGGTTCGGTGTTTGGAGAGGGCGACGGTGAAGGAGTTGGGGGTGGTGGTGGTGGTGCTGTTGAGACGAGAGGGAGACGAGGCGGATTGGAGGCGAGCGAATGTGATCGGAGAGGCGAGGGAAGTTGGGTTGATGCGGTTGCGAAGATGGAGGAGAAGATGATTTGGAGAAGTGATTAGCGGCGGTTGTTAATTAGGGTTAAATAGTAGAATGTAATTAGGGTTAGGGTAGGGTTTATATACTAGGTTAGCGGGTTTGCGGGTTTGAGAGTTTAGGGGATCCGTTTCAAAAAGGGCCCAACAGAAGAAATGGTCAAAAAGCACAATAATGGGGATTAGAAAGATAAAAGAGAAGAATCGGGCTATTACTCATATAGAACGGTGCAAGATGGCACACAATCGAATTTGATAAAAAGATCCACAAATTCGAGTTGAGACCAGAATAATAATTCCATTCAATCAGAAGAAATACATGATATCAAAAATAGGCAAAAGAGTACAATAAGTCTCAAAACAGTACAAAATACAAATACGGGGAAATAGGAGTTACATTAGCCAAACCCTACTTCCCTTCCTTTGTCTACAGCCGCGCGCAAGCACCTCCTCTATGTCCTCTCCGAAAATCCACATTGTGAAAGATATTAACTTTTTTCTACTTTAGTAAATCTAGCTATGTTAATTGATTGAAAATTTTTTTATTCAATGTTTGAGTGTATAATTTGTATTTTATACGTAGCTAATTATAGGTTAGTTTTACAATGTGTATTATGTGTAGTTGTTATTGTCGATGTAGATCTAGTATTAGTTGTTGTTCGTTATTAGTAATAGCGCACAAACGAGATCCAAAAACTCTGCAATTTTGCGAATACGTCGGATTCACCACGCACAAGTCAACGCAACTTGTAGAAGTGTGTTTGGATTCACGGTTTTCGATATACGGCTGTGTATCGCTTTCGACACTTTTTCTTGAGTGAAAGCGATACTTCGCCGTATATTGCAAACCGTGAGTTGAAACTCACTTCAACAAATTGTGTTGGCTCATGAGTGGTGCGTCCGACCTACTCGAAAAATTTCGGAATTTTTTGATCTCGTTTGTGCGGTTTTCTACCGTATATCAAACAACAACAACAATTATACTTTGAATTTTTATCGAGTGACTTTTCACTAGGAAACCGCATAAACGACATTCAAAAAATAAGAAATTTTGCGAGCAGGTCGGGGTCACAAAACACAAGCCAAAGCAACTTGTATTTGCGAGTTCTCACCTACGATTTGCTATATGCGTCCGTGTATCGCATTCTTGGCAATTTTTAAGAGTGAAAGCAATACACGGCCGTATCTTGCAAACTGTGGGTCAAAACTCGCTTCTAGATGTTGCGTTGACTTGTATGCGGGGATTCCGACCCAATCGCAAAGTTTTCATTTTTTTAACGTCGTTTGTGCGGTTTTCTCACATATTTTGTTATATTTTAAGCGAGTTTTCAATAGAAAATCCACTAAAAAAATACGAAATTTTGTGAGTAGGTCGGTCTCGCCACTCACAAGCCAAAGCAACTTTTATTTTCGAGTTCTCACCCATGGTTTGCTATATGCGTCGGTGTATCGCATTCCGCTCTTTTTCAAGAGTGAAAGCGATACACGGCCGTATCTTGCAAACCGTGAGTCGGAACTCGCTTCTACAAGTTGTGTTGGCTTGTGTGCGGCAAGTTCGACCCAATCACAAAGTTTTGTATTTTTTGAAAGTCGTTTGTGTTGTTTTCTACCGTAAATCAAACAACAACATTAATTATACTTTTATATTTTCTAAGTGTCTTTTCATTAGAAAATTGCATTAATGACATTCAAAAAATACGAAATTTTGTGAGCAAGTAGAGGTCACCAAACACAAGTCAAAGAAACTTGTAGATGCGAGTTTCGACTCACGGTTTACAATATATGGCCGTGTATCGCTCTATTTACTTCTAATTTGAAATGAAGCGATATATTGCCATATCTGGCAAACCGTGAGTCCAAACTCGCTTCTACAAGTTGCTGTAGAAGTTGTGTGGCGAGTCTGACCGACTTGCAAAGTTTCGTAATTTTTCGATATTGTTTGTGTAGTTTTCTCACGTATATCAAATAACAACAACAAATATACTTTATGAATAGTGTAATGACCAATTGTTGTATTATTTTTTTCACAGCAATGGTTAGAACGAGGGGAATCGGAAGCCTTCCTGGTAGTGGTAGGGGCGAACCTACCATAGAAGTAAGTGTATTATTATTTTTCATTATGAATTTTGGATACAAAATATTTTATTTAAATATTAAAATTTGCTACTACGTTGGTGTAGGTTGGTGTGTCGTCTTCGGGTGAACATCACGGCCCAGGAGCTTTTCATAAAGAAATAATCACTCTGTAAGACCGCCACAAATTCGAGGAAGTGTGGCGAGGGACGACGTGGAATTGTAACTTCCGTACGCACGATACTTTGAAGATGCACCCGCGTACCCATGACTACATTGTAGAAGCCGGTTTTACGGAGTTGGTTTGATGGGTAAGGTGAAACTAGAACGTGCACTTTCTTGCATTCCTTGTCGAGCAAGGGAGGCCAGAGACACACAGTTTTCATCTATCTGTGAGGGAGATGACAGTGACCTTGCAAGATATCGCCATGATTTTCCGTTTTCCAATATATGGGATGGCTGTGACGGAAAATATGCATTTCGATAAAATACAATTGTGTAATGAGCTCCTTGGTACAGGGTTTCATGAGGATGATGACGATAATACTGGAATTTTTGTCGGTCAATCAATCCAGCTAATATGGTTGAAGGAAAATTTTGAGGGGACATTGACCAATGCTTCGAGCGACTACGACGTGGAGTGCTACAGTTGGGCATACATTTTAACCGTGTTTGGAGGTGTTCTCTTGCCTAACTCCTCCGGAGATACCATCACGCTTATGTATCTACGATTGCTCCGGAGATACATTTTAGCTGGCAGGTATAGTTGGGGAAGTTGCACATTAGCCACTCTGTACAGGACATTGTGTGTAGTTGCTCTCGATGGAGTTGAGATGACCTGGTCGATGGTCTTGCTTCAGATTTGGGCATTAATATGTATACACGTGGGACGTCCCCGTATTACGAGACCCATGGAGGGTTGGGAGGCCCCTGCACCCATCGTTGAGAGGCGACCACCTTTAGGTGTGTATTGGGCTGGTAGAAGAAGATACAAAGACAACCCTAAAGGTGTTCTAACGTACTATAGAGACGAGCTCGACCAACTCCGAGATGAATTGGTAATTTGAGAGCCGTATATCCCTGAGCGCGTAGAAAGACTACCATCAGCGTGTACGGCTAGTTCATAGTTGTGGTTGACGCTAGCAGCACTCATCAACTTTGGTATAGTGGAGAATCATTGGCCGGATAGAGTCCTTCACCAATTTGGGTTCGAGCAGAATAATCCTACATGTCGCCACTACAACCATGAGTTACATGCCATTAAAGGTACGAGGCGTATGCCAAATCATGATTGGGTGGATTTCCATTATAGTTATGTAGGAAATTGGAATGAGCACAGGTTTAAAATGGTGTTTGATAATGTGAAGCCATACGATGGCACTTACATTAGAACGTACATGTGTTGGTACCGGAGAATAACACGTTTGTACATCTCTCCAAAGATGCAAATACCAGTTGGTGTGCAAGTATCGATTCCGGAGAGAGAGAGAGAGAGAACCACCACCGGCCTATTCTACATCACAACCCATGTACCAACCGAAGGTATCTTCATATCGGTTGTTAGTAAGTGAAAAATGTTTGGAAATTGGAAATATTATTCGTAATTCACATTAATTGTTTTTAAATTTTGGAATTCATCATGAAAAAATTCATTAACTTATTTTGAACTTTATTATAGATAGAGAATACATAGGATATGGCAAAGGAATGTGCACAGGTTCTTAAGATCAATGCTAGTGCGAACATGAAAGCTTTCGCTCAGAAGATGCTTACATCGTGTTGGGGCTCACTAGAAGAGGTCGGAGATGGCGAACAACTGGATCATTATTTAAATGTTAGCGTACGATCTTAGCGCCGTAAGAGCGTTATTCATAGGCCATTTCGCCTGGGGAAACAACGGTTAGAAATACATCCACCACAAGAAGAAGAGCAACAAGAAGAGGACGAAGAAGAAGATCAAGAAGTGCAAGAAGCAGATATCGGCCCCTCACAAGTAACCCAAGTTGTGCGTACAAGGCGAAAACCTATTCGAAAGAGGAAAGCGCCACAACACTACACACCGGGGTAGGTTGAGTGTAATTTGATTAGTGTTGTTCATGGAAGTTGGTGTTAATGTGTAAAATTAAAATGTGTACTTGTTTATTTGTAAGTAAAGTTCACAATTTGTTGTTCTTATTGATGTGATACTTGTTACAAATTGGTGTCAGTGAGGCAAGGTTAATTGTGTGAATATTGTTGCATGTATGTGTATGCAAATGTAGCAGCTTATGTTGCTGTTAATGTGTAAAATTAAAATGTGTACTTGTTTATTTGTAAGTAAAGTTCACAATTTGTTGTTCTTATTGATGTGATACTTGCTACAAATTGGTGTTAGTGAGGCAAGGTTAATTGTGTGGATATTGTTGCATGTATGTGTATGCAAATGTAGCAGCTTATGTTGCTACTGATTCCTTTGGTAATTTTTTTTTTTAATTAACCTTGGCCGTCATTCGAGACAATGACAAAGGTTGTTTTGATTTTTGTTGGTTTTTGTTGCTGTTGATGTTAGTTTTGTTGTTAATTATACATGTTGTTTTCTTGCTCAAGTGTTGTTGTTTTGTTGAGCTGTTGATGGTATTGTGTATATATCTGTGGTTGAGATTGAAGTGTAACAGCTATAGCTGCTGTTTAAACTTGTAATTAATTTTTTTAATACTCAGGCCGTTGTTTTCCAACAACGGCCTAGTTTCAATGAAAAAGTTGAAGACTTGAATACTCACTCTCTGTCTGGAAGAGCTGCTGTTGGGTATTTTTTAAAGATAACCTAGGCCGTTGTTATGAAAAAATTGAGACGATATACACTTGCTCTCTGTCTTAGCCAAGCCATCAGAAGAAACAACTTATCAAAATCCAATTTTTTTTATTACCTAGGCCGTTGTCTCCAACTTCGGCCTAGGTTATATTTACAAAATTGGATTTTGATGAGTTGCTCTCTGTCTTGGCCAATCCATAATGAGCAGCTCCTCTTCAAAATCCATTTTTTTTATAACCTAGGCCGTTGGCTCCAACAACTGCCTAGGTTATATGAGAAAATTGGATTTTGACGAGTTGCTCTCTGTCTTGGCTAAGCCATAAGGAGCACTAGCTCTTCAAAATCAAAATATTTTTTTTAACCTAGGTCATTGTCTCCAACAATGGCATAGGTTATATGAGAAAGTTGGATTTTGATGAGTTGCACTCTGTTCTAGCCAAGCCATAAGGAGCAACAACTCATCAAATTCCTAATTTTGTAAATATAACCTAGGCCGTTGTTGGAGACAACGACCTAAGATGATATGAATTTTTTTTGGGTTTTTACAACTTTCTCTCCTATCTATACGAATAGAGGCTCCCGAACTCTATACCAAAGACATTCATATTCTTGTATTTCGTCTCTATATTTTATTAATTTCCTTTTTTAGCAACCAAAACGACCAAAATATAATCGTTAGGTTAAATGGTTATATATTTTATAGAAAATAACTTAAACATTTTTTTTTGTAAAAACAAAATGTATTCTCTATTTTACAATAAAATTTCATAAAATAATCATAACAACCTAGGGCGTTGTTGGAAGAGCAAGTCAAGTGCAAACTTTAAAAAAAAAAAAAATTTGGGGAGATTGTGAATATGAGTCAAGTGCAAATCTTAAACCTAACCCAATATATCCCTAACCCTACCCTAACCCCCCCCCCCCCCCCCCCCCCCCCACACACACACACACACACAACCAATATCTCTCTAACTAGGGGTTTCAGTAGGGTTAGAGTTAGGGTAATGTTAGTTAACGAGGGTTAGGGTAAACTTAGTGGTAAGTCTACTTTTCATATTTTAGAACACTTTTAGAACATCTTACACATACCAATGACAACAAAATTACAAAAATAATTATTATTTTTTGTCCATGTCGAAAAAGAAAAACAACTAAAAACTATGCCTAGTCTGTTGTTGTAAACAACGGCCTAAGTAAAGGAGGGTTATGGTAGGGGTAGTGTAGGGTAATGGAGGGTTTTTTTAATAATTTTTTAAATTTTTTAAATTTTTTTTTTGATTTTGAAGAGTGTGTTCTCGTTTTTGTGTAATAAAGTCTGGTGGTGAAGTCAACCCAGTTTTTTTTTGCATTTATTTAAAATTTTAAATCTTGTGGCATCTTTGATTTCTGGGGTAAACACATCTATTGGAATCATATGTAACATAAGAAACTGTCTTTTTCGGAACAATTGAAATTATTTCTCAATATTCTATATTCTATTCTTTTGATCCATATTCTATTCCCAACGATTATCGTTCTCTATTGAAATAATCGATTCGAACAAGTTCCTATGTATTATCTAATAGAATCAATTGTTTGTACAAACATTATCCCTAACCCTACCCTAAACCTACCATAACCCTACACTAACCCTACCCAAACCCTCATTTACTTAGGTCGTTGTTGAAAACAACGGCCTAGGAATAATTTAAATTTTATTTATTTATTTATTTATTTTTATATCGACATGGACAAAAAACTAGAGAATATTTTTGTAATTTCATAATTTTCTTGTGATTGATATGTGTAAGATGTTCTAAAAGTATTCTAAAATATGAATAGTAGACTTACCACTAAGCTTAGCATAACCCTACCCTAACCCTTGTTAACACTAACCTTAACCTAACCCTAACCCTACCCAAACCCCTGGTTGGAGGGTTATAGGTTAGGGAGGTATGGTTATGGGTTAGGTGTTAAGCTGAACAGGGATACACTCTAAAGAAGAAATAAGATATTATGGGCAAAAAAAAAAGAACATTTTGTTTTTACAAAAAAAAAGATTAAGTTATTTTCTATTAAATATTTAAGCATTTGACCTTAACGATTATATATTGTTCATTTAGGTAGCTAAAAAAGGAAATTAATAAAATATGGAGTCGATATACAAACATATGAATGTCTTTGGCATAAAGTTTGAGAGCCTCTGTTCGTACAGATAGGAGAAAAAGTTGTAAAAAACCAAAAAAAAAAATTGCACATCTTAGGCCGCAGTTTGAAATATCAGCCTAGGTTGTTATGATTATTGTTGTTGCTGTGGACTTGCACTCTTTTGACAGAGAGCAACTCATCAAATTCCAATTTTCTGATATAACCTAGACCGTTATTGGAGACAGCAGCCTAGGTTGTTAAAAAATGGATTTTGATGACTTGTAGTTCCTTTATGTCTTGGCCAAGACAGAGAGCAACTCATCAAAATCCAATTTTCTCATAGAACCTATTAGGTTATAAAAAAATTGTATTTTGAAGAGTTGCTGCTCCTTATGTCTTGGCCAAGACATAGAGCAACTCATCAAAATCCAAATTTCTCACATAACCTAGACCGTTGTTGTTATAATGAAAAAAATTAGATTTTGAAGAGCTGCTGCCCCTTATGGCTTGGCCAAGACAGAAAGCAACTCATCAAAATCCAAATTTCTCATATAGACAACGGCCTAGGTTATAATAAAAAAATTTGAATTTTGAAGAGCTGCTGCTCCTTATGGCTTAGCCAAGACAGAGAGCAACTCATCAAAATTCAATTTTCAGATTTAACCTAGGCCGTTGTTGGAGACAACGGGCTAGGTTATAATAAAAATTTTGGATTTTGAAAGGCTGATGCTTCTTATGGCTTGGCCACGACAAAAAACAACTCATCAAAATCCAATTTTCTAATATAACCTAGGCCGTTGTTGGAGACAACGATCTAGGTTATAAAAAAAGTTGATTTTGAAGAGCTGCTGCTCCTTATGGCTTGGCCAAGACAGAGAGCAACTCATCAAAATCCAAAATTTTCATATAACCTAGGCCGTTGACGACCTAGGTTATAATAATTTTTTTGATTTTGAGGAGCTGCTTCTCCTTAGGGCTTGGCCAAGATAGAGAGCAAGTGTTCAAGTCTTCAGTTTTATAATATTACTTAGGTCTTTGTTGGAAACAGCGACCTAAGTATAAATTTAAAAAATATATATACACAAGTGTAAACAACATCTACAGCTGCTACACTTCAGTATATCTCACTCTAATAATATCACTCTAACAAACTAACATTAACAGCAAAATAAGTATCAATTACAACAAACAAAATAAATACGAAGAAAATTTACATTCATCCATTCAAATTCATAAAGTATTACATCAACAAATATTACATCAAAATCTAAGTTTACATCAACAAAATTACACAACGCTTCGTCAAATCTCTCGTTGAAACTCTCGTCTTCAGATGGATTCACTTCTTGCGGATTGGTTAACCTGAATTAAATGACAAGTTTTAGTTAGTGACAAATTTATTTACTACAAATCAAAAATATATATTTATATTAATGATAACCTAATCATTAAAAGTATTACTCCTAAAATAAGGTTGGACAATTTCTTGAATTATGATCCATTTGCACAATGCCGCATGTTCTGCATCATCTCGGTTTTTTTATTGTGAAGTTGCTCTCTTATCAGCCTCAATCTCTTGGCGCGAGACCTTCCCTTTGTAATGCATTGTTGTGGGTCCATCACGTGTGCAAGTACATGTCCATTACCTTCATCATGAGGTTGTGCACTACCATGCAGTTGTGCACTATCATGCGGTTGTGAGGCCTCTTCGGATGTTCACCAAATCTGGGTTGTAGCAGAGAGACGCCATCAATGATCTTCACCAAATTCTCGAGCGTGTATTTGTAACTTTCATGGGAGGAATAACCAAGATCGACAATCTGTTTTGCGTAGTAGCTCAATTCACAATATCGAAAAAGCAAAATTCTCGCTATTGCCTTCGGTTGGAACAGATGTATAGCTTATTCTCATCACATCCCAGGTCCATCTTTTTTTAATATATACATTTGGAAGAGAAGTATGATGGCTAAACTGAAGAACCGCTAAAATATACTTGCACGGAATGCCAACGAAGTCGAATAATTGACAAGAACATGTAATAATTGTATGGAGTTTGCATAATTGAAGAAGGCAACCGGTTCTGATTCTCCACAAAGTATCACATGGAAGGTTGAACTATCCGGTGTCTCAAGATCAGCAACGAATGTCACATTATACATGAACTTTTTGTAACTTCATCTTAGAATTTGTAAAAAAAAATTAAAGTGTATGTTCGTGCCATTTATTGCTCCAACGGTCATGGGCTCTTCAATTCGGTCTCTTCTCACGGTTATGATGATTTTCTTTCATTTCATCGTATCTTTTCCTTCCCAAAAAACGATCAAAGATGATGGAAAATTCATGCAAGGAGTATTTCTTTTCTGTATGATGCTTCAGGGCACCTGTTGGCTACTCAACAAGCCAGCCCAAAATGAATCTTTTGCATAGATGGGTGCCCATTTTCACGGTTATCAAATAGATCGTTCAACCATTTGTTATTTTCTAATCCGTATTGCGAAATCAATAAATTTTATTTTTCTACAAAATCATGTACATATTCAGAATCATAGATGACAGTCTTCAATAATTCCCTAAACTTTTCGACATCGTCCGACATACGCACTTCCTGTAGTAACTTATCCAACATGTGCCCAATGCAATACAAATGCCGACTCTGGGGGAAACTTTTTTCACTACGGCGGCGATCCCACGGTCTTGATCGGTCACTATGCCGGATGGAGCACGATTCATTACTCCTAACCACTTTTCGAAGGACCATTCAAACGAAGAGGCTGTCTCGTTTGGAATGAACCCGCCTCCTAAGAAAGTCGATTGCCAGTGTTGATTGACTCTAACAAAATGAACAAATAACATTCCATACCAGTTCGTATTTTATGTGGCATCAAAGCAAAGTACATTGCCAAATTCTTCATAATTCATCCTAGAAATACCATCAACCCAAATACAATGGGATAACCGACCTTCGGTGTCTACTTGAATGTTATAAAAAAAATGAGGATCCGTCTGTTTCTTCGATTCGAAAAAATCGATTAGCATATTCCCGTCGTGTCCTTTCAATGCTTCTTGCGAATCTCTAAGTAAATTTCTAGAATCTTTTTCGGTGAATCTTATTTGATCGTGACCACCACTAGCACTTCCAGGAAGAGCATTTGTCGATATGTCTGGATATTAAATTGATTATTAGTCTTTTATCTGTATTTGACACATAATGGTTTCAAGGGAAAAGATATCTTTTACCGGGTCAGGAAAATTCGTCATTGTGTGCTTCATGAAATGAATACAACAGCCACGTATTACTTACTTCGTTCAATTTTATACGAACTAAAGCCTTGCAACCTGTTCTAGAGGTTATTCCCCGTCTACGATTACTATGTTGACTCAGTAACGACACAGCTTTATTACACAAATATGACTTATCTACTTTCACTCCTCTCGTTAATTTATTCCCACCCTGACGTATTGCAAAACTCTCACATCGAGCATATGATGTATAAAAATTTTCGGCCGCAACTAAAGTTGAATACGTCATACCTAACTTTGTTTTTAGGTGCTTTTCGACTAATGGCATGGAATCAATAATTTATTCTACCCCCAAAAAATTATCACCGACAACCAAACTTTCCATATCATTGTTCATCTAAAAATAAAAGAATTTTTTTTATTAATACACACATCATATATAAAACAATTTGTTTACAAAAAATTGGCATATATATATATATATATATATGAAACAAAATATGTGAGAAAACAACAAAAATGACGTTAAAAAATACGAAACTTTGCGATTAGGTTGGGCTTGCCGTACACAAGCCAACACAACTTGTAGAAGTGAGTTCCGACTCACGGTTTACAAGATACGGCCGTGTATCGCTTTCACTCTTGAAAAAAGAGTGGAATGCGATATACGGACGCATATATCAAATCGTAGGTGAGAACTCGCAACTACAAGTTGCTTTGGCTTGTGAGTGGTGAGACCGACCTACTCGCAAAATTTCGTATTTTTGAGTGGGTTCTCTATTTAAAACTTGCTTAAAACATAACAAAATATGTGAGAAATCCACACAAACGACGTTAAAAAAAGAAACTTTGCAATTGGGTCGGACTCCCCGCACACAAGCCAACACAACTTGTAGAAGCGAGTTCCGACCCACAGTTTGCAAGATACGGCCGTGTATCGCTTTCACTCTTGAAAATTGCCAAGAATGCGATACACGGACGCATATAGCAAACCGTGGGTGAGAATTCACAAATACAGGTTGCTTTGGCTTGTGTTTGGTGACCCCGACCTGCTCGCAAAATTTCGAATTTTTTGATGTCGTTTATGCGGTTTCCTAGAGAAAAGTCACTCGATAAAAATTCAAAGTATAATTGTTGTTATTGTTTGATATAGGTAGAAAACCGCACAAATGAGATTAAAAAATTTTGAAACTTTGCGAGTAGGTCGGACGCGTCACGCATGAGCCAACACACCTTGTTGAAGTGAGTTTCGACTCACGGTTTGTAATATACGGCAATGTATCGCTTTCACTTACGAAAAAGAGTAGAAAGCGATACACGGCCGTATATCGCAAACCGTGAACCCAAACACACTTCTAAAAGTTGCGTTGGCTTGTGCATGGTGAATCTGACGTACTCGCAAAATTACAGAATTTTTGGATCTCGTTCGTGCGCTATTACTAATAACGAACAGCAACTAATACTACATCTACATCGACAATAATAACTACACACAATACACATTGTGAAACTAACATATAATTTGCTACGCATAATATACAAATTGTACACTCAAACATTGAATAATTTTTTTTAATCAATTAACATAGCTAGATCTACTAAAGTAGAAAAAAAGTTAATACCTTTCACAATATGGGTTTTCAGAGAGGAGATAGAGGAGGTGCTTGCGCGCTGCTGTAGACAAAGGAAGGGGAGTAGGGTTTGGCTAATTTATTTAGGTTAGGGTTTTAGGGTTTGGGAGATTTCGTATGGGTTTGGGTTTTTTTGGATTCGGGATCTTCAAAAAAAGAGGGCAAGAGTCTGAAAGAGGGAGAGATTGAGTGAGAAGCAACGAGCGAGAGAGAGCTAGGATTTTCAGATTGGGTTTGGGAACGATCGAGAGAGAGAGAGCTAGGGTTTTGGAGTGGGTATAGCGATCTCGAGAGAGAGAGAGAGAGATGGCAGCGAAGTGAGGGAGAGAGAGAGATGAGTATGTACCAAGCGTTTGGAAAAACACTTGTACTTACTTAGGCCGTTGTTGGGAACAACGACCTATGTTGATTTTTTTTTTTTTGAACAACCTAGGCCGTTGTTCCCCACAACAGCCTAGGTATTTTTTTCGCAAAAAAAAATACTTCACGCCAAATAACGCTAAGTCTGAAGCGTTATTTGGCGTGAACTACCAAAAATACCCCTCCGCCACTTAGGAGCTCCGCTTAAGATCACAGCGGAAGCGATCTAAGCCGTTGATCACGATCAAGAGCGATCAAACAGCTCAGATCACTGTGCTCACACCCGTTTTCATTTGGACTCGTTTTCAATTGAACATTACCATATATATATATATATATATATATATATATATATATATATATATGAAATTTACCGTGCACGAAGTGCACGTGACTTGGTATATGATATCTTGTGGAGAATCATAGAAGCAATCAGTACATTTATGGATTCTAAGTCCTGCAAATATTGAATGAGGAATATACAGTAAATTTTCATTATTAAAAATAGTAGTTTTGAGAAAATACAAAATGACTTAAAAATAATCTGTCTCAACAAAATTAATGTTAAATGTAAAATTCTTGAAAAGAATTATATGAAAAAAACAATGCAAATCCTGGACTTTTATTTTTGTATTTTTAGCTGGTCAATCATCCTTTTAGACTTTAAATTTTTTTTTTGAAATTAAAACAGCTTATGGCTTCTTCTTCATCATTTCTTTATGTTGCATATGGTAAAAAAATTACATATCTGACGTCTTCTGATTTGATAAAAAAGGTGTCATCTCCAATGCATTTCTTGATCTATCTATTGAAATTCTCCAATAATTTGTTCCCGCAGATAAAATTAAGCTATTAGCTATTAATTATTTTTAACCTTTTGGGAATCACATGTTAGTTGTGATTATTTATTTTTTTGTAAGTGGATCTAGCATAGGGAGTTGCAAAGAAAGTTTCACATTTGCAGTAGTATTCTATCATTTCTTATATCGATAGATTTTTATGACGACATAGAAGGTGTATGACTTCCTTAACTTTGTCAGTGCCTTTTTATTTAGTAAGCATACTATCTAGTATAAAATTATGCTACTTATTCATATATATCATATCATAAATAATTTAAAAAGTAACAAAAATCCTAGTTTAATTCTTTCGGTAAATAATTGCACAATGATTTAGATTAGACTGGCATTGATTTGTGTACCACCCTGAAAGATATAAGAGATGGTAAGAACTGAAATAAATGCAATGCCCCGCAAATACCACATGAACCATGGATTGGATGGACTCTTAGATCAAGTTACATTTGTCATTTATTCATTTTATTTCTCTCCACAGTATACTTTGAATGCTCCCTTGAACATGAGAGAGATTTTGCTGTTAGTAGAGTTGTCATTATCTTTTTTAAATATGCATATAAGTAGGTTTGACTGTTTGAGTTATAAATGGAACCGGATGGTCCAATTGGATCATCTTTTAACTCAAGAAAAAGTTGGGGAGGGGTGTAGCGAAAGTTGTTCTTGTTAAAGACAGACGTACGGGTGATTCAAAAGAAAGAGGCGTCTCGTACTCAACACCTCCACCACCGAGTTAATGGCATGCGTCATAATGTCGCCCATGCAATCTGATAGCATGACGATGCCACTATGATACAAAGAATGGCGACGACGGGAGCGTTTCTTATTGTTAATGTTAATTTTCTCTCCAAATCACAAATCTTAACAATTGTTTAAGAAGCCTAATCACCTTTATTATCCACATTGATGATAGTGGAACAGTGTAGGCCCCAACCATATATGTCCTAATTAACTACGTAAGCACCTTTTGTTAACCATCCGTGCGAGTTTGTGTCACTCCCTCTTCAACCACTAGGGTAATTATAATTAACAAATATTAATGCAAAAGTTCATTGATTAGGGAGGGCCCTCATTTGACTATTTAAGTTTTGGGATATCCTCATACAGGTTGTTAACAAATTTAATTTCTAAATTAGTCCCTAGATCAATTTTCGAAAGCAATTTGAGAACTAAATGCAAAATTATAAAAATTATGATATATTGAGCTAGTTTTGTGGGGGGGGGGGGGGGGGGGGGGGGGGGGGGGGGGGGGGTAATCTTAAGCAGAATAATTTACAAGAGAATAAAAACATAAGTATATAAAGATTGCTTTGAAACATTGAACCCCTTATTTATAATTTTGCTCGAAGGTAGGTTGAATAGATCAGTATTTTACTATTTTTATGATATTGTAATTGAGACTCTGACTAATTATTGCACTATTTCTGTTGCATGACAGTGGAACAAATCTATCCATTAAACAGTTGTGGGCCTTGTGGTCAATCTGATAGATAATTGTAGGGAAAGTGGCTAAATGAATTGGAGATTGGGAGGGACCCTAGGATGTTGGGGTTAAAAGTTATATATATATATATATATATATATATATATATATATATATATATATATATATATATATATATATATATATATATATAGTAAGTCTATTAAGAGCTGGGAAGCTGGAATCCTTATTGGGAGCTGGAGATCTCAGCCATCCGATCGATCTTGATCACGATCGGACGGCTGAGATCGACATCCGCTTATCTTCAGATATAGTGAGGGGTAAAAGGGGTATAATCGAATTCCCCTTTTGTCTCTTTTCTTCTCACGCTCTCCTCTCTCCCGCTCTCTTTCTATCCAAACCCTAATCCCAGCTCTTATCTTCTCGCGCTCTCTCTCCCGCTCTCGAAGATCGTCCCGCTCTCTTCGAAACCCTAATCCCTATCTCTTCTCTTCTCACGCTATCACTCCCGATCTCCATCTTCGAAACCCTAATCCACCTCTCTTCGAAACCCTAATAGAAGAGAGCGAAGTGGAGCTCTCTCTCCCGCTCTCTTTCTTCGTCACCTGTGTAAACCCAACTCCACGATCAAGTGAAATCTCCAGTCACTTATCTTCAGATCTGTCGAGGGGTAAAAGGGGTATAATCGATCAGCCTCTATCTCCCTTGTCGTCTCAGTACCAAAGAAGAGCTCTCATAAGTTCGTTCTCTCTCTCCGACGGAAAACCCAAACCGCGATAAGGGTTTCGATTTCTCGGCTCATTTTCAAATTTTATTTCCTTTACAAATGCTTCTAGTTTGTTGTTATATTTTTAGCCCTTAAATTATACTTTAATAATATTCGTACTAGTATTCGTACTAGTACATTTTGAATAACAAATAATATTCGTACTAGTATATGGAATTTTGAGATGTGGACATGACACATGCATATAAGCACACTAAATGCATGTAATATGCAGTCTAGTTTTTGTTTCTTTTGAGATTTGCTTCAATCACTGCTAATAGTTTTGTTAATGGGGGATTTTTTTTATGCCTGTCGATTCCATAAAATCAAAATAGGGAAGTCAAATCCTTTGCGTGTTGTGTACGTGTACTAATACTTTAGAGGAAGAAACTGAGGGTTGCTTGCCATTTAACTATGGATGTTTCTCCCAAAAAAGAAAAAATATTTAACTGTCCAAAATCTATACATACTTAAAATTTTCAAACACTAAGTTTCATATCCCCTCAGTATGAAGACTTTATTACTTGTAGCTTCAGAATGTAGTCTGTTAGACTTTTTCCTTTGTGTTAATTTAAAGTTGTAGCTTTTTTTTTAATGTTTGTTGTCTCATTCTCCTATGAAGGATGGAGGTTGAAAATGAAGAATTACTAAGCCAAGATGTTCAGTCCGGTTGGAGGGACGTTGATGATGCTTCTAAACCATTTGTTGGTTTAGTATTTGCAACATTAGACGAAGGATATGAATTTTATAAAAGATATGAAAAATTAGTTGGTTTTTCAGTACACAAATTTGCAACAATGGTTGACACTACTACGAATGAGAGATATTCACAACAATTTGTATGCTCAAAGCAAGGTAAGCCGATAGATACAGCTGGTGTGAATATTGCCAATATTGAAGAATCATCTTCTTCAAATTTGATCAAGAGAAGTAGAAGGGCTGTGACGAAAGAATGGTGTATGGCTCAAATACGAATGCAAAAGAACGATGACGGGAGATGGTCAATCCGAAGGTTTGTTGAAGAGCACCCCCATATTTGTGTTACACCTAGAAAGCAACAATTTTTAAGATGTAATAGAACTGTTTCTGAAGCGCAAAGAAGTTTACTTAGTTCTTTCAAAGAGGCTAACATAAGAACTTCAGAGTTTATGTCCTTTATGGAAATAGAAAATGAAGGTTTCAGTAATATTAATTGTACTGAAAAAGACATTAGGAATTCGTTGCAAAGAGAGAAGGATGGGATGAGAGCTTATGATGTTGATATATTGCTGGAGCACTTGCAAGAGAAAAAAGAGATGAATCCTTCTTTCTGTTTTCACTACAAGGTTGATGAAGACAACAAATTAACTCATGTGTTTTGGGTTGATGCTATTGCCAGGAAGGCTTACAAGCATTTTGGTGAAGTGCTAATTTTTGATACCACATATGATACCAATGAATACAAGTTGGTTTTTGGTCCATTTACTGGAGTTAATCACCATGGTCAATCTGTCAATTTTGGTGCGGCTTTCATAAATAAAGAGACCACCGACTCTTTTGTTTGGTTGTTTAAAAAATGGGGTGAAACAATGGGTGGGTCTCTACCAAAAGTTATCATTACAGATCAAGATCCTGCAATGGAGAATGCAATCCGCATGTGTTTTCCTGGTTCGAGCTATAGGCTTTGCATGTGGCACATTCTTAAAAAGCGACCCGATAAGCTTGGTGGTCCGGACTTGAATAGTGATTTTAGCATTCCATTCCATAGTTGCATCTGGGAATCAGAGACCCCGGAAGAGTTTGAGATGAGATGGAATGACGTAATGAACGCTAACGTGCAAATTACAGGTATTACATGTTTCAATAAATTATAGGTATGTTTGACCATTTTTTAGTAGTATTAGTACTTGATACATATTACAATAACAGGTAATCCTTGGCTTTCTGACATTTATGAGCTTCGTGAGAAGTGGATACCAGCTTATGCTAGGCATATTTTTACTGCTGGAATTCGCACAACTCAGAGATCAGAAAGTATGAATGCTTTTGTGGATAAGTATGTTAATAGCAAAAATTCTTTACATGAATTTATGACGAGGTTTGAAAGGGCAATAAGGAAACAAAGACAAAATCAGTTAGCAGCTGACTACACCACTCTTCATACAAAACCAAAGCTGCAAACAGATTTTGAAATTGAGACACAAATGTCTGAGCTGTACACTAGAGCGAAATTTCATGTATTTCAAGCTGAATTAGTTGAAAGCTTGAATTACGCCTCTTTAATGAAAGTTGACGATGGTAGTGTGCGACACTATATTGTGAGGAGAATGGGAAAGTCAGTAAAACCTGATAAAACAAGAGATGTGTTCTATAAGGGAATGGACAATGCTGGGTCTTGCACTTGTAGTAAATTTGAAGTGGAGGGAATTCCTTGTAGACACATCCTTGTGGTATTGAGGAATGAGTTTGTTGATTTCCTGCCTCAATCTTATATTTTAAAAAGGTGGACCACTTCGGTAACTACCGAGATTGTGTATGATGATGCTGGTGAAGAAATCATTAGTAGCTACGGTAGTCCACAAGATTTGGACATGGTGGAGTTGTCAAATGAAATTAACAAAGTGATGCGGATTGCTCGCTCATCAAAGGAGATGCGCCAGAAGGCTAAAACATTACTAGTTGGTGTTGTTGCAGAATTGCAACAAGATATGCCCCAAGAATTTGAACAAACAACAAGTACTTCACTGCCTAAAACAGTCCATATTCATGTACCGCATATTGCAAAGACCAAAGGTAGTGGAAAGCGAATTAAAGGAGGTAAGGAGAAAGCATTGGAGAAGGCTGCGAAACCACTAAGAAAGTGTCGTTTGTGCAAGAAGCTTGTTAATCATGACAGTCGCACTTGTCCTTTAAAGGAAAGGTTAGTATTTAAATACAAACTTTATAGCTTATTTTTGTTATATATAATATAATCTTATTTTCATTTTGTGAATATTAATCGTGTAGCTCTACTATAAATGAGTCACAAGCTTCTACTACTTTTTCAACAATGGAACCTATAATAGAGGAGGCTCCAAATATTGCATGAACTTTGTTGGTTTATTTCTGTAGATTTTGCAAGGTATGTGTCATACATGATTTAAAATAATTTCTGACCCATATCTGCCATTATTGTTCTTTAATACATTATAGCACATTTATTAAATTAACCCTTATGTCTTCTTTGTGTGCAGGTAAAATATTGATGGAAATAAATTGATGCTCAATAAGAAATTTATACCCGAAAAGTTGGTAAAAAAATTTGGTTTATAGTTTATAATTCCAAGTTAGTAGGCAATGATGAAAAGTTTATGCAGCTTGAATTTTTTTTTGAACGCTAGTCGGTGTGGCTTAATAAAGCAGCCCTAGTGATAAATTCAAAATTCCACATTTGACTCACTTATACTTGATTTATTATGCAGCATTGATGAAAAGTTTATGCATGATTTTGTTTATTCATGATTATTGGATGGTGTTCAACTTCGTGTTCAATTTGGGTTTGTTTTGAGCTGAGAAGCTGAAATTATTTGACACTTCACCCTTTTGTTCAATATAAGTTGTTCTGAGCTTACCCATTTTCAATTTCATTTTGAAATGCATTTGTACTGATTTTACAAATTTTGAGGTTCATGGTGGTGTTTTTCTGAGCCGGCATGATTTTTTTATCTGAGTCTACAGTTTTATGTTTTTTGTTGCACTTGTTCTGAGCCTACAAGTTTTAACCATATTCAACATACACTCTCGAGGAACATACCACATACGTACTTGC
The DNA here is from genome assembly GCA_017893485.1 of Hemerocallis citrina. Classification (NCBI taxonomy): domain Eukaryota; kingdom Viridiplantae; phylum Streptophyta; class Magnoliopsida; order Asparagales; family Asphodelaceae; genus Hemerocallis; species Hemerocallis citrina. Next base: position 119,332 of record JACEHZ010000171.1, read on the forward strand.
ATTTTTCTATTTGATGAATCATTTTGTGCAGGAATTCAAGAGGAAGAACAAGAAGGTCGTTAGCGAAGAACCGGAGATACCTTCAGAACAGTCTCCGACAAATGGAATTCTTTATTGTGTAAAATTCGTATGGACTGTAATGAAAATAGTTGAAACAGATTTTGATGTGTCATTCTTTGTCTCTGTTTGTATCATGTTTTTTCGGAGCTAACAAAATTGGATACTTCATGATGTGTTTCTGTTTGTTCTGAGATTACAAAATTTGATACTTCATGCTCTGTCTCTGATTGTTCTGAGCTTACAAAATTTGATACTTCTTGGTCTGTTTGTGTTAGTTCTGAGCAAGGGCAAAATTTGATACTTCATGAACTGTTTGTGTTAGTACTGAGCAAGGGCAAAATTTGATACTTCATGAACTGTTTGTGTTAGTTCTGAGCTTAAAAATTTTTCATACTTCATGCTCTGTATGTGTTGGTTCTGAGCTTACAAAATTTGTATACTTCATGATCTATTTGTGTTAGTTCTGAGCTTACAAAATTTTGATACTTCATGCTCTGTTTGTGTTAGTTTTGAGCACTTTACAAAATTTGATACTTCATGATCTGTTTGTGTTAGTTCTGAGCTTACAAAATTTTGATACTTCTTGGTCTGTTTGTGTTAGTTCTGAACTTACAAATTTTCATACTTCTTGGTCTGTTTGTGTTAGTTCTGAGATTACAAAATTTGATACTTCTTGGTCTGTTTGTGTTAGTTCTGAGCTTACAAAATTTGATACTTTTTGGTCTGTTTGTGTTAGTTCTGAGCTTACAAATTTTCATACTTCTTGGTCTGTTTGTGTTGATTCTGAGCTTACAAAATTTGATACTTCTTGGTCTGTTTGTGTTAGTTCTGAGCTTACAAAATTTGATACTTCTTGGTCTGTTTGTGTTAGTTCTGAGCTTACAAAAATTGATACTTCATGCTCTGTTTGTGTTGGTTCTGAGCTTACAAAATTTTCATACTTCATGTTCTGTTTGCGTTGGTTCTGAGCTTACAAAATTTGTATACTTCATGCTCTGTTTGTGTTAGTTCTGAGCTTACAAAATTTGATACTTCATGATCTGTTTGTGTTAGTACTGACTTTACAAAATTTGATACTTCATGATCTGTTTGTGTTAGTTCTGAGCTTACAAATTTTTCATACTTCATGCTCTGTTTGTGTTGGTTCTGAGCTTACAAAATTTGTTACTTCATGCTCTGTTTGTGTTAGTTCAGAGCTTACAAAATTTTGATACTTCATGCTCTGTTTGTGTTAGTTCTGAGCTTACAAAATTTGATACTTCATGATCTGTTTGTGTTAGTAATGACTTTACAAAATTTGATACTTCATGATCTGTTTGTGTTAGTTCTGAGCTTACAAATTTTTCATACTTCATGCTCTGTTTGTGTTGGTTCTGAGCTTACAAAATTTTCATACTTCATGCTCTGTTTATGTTAGTTCTGAGCTTACAAAATTTGTTACATCATGCTCTGTTTGTGTTAGTTCAGAGCTTACAAAATTTTGATACTTCATGCTCTGTTTGTGTTAGTTCTGAGCTTACAAAATTTGATACGTCATGCTGCGTAATACACCAAAACAATCACAAAATTTCGATCATGACACCAAAACAATAATGAACTGAATATATGGAAGAAATTCGATCTTCATAGAATTGTAAGGTAATACTTTACAAAAACTTTACAACGTAACAAATGTTCTTGACATCTGACACTTTACAAAAAACTGAAACTTAACAAAAACTTTACAACGTAATACAATGTTCAATAACGCACAGGTACATGAAAAACTTTACAAATACTGAAAGTATACAACTTATTGTTGCTCCTAATACATACTTTGTTTTGTATAGTGTCAACAAAAACACAATTTTAGTTTGCTCCAAATATCAACTTTTCGCGTAGTCCAGTATTCAATAGCTCCAAGAAGCACTTCTTGCTGAAATCAACCTGAAATCAAAATTAAACATAGCTCATTTAACCTGGAAAAGACAAAATAATTACAAAATATAGTCGGCTCAGAACACAAAAAATCATGTAGTAAATATAGTAGGCTCAGAAAAATAGAGGCTGAACATGAAGTTCAAAATTTGTTAGCTCAGCAAAAACAGAAACTGAGAAACAAGTAGCTTGGGAGCAAACAAAAACAGATAATGAAGTAACAAATGTTTGTAAGCTCATAAGAAACAGAGACAAAGCATGAAGTGTCAAAGTTTGTAAGCTCAGAACTAACACAAACAGATCCTGAAGTATCAAATTTTGTAAGCTCGGAACTAACACAAACAGATCATGAAGTATACAAATTTTGTAAGCTCAGAACCAACACAAACAGAGCATGAAGTATGAAAAATTTGTAAGCTCAGAACTAACACAAACAGTTCATGAAGTATCAAATTTTTCCCTTGCTCAGAACTAACACAAACAGAGCATGAAGTATCAAATTTTATAAGCTCAGAACTAACAGAAACAGACCATGAATTATCAAATTTTGTAAGCTCAGAACAATCAGAGACAGAGCATGAAGTTTCGAATTTTGTAAGCTCAGAACAACAGACACTGAACATGTGGTGTAAAAAAACAGTAGGCTCAGAACACACTATTCATAACTAGGGCTGCATTGGGGTGCCGCGCCAACTAGGATATGATAGATATATAATCAAGAATAAATACAACAAGCTTGAAATAATTATTCAGATTATAAAGTGTTTTGCATCACGGCCTACACCAACAAACAGTTGGAGAGAATCAAACACCAAAAGGCTTAGATGAGTACCCAACACATACGCATCCAACATCAGTTAATATAAAATCTAGTTTTCTGTTGTTTGGAGCTTACAAAATTTGATACTTCATGCTCTTTTTCTGTTGTTTTGAGCTTATCATCAACTGTCTTATATAAATAGAGTAAGTCTATTAAGAGTTTGGGAGCTGAAATCCTTATCCTGAGCCGGGGTTTTTAACCATTCGTTCGCGACTGATTGCGATCGAACAACTCATCTTCGATCCCGCTTATCTTGAGAATGTTTCAGGGTAAAAGGGGTAAAATCAAAAACCCCTATCTCTCTTTCTTACCCACGATCAATCGACCTCCTTTCATAATAGACTTACTCATGAATATATATAGACAAAAAAAAACCAGTAGGCTCAGAACACACTATTCATAACTAGGGCTGCATTGGGGTGCCGTGCCAACTAGGATATGATAGATATATAATCAAGAATAAATACAACAAATTGAAATAATTATTCAGATCATAAAGTGTTTTGCATCACTGCCTACACCAACACACCATCACTGCCTAATATATAGTTTTTTGTGTAGTGTCATGATCTGTTTGTGTTTGTTCTGAACTGACAAAATTTGATACTTCATGTTCTGTTTGTGTTGTTCGGAGCTTATCATCAACTGTCTTATATATATAGAGTAAGTCTATTAAGAGCTTGGGAGCTGAAATCCTTATCCAGAGCGGGGGTTTTTAGCCATTCGTTCGCGATTGATCGCGATGGAACGACTCATATCCGATACTGCTTATCTTCAGAATGTTTGGGGGTAAAAGGGGTAAAATCAAAAACCCCTATCTCTTATCTTCTCACACTCAATCGACCAAGCACACATAATAGACTTACTCATGAATATATATAGACTAAAAAAAATCAGTAAGCTCAGAACACACTATTCATAAGTAGGACTGCATTGGAGTGCCGTGCCAACTAGGATATGATAGATATATAATCAAGAATACTTAAAACAGGATTGAAATAATTATTCAGATCATAAAGTGTTTTGCATCACTGCCTAAACCAACACACCGAAGGAGAGAATCAAACACCAAAAGGCTTAAATGAGTATCCAACACATACGTATCCAACGTCAGTTACAAAAATTATACTGATACTATCAATCATTGTGAGTCATCGGTGCCCAAAAATTTGATGAATTGAGCTAGTCTCAAATCACATAAATGTAAGGTAAGTGTTGATGGCATTGGACATTCAAACACCTTTATTTCATTTCTTCACCATCTACTCTCCCGCTCATACCCCAGATGTGTATTCAACTTTGAATAATTATCATGGCACACAACCAAATACCCTTGAAAACAATAATTTCAATGCCCAAAAATTTTGTAACCAACTTATATCAAAATCAATCTCATCATTGCCTACACACAAAAACGAATGAAAATGCAAGAAATTAAACAGAAATCATAAAAGCATTTATCAGAGTCAAACACTTCCCTCCGGAATTTGAGAGAGGCAGAACCCAATGAGCCGAGAAATCGAAACCCTTATCGCCGATAGGGGCTGATCAATTATACCCTTTTTACCCCTCGACAGATCTGAAGATAAGCGATTGGAGATTTCACTTGATCGTGGAGTTGGGTTTACACAGGTGACGAAGAAAGAGAGCCAGAGAGAGAGAGCTCCACTTCGCTCTCTTCGATTAGGGTTTCGAAGAGAGGTGGATTAGGGTTTCGAAGATGGAGATCGGGAGTGAGAGCGTGAGAAGAGAAAAGATAGGGATTAGGGTTTCGAAGAGAGCGGGACGATCTTCGAGAGCGGGAGAGAGAGCGCGAGAAGATAAGAGCTGGGATTAGGGTTTGGATAGATAGAGAGCGGGAGAGAGGAGAGCGTGAGAAGATAAGAGACAAAAGGGGAATTCGATTATACCCCTTTTACCCCTCACTATATCTGAAGATAAGCGGCTGTCGATCTCAGCCGTCCGATCGCGATCAAGATCGAGAGGATGGCTGAGATCTCCAGCTCCCGATAAGGATTCCAGTTTCCCAGCTCTTAATAGACTTACTATATATATATATATATATATATATATATATATATATATATATATATACATACATACATACATATTTTGAATATATGATTTTTTTTCAAAACTATCTGTAAACAAAAGACAATTGCAAACTAATCATGCTCAGAGGTTCAGCAACTGCATTCGCCGTTCCCAATAACGAGCTTAATTATTTCACAATAACGAGCTTAATTATTTCGTGCTCATCGTTGGAAAGTGCGGACCTAGTTTTTTTTTTTGGGGGGGGGGGGGGGGGGAGGGGGGAGGGGAATAGTTGTTTCCAACGGCGAGTGTAGTTCAAAATTATCAAATAAGACACTATTATCAACAACAAGTTTATGATAAAAAACATCATCGTTGGGAACGGCGAGTCTTGTTTAAATTTTTTTAACTAAACCCATTGTTGAGACGACGAGTTTCTCCAAAACATTAAAACTAAGTCCGTCGTTCCCAACGGTGAGCAGGAAATAATTAAGGCTGCCATTGAGAATGATGAGTGTAGTTATTGAATCTCCTAGTATAATTAGTTTGACAAGTATTTTTTATGTTTTAAAAAAAGACATTAAAAAAATTCGTAAGAAGGTCGGTGGATGGGGTGGGTTAGTGCAGAAGAAAAAAATAGCCATGTGGGAATGTGGTACAATTGAATACCACGAAATTGTACCTGTCGATTTTGTGGAGAGAGAAAGCTAGAGAATAAAAAGAAGAGAGATAGAAGCGTCGAAAATGTGTGTAGCATTTAATTTCCATATAAAGTTATGCCAGAAACATGTTTTCTCTATTTAGAACACTGAGCAGTCTCTCATCAGGATCATTCTACTGCAGCTATTATTGATAATATAAAACATGTTGATAATATAAAACATATTTGTCAAAACTGTTTATTTTGTTACTGGTGTTTTTTTTTTTGATAAGAGGATGACCGAACCCATCATTTCATTAATGAGAATTAACGAAACAAAGCATTACAAAGTACTAACATTACAGATAGGCTGTCTGAACAGCGGTCCAAAATAAATCAACATAGTCAAAGCATCAAAATAGAACAGCAACAGAAATGAAAGTACATAAAACAACCGAAACAGCTCCAGCCTGAGCTGCTTCCCCTATGCTCCAAGCTTGCTACTCTCCTTCACTGTTCCTGGTCCTCTTAGCTGGCTCCTGAGCACCTGCCCAATCATAAATCAGGAGGAAAATTTTATTCATTGAGCAAGGAAATCTGTAAACTTTGTTGCGAAAAATTAAATCATTTCTTTCTAGCCATAGGTTCCAGATTGAGGCTGCTATTGCTATGTCCCAAGCCTTTCTATCTTCTAATTTGGTGTGCAACTCTCTAAAGTGCGCCCAAATGTCACTGGTTGTGTTAGGAACCTGATTACACCCAAAACCCCTGCAAACTATTTTCCAAATAAGCCGAGCTTTGGGGCATCGAAAAAGAATGTGGTTGGCGTCTTCTTCAGCAGAACGACACGTCTCGCAGATAACATCGATCTGCATATTCCTCTTCTTAAGATTAACTTTCGAAAGGATCGCGTTACTATATGCTAACCAATAGAAAACTTTGACTCTGTTTGGAACTTTGGCCCCCATATAACAGATTGGACTTAACATCTCGTACCTCCGTCGTTGATCCATTTATACATGGATGATACAGTGAATACTTTTGAGTTGTCCATATCCCACCATCTTTCATCATCTAAGCTATTAGCCTGCCCCCCTTCTTGAAGAATCAGTTTATTCAGCTCTTCAAATTGAACTCTGCTCTCTGTTATAATATTGTTGGAGACTATAAAATTTAGCTTGCCGTTCTTTCGAATATCTGCCACCGAGAGTTCTAAGTTCTGCATAGCTTTCGCAGCTAATGGGAATTAGTTTTGCAGAGACGTATTACCGCACCATTTGTCTTTCCAGAATCTTGTATTTTTCCCGTTACCTACTTTGCAAGTGGTGTTGGTATGGAAAATATCTCCTTGCTTTACTATCCCCTTCCAGATGAGGGACACTTTTGCCGAGGGGCTTCTTCCTCCAAATCGGTATTTACGTCTTTTGCGGAATAGTTCGAAAGAGTAGTTTCACCATCCTTTGTGCTTGTTAGTAATCTTCCACCACCACTTACAGAGCAGGGCTTTGTTCATGTCGTGAAGGTTTACAATTCCCAATCCTCCAAATTTCCTTCTCTTGCAAACTCTTCCCCAATTGACCAAGTGGAAGCCTTTGTAACCCTCGTCCGTGCCTTTCCATAAGAATCTTCTTCGCAGTTTATCGATCCTGTAGATGACCCATTTAGGCAGTTCGTAGATGGACATCAGGTATAATGGAATCGCGCTAAGAACAGAGTTTAGCAGGATTATCCTTCCCCCAAGGGAAAGGAACCTACTCTGCCACCCTACCAGCTTCTTTTCAATCTTTGCGATAATGAAGTTCCAATCCTTCTTCAGGAGAGGTCCCGGCTTAATTGGCGTACCTAGGTATTTAATTGGGTATTCGCTGGTCTTGCAATCTAAGATGTCCATGATCTCCGTACACGACGTCGATAGCTGGTCGCATATCGGTATGATACTGGTCTTATTTAAGTTCACCTGCAGCCTTGACCAACTCTAAAAACAATCTAATATCGTTTTAATGGCAGCCGCTTCTTCCACAGTTGCTTTACAAAAGAGAATTGTGTCGTCTGCGTATTGGAAGATCGCCATTGGCTTAGCGATTCCTTTGATCCTAATCCCTTTGATAGTGTTGTTTTCCATAGCTCTTCTAATCATCTCCGCTAGCCCGTCTGCCACAATTGCGAATAGGAGGGATGATAATGGGTCCCCTTGTCGAAGGCCTCTCTTGCATAGAATCTCTCTGCCTTGCCAACCGTTCACCTGCACGGTCGATTTTTCGTCGCTTATGCACATTTTCATCCATACTCTCCATTTTGCACCAAATCCCTTGAGAGATAGGGCTTCCTCCACACAGTCCCACGATACCGAATCGTAAGCTTTCTGAAAATCAAGGTTAAGAATAAAACCGTCCTCTTTTGCTTTGTTACCTCGAAAGACAACTTCGTGTGCAGAAGCTATGCTGTCATTGATATCCCTACCACTAATGAAGCCGCTCTGCGATTGGTCGATGACCTTGTTGAGGTGAGGGGCTAATCTTGTTCGATGTCTTTGTTACTGGTGTTACTTTGTACAAATTGCACAGACTAAAATGATTTTTAGAAACTCATCAAATTAGATAAAATTCTAAAAAAGTGTGAAATAATTGGGAGAAATTACCTCTTAATTAAAGAATATAGTTCAGTAAAATTTACACTAAAAATTACGCACCAAGCCCAGCCTTTGTGTGCATCGTGACTGACAACACTCAGGCCCTAACCAACCACATATCGTCCCTCTCCTTCCTCCCCTCCCTCTTCCAAATCCACACCCTCTCTGATGGCGCTCTCCAGTCCCTCCTCTCATGCATCTCCGCCGTCCTCGACCGCCGTGACGTCCTCCTCTCCAACACTCCCTCTCCACGTCTGCCTCACCCTACACTCTGCCACCTCCTTCCTTACCAAATCTAATTCTTGGATCTGACACTGCAATCATCCTTGTCTTCAACCCGTAGTTTTCTCCAAATCTAAATTTCGGAATTTCAAAAAAACAAATTATAGAAAATGAAATTAGGTAGTAAATTAGGGTTTCAGAAATTAATACAAACACCACACATAGGTACAATTGATTTAGTTAAACAAAATTTTTTAAAGAATTATTCACAAACACCTTGCGTGCTACATAGCATTTCATTGAACATTAATGAGAAAAGCACAGTTCTAGAAATTAAGTACCGGATTTCTAGGTTTTCAAGTGTTCCCTACTTAAATATGCATGAGGCAATATCAAAAAGAAAAAAAGTAGAAGAAACCTGATCAAATCTCATTTTTGAGTCCGACATCGCAATCATTTTCGTCTTTAATTCATACTCTCCCCCAATTCCACCAGAAATATTGCATTGATGAACGCGGTGGTTCGAAAATGGAGAATGAGGCGGTCCGGTGCGGGAGGCAACAGCGTCGGAGGCGAGGTCGAGGTTTGGGGAGGACCACGCAGGAGGGAGTACCGTCGAAGGTGAGGAGGGCACGTGGGAAGTGGTGGCTGCGTTGGAGGCTAAGAGGGTGGGTGTTGGTGGGGGGGAATGTTGCTTCATGTGGAGGCGGGTCGAAGGAGGCAGCATGCTGCTGCTCGAAGTTGAGGAGGGTGTTGGGTTTATGTCTTGCATACTGGTTTAATATAGAAGAGAAGACGGTGATGCGAGAGAGGAATCGAAGAGATTGATTGGATGGAAGATGAGAAACAACAACAGCAACAGAAACAGGTGCGGTCAACTGCACAGTTGATTGTGAATTCGGCTAACACCCCTTGGGTTAAGCTGGAGTCAAATATGGTCGAATGCACTTTAGGCAGTCGACCACGTAGCTGCTGTTTGTGTTCGGGTGCGGATCTTGGAGATTCATTTGAAGCCTGACTTCTTCTCTAAGTTAGATTGTACTGCTCTTATTGTATGGTTACCTCTTCGGGTAATATTGAACGACTATTGTATCAAGATTAAACCTAGGGTTTTTCTAAATCTCTATGTAATTAATGTAACGGCTTTAAAGAATGTTATGATTCTATTGAGTGCCAAATAGAATAAGAAAGTACTTCATCTGAGAGGTGAGAGATATCTCCATTGTAAACAATAAGTATTTTCAGTTAGACTTGAGAGATGGTCGTGTTAAGAGTTGTAACTCTTATATCTCCTCTAATTGAATAATATCTCGGTTTTCCTCCCTCAGATTAAGGCGTAGCCTAACCGGGACAAATATTGTGTGTTCTGTGTGTTTGCTGTGATCTATTATTTGTTTGGTGGTTTATATTGATCGTGTCGAAGACTCAACAAGATCCTCATCGAAAGTGATAATTTCCTAATAAGTTCTATCAGAGCATCAGGTTCATGGGTTTATTGGAGTTCCTTGGAGAAGATGGTAGATCAGAGCATGAAGATCAAGCATTTTGACGGTAAGATCAATTTTAATCTCTAGAAGGTAGACATGTATGACACATTGGTTCAAAGGAGCTTGCATATTGCCCTACATGGAGAAGAAAAGAAGCCAACCGACATGAAGCAGGAGAATTGATATGAGATTTGTTTGAAGCCATTGATTTTAATCTGGCTGCATTGGCGGACAATGTCAAGTGTGATATCCTTGAGGAGAACAGTGTGGCGAGCCTATAGGTGAGATTCAAATCTGACTCTTTGGGATCGTCGTTGTTAGATAAGATGCATTGGAAGAGAAAGTTGTTTTGTTTCTCAATGAAGAAAGATATTCATCTTCAAGATCATATTGTGGAGTTCAATAAGATAAATGTTGATGATTTTAGCGAAGAGGATAAAGCTTTCAACTTGATATATTCACCATCAGTTTCTTATGATCATTTGATAACTACCACGCTACACAGGAAATCTGCTAAGAAGACACTTACAGTAGCCGGGGTGATTAAGGGTTTGAAGGAGATGAACTGAGGAAGGAGACTCATTAATGATGGATCCTGTAGGCAAGGCAAATAATACTAGAGGGGGGGGGGGTGAATAGTGTTGTATAAAAATTAATTAAAAACTTAAACTTTTCGTACTGTTAAGTCGACTGCAAATAGAAATATAGTCGACTGTTGCGTCAGATAAGAAGAGTATTCTACTGAAGAGTTACAAGTTTGATCAGTCGATTTATAGCAGAAAACCAGTCGACTTACCAGACAAGTTTTTGAAATAAAACTCAGAGAAACTGAAATTGCAAGTTGAGAGAATACAATCACAGAGAGTCAATCACAACCAAACACAACGATATATCCTGGTTCGGTCCTCCTGACCTACATCCAGTCCCCAAGCAACCCACTTGAGATTTTTCACTATTTTTGAAAAAGTACAAGAATACTCTACGGCCTTTGACAACAACAATGTCAAATCCGTAGACCTCTCTCACCACTAGAGAGAGCAAACCCACTCTACACCCTAGAGTGAAACTGAATTTAAAACCAAGAGTCCTACTCTCCAACCGAGAGGACCACTCTCACAACCCGAGAGTGAAAACAATAACAAAAATTGAGTTTACAACAACCTATAGCCTTGTATGTGATAAAGCTTTGTATAGTGGCTATTAGGTCAGCTTCTGAATTTAGTCTAAAACGAAATCAATGTTATATTAGACTGAAATTCAGAGAACCAAGTCTTAGAGAGTTTGTATGCTTTTGAAACACTTGAAAACAAAAGACTTGAGAGTTTAAAGAATGCTTGGAACCTTTTCCAAATGATTCCTATACTCTATTTATAGAGTAAGAATCTAGGACCGTTGTAAAACAGTTCCATAAACCGTAATAAAATGGATAAAAAAATTTTGAAATTGAAAAACAAGTTTTAAATTCAGAAATATGTCGAAACGGCTTGAACAGTCGACTGGATTGCCATAATGAGTCGACTGGCCAGAGCTTGTATGAGTTCAGGTAGTTTCGTACTATGACAGTCGACTAGTTCCAAGGAGTGGTCGACCGGTACTCATACAGCTGAACTTATTCAAGCTTGTTTTGACATTTTGATTTTGTAAAATACTCAGATTATTTAAAGTATGTATGGGTGTGTGTGTGACAAGGCTATTACAAGTTTCTAAGACTCAAAGAAAAGAAAATACAATATTACAAGACACTTTGTTTAAACATTTGAAGCACTTTGAATCTTGTCTTAAACTTGAGTCTCTATCCTGAGCTTGAGCCTTTGTCTTGAAGCTTGATAATTACTCTTGAAAGCTTCATCAGTTTGTGTTGCCTTTGTGTATTTCACCATGGTATGACTTTGATACACTCTGCAAGAGATAAGTGGTAGAACAACTTTGTATTGTGTTGTAGTCATCAAAACCAAGAATCAACAATTAAAAATGATCTATTTCTACAAGTTGTTTGACGGTGAATGGTGATACTTTAATTGGAAGGAATACGACACAAAATGGTAAGATTCGTTGCCACTGTTGTTGATGGATTGAGCATTATAACAGTGACTGTAGTAAGTTGTTGAATTCAGAAGGGTGTACTCATAATCGGCATCAGTGCCTCTAACTCATGTGCTAACTTAGATTACCTTCTTGTTTCAAGTTCCTTATATGTGAATTATTCTGGAAGTTTTTCTCATATTTACTTGGAGATGGAGAAGTTTTATACTTACAAGTCAACAACAAGTCGCAGTGTGAGAACAGCGATTGGTGAGGTTTGTGAAGTAATGAGTGAGAAAACAATGAAGTTGGAGAAACCAGATGGTAAATGGTTCATACTAAAAGAGATCATGCATATTTCTTCGATGAAGCAGAATCTGATATCCTCATGGATTCTGGATGCTCGAGGCTGTAGGTACATAACTCGATGTGGAGTTTTGACTGTTTGGGATAATCGTCGTAAGGTGATGAAGGGTAAGAAGGGATTGGGCAGGGTCAGCACAACCTCTACCAGCTTTGAGGGAATAGGAAATGTCGGTCGAGTGTTTGGAATCTCATTGTCCCTAAAGCATCATCTAGTAAGTCATCATTAAAATTACCGAAGCGAGACTATGACGTTCAAATACCATTGGAAGGTGGAGTTCGTGTGAAGGGTGACACCTCCATAATACCATCTACTTGTTGGTGTATGCCATAGAGGCCAGTTATGTATTGACATTACTAGTTTACATTGCATCATGACATTTATTTTCTATTGAGGCATTTTATTTATTGTGAATTAAATGAACATAATAAAATTCTTAGAATAGTAAGTTCAATGTCATGAGATATCAAGTGCATGACATGATTGTGAGATCATATTGACTGAAATCAGAACATTAAACTTAAATGTCCATAGTCAAGTATTATTGTGAATTAGGACAATGATAATAAATAGAGACTAGTGTGTGTGTAGACCGATAACCATTCTCACGGGTCATGGATATGAGATATCAAATCTTAACATAGGTACATATTAGAGTAATAATGTACTGAACTAACCCACCAATGCTGCATGGATCGTTATGTGAGTGTCATAAATGGTTCCCATAGTGACCATGATGTACGTAGTTCTTTAACTTGAAGTTACTACGGTTTCCTACATGAGAAGTTATATATTTTAATGCCGTCAAGCGTTGCCTATAATAAATTGATTATAAAGTCGACTATTGAATATACTATAAATCATGCGAATGGATGTGAGTGGCTTAGATAGGATTTGTCTCTCTTACATAACAGTAGTGATATCTATGGGCCCCTTGATTGAGTGAAACTATAAAATGCATGACCGTGCTCAAATGAGTCAATATAAGATATTGAGCTCATTTGTTTTAGTAATTATACTCGTACATCAAGAAACCAAAGGCTATAAACTATACAATGGTGACACGCTTTATGCCTTGTGGTTAATTAAGATATCTGGACAAAATGACTAGACTATATGATAGCATTGGTTATGGATAGGTTATGTCAAATCATTAACATTCCCGTTACTTGAGTAGCAATGATGTATTATTACTGTCAACGTAATGGGAAGCTACATGGTCACACACTTAGAATAGATCGAAATTAGAATTTAAATTCATGAGATGAATTTAATTAGTATCCTAATAAGACTTGGACTTCTGACATGGTTGAGTAATTAATTAAATTAAATGGGACAACTAAAGTTAGAAGGGTCACACAAGAATCTGAACCAGGTTAGATTGTTAGCCCAACCGCCTTACCACTCTCTTAAGGTTGATTTTCTACATATATATATATATATATATACAATATATTTATGTGGAAAAGACATAGGAGAAAACTGTAGCCGTCACAGAAATTGTGAGAGAGAGAGAGAGATCGTGAGGAACATTCTCTTCTCGTAGCTAGCACCGCGGCATGATGGAGAGCTTGATTTGATCCGTACATATGGATACAGTAGAGGCACTACAACCTTGCTGTGATTGACATATTTTAGAGACCCCAGATCCATCTTTAATGTATAACTCCTAAACACAATTTATGATTTTCTCATGGATCCATGGCTATGTTTCGATATTTTGTGATTTTTTTTTCTGTTGTGTAATCTGTGATTGCCCTCGAAACCTAACACTACTGGGATATGCCCTTGAAGGGGGAATACATCTGGAGGTAGATTCAACTATCAAAAAAAAACCATCGAACCGAGTTGTTTACAAGAGAATATGAAAAATGTCTAGAATCGTTAAAATACACGTGTGGAATCATGAATATGCAATCCAAGGTGGAGATTGTTGGATTTATATATTGCATACTTGTTTAATATAGAAGAGAAGACGGTTATGCGAGAGAGGAATCAAAGCGACAGATTGGATGGAAGATGAGATGCAACAACAGCAACATATGCAGGTGCAGTCGACTGTGCAATAGACTGTGAAGTCGACCGATACCCCATTGGGTTTTGCTGGAGTCAAGTACAGTCGATTGCACTTTGGGCAGTCGACCGTGTCGCAGTTGTTTGTTGTCGAGTGCGAGTCTTGGGGATTTGTTTGAAGCCCGATTTCTTCTCCATGTTAAATCATACGACTGTCATTGTATAGTTATCTCTTCAGGTAATATTGAACAATTATTATATCAAGATTAAACATAGGGTTCTCTAGATTTCTATATAATCAATGTAACGACTCAATAGATCGTTATGATTCTATTGAGTGCCGAATAGAAAAAGATAATACTTCATCTAAGATGTGAGAGGTTTATCCATTGCAAATAACAAGTATTTTCAGTTTGGCTTGAGAGAGAATCGCGATGAGAGTTTCAATTCTTGTATCTTTTCTAGTTGAATAATATCTCGGTTTTCCTCCTCCGGATTAAGGGGTAGTCTGACTGGGACAAATATTGTGTTTTGTGTGTTTGATGTGATCTATTATTTACTTTGTGGTTTATATTGATCGTATCGAAGACTCAACAAGATCCTCCTCGAATGCAATAATTCTCTAACAGAGGGCGCGTGACGTGTGAGAATGCATCGTAGTAGGCGATGGTTGGGGGAATCGAAAGTGGGAGAGGATGTGATCGTGGCTAGGAAGGGTTTGAGGTTTTTTTATTTTTTATTTCTTTATTTTATGAAAACGTGCGAAATACACGTATTAATTTAAATGAGATTTATACTTTTGATCTTCTTTTTCTATTTCAAAATAGATGAAGGATAGAGGGGTAGACCCATTATCTTGATATATATAGTTATAATTAGAATTTGTATTGCTTTAAAGATTGTTTCAATTCAAGTTTGTATGCTCTTATGTTGATTAAACAGATTAATAATTCTATTTTAGGAAGTCATATATATATTGATATGGGTCAGAAATAGCATGGCCCATCCTGGACCACTAGATCCTCTCAGAGATGCGCGCACCGTCTGATCCTTCTGATCTGCCATGTCAGCGCCAGAAAACCGCTCGGAGCTCTGCCACGTCAGCCCGGAAACCGCTCCGGCGCCTGCCACGTCAGCCCTATACCGCCCGGCTTTTCCACCGCTTCAGCCATGCGGGTAACCGGGTCCGGCCCAGTCCCAAACGGGTCTGGACCCGATTGGCTTTCTCTATAAATACCAGACCCTCCCCCCTGTTTACAGGTAATCAAACTTTTGGCACTAAAACCCTAGTTACTGTTGCTCATATCCTAAGTAACTGACTAGATCGTCGGAGGGTCTGCCACCGGAACCAACCCCGGTGTTTCTAGACCGTCTGCAGGTACACAAGACCTCGGATCCGAGCCCTCTGATCCGAGCCCAGACATCCACCTCACTCCAAACCAGTCGCACGTACCGCCCGGCCAGCCGAGGGTCGTCCGACCAGTAGCTTTCTCCTTCAAATACAAATCGAGTAAGAACTCACACCTGGTGCATCCACACGTCTCCCAGAAACAAACCGCATCAGGTTGGTGCCGTCTGTGGGAATAGCTACTTCGGAAGCCGACCCGAGTCCTACCGCCAAGGTACCTCGACAGCCGAACTCCCATGGCCTCCAAAGGCAAGGGGGATGCGTCCTCCATCAACCGACGGGACACACCCCAACCAAATACCAATGTCGGGCCGCGCACATCGAAGCACAGGGCTTCCCACCAGGGATCCCAGCGGAGCGCCACCCGTACAGTCCAGCCCGACCTACGAAGAGTAATCGCTGACCGGCAGGCTAGTCGCAGTGGGGAAGGGCCGCTTCCAACTCGGCCCCGAACCATCCTAGACCGCCGTCGGAAGAACGGAGGCCAGCACTCAGCCGAGTCGGAAGGCAACCTCCGGTCCAACCGGTCCGAGCCGAGGGAGCTCCTGTCACTCAACAGGAGTTCCAGGACTTCCGAAGAGAGATTCTTGGGGCTCTCCGACGGGCCCCCAGAGAAGAAGCCCAACATTCCAGAACCAGGTCGGACGCCGAGGCAAGCGTATCCCGCCCCTTAACAAACCCGACTGAGGACGACGGCGAACTCCTAAGGCGCCTCCAAGAAATGGAAAATCGTCTCGATCACATAGGCGACGGCGGCCAAGGGGCAGCTCAAGGATACAGACCTGTCCGACCCCCTTTCTCCGCCCTCATTCTCCAAGCGGAAATACCTCGGAATTTCCGACCCCCTCAGTTCGAAACCTACGACGGCGAGGGAGATCCTGCTGATCACATGGAGGGTTTCAAAACCCTCATGATGATTCACAGCGCTTCGGATCCCCTGCTATGTCGAGCCTTTCCTGTCACCCTCCGGGGTCCAGCTCGCGAATGGTTTTCCAAACTGACGCCCGGTTCCATCTACTCATTCGACCAGCTGGAAGGCAATTTCCTCGCCCACTTTGTCACCAGCCGGAAGGCGGAGAAGACAAGTGCCTCATTATTGGGACTCAGACAGAAGGAGGGAGAATCACTCAGGGCGTTCGTCCGGAGGTTCACAGCAGAGGCAAGGTCGGTCTCCTCTCTCGATCCGGGCGTCGCCTCCGCGGCATTTCGGCACAACGTCCGTCATGGACAGCTGAAAGCCTCTCTGGCGAAGAAGCCTCCCATCGATTTTCCCGACCTCCTCAACAGGGTCGAGAAATACATCAGGGCGGAGGAAGCCCTAAACCCAGATGAGTCCAGAGAAGCACCCGGAAAAGGAAAGCGGAAGGCCGAGGAAGTCGAGCCTTCTAAAAAGGCTCTGAGGGACGTGGGCACCATGAAGAAAGTACTGCCGGTCCCTCGCTTTGAGAGGTATACCCCACTCACCCAAAATGTGTCCTCCATACTCCTGGCCATCGAGGATAGGGACCTCGTTCAGTATCCCCCTCGACCATCCAACAACACTAGCAAGAAAAGGGATCAACGGTTCTACTGCCGCTTCCACCGGGACAACGGGCACGACACGGATCACTGCCGTGCCCTGAAGGACGAAATCGAGGCCCTCATTCAGCGAGGGTACCTCCGGGAATACAAGCGGGATGACGCTCGGGGATAGAGGGACTCGAGGAGCAAGAAAACCCCACCTCCGCCTCGAGCTCCCCGCAGCTCCCCGAGCGAGAGCATGAGCTCGACGAGCCTGATGGCCAAGCCGTATTACACTGCGTCCACGGGGGACCCATGGGAGGGGAGTCCAACACTTCCCGCAAGGCGTTCATCCGAGATGTTAACACCGTCCAAGGACCTCTCCCCCCCTCAAATTCAACCACTCCCCGTCTCCTTCTCGGGTGATGACCTGGAGGGGGTGCGGCTCCCGCATTGCGACGCCCTCGTGATCAATCTCAGCATGGCAAATTTTGATGCTTGGCGGATCCTTGTGGACAACGAGAGCTCGGTCAACATTCTATTCCTCGATGCTTTCGAGAACCTAAAGTTGCCCCGTAGCAAGCTCAAGCCAGCGGGATACACCCTGCACGGATTTTCTGGAGTTCCGGTGATGATCGAGGGAATCGTCACTCTAGATGTCACGGATTTTCAGATAAATGACTCGGCATTCGGATAAAATTGCGAGCCCAAACATGCTTCTCTTACAAGCATAGGACTCGGCGCTCGGATAAAATCGCGAGCCCAAACATGCTTCTCTCACAAGCATAGGACTCGGCGCTCGGATGAAATCGCGAGCCCAAACATGCTTCTCTCACAAGCATAGGACTCGGCGCTCGGATGAAATCGCGAGCCCAAACATGCTTCTCTTACAGGCATGAGACTCGGCACTCGGATAAAATCGCGAGCCCAAACATGCTTCTCTCACAGGCATAGGATTCGGTAATCGGATGAAATCGCGAGCCCAAGCATGCTTCTCTTACAGGCATGAGACTCGGCACTCGGATAAAATTGCGAGCCCAAACATGCTTCTCTCACAGGCATGAGACTCGGCACTCGGATAAAATCGCGAGCCCAAACATGCTTCTCTCACAGGCATAGGATTCGGCGCTCGGATGAAATCGCGAGCCCAAGCATGCTTCTCTCACACGCATAGGACTCGGCGCTCGGATGAAATTGCGAGCCCAAACATGCTTCTCTTACAAGCATAGGACTCGGCTCGCACCGTCTCTCCAAGAGAACATGTGCAGGAGCTCGGCGTCGACTCCGAGCAAGGCGGGTGCCCTCTCCGAGGGCACCGCGACCTTAACGCTCGGCGGCGGTGCTACGCTACGCCTGCAATTGCCTTTCTCACCGGTGTGGGGGCTCGGCATCCATCCCTCGCTCGGTTTGGCCTCCTCAGAGGCCGTCAACCGATGCTGGAGGCGACATCCGCCAGCCATGCCCGCACCGTCTCTCCAAGAGAACATGTGCAGGAGCTCGGCGTCGACCCCGAGCAAGGCGGGTGCCCTCTCCGAGGGCACCGCGACCTTGACGCTCGGCGGCGACGCTGCGCTACGCCTGCAATTGACTTTCTCACCGGTGTGGGGGCTCGGCATCCGTCCCTCGCTCGGTTTGGCCTCCTCAGAGACCATCAACCGATGCTGGAGGCGACATCCGCCAGCCACGCCCGCACCGTCTCTCCAAGAGAACATGTGCAGGAGCTCGGCGTCGATCCCGAGCTAGGCGGGTGCCCTCTCCGAGGGCACCGCGACCTTGACGCTCGGCAGCGACGCTGCGCTACGCCTGCAATTGACTTTCTCACCGGTATGGGGGCTCGGCATCCGTCCCTCGCTCGGTTTGGCCTCCTCAGAGGCCATCAACCGATGCTCGAGGCGACATCCGCCAGCCACGCCCGCACCGTCTCTCCAAGAGAATATGTGCAGGAGCTCGGCATCGACCCCGAGCAAGGCGGGTGCCCTCTCCGAGGGCACCGTGACCTTGACGCTCGACGGTGACGCTGCGCTACGCCTGCAATTGACTTTCTCACCGGTATGGGGGCTCGGCATCCGTCCCTCGCTCGGTTTGGCCTCCTCCGAGGCCATCAACCGATTATCGAGGCGACATCCGCCAGCCACGCCCGCACCGTCTCTCCAAGAGGACATGTGCAGGAGCCCAGCGTCGACCCCGAGTAAGGCGGATGCCCTCTCTGAGGGCACCGCGACCTTGACACTCGGCGCTCGATGCTCGACGCTACCCACCGTTCCCTCACCAAGTGTTGGAAAAATTTTTTATTTAGTTTTGAGGCGTCCGCCTTCCGCAGACGCCCCGAGCCTTGAGTCGGATTATTGGCCACCCTCTCACCCGCGAACAGCTCGGGGTTTACGGCTTTTTGCAAAACCCAAACCCCAAACTGTTCAAGGATGGCAGGGGGGCCAAAGACTAGCGGCTCTCTCTCTGCTGACCCTTCTCTCGCCCACGAACAGCTCGGGGTTTACGACTCCTAACGAGTCCAAAACCCCGAACAGTTCGAGGACGGCAGAAGAGCCACCAAGCTTCGGATCAGCTGACCCTACTCTCGCCCCCGAACAGCTCGGGGTTTACGACTCCTAACGAGTCCAAAACCCCGAATTGTTCGAGGACGGCAAAAGAGCCACCGAGCTTCGGACCTCTCCGAACACCCCAAACGATCGGTCGGCCCACCGCTCACCAACGAACAACCCGGGGTCCCATGGCCCTGACGGCCGGTACCCCGAATTGTTCGAGGGTGATCGGTGTGCCTCCGATCTGGGATGCTCGAAAAAATTATATTTTTTGGACGCCCGCCATGGGCAGGCATCCGAGTCGAATGACTCACTGATCAAAAACTGAAGGGGAATGGTGATTATATAGCCCCCTGAGGCCTCATTTATTACGCCTGGGAATGTGAAACGGCGGAAGGCGAAACGTCGCCATAAATATTCCTAGGAATGCGAAACGTCGCAATTATTGACGCAGTCGCGTCAGTTGCGACTCTTCGAAGATTCAGCACCAACTACCCTCGGCATCCGAGGCAATCAAGGCTCCTGAGAACAAATGATCTTATTCATTACTCATTGCTTACAACTCAATGAACGAAAGTACAAATACAAAGAAGGCTCTCAACTCACTCACACTCGACCGGGAACTCGAATTCAGGGCTCCTATGACGCTCGGCCATTCCGACCAGGGAGGATGCGCCCGCCACCGAGCTCTCTGCATCATCCGGCTGGGTCTCGACCGGCGAGAGCGGCAGCAACCGTCCCGGGGTGGAGTTGCTCGCCTCCTCAACAAGACCAGTACCCAGTATGAGCTTCAGTCGGCGAACCTCCAACTCTTTCTCTACGACGGCCTCGCGAAGAAAAGATTCGGAGGCCAAACGCCCACTAGAGGTATCCGAGACCGCCCAGTCCGTCTCGATGACCCACCAGTCCCGGTCGGCTACAATTTTTCTCAAACGAGCCACCTCTAGGCCGAGCTCTCTCGACTTGTTCAGAAAGTAATTCTTGGCAGCCTCTCGGTCCCGAGCCAACTTTCGTTGACGAGCAAGCTTCTACCAAAAGAAAAATAAAGTATCACAAAAATGCAAGTGTTCGAGGGTCGGCCCAAAAATTCATATTTCATTCCATTTCAAAATTTTCGATACAAAAATTTGTGGTGGCCAGTCCGCCGAAGGCATTTACATCAAAAAGAATAAAAACAAAAATATCTAGTCTTGAGGGTCGAGTTGCACCTCTTCTTCGCCGTGACCCTCTTCACCACCATCACCACTAGGGGTCGGAGGCAGGTCCGGTTTCCACCCGAAGCTGAGGTGGTCGATGTTGCACTCGGGATAAATATATTTGAAGTGGGACTTGGCCTGCTCATAAGCCTCGTCCTGCGCCGCCACCAGGATCTCCCCCAAGACCGCCTCCAAGTCCGCAACTTCCTTCTTCGCCTTATCCTTCTCTGCCGCCTCGGCCGCGACCTTCTTCAGCAGATCCTCTCGGTCCTACTTATGGATCTTGTCCAAGGAGTCTATCTGGGCCTCGTGAACGACCACCATGTCCCGGGCCTCCTTCAAGTCGTCCGTCGCCTTGTTCAGCTCCCGAAGAAACTTCTCCGCCTGCTTCCGCTCAAACAGGATCTCCTTCTCCAAGCACTTGTGGAAGTGCTGACCGTGGAGCATCGACTGTTACCAAAGAATCAAAGTTAGTTATAATTACAAAACAAGTAAAATCAGAAAGACCTCGGCCGACTTACCGAGAGGTTGGCTTGGGCCCATCGCATATAGGCTTGGTCGGCCGTCTGCACCGCCAAGGCCATTCCATCCCGTTCGGTAATGGCCTTCGAGACGAACTCCATCGCTACGGGTCCGTCGAGAATGGAGTCCCCCTTTAAGATCGACCAATCGGGGGCAAAGGGCATCGTCCCCATCCTTCCCACTAGCTCCGCAGCGCTCGGGCGTACAGGGGGAAGCTGCTGTGACGGGGCCTCGACCATCTTCCCCGAGCCCCCCGCTGCGTCTCGAGCCGACCTCGACGCATGGGACTGGTGCTGGTGATGCTTCTTTTGCTTCTTCGAAGGAGATTGCCCCTCCGGGGCTGGGGGCGGCGCTTGGGAAGGCCCTCCGGCTTGCTGGACCTGGGCGGAGAGCTTCCTCTTCTCGGCGGCGAGGCAATCCTGCTCTTCTTTCTTCTTCTTCTCCTGTCTCGTCTTCTCGGCCGCGGCGAGAAGAATCTTCTTGGCTTGCGCCTATTGTGTCGACATCCCTACAACAAGATAATAAAGAAAGGCTAAACATTAACACGAAGGCAGAAAGATGAAAAAATAAGGAAAGAGACATACTAGGGTCGGCGGGACTCAGTCCGGCCCTCGCTAGGTGAACTTCGGTCACCCGGAGCCATGAGATGTTGTCGCCCCTGACTATCTCATCAACCCTCCCCCACTCCCGGGCCGATAACTCGTTCCTCTTCGGAGGCTTGCGCTTCGGCTTCACGAAGTTCCACTGGGTCAGAATATCCCATTCCCCTTCGGTCTTCACAACAAAATACTTATCCCTCCAAAGCTTAATAGAATCCGGGTGGCCGTGCACCACTCTCTTGTTTGGCCTCGGCGTGAAGAAGAACACACCCTCAATATCTCCGAGCGAACCAATACTGAAAATGGCCCGGAAGTAGGAAAGCCTCAGCTTCACCCCCTTTTCTTGGCACTTCAGGATGAAACAGATGAGGTGCTTCCACGAGTTGGGGCCGTACTGCATGGGGGACAGCTCCGCCCAGTTCAAGACCGTCTTTATGAAAGGGTGCAGAGGCAACCTCAGCCCCGAGATAAAGGCGTCCTCTGGAAATATGCAATACCCCGGAGCCAACACTGTCGTGGGACGAATACCCGGGCTCGGCAGTAGGAGCTCGTACTCCCTCGGAATGTAGTAAGCGGCCCTGATAATATTGAGGTACTCCGGTCTCAAAACACTCGG
Source organism: Hemerocallis citrina (assembly GCA_017893485.1). Lineage (NCBI taxonomy): Eukaryota > Viridiplantae > Streptophyta > Magnoliopsida > Asparagales > Asphodelaceae > Hemerocallis > Hemerocallis citrina. The sequence continues at coordinate 141,921 of JACEHZ010000171.1, forward strand.
GGTGGTGTCCGCACGGATCCTCGTCCTTGTGTTCTCCCCAGGCACGGGAGGGATCGGCTGAATATCCTTGACATCGTCCGGATACATGCGTATAGACACGGGATTCCGAAAGGTAACCGGTGGTACATCAAGGCCCTCCTTCGGCGCATTCTCGTCAGGCGAAGAGGGACTTTGGGGGATCGTCAGAACTCTCTTCTTCCGACGTGGTCGGCGCTTACGCTCAGGGGAGGGCGTCGACAGCGGGGGCAACAGAGGAAGATCTTCCCTGACCCCGGCTGTCCCCTCCGGCATACTCTGACCAGCCTCCTGTACACCAACATTCTCTCCTCCCCCGCCTTCCGCATCGACATGCTCTCCTTCGTCACCCTCGTCATCATCGTCCCCATCCTCCTCGTCATCATCCCCCTCCTCTTCATCGTCACCAGCCTCCTGATCCGACTCCTCCTCGTCATCACTATCCCCGTCCGCACCACCCTCTTCCATCGGCTCCTTCCCTAGCCTCCTAGACCTCAGCGGTTGCACCACGAAGACTACATCATCATCACCTTCGGAGCCGGGGTCAGAGAAAACCTCCTCTTTGACCTGGTACTTACCCAAGGACGAGGACGTTTCCAATTTCGACTCCATCTCTGAGTGACCAGACGAACTAGCCTCGGATCCAGACTGAGTACGCGACATTTCTAAAAAGAGGATTACTAACCTGATGCGTGGAAAGTTACGTTTTTCTGCGAAAAATCCGCCGACTGCGATTGAAATGCCTGCTCTCTAGTGAAAATTGAAGGGAAGTAACGAAGAGGTAAAATGAGAAAATGAGGGGGTGGGGGTTTTTAAAGTGGAAAACGACTCCTCGATTTTCGCAAATGAGGATCTAGCCGTTAGATCTTATCTGACAAGATCTAACGGCCACCAAGATCTAAACAAACGTTGATCCTTGCGCCATGACGTCAGCAAAAAAGGGGGAAATTACAACACTACCCCTTCCTATTTGCCAAGAAGAAAAGATTTCGCCAAGCTAGAGTGGCTCGGGGCTCGGATCGAAACTCGAGCCAGGCCACCTTCTCCCTTCTCAGGTGGAGCTCGGAGCTCGGATAGAAACTCGAGCCAGGCCACCTTCTCCTTTCTCAGGTGGAGCTCGGAGCTCGGATCGAAACTCGAGCCAGGCCACCTTCTCCTTTCTCAGGTGGAGCTCGGAGCTCGGATAGAAACTCGAGCCAGGCCACCTTCTCCTTTCTCAGGTGGAGCTCGGAGCTCGGATCGAAACTCGAGCCAGGCCACCTTCTCCTTTCTCAGGTGGAGCTCGGAGCTCGGATAGAAACTCGAGCCAGGCCACCTTCTCCTTTCTCAGGTGGAGCTCGGAGCTGGGATCGAAATTCGAGCCAGGCCGCCTTCTCCTTTCTCAGGTGGAGCTCGGAGCTCGGATAGAAACTCGAGCCAGGCCACCTTCTCCTTTCTTAGGTGGAGCTCGGAGCACGGATAGAAACTCGAGCCAGGCCACCTTCTCCCTTCTCAGGTAGAGCTCGGAGCTCGGATCGAAACTCGAGCCAGGCCACCTTCTCCTTTCTCAGGTGGAGCTCGGAGCTCGGATAGAAACTCGAGCCAGGCCACCTTCTCCTTTCTCAGGCGGAGCTCGGAGCTCGGATATAACTCGAGCCAGGCCACCTTCTCCTTTCTCAGGTGGAGCTCGGAGCTCGGATAGAAACTCGAGCCAGGCCACCTTCTCCTTTCTCAGGTAGAGCTCGGAGCTCGGATAGAAACTCGAGCCAGGCCACCTTCTCCTTTCTCAGGTGGAGCTCGGAGCTCGGATCGAAACTCGAGCCAGGCCACCTTCTCCTTTCTCAGGCGGAGCTCGGAGCTCGGATAGAACTCGAGCCAGGCCACCTTCTCCTTTCTCAGGTGGATCTCAGAGCTCGGATAGAAACTCGAGCCAGGCCACCTTCTCCTTTCTCATATGAAGCTCGGAGCTCGGATCGAAACTCGAGCCAGACCGCTTTCCCCTTTCTCAGAAGGGGCTCGGAACTCGGATCGAAACTCGAGCCAGATCCCCTTCCTTTCATTACGGAGGGGTCGACCCTCGGATAGAAACTCAGGCTTACTTTTGTTCAACCCATTATCAATGTCTTCCAAAAAAGCAATCCAGATAAGCTTGCGGTCGGCGCACGGATGAAACCACCAGCCGTATCGCGAATTCCCCTTCTCTTCATTACAGAGGGGTCGACGCTCGAGTAGAAGCTCGAACCGGGCCACTTTCTCCTTTCTCAGAGGGAGCTCGATGCTCGGATCGAAGCGCCAGCCAAGCCACTTCTCCCTCCCCAGTAGGGACTCGCCGCTCAGTGGGGGGCTCGACGCTCGGATCGAAGATCGAGCAAGCCCACTTTTCCTTTCTCAGTGGGGGCACGACGCTCGGATCGAAGATCGAGCCAGCCCACTTTTCCCTTCTCAGTGGGGGCTCGACGCTCGGATCGAAGTGTGAGCCAAGCCGCTTCTCCCTCCTCAGTGGGGGCTCGACGCTCGGATCGAAGCGCGAGCCAAGCTGCTTCTCCCTCCTGAGTAGGGACTCGCCGCTCGGATCGAAGCTCGAGCCAGACCACTTCTCCTTTCTCAGAGGGGGCTCGACGCTCGGATCGAAGTTCGAGCCAGCCCACTTTTCCCTTGTCAGTGGGGGCTCGACGCTCGGATCGAAGTTCGAGCCAGCCCACTTCTCCTTTCTCCGAGGGGGCTCGGCGCTCGGATCGAAGTTCGAGCCATCCCACTTCCCCCTTGTCAGTGAGGGGCTCGACGCTCGGATCGAAGTTCGAGCCAGCCCACTTCTCCCTTCTCAGTGAACGCTCGGCGCTCGGATCGAAGCTCGAGCCACGCCACCTTCATCTTTCTCGATAGTGGCTCGGAGCTCGGATGGAATCTCGAGCCGCACCTCTTTCATCCTTCTCAAAGGTGCCTCGGGGCTCGGATGGAAGATCGAGCCATACCAACCTCATCCGCCACTAGGGAGCTCGGAGCTCGGATAGAAGCGCGAGCACACCACCTTCGCCTCTCAGTGTGGCTCGGAACTCGAAGCTCGGATGGTATCCCGAATACCAGACGCTCCCCTTGCTCTTCCAACTAGCGAGGGGATCGTCCCCAGACCCTAGGAGGTCACCCCGCCGACCTCTAACGCCAGGTAAACGAGCCCCAGAGAAGGCCTCGACATCCCCTCGCTCTTCCAACTAGCGAGATGGTCGCCTTCCGACCCTTCGGCTCGTCGACCCGGGACGTGGGCTCGCCTGCCGAACCATTGGTTCGTCCTCTAACCCGTGGGCTCGCCTGCCGACCCTTCGTCCCGTCTGCCGACCTTCGGGTTCGTCCGCCGACCTTAGGACTCGTCCGCCGACCCCCAAAACTTGACTCAGGCGTTTCTGGCTCTCTCTTACCCTCTTACTCCTCCTCCTGTGCGAAACTCCAAAATGAGGGATCCATTACTCCTGACCCCTGGCCTCTTTTAAGGGAAAGCACAGATCCTACCGTCTCACCCCGACATCTGCTCTTCCCCCAGAGGCAAAAGGTCGCTCCTACACGACTGGATCACCCAGCCCTATAGGAGCGTGGGGCTCGTGATATGGGTCAGAAATAGCATGGCCCATCCTAGACCACTAGATCCCCTCAGAGATGCGCGCACCGTCTGATCCTTCTGATCTGCCATGTCAGCGTCGGAAAATCGCCCGGAGCTCTGCCACGTCAGCCCGGAAACCGCTCCGGCGCCTGCCACGTCAGCCCTATACCGCCCGGCTTTTCCACCGCTTCAGCCATGCGGGTAACCGGGTCCGGCCCAGCCCCAAACGGGTCTGGACCCGATTGGCTTCCTCTATAAATACCAGACCCTCCCCCCTGTTTACAGGTAATCAAACTTTTGGCACTAAAACCCTAGTTACTGTTGCTCTTATCCTAAGTAACTGACTAGATCGTCGGAGGGTCTGCCACCGGAACCAACCCCGGTGTTTCTAGACCGTCTGCAGGTACACAAGACCTCGGATCCGAGCCCTCGGATCCGAGCTCAACATCCACCTCACTCCAAACCAGTCGCACGTACCGCCCGGCCAGCCGAGGGTCGTCCGACCAGTAGCTTTCTCCTTCAAATACAAATCGAGTAAGAACTCACACCTGGTGCATCCACACGTCTCCCAGAAACAAACCGCATCGTATATAATCTACGAAGGACGTACAAAAGAGAAAATGAAACAAGATATTGCACCTTTATAGTGATTTGTAAGAGCTTTTTTTTTTTTTTTAACGTGTGTGTATGTGTGGATAGAACCCTAATGAATTCAAGCCAAATATGTATAAACTAAAGCAGTCAAGTCATACCAATATAAATCCTGAACAGAGAAGATGAAGCCACTAGACTTTATTTCAGAAAGCTGTTCCAAAAAATAAATACATTCCACTGTATGTAGAGCATTAAGAAAAAGAAATAATTGAAAGGATAATACAACAAGCACGATGAATTAAAGTAGTACTAGTATACAGTAGACTAGGAGGGCAAACAGTACGAGTATATAATGTAGGTAGGGACCAAACATAGAGCGTGTGTGAGGCACAGGGACAAGGGATGGTGGCATTGTTAAATCACGGTCTCCCTCCGTACTACTCCACCTTCCACCCTCTACTCTCTCTCCATTTAGGCTTCTAATTTCCATGATTTACGCCTCTTTTTTTAAATAGTAAATGTAATTTCAGAGAAATAGCTCTTTCTTACAATTACTATTATGATCTTCAAGTTTTTATTATATTTGACGAGAAATGTTGGACATATATAAAATTCTATTCTAAACATGCATGAGATTTATCTTTTAGTAATTGGTGTGCCCATTAATTACTAAAAGATAAATAAATAAGACCCAATAATTATTAACAGATGAGCCCCATGTACATTTTGGGATAAAATCTTATGTAAGTCTAACATTTCTTATATTTGACAGGTAGAGAGTAAGGTGCAAGCTGAAGATTTGCATGGACTGCAAAACCAAGACTCTGGCCATTTGATGTTTTGTTAACATGATATTCATTGGTGTTTATTCCCTCAAAAACATATAAATATTTGTCCATCAATTTGCTGCAATATAAGATCTTTGACAAAAGCTTCTTTACAAAACTATACATTACTTGTTTGAAAATGTCTTAAGACATTTAGCAAGCAAGATGTGTACGTAAAAAAAAAAAAAAACAATATGCATAATTCATATCCTCAAGTTTTCAGAAATCAAACTATCAAAAAATATACATTATCGGATTATATCGATCAGAGAAACGTAATGCACAAAAAAGCAGTGAAAGAATCTTATAACACCACTCTCATTAAGAAAATCTCTTATATATTATAAATGACTAGTAATATTATAAAACTTTTGATTACAGAATATTACCAAAACAGTCCAATAATTAATAGAAAGAAAATAGTCCAACAAAAATTTCAAGGTGATTTAGGTATTTTTCTCTTTTAAACGTGATGGGAGTTTGGGGATTTATCACAGAGTGACATTAAAGTGCACATAATTTTCAGGGTGATATTTCTGGCGTTCCAATCATTACTATTTTGTATTCTTCTGCAATGTACTGGGCCGGACTACTCTTAGCATTACTCTGGTCCAGTGGGGCCCATGGTCAACCTCGTGGGCCCAGGACAACTTGCTGGTCGGCTCCGGGATCGCGATCGCCGCAAATCTTCCACTTGTTTGTCATTATTTGCTTCTTAGGTTTTTCCTGCACAGGTCCCAAACAATTATTGAAATTCAATATTTAGTTTTTCACCATTCACTAATTTTATATTAGTCCTTCGAACAACTTAAAAAGTGAAGAGTCTAGTGCCTCAATAGCAACGTCATAAAATTTTTAATCTATTGAATGTACGTTCGAGAAAAAATCTTAAATCAAAGGTTCTCATTTGTTCAAAATAGTATTTCCACTATTTCGATCTTATTATCTTCTATATCATTCTACTAAAGATTTATTCTCTAAAATTGATTTAATAGATTAGAATTATGTAACTAGTAATTTATAAATGCGATGCACATCTTAATAAATTATTATTTTCTTCAAAAAAATAAAAACTCTGATGCAGTGAGGACTCGAACCTAAAATATCCTTAATATTAGTTATGTACGTGTGTCAGACACGTTCATAGATTTACAAATAACATTAAGATCTTCTCCGATTATAATTAGGGCTATTCACACTTCGGTTAAAACTGACTATCGAACTAAACCGAACCCAACCAAAATTTACCTATTTGGTTCGGTTTTTCGGTTTATATCCGAACCGGAGTTTTTATAGAGTTCGGGTCGATTTTTGGTTGGCATTTGAGTAAACCGAACCGGAAAAAAAAACAAATTATATTTTAGCCCAAATATTCCTAGCCCTAGGATCTAGGGTTAGGAATATCCCATGACTCCATTCCAAACCCTAATTCGAATTTTTCTTGAACATCCCCTGACTGACCTCACCACCCCCCGTGCCAGTGGGTTGTAGAAATTCTTGGGATTCTAGGGCAGGTGATTGAATAAAGTGGCTGGCGTGGTGAGAAAAAGAAAGATCCGAGGGTCCTCTTTTTTGGCTCAAATACATTCCTCTCTAGTCTCTCATATCTCAATGCCTCTCTCTCTCTCTCTCTCAGTATCTTGACTCTCTCTCACTCTCAGGAACCTCAAACCCTAGCAGTGGCGGCGGCGCTCACTTCAGCTTTGAGCTCTCCACTTCTCCTCTTCCTCTCAAAATCGCCATTACCCAAAATCCCACACAGTGTCGCAGCCCCCCTTTTGACCTTTCTGGCTCTCCCTCGCCGACATCTTTCGACCTCGGCTCTCCATAATGATACTCCCACACAACCCCCTTTCCTTCTCAAATCTCAAGTACTCCACAGGCCATAGTTTGAGCCTCTCTGCCTCTGGAATTCGTGACCTCCCAGTCCTCCCCCCACTCTCGTCCCTCGATCTATCCTCGCAGTGTCTCTCTCCTCGCAGTGCCTCTCCATCTCAAGCTAAGGTATAAATTAAGCTTGAAATTTTTAAGTGTTGAAATTTATAACTAAAAAATAATAAGTCAATTTTGGTTTAAACTTTTATTGGGTTTAAATTTGTAGATTTGATTTGAAGGCTTGCATGACTTGGTGGTTGATTGGTTGCAGAATTGTAGTGGTAGTGTACTAGTCTAGTGTGGTACTAGTATGGATTTTGATATGGATAGTAGGGGTTGTGAGGATTCAAATTCTATTAGCATTGATAATTTAAGCCGAACGAAGCAAGTACGCAACCCTCACAAATTACTAGAAAAGCAATTAAATTCAGGTCCGAAGTTTGCCTGCATTTTACTAAGATCAATGACTTAGATGGAAGTGTGAAAGCGAAGTGTAATTATCGTGGAAAACCGTTTAATGCTGATACAAAAAAATATGGGACAAAAACATTGAAAAATTACTTGGGTAGTTGTCGGGCTAATCCACATAATAAAGAGACTTCCCAGAATTTAATGAGCTTACAACCGGTTCAAAAAGGTGAAAAGGGGGAGGGTGTCTTAAATAATTGGATATTTAACCAAGATGATGCTAGGAAGGGTCTAGCATATATGGTGATAGTGGATGAGCTACCATTTAGCTATGTTGAGCATCATTGGTTCTGTAAATTCATGTCTATTTGTTGTCCCATGTTTCATATTCCTCCACGTTCGACAACCACAAGAGACATTTATAAATTGTATGTTAATGAGAAGAGGTTATTGAAAAAATTCTTGAATGAAACAAGTCAAAAAGTATCCATTACCACAAATACTTAGACCTCTTTACAGAGAATAAATTATATGTGTATCACTGCTCACTTCATTGACAATAATTGGAAAATACACAAAAAAGATTCTAAATTTTTGTCCGATTTCTACTCATAAAGGTGAGGGGTTAGGTCAAAGGATCTCATTTGTACTTTCGAGAAAAAATCTTTAGTCAAAGGATCTCATTTGTAGGGGTGGCCGATCATACCGAAATGAGCCAACCGACCGGTTTTCCAACCGAACCAATCGATTCGATACCGAAAAATTCGGTTACCAAAAGTATGGTACGGTACAACTGTACCGAGTTTTAAAATCCGGTTCGGTTTCGGTATGAATATGGTTCAGTCGGTATTTTACCGTACCGTACCGAATAATGCAAGCAACTGTTAACAGTTCAGAGGAACCTTTATCTACAGCAACCAAAATGCACTACACTGATAGTTAGCAAAAGGTAAAATTTTCAAGTTAAATAACATACCTACGAGACTAGCTCCATTTACTAAAATTGACTTGTCAATTTTCTAGCCACTGTTAACACATGACATAAGAAAATAGTAGTTATATCAGCAGAGATTTGGAGGAATTCACAAAACAACAGTATAAACTATTCGGTTGCAAGTGTCGCAATTTTGAACATGCAATGGCCATTAGTTTATTGTCTACAATAAAAGTTTTATTGTCTACAATGAAAGGTTCGGATGCAGGCAGAGAAGAAGGCAGACTTTCTTTATAGGAAGAAAGGGGAGCAGCAGATAGGGAGGAAGATCCACTCTAACTCCATGTAAACAGAAAACACGACACTGAGAGATGTTGATATATTTTCTTTCAAATAGAGAAATGATGATACATTATTGTTACAGAAAAGGGAAAAAAAAAGGTTCATATTTTATTATATAATTTATATTACTGCTATGAGTTGATAGACATATTTTATATGCTTAGGATAAGTTGAAAATGAATATCCTCTGCATGTAAAGGAATACAAACAAAATAACAAGGACACACACACATATAACTGTTCCAATAATGATTGCTAACTAGATTTGACCACTCCTATCAGACATAAGCTCCCCCAACCAAGCAGCCTTTGTAGCAGGACGACAATCAGTAGACAACTTTGTTATAGCGCAAGATTTGATTCACTCCATGTCAAAGAAGACTCACAGATTAAAGTTGTTTGCTCTAAAAGCTGATATGGTGAAGGCTTATGGTAGAATTGAGTGGCCATTCTTTCAAGAGGTACTCAGGTTGATAAATTTCCCATCGAAGCTGAGGTATTTGTTGGGTCATATTTGGTATAACACCAATACCGAAACCGTACCAACCGAAGTAGTCGGTATACCGAAGTTTTGGTATACCGAACTTTTTGGTGGGTAACGGTTTGCATATTTTCAAACCGAACTAGTTTGGTATGGTAATGGTACAATATCAAAAAGTCCGGTACCGTACAGAGCCCACCCCTACTTATTTGTTCGAAATAGTATTTCCACTATTTCGATCTTATTATCTTTTATATCATTCTACTAAAGATTTATTCTCTAAAATTGATCTAATAGATTAGAATTAATGTAACTAGTAATTTACACATGCTATGCACATCTTAATAAATTATTATTTTTCTTTCAAAAAATAAAAACTCTGACGTAGTCAGGAATCGAAACTGAAATATCCTTAATATTAGTTATGTATGTGTTTCACACGCGTTCATAGATTTACAAATAACATTAAGATCTTCTCCCATTATAGTTAGGGCTATTCACACTTTGGTTAAAACTGACTACCGAACCGAACCGAACCAAAATTTTCCTATTTGGTTCGGTTTTTTGGTTTTTATAGATTTCTGAACCGGAATTTATATCTGAACCGGAATTTTTATAGATTTCAGGTCGGTTTTTGGTTGGCATTTGAGTAAACCGAACCGGAAAAAAAAATCGAATTATATTTTAGCCCAAATATTCCTAGCCCTAGGATCTAGGTTTAGGAATATCCCCTGATTCCATTTCAAACCATAATTCGAATTTTTCTTGAACATCCCATGACTGACCTCACCACCCCCAGTGCCAGTGGGTTGCAGAAATTCTTGGGATTCTAGGGCAGGTGATTGAATGAAGTGGTTGGCGTGGTGAGAAAAAGAAAGATCTGAGGGTCCTCTTTTTTGGCTCAAATGAATTCCTTTCTTTCTAGTCTCTCATATCCCGATGCCTCTCTCTCTCAGTATCTTGACTCTCTCTCACTCTCAAAAACCTCAAACCCTAGCGGCGGCGGCGGCGCTCACTTCAGCTTTGAGCTATCCACTTCTCCTCTTCCTTTCAAAATCGCCATTACCCAAAATCCCACACAGCGTCGCAGCCCCCTTTACGACCTTTCTGGCTCTCCCTCGCTGACATCTTTCGACCTCGGCTCTCCATACTGATACTCCCACACAGCCCCTTTCCTTCTCAAATCTCAAGTACTCCACAGGACACAGTTTGCACCTCTCTGCCTCTGGAATTCGTGACCTCCCGGTCCTCCCCCCACTCTCGTCCTTCGATCTATCCTCATAGTGTCTCTCTCCTTGCAGTGCATCTCCATCTCAAGCTAAGGTATAAATTAAGCTTGAAGTTTTTAAGTGTTGAAATTTATAACTAGAAAATAATAAGTCAATTTTGGTTTATACTTTTATTGGGTTTAAATTTGTAAATTTGATTTGAAGACTTGCATGACTTGGTGGTTGATTGGTTGTATAATTGTAATGGTAGGGCACTAGTCTAGTATGGTACTAGTATGGATTTTGATATGGATAGTAGGGGTTGTAAGGTTTCAAATTTTATTAGTATTGATAATTTAAGCCGAACAGAAGCAAGTACGCAACCCTCACAAATTACTAGAAAAGCAATTAAATCCAGGTCCGAAGTTGGGATGCATTTTACTAAGATCAATGACTTAGATGGAAGTGTGAAAGCGAAGTGTAATTATTGTGGAAAACCCTTTAATGCCGATACTAAAAAAAGGGACAACAGCTTTGAAAAATCACATGGGTAGTTGTCGGGCTAATCCACACAATAAAGAGACTTCCCAAAATTTATTGAGTTTACAACCGGTTCAAAAAGGTGAAAAGGGGGAGGGTGTCTTAACTAATTAGAGATTTAACTAAGATAAAGCTAGAAAAGGTCTAGCATATATGGTGAAAGTGGATGAGCTACCATTTAGTTATGTTGAGCGGCATGGGTTCTGTAAATTTATGTCTATTTGTTGTCCCATGTTTCATATTCCTTCATGTTCAACAATAACAAGAGACATTTATGAATTGTATGTTAATTAGAAGAGGTTATTGAAAAAATTCTTGAAAGAAACAAGTCAAAAAATATCCATTACCACATATACTCTGACCTCTTTGCAGAGAATAAATTATATGTGTTTCGCTGCCCACTTCATTGACAGTAATTGGAAAATGCACAAAAAGATTCTGAACTTTTATCCAATTTCTAGTCATAAAGGTGAGGGGTTGTGTAGCGCCCAGAATTTCTAATATAATATCTTAGAAAATATGTGGCACAATTTCCAGTATCAATTTCAATGTAATAGTACACATAGCCAAAAACACAGATAATTTTTATTTCAACTTTTATCACAACAATCATTTTCAACACAGCAGAATACAAAACACCTTGAATTACAAACTTTCTTTTTACAACACTTCTTTTACAAATTTTACACAAAAGCTCTATTATATCAATTTATCTCAAAACTATCTCAAGCATCCAAACCTCCAAGCTCTAAGCAACAACCTGTAACACATGAGGCTAGAGATGATCCCTAACCCCCAAAACTAAAGGGGTCAGCCATAAAGGTGTGAGTGACATAAAATAAAGCAACATAATTAAATCATAATACCTAAAGTCATCCACAACATGTATCATCCGCAAGAATAAAGAAATGAGAAATAACAAATAAGTAAAGCATGAAAATACCAAGGATAGCAATTAGTAATTCATAAAAACGTCAAGTGATTCTAGACTAAGTGTCAAGTGTAGGAAAAACAGGTAAAACCACAAGCATGAAACCAAGTCAAGAAAACACAAGCTCTATATACTGACTTGCTAATGCATACTTGTCGGATTCTATGCATTCCATAGTACATAGGTCCGGTGCAAGCCCTTAACGATCTCCACTTTATAGGGATAACCCCTCGTTATGCAACTAATCCTACTACGGTGATGGCAAACAAGATCCAGAATACTCCACGAATAGGCACCACAGCCCTCGACGCGCAAGCATCATGTAAGATAGCTAAAAAACAACAACCAGAAAATCATCTTCCAAACCCGTGTACCCTACGAATAGGCTTGCAAGGCCCTCGATGTGCAGATACACTAGGTACATTCCGTGAATAGGCCTGCCGATCCTCGACACGCAAATGCACCCTGCATGTTCCGTGAATAGGCCTGCAGACCCTCGACATGTGAACACACAAATGTCCTCTCGAGACATAACAACAAACAGTCCTGGATCGCATCCGTTGGACTAACAAAACCATGAGCCTATACTTACGTTTTCCAAGTTCCATCACATCCCCACTAGTGCCTGTCCTTAAGTTGATTATTATTAAACCACAAAATCTCAATTTCTAGAGTTAGTGTATCCTGCCGGACTTAAATACTCAACAACAACTAAACCAAGACCTCCCAGGTCTAATTCAACAAATCTCAACTGCCGGTTCACAGGACTCCCACTCAACTCCTACAGATCTCAACAAGACCAAAACTCACTAATCCATCGTCAAAACGATCAAAGAGAGAAACCTCTCCAATTAACAAAATCCAAGTCTGTATAAAATTCCAGAATCCAAATCCAACAATAAAATATCTTGAAAACATATGTTCTGTAGAAACAATAATATTTAAAATAGTAAGTTATAGATCCAAAACATTTAAAGAATTAGTCGTTTAAAGAACATCGGAATACCTCAAGAAAATATCAGCAACAGTCGACTGTAAAAGGGTCATCAGTCGACTGTCCAGAGCGAAAAACCAACATCTTTAAGAAAATGATACTAAGTGTTGACGGTCGACTGTCCAGAGAGAAATCCAACATTTTTAAGAAATAAATTCTAAGTAGTAGCAGTCGACTGTAGGGTATAGGTCGACTGTCCAGAGTGAAAAATACAATAACTTCAAGAAAATAATTCTAAGTGGAACCAGTCGACTGTAAAAGTCATCAATCGACTTTTCAGAACGAAATTTCGAGAAAAACTAAAGAACATAGTAGCTGGGTCGCGTCGGTCGACTAAGAAGTCATACCAGTCGACTGCCGACCTACAGACTGCATACCTTTGGTTGTGCACATTTCAACCGATACGTAGTTTTACTTTATAAAAACGATTTCTACAAAAAGTATATTTCTTATATGATCAAATACGACTTGTAGGATATATAATAGTCCATAAAACTAAATCAAACTACTTGAATTCATAAAAGTAATGATTTGTAAATCTCTTTCAAATAAAACATAAATTGTGTATATAATCAAAATAGAGTTTTTAAGAAATCAATCATACATCAAAATAACTTTGTTTTATATTCCAAACCACATCAATACCAAAATATTCAGATCTAAACTTAGCATTTGAGAAATTCAAATTCGAACAACATCTTTCACAAAATCACAAATCCTCATTTTAGTCATCATAACTCAATCCTCAAAACATGGTCTTTTATTCCATTACTCATTCTCAAATTTCTCAAACTCAATCTCAACTAATCTCAATAGTTGATTCACAAACAAAACAAATTTATCATCAACATGGCCAAGTTGTTTTCATCCAACTCACCAATAGTTCCAAAAATCTCATCTTTAATTAATTAATGCATAACATCCTTCATACTCAATCAAATCAGCAATAATTCAAAGAAAATGCCTACTCACAATTTATATTAGGTTCTCCAACAAATCTAAAATCATTCACATGCAAATATCTAGGGTTCTTCTCAAAGATCCAATTTTTCATCCATCCATCCAATATACATATTCATACCAAACCCTAGCATGCTTTCTAATAGATGAAACACCACATACCACATACATAAAACAAAACAACAAAACAACAAAACAATTTACATCACTCACATACAACATCCATAAAACAACACAAAACAAACATGTCAATCACCTTAAATGAAGAAATCCAATCGAATAAGTAAAACCTTTCTTTGCGAAATCCAATATCTTCTCTTTCAATCTCCAAGAAAAATAAAAACAATAAAACCTTTGTATTGTGCATCGAAAGACAGCTGCACTCCACCTTTTAAATACCCAGAATAGAAGAATTAGGGTTTTGAAACACATTTGCAAAATAATCCTTTAACAATTATTACTTTACATATATAAACCTTTCTTTATAAAGTAGTTAAAATAAGTTAAATAAATTAAAACCAAATAAAATTCTTTTACTAATGAGTTTCCCAGCAATCCAGCACAACCCAGAAATAAAGAAAATTCGGATTTGTACTCAGGGTGGTAATTTTGCATAAAAGCCCTTCTTTTTGTAATATTTGCAAATACATCATAAAATATTCGTATAAATCCAAAAAATTCAGAAATAATATCTAATAATACATATTATATTTTTCAATCAAAATATCTGAATTTTACTTTTTAGGAAAATATTTGCACAAGATCCAACATAAATTCCATATTTGCAAAAACACCATATTTGTTTAAATCTTTACCAAATCAACTCTAAATAAAATTTAAATATATTTAAATTTCAGTGATGACCACGGAAAGCCCAAAAATCAGTGAAAACGAATTTTTATTATTTATTTCAGATCCAAACGGCTTTTTTTACATAAAAGCCCCTCTCTTTCGAGGTATTTATAAAAATAGTTTCTTTACTCAAAAATATCCCAAAATTTAGAATATAATCTATTATAAGTAGGAGAATTTATTAAAAATATAAAATTGGATATTTACACCAAAAATATTTGCACGTGTTTTGCACGTGTAAAAGATAAATCTTTAGAAAAATATTTATTAAATCTCCAGAAAATCATTTTAATTCATTTTCTAATCTCAAAATAGTATTTAAAAATACGGGGTACTACAGGTTAGGCATTGCAGTTGAAAAATGCTTGTTGGATTGGGGTATTGATAAAGTATATTCAATAACAGTTGATAATGTAAGCGCAAATGATGTTATGGTTAACACTACAAAAGAAAGTAGCTTTCCCGACGCTTTTTTACGTCTATACGCGTTTTTTTACGCTGGTGAAACTTTCACCGGCGTTTACAATAGCGCCGGTCCAACTGCCGCCGAAGCGGGCGTCGCTGAAACGAAGGGGTCTACACCGGCATTTTTGGTGGACGCCGGTAAATGTTAGGACTACACCGGCGGTCATAAAATGCCGGTGTATATCGGTCTCTGGGTGCCATTCTTGTGCACCTATATACATACACCGGCGGTCGTAAACCGCCGGTATTTATCCATTCACCGGCGTATATGAAAACGCCGGTGTAGATCGAAAGTACACCGGCGGTCAAGAAACGCCGGTGTATGTGCGTTTATGAGTGCCTGCTTTTCCCTGTTTACGAACACCGGCGCTACCAAAAAATGCCGGTGTAGTTATATACGCCGGCGTTTATAAAACGCCGGTGTACGACTGTGCCGTTACAGCTGATAACATTCGCCGGCGTGCGTTGAAATGCCGGTGTATCACACACTCCAACAATTAAATTATATAGACCGCCGTTTTTTAAAACGCCGTTCTGGCTATGCCCGTTTATTTTCGATACTCCGCTTTTCTGTTCGATTTCAATTCACAGTTTCATTTACAAAACCTGTAAACTAATTCTCACAACTGATTCAATCAATTTCGTTGCATACTACTGCGCAAACCACAACCAAACACAAGAATAATTAAAGATAATCAAGTTTCACACATGTCATATCAACGTCCAAATTCATTGATTAATTAACAGTGTCATAATTAACAAATTAATATAGAGACTAACATCCAAAATATCCAAACAAACCAGTCCGACAAATATCCAAAATATCCCAAATTAAAAGTATGACATAACTCTCATAAAAAAAACCAGTCTGACATAACAACAGCAAGGAGGAGGACATAAGAACAACAACCATACAGCAAGGAGGACATAAGAACAGCAAGGAGGACCGCAGATTCATACCCCTCGAAGAACCTTCAGCTCTGATCATCAAAATTTCCTTCATCTTGACGACCGCTCTGTGAAAAAAAAACAATAGTTTAATTGAGCAGTAGATCACAATACAGAATATACATATTTTTTGAACTTGCAAAAAGAACTACCTGTATCTCAAATTATAAGATCAAAGTGCCAACTGCAAATGGAATTGTTAATGATATATACAGAGGTAAAATAATTACATTGCAATGCTAAAAATCTAGTACTTAATTTTGTTTTTAAATATATCTAAAATAACAAAACAAATGAAAATTCAGTATCTAACTTGAAACCTTTATATTCTCCTCTGATTGGGAATATCCACTATCTAAAACAATAAAACAAATGAAAATTCAGTATCTAAGCATGTCCTTCATGGATTGTTCAGACAATCCATGAAACTGTCATCGTGGACGGAAACCAAATATAAGAAAAATAAGAAAAATAAGATAGGGCTCATGTCAAGTGTATTTTTAAGGAACTGTCATCGTGGAAGGAAACCAAATATATATAGAAGCCAGAAATGGAAACAGAAAGAAGAAAGGTAGAGACTTTGGATACACCAGGCTACCATAGCGGCATTTTCCTCATCTCTCTCTCATCCCTTATTTCCCTTCAGCACACGAACAGAAAGAGACATCAACAACCACCTTAAGAGCGACAAGAACAACAATAATAATAAATTATTATGAACAAGATGTCTCTATATGGGTTTCCAGATCTCCACTCAAGCCCACTCTTTCCAATCACAGCCCAATTAAGAACATAGACAACATCCACTAAACAATCCAATCATAGCCCAGTCAAAATTTGCCATCCTGGATCTTAATGAAATACGCTTCATTAACAGTGAAAGAAAATGAGGATGCTAGCAGCATACTTAGTTTGGAAGTGAACCCATTTTTTGTTAAAAAATCATGCCAAAGATGGCAATCAGCTTCATTAACAGTATCTGAAAATGAAAATTTCCATTATCTGAGCTTATATGTTGCTCTACTAATTCACTGTGCCCAACTAAATCTAAAACCCAATTGTTGTGCGTATCCGGAGGATTTTGGCATACGTACCTATAGCATCCTCAGTTCACAGTAAACCCGTTTTGGTCAAAAAAACATGCCAAGATCACAATCAGATGCATGAAAATAAGCTTCACTAACAACAAAAGAAGAAACTGGGGATGCTATGCAGCATACTTAGTTTGGAAGTGAACCCATTTTGTGTTAAACAATCAGGTTACATTGACAGTATTTGAAAATGAAAATTTCTCCATCATCTGAGCTTATATGTTGCTCTACTACTTTTTTAGCCCAACCATATCGCAAAACCCAAGTGTTGTGCATATCCGGCCGGAGGATTTTGGCATACGTACCTATATAATATCTGATGACCACAGTGAACCCATTTTTGGTATAAAAACATACATGCCAAGAAGACAATCAGGTGCTTGAAATCAGCTTCACTAACAGTTAGTGAAAATGGGACCATAAACTAGCTTAAGAAGACCATCAGGTTTGTGAAATAAGCTTCACTAACAGTGAAAGAAACTGGGGATGCTATGCAGCATACTTAGTTTGGAAGTGAACCCATTTTGTCTTAAAAAAACCATGCCAAAGATTGCAATCAGGTTACATTGACAGTGTCTGAAAATGAAAATTTCTCCATTATCTGAGCTTATATGTTGCTCTACTACTTTTTTAGCCCAACTATATCGCAAAACCCAAGTGTTGTGCATATCCGGCCGGAGAATTTTGGCATACGTACCTATATAATATCCTTAGTTCACAGTGAACCCATTTCTGGTATAAAAACATACATGCCAAGAAGACAATCAGGTGCTTGAAATCAGCTTCACTAACAGTTAGTGAAAATGGGACCATAAAATAGCTTAAGAAGACCATCAGGTTTGTGAAATAAGCTTCACTAATAGTGAAAGAAACTGGGGATGCTATGCAGCATACTTAGTTTGGAAGTGAACCCATTTTGTGTTAAAAAAATCGGTTACATTGACAGTATTTGAAAATGAAAATTTCTCCATCATCTGAGCTTATATGTTGCTCTACTACTTTTTTAGCCCAACCATATCGCAAAACCCAAGTGTTGTGCATATCCGGCCGGAGGATTTTGGCATACGTACCTATATAATATCTGATGACCACAGTGAACCCATTTTTGGTATAAAAACATACATGCCAAGAAGACAATCAGGTGCTTGAAATCAGCTTCACTAACAGTTAGTGAAAATGGGACCATAAACTAGCTTAAGAAGACCATCAGGTTTGTGAAATAAGCTTCACTAACAGTGAAAGAAACTGGGGATGCTATGCAGCATACTCATTTTGGAAGTGAACCCATTTTGTGTTAAAAAAACCATGCCAAAGATTGCAATCAGGTTACATTGACAGTATCTGAAAATGAAAATTTCTCCATTATCTGAGCTTATATGTTGCTCTACTACTTTTTTAGCCCAACTATATCGCAAAACCCAAGTGTTGTGCATATCCGGCCGGAGGATTTTGGCATACGTACCTATACAATATCCTCAGTTCACAGTGAACCCATTTTTGGTATAAAAACATACATGCCAAGAAGACAATCAGGTGCTTGAAATTAGCTTCACTAACAGTTAGTGAAAATGGGACCATAAAATAGCTTAAGAAGACCATCAGGTTTGTGAAATAAGCTTCACTAACAGTGAAAGAAACTGGGGATGCTATGCAGCATACTCATTTTGGAAGTGAACCCATTTTGTGTTAAAAAAACCATGCCAAAGATTGCAATCAGGTTACATTGACAGTATCTGAAAATGAAAATTTCTCCATTACATTGACAGTACCTATATACCATCCTCAGTTCATGGAAGAAAAATACGAATAGGGCTCATAGCAAGTGTAGTTTTAACTGGAATTGTCATCGTGGAAGGAAACCAAATATAGAAGCCAGAAAGAGGAATGGTAGAGAATGAGGATACACCAGGCTAACATAGCGGCATTTTCCTCATCTCTCTCTCATCCCTTCTTTCCCTTCAGCACACGAACACATAGAGACATCAGCAACAACAGCAAGAGCGACAAGAACAACAACAATAATAAATTATTATGAACAAGATGACTCTATATGGATTTCCAGATCTCCACTCCAACTCGTCTCTTTCTAATCACAGCCCAATTAAGAACAATTGTTCACAGTCACTGATAAAGAAACATATATGCTCAGATTATGAAAAATTTATATGCTCAGATTATGGAAATTTTCAGTCACTGTTAAAGAAACTAAGTAGGCTGCATAGCATCCCCAGTTTCTTTCACTGTTAGTGAAGCTTGTTTGGAATACAGATCACTCAAACATGCCCCTTGTTTCTGAACTCAAACATCACATTAATAAACATCTTTTCTAATAATGGCTACACTTGTGGAAGCTCTCTCTAAGCCTCAATTCTTCAAGGTTTTGTTGCCTACTTCTTTACAGAAGTTGGTACTCTATTCTCCTCTCTTTAAAGAAGAATAGAGTACCAGCTTCTGTAAAGAAGTAGGCAACAAAACCTTGAAGAATTGAGGCTTAGAGAGAGCTTCCACAAGTGTAGCCATTATTAGAAAAGATGTTTATTAATGTGATGTTTGAGTTCAGAAACAAGGGGCATGTTTGAGTGAACAATTGGGTTTTGAATGGAGATTGTAGTCATAGATCAATTCTTCATGGAAGAAAAATACGAATAGGGCTCATAGCAAGTGTAGTTTTAACTGGAATTGTCATCGTGGAAGGAAACCAAATACAGAAGCCAGAAAGAGGAATGGTAGAGAATGAGAATATACCAGGCTAACATAGCGGCATTTTCCTCATCTCTCTCTCATCCCTTCTTTCCCTTCAGCACACGAACACATAGAGACATCAGCAACAACAGCAAGAGTGACAAGAACAACAATAATAATAAATTATTATGAACAAGATGTCTCTATATGGGTTTCCAGATCTCCACTCCAACTCATCTCTTTCTAATCACAGCCCAATTAAGAACAATTGTTCACAGTCACTGTTAAAGAAACATATATGCTCAGATTATGAAAAATTTTCATTTTCAGATACTGTTAAAGAAGCTGATTTCATGCATCTGATTGCTATCTTCGGCATGGTTTTTTTTAACACAAAATGGGTTCACTTCCAAACTAAGTATGCTGCATAGCATCCCCAGTTTCTTTCACTGTTAGTGAAGCTTATTTCACAAACCTGATGGTCTTCTTAAGCTATTTTATGGTCCCATTTTCACCTCCTCCAAATCAGTACAACAACACGACTGAACAATCCTTGTTTGCAGGTCATACAATGTCATCTATACCAGGTTATGTGCCAAAATGGGGTTGGGCATACGATGCAAGGCCAACAAGTATTAGTTGTTTGTGAGTATGCAATAGGATGCAGCTACGAACATGGGCTCATATCAAGTGTAGTATTACGGACTGTCATCGTGGAAGGAAACCAATTTAATATAGAAGCCATATATGGAGCCAGAAAGAGGGATGGTAGAGAATGAGGATACACCAGGCTAACATAGCGGCATTTTCCTCATCTCTCTCTCATCCCTTCATTCTCTTCAACACACGCACACAAAGAGACATCAGCAACAACAGCAAGAGGGGGTTGGTCCAACAATAAGTGTAGATTATAATAAACGAGATGTCTCTATTTTGGGTTTCCAGATCTCCACTCCAGCCCTTTCTTTCTAATCACAGCCCACTTAAGAAACATAGACGAAATGCTTATAGACGACAGCCACAATGCAGACTCACAAACACTAGTACGTGTCTTTCATGCATTCAAGTAACATAATCTCTTTAAAAATACCAATTTTAAGACTTACCGATGTTTTTTGACAGTGGGCGGCGTGCTACCCTCACTCTCATATGTTTGCCTGCCACTATTATTTAGTGGCTGCTCATCCCCATGGCTCTCGTTGCCATCATTTATATTTACCCTCTTTCCACGCCTCGGCATGTTGTACCTGTCAAGGATTCGATAACTTGGTTCAAATGATAGTTTGGTTCAAATGACAACGATAGTTTGGTTCAAATGACACTAAGCATAGTTTAATGTAAATAATACCAAGCAGTAGAAAATAGAAAGATAATTAAACCAGTGTATTAAATTCACAATGAACATATTCGAAATTACAGACATAATATTACAACAAGATTTAAGACATAAAATTACAGACATATAATAAACTCAATTGAAAATCATGTAAACTACAATACGACATCTTCCAGTACATCGCCCTCTTCTCCATCCTTGCGGAGCCAAGTCCCGCAAATTCCAACATCGGTTGTGTTTACATCAAACACAGGAAACTCAGAAGCAATGTAACTGTTCATGTCTTCACCGTCTTCATCGTCTGAAGTATCGCCCAGTTGGAATACATCTCTTGGTTGCATAGGGATAGCCACATACGATTTTGGCAGGGTTGGATCTTCAATGTAGAATACTTGTTGCACTTGGGATGGAAACACAAATGGCTCATGGCTAATGTGTGTACCGATGTGAATCAATTTTGAGAAGTTTATAACTGTGAAGCCAAGCTTGTCCTTGTTGTTAGCAAAATTCCTATCAAACTCAGCCCAATCCCCACGAAATAAGACAACACGGAAATGGCCAAAATAATTCAACTCAATGATATCCGTGAGCACTCCATAGTAGTCGAGATCCCCATCTACAGGCCTCGTGTCCGATTTAGAAGCATAACTTCTAGTCTTAGACGTCACTACCATTCCACTATTTTGAGACTTCAAATTAGATTCACGATCCTTAGTACGAAATCTAAAACCATTGAATATGTATCCTCCGTATCTTTTGACCATCTGATAGGGACCTTTGGCAAGTACTTGTATTTCAGATGACGCACCTTCAGGACCCAAAGAATGTACCTATTAATTTTGCGCAAATCGTATCAACACCATAGAAAATATAGATATAATAAAGATTAACTTGCATAACTGTAATTCACCTACATGAGATTCAAACCACTTATGAAATTTTTCATTCATCAGCTTGTTTTGTTCACGTGGTGGTAGTCTTCGTGGTCTAGCCCTTCGTTTGATGTCCCTGACAAATTCGCTAAAAAACAAACAATTGAAATTAGGAATAACAAAAGTATCAAAAATATCGAACTCCGCGGTTTTCACTGTATTCGATTTACATTCAAAAGCAACTTACTTTCGAAATGGTTCTACTGATGCATGATGGTCTAGCACATATCGATGTGCCTGTTCCCACGCTAAGCTATCGAGCTCAAATGCATCAACTTTACCAACAGTGGTGCCAGCGGTATCAAAAAGATATTGTGCACCATCAAGGTTGGAAATGTCTGGATTTTTACGTGGTCTACTGGAAGATGTCTCCACACCAGGCAAATACCTGGAAAAAAAATGTGAGCACTCCTCTGATAGATATCCCTGGGCTATTGACCCTTCAGGATATGCTCTATTTTTCACATAACCCTTTAGCCGGTATAGGTACCTGAACATGTACAATTAATAAACTAGAGCGGATTAGAGGATTAAAAAAAATGAGCTTTTGAAAATTCAATTTCGTAAGATGAATGAATTATTTTACCTCTCAATGGGGTACATCCACCGATAGTGAACAGGACCACCGATTCTGGCTTTACCAGCAAGGTGGATTATTAAGTGAAAAACGATGGAGGAAATATCATCTCCATTTTACTAAGTGTCAATGCCGCCTGCTGCTCCAATTGGTCCAGATCTTCAACACGAAGTATTCTTGAGCAAATACCTTTATATAGGCTACAAAGATCTTTCAGGACAGTAGTGACTTGCTCACACATTGAAGACCTTAGGGCCACAGGAAGGAGATCCTGCATTAGGATGTGGTAGTCGTGTGACTTTAGACCCTGAAGCCTCTTCTCTTTAAAGTTGACACATTTTGCCATGTTAGAAGAATAGCCATCGGGGACTTTAAGTTCAAGTAGTACTTTGCAAAACAACTCCAACTCCGATTTTGACATTGAATAGATTGCAGGAGGTAGGAGCACTTTCCCGTTCGGCAATTCTTCTGGGTGCAACTCATGTCGGATGCCCATTGACTTCAAATCAAGTCGGCTCTTGAGATTGTCCTTTGTCTTCCCATAACTGTTCCTATACAATTCTCACCAATATTTTTTCCGATATGCATCACATCTAAATTATGTCTCAGTAAGTTGAATTCCCAATACGGCAACTTAAAGAAAATACTCTTCTTCTTCCATGCACCTAAACTCGTCAAGTTTTGATCCTCATCCTCGCCATATAGATCGGTCTCCTCACCTTGCTCCGGCCTTGCCCTTTTCTTGCCCTTTGTCCTGACTTCTGGTTCCTTTCCATATTTGAATTGATGACCATCTACCCGCCTCAAAATATCTGAACCAGAAGAAGACCCAGGAGCATGTTCCCACTCGTCGGTGCCATTAAATGTCGCTGCCTCTGCCCGAAATATATGTGTGTCAGGCAACCATCTCCTATGACCCATATAGCAAAACTTTCTGCCATTGTACAACCACCTTGAACTAGTTTGGTCAGCACAACATGGACATGCATAACGTCCTTTAGTACTATATCCAGATAAATTTACATATGCTGGAAAATCATTGATTGTCCAAGACAACACGGCACGAAGAGAAAATGTTTCTTTAGCCACAGCATCATAGGTTGGAACACCCACCCACAACTTCTGAAGTTCATCTATTAACGGTTGTAGGTACACATCTATATCATTTCCAGGACCTTTCGGTCCAGGAACTATTATGGACAAAATAAATGAGGACTGCTTCATGCATTTCCAATGCGGCAAATTGTATGGTATCAACACAACCGGCCATATGCTGTATGTACTACTCATTTGCCTGAAAGGGTTGAAACCATCACTAGCTAGTCCAAGTCTCACATTTCGAGGATCTTCCGCAAAATCAGGATATCTTTCATCAAATCTTTTCCAAGATTGAGAATCAGCAGGATGTCTAAGAATCCCATCATTAGTGCGACCTTCAGCATGCCATTTCATATCAGAAGAAGTTTTCGTGGACATAAACAACCTTTGTAACCTAGGAATCAGAGGAAAGTAACGCAATGTTTTGGTAGGCTTCTTTTAACTACTTCGCTTAGTAGATCCACTGGCTCCCTCGTCTTGATTTGGTCTTTGTTTCCATTTCGAAGAACCACACACTTCGCAATTCTCCAGACTTACCACTCGTGAAAAGCATACAGTCATTTGGACATGCTGCTATCTTCTCATATCCTAGATCGAGAGAACTTAAGAATTTTTTGATTTTATAGGTTGAGTTTGGAATACAGATTTCAGGAAATGCTTCATTTAACAATTCAAGTAGCATAGTGAAGGACTTAGCAGACCACCCGTTTAAACATTTAATCTGAAATAGTCTGACAATGAATGAGAACTTAGAAAATTTGGTGCAGTCGCGGTACAACGGGATACTAGCATCTTCAAGTAACTTAGCGAAGGATTCTTGCTGCTTATTATTTTCAGGGGTGGGGCCAGACATTTCCTCGTCCACCCCACCACCAATCTGGTTTGTTTCTGTTGACTCATTGTGAACTTCGGTTGTTGGGTCATTGGTGTGGAAAGAAACATTATGAATCCCCATGGCATCTTGTAACAAAGCATGCATCTCATCGGGAACGCTTAAGTCTTCGTTCACTAAGGGCTCAGCCTCATTTTCTAATACAACCGGACGAACAGGAGCTGCCGTATGATCCTCTCCATGACAAAACCACCTTGTGTACTCTTGAAGAAAACCGTTGACAGCCAAGTGTGTATGTACTACGTCACATGTCCTCAGCATACAATTTGTACAGCGAAGGCATGGACAAAGGATTAGGTTGGGATCACGGGAATGTCGTTTGGCAAAGATAATAAAATCTTTAATACCATCACGGTACTCCTAGGATAATCGTGGTTTACTAATCCAACTTCTATCCATTATATCAATAGCACACAGTCTGAAATTAAAATTTGATATATTAAATAGTAATAACAGTAAAAGGCATTTTGTATATTAAATTTCACCTATTTGAAAACCATCCCTAGCTGCAAATAAATAAACGATATAATCTCTAACTGTAAAATAAAGAAATTGTGGCTCCAAAAAATGTACAAAAAAAAACTACATCTTAACACAATCTACTCTATTCACCAAATCCTAAACGATCTTTTGTGGAAATGATCACAACCACCTTAGACGGTATTTTATCGCACACCCTGTGTTCGAGCATAAAAAAAATTTGACTATAGTCTTCCCTGTATTTGGCTTTCCGTTCAAGGAGATGATGATGGTAAAGGGTATTTTGCTGATGAAGAGAAATCGGCCGAATAATGAGCGCGTCGTGCTGTAACTACGGTAACAAGAAGATCTGATGACTCATGAACTATTCTGTTCATGACTACTAATAATCACTTATCTCATAATAATAATAATAATAATAATAATAATAATAATAATAATAATAATAATACTAAACAAAAGAAACAGTAAAAGAAAAATAAAAATGTCTAGTATGTAAGCATATATTTTGCAGACTGAACCAATTGTTGTACATAGCCGGAGGATTTTGGCATAGAGCTATAGCATCCTCAGTTCACAGTGAACCCATTTTGGTCAAAAAAACATGCCAAAATGACAATCAGATGCATGGGATAAGCTTCAATTCATTAACAGTGAAAGAAACTGGGGATGCTATGCAGCATACTTAGTTTGGAAGTGAACCCATTTTGTTAAAAAACCATGCCAAGGATTGCAGTCAGGTTACTTTAACAGTATCTGAAAATGAAAAATTTCCCATTATCTGAGCTTATATGTTGCTCTACTACTTCTTCAGACCAACTAAATCTAAAACCCAATTGTGGCCGCATATCCGGCCGGAGGATTTTGGCATACGTACCTATACCATCCTCAGTTCACAGTGAACCCATTTTGGTAAAAAAAACATGCCAAGATGACAATCAGATGCATGAAAATAAGCTTCACTAACAACAAAAAAAGAAAATGGGGATGCTAGCAGCATACTTAGATTGGAAGTTAACCCATTTTGGTATAAAAAACCATGCCAAAGATTGACAATCAGGTTACTTTAACAGTATTTGAAAATGATAAATTTTCCATTATCAGAGCTTATATGTTGCTATACTACTTCTTCAGCCCAACTAAATCTAAAACCCAATTGTTGTGCGTATCCGGAGGATTTTGGCATACGTACCTATAGCATCCTCAGTTCACTTAGTCTGGAAGTGAACCTATAGAAACTGGGGATGCTATGCAGCATACTTAGTTTGGAAGTGAACCCATTTTGTGTTAAAAAACCATGCCAAAGATTGCAATCAGGTTACTTTAACAGTATCTGAAAAATGAAAATTTCCCATTATCTGAGCTTATATGTTGCTCTACTACTTCTTTAGCCCAACTAAATCTAAAATCCAATTGTTGTGCATATCCGGCCGGAGGATTTTGACATACGTACCTATAGCATCCTCAGTCCACAGTGAACCCATTTTGGGTAAAAAAACATGCATGCCAAGAAGACAATCAGATGCATGAAATCAGCTTCATTAACAGTGAAAGAAAACGGGTATGCTATGCAGCATACTTAGTTTGGAAGTGAACCCATTTTGTGTTAAAAAACCGTGCCAAAGATTGCAATCAGGTTACTTTAACAGTATCTGAAAATGAAAATTTCCCATTATCTGAGCTTATATGTTGCTCTACTAATTCACTGTGCCCAACTAAATCTAAAATCCAATTATTGTGCATATCCGGCCGGAGGATATTGGCATACGTACCTAGAGCATCCTCAGTTCACAGTGAACCCATTTTGGGTAAAAAAACAAACATGCCATGAAGACAATCAGATGCATGAAATCAGCTTCATTAACAGTAAAAGAAGATGAAAATTTCCATTATCTAAGCATATATTTTTCTATTAATTCTTCATCTCAACTAAACCGTTCATGCTAAGGAAATCGAAATGAATAAACTGAAAAAAGCTGCCTTTTTTGGAAAATAAGGAAAATCAAGAGATCATACCGAAGAGATAGAGAGGGAGCGGTGCGACGAGGGCGGGGGCGTAGGAGAGAGAGAGAGAGGGGGCGACCGCCGATTCACCTCCAAATAGAGAGAGGGAAGAAGGAAATCGAAAAGGACGAAGGAAATAAGGGACGATTTCGAATGGTCGAAGGCCGTCGAAGAGGACGAAGCAGCGGAGGCAAACGCGCGGGAAGTAGAGCGAGGAAGGAGGGAAACGAAGCGCCTCTTTCCCTTTTTTTTTTTGGGTATTGGGAAAATGGCGAGCGAAAGATTAGGGTTCGCGGGTTTTATTCCCAGTTATTCACCGGCGTTTTAATTGGAAACGCCGGTGAATGTGTCCGTATATTCGCCGGCGTTTATACTAAAAAACGCCGGTGAATAATAAACTTCACCGGCGTGTTTAGGTAAAACGCCGGTGAATACTAACATACGCCGGCGTTTTAAATTGATCGCCGGTGTATGACCATCCCATCTGGCGCCCAATTCCTACTCGCTCCCTACCCCGGCGCTACTAGTAAAACGCCGGGGAATAATCGCCGGTAAAAGCAGTATCTTTTGTAGTGTAATCACTTGAAGAAAAAATTAACAACTGGGGGCATAGTGTTCTTAATTGCAAGTATCTTCATATGAGGTGTATTGCACATATAATAAATCTCATAGTGCAGGATAAGGTAAAAGAGATGGGAAAATCAATTTCTCGAGTTCATTCGGCAGTGACATATGTTAGATAATCCCCTTTTCATATAAGAAACTTTAAGGAATGTATTGAGATTAAAAAGATTGAGATTAAGCGCATGTTGTGCCTTGATGTTGCCCTTAGGTCGAATTCTACATATCTTATGTTGGATACGGCGGAGAAATTTGAAAGAGATTTTAAAATATTTAATGATATGAATCCTTTCTTTAGGAGTGACTTAGAGGAAGGAATTTCCGATGATAATGATTGGGCTAATGTGAGGCGACTTATACAATTTTTAGAGCACTTTTATAATTTCACTTTGAAGGTATCAGGATATTTGTATGTGACTACTAATAATTTTTTGCCCGAGTTAGATGAAGTTGATTGTCTTTTAAAACAGTTGGAAAACAATGTTGATTCGAATTTAGCTTCAATGGCTTTTAAAATGAGAGACAAATATAACAAATATTAGGGAACTCTAGATAAGGTAAACAACAATCCGTTTCTTGCCATGATGCTAGATCTTAGGCATAAGATGAGATTTGTGGAGTTCGCTTTCTTAAGACAGTATGTATGATGATGAAGAATTGGCCGCAAGAAAGGTGAACTCTATCAAGGTGGTTGCTGTTGGGTTTTATAATGAGTACAAAAGAAAATCTGATCCAGTCACAACCACTTTATCCTTTTGTAACACTTCTAGTACTTCATCTACTTTTGGTTCGGAAAGTACAACTATTTATAAACAATCTTATAAGAGATATAAGAAAGTAGCTGGAGGTGGAGATTCTAAATCTGAATTGGATAAGTATTTGGCAGAAGAATGTGAGGATGAAGAAGAATTTCAAATTCTTGATTGGTGGAGGAAACATGAAATCAGATTTCCTATTCTTGCTCAAATGGCGAGAGATGTTTTGGTTGTCCCTATTTCAACCGTTGCTTCAGAATCATCATTTAGCACTGGCTGACGTATACTTAATCCATTTAGGAGCTCATTGACTCCTAAGCTAGTGCAAGCACTTGTGTGTGCATAAGATTGGCTACGGTCCGATATTCGACGAATTTGTGTGGAGGAAGATTTGGAACAACTTGATAGGATTGAGAATGGTAATCTACTAATCTTTAATATTGTAAACATCTATTCAAAATTTAATTTATTTACAACCTAACTTCTCGTTTTATTATACAACAGAGATGACAAAATGTGGAGGAATGGAACCCACAATTGTTGATCATTAAATTTGATACAGAAGAAATTAGGAAGTTTTGTGAGTATTTTCTTCTTTCTTTTATAACTTATAGTAAAGTTATGTTATTTAACTATTGGTATTGTATTTTCTAATCATTCATGTATTACATTTTCCTTGTACAAGGGTTCGTGGTTTGGAGGATTTTATCAATATGATTGGAGGTGGTTCATGTTGTGAGCCTATGAACTATGACTATGACTTTATTACGATAGTTTCTTACTCTTTTTGCTAACTTTTTTCAATTTGCTCACAATGAGTCTATGATAATGACTTTGTTATGCTAGTTTGCTAACTTTTGCTCACTCGCTTTACTATGCAGTACTGTTTTCTTTGCTACTTTGATCCTTTGTTTACAAGCCCTGAAGAGATGGATTATGTTTCTGAAGTTGCACACTATGATTCATTCATTTAATATTTTGTAGGAGTGACTATTGATGAATTAATCCTATCTGAGCTTATGTGTCATATGGATTGTAGCTTCTTAGCTACATTTTGTTCAGTTGGATTGTTGCTTCATAAGTGATGATGAAATGAATTATGTCTCTGAAGTTGCACATTAACTATGATTCATTAATTTAATGATTTATAGGAATATGAGCGATTAGTGATGAATTGAGCTTTATGTGTGAACTCATGTTGATTTTTGCTTTTTTGCTAGTTTGAGTCTTTGCATTCTTTGCTCCATTTTGCTACATTTTTTACTACATTTTGCTTGTTGCTTCTTTGCTACTCGGAG
The DNA here is from genome assembly GCA_017893485.1 of Hemerocallis citrina. Lineage (NCBI taxonomy): Eukaryota > Viridiplantae > Streptophyta > Magnoliopsida > Asparagales > Asphodelaceae > Hemerocallis > Hemerocallis citrina. The sequence goes on from JACEHZ010000171.1 coordinate 171,632, forward strand.
TCTTTGCTGCTTTGCTTTTTTTCTACTGAGTACTGATCCTAATTGCTTCACAAAATCACAGTATTTATTTGCTTCTTTACTTTGCTTATGTAGCATTTTGCTTCTCAAAATCTCAGTATTTATTTGCTTCTTTACTTCTTTACTGCTTTGTTACATTTTGCTTCTTTACTTTTTTACTACATTAGTGATGAATTAATCCTACCCTTTGAGTCTTTGCAAAAAATTGTAGCAAAAATGTATCAAAATGGAGCAAAAACTCAAAATAGCAAAGAAGCAATTGCTACATTTTGTTCAGTTGGATTGTTGCTTTGACTCTTTCGCTACTTCGAGTCTTTGCTGCATTGCTACATTGCTAATGAACCTTTGTTGATTTGCTTCTTTGCTACTTTGAGCCTTTGCAGACTTGCAGTCTCATTTTTTTTTTGCTTCTTTGCTACTTTGTACTCTTAACTTCTTTGCCTCTTTGATACTTTGTAGTAGCAATGATTACAGTTTCTCATTAATTATAAGTCAAGGAGAAATGGATTATGTTTATGATGTTGCACACTAACTATGATTCATTGATTCAATGATTTATAGGAATAGGAGCGATCAGTGATGAATTAATCCTATCTGAGCTTTATGTGTGAACTCATGTTGATTGTTGCTTTTTTGCTAGTTTGAGTCTTTGCATTCTTTGCTCCATTTTGCTACATTTTTTGGTACATTTTGCTTTTTGCTTTTTTGCTACTTGGAGTCTTTGCTGCTTTGCTTCTTTTCTACTGAGTATTGAGCCTGAGTGCTTCTCAAAATCTCAGTATTTATTTGCTTCTTTACTTCTTTGCTTATGTAGCATTTTGCTTATCAAAATCTTAGAATTTATTTGCTTCCTTGCTTCTTTACTTCTTTATTACATTTTGATTCTTTACTTCTTTGCTACATTAGTGATGAATTAATCTACACTTTGAGTCTTTGCTACAAATTGTAGCAAAAATGTATCAAAATGGAGCAAAAACTCAAAGTAGCAAAGAAGCAGTTGCTATATTTTGTTCAGTTGGATTTTTTGCTTTGACTCTTTTGCTACTTCTGTTGGCTGTGTTGCTCACTTTAAGAGCAAAACCAATCTCCTCCTTGCTTTTAGTCCCACATCGGCTGGAATATAAGCCTAGTGAATGGTTATATTACAATCCCTTTATTGTTCCTTTGTGGTCTTATGTGGGGAGCCCGTGGGCCACACGCGCACGTCATTGTCGCCGCCCGGCCCAGCTCGGCTCGGTTCGGTTCGGTTCGGCGCGCGTAATGGGCATGGGTGCGCGCCCACATCTGCGAGCGCCGAATGCCGATCCGATTTGCTCTTCGGGTTCAGGTTGAGGCCCAAAACTCCTTTTTGCTATTTTTTTTATTTCTCATTTATTTGATCTTTTGCCATCTTTTCCATGCACGTTTTTGCATAGGATCAGTAACGGTTCAGGACCTTACTGCCTATATATTCTGAACTTTGGTTTCTTTGCTGGTTACTGAAAAATACATTGCTTTAGAAAACTCTTGCTCTCATTTATTCCTCTCGTTCTGCTGCTCGCTTCGCAGGTCCAGTCTTCCGTCTTCCTTTTCAGTTCTGGGCAAGGCTAAGTTCAGGTCGCATCTCTCGACGTTGTGTGTGACAGCGAGAAGCCGGTGATATCGGGGATTTTACCACTAGGAGCATCTGAAAAAAGTCTGCACATAAGAACTCGGATCAGCTCTTAGGGCAGTGCGTTCAGCGCGACTTCCCCATAGGCCGGTAACTTTGTTCTAATTTATTTTATTTTATTATTTCGAGTTACAGAAAATCAAAGAATCAAGGAGCTTTATACAACATTCTAAGAGTTGATCAATATACAATATACCTTATTATTTGTTCCCGCTGTTCTAATATTTTGTTCATAAACTTTCTATTATTAGCAATCGTAAACTTGTTATTTTCAAGTGCACGCACTTCTGATCTTATTTTCTAAATAGAATTTCTAAATTACTTGGTGATAGTTTTTGTCTACATTTTTGTTCTGTCACTCTCCATTGAAATAAAACACACATCAGTCACATTTTTTATTATGTTAGTAAACTGCTAGATTTTGCCTTGAGAACAAAACAAATCTAGTTAGATAATTTATTTAGTCAACAGAATACATATATATACACATATTTTCTGTTTGTCTGTCAAGCAATATTGAGATTCATTTTCATAAAGTGTTGTTCATATTGCTTATAGATCACATACTTTGTTATTAACAAATTGCATAACTATAAATTCCCACATTATAGAATATCTGTAGCTTTAATATTCTTAAAGTATTGAAATATTGTTAATTACAATATTTGTTGGCACCAATATTTGTGTTATTAGATTCATTTTGATATTCTCAAAGCTTTAGAATACTTCTCACATTAAATTTGCTTTTATAAATTTACAATCATCAATTTGCTAGCATAATTAATTGTTAGTACATAATTCTTGTTATATTGTGAGTAGCATTATTGCTTACATAACAATATCAAGGCTATTACTCATTTGTGGTGCTAGATATTACTTTGGTATTCTTTAAACATTTAGATAAGAGGAATAGTTTATTGACCTTGCAAATTCCTTTAAAAAATCTAAAGTTCTAAAAAGTAAAGATAAATTTGGGAACAAGCCGAAAGGGTCCTTCTGTCAACCGGGTGTAAATAGTCCTAAGCGACACGGTATTTAAGCGTATTCGGACCACCGCTAGCTGGGAACCGGCCCCTACAGCTAACCCAAGTTAATCGAAACTTAATAAACTAAAGATTTATTAAGGTTGATTAGCAAGATCATTAAACTATTATTCTAGAGCCCCTAACGCCTTTATTGAGTAGCTACAACATTATTCTTGCAAACTCTAGACTGCTATACTAGTTACCATGACTGGAAAAGAAGAGACTGCTACTGCCAAGCCAGCCAAGTTTGATGGCACCCACTTCAAGAGGTGGCAGAGTTAGATAAAATTCTGGCTCACCACTTTAGGACTGCTTTCAGCAATTGATGGATCCACACCCATCACAACTGATTCTGACAATTTTGAGTCTGGCAAAGGAGTTCCCGAATCCCCTAGTTCCTCTCAAACTCCTAAGGAACCCTCTAGTTCCCAAAAACCTAAAACCTCTAAGGAAATAGACTTTCACTGTTTCCATCGAATTCTAAGCGCTTTATCTGATTCTCTTTATGATATATTCTTTGAATATAAGAACGCTAAAGAACTTTGGGATGCTCTGGAAGATGAATATGGTTGTGATGATGCTAGAATTGAAAGATTTAATTCTTCTGCTTTTAATAGGTATTTCATGGTAGATAACAAACCTATGAATGACCAAATTCATGAATTCCAAGAATATGTGAGGCATATTCAAGCTAAAGGAACAATATTTTCTACTGAGTATAAGATAGCTTGCTTGATAGATAAACTCTCTCCTTCTTGGTCTGATGTCAAGAAGGATCTCACTCATACTCAAGGTGAGCTTATCTTTGTCCAAGTCCTAAAGAAGATTAGAACAGAGGATCAACTTAGGCTAAGGTCTAACCCCAAGACTAAGTCTAAGGCAAAGGTAAACCTAGTAGAATCATCCCAAGGCAAACCCAAACCTAATAATCCTCACAAACCCAAGAAGAACTTCTTCAAGAAGAAGAACTTTCAGCCTCATCACCAGAATCACCAAAACCACCAAAACTGTCAACACCAGCAAAACCATAGAACTAGAAACTTCAGTCAGACTCAGGATCAACAGAAGTTTGTTTGGTGTGTGGAAGAACAAACCATTTATCCTTCAATTGTTTCCATAGGAAGAAGGAACCTATCAAGACTCTTTATAAGCGGAAAGGCCCTGCCAAACCAGAAGCCAACATGATTCTGAATGGATCTTCTAGTTCCTTCAGGTCTGTGACTTACCAACCTTCTGTTAATATTTCTTACCACTCTGATGACTGGTGGTTGGATTCTAGAGTTAATGTTCATGTTTCATTTGATCGCTCCTGTTCTTCAAACTATCAGGAATCATGTGGAGAAGGCATAACCCTAGGAGATGGCTCAACGGCACAGATTGTAGAAAGAGGAAGAATAAATCTGAAGATGACATCAGGGAAAAATCTGCCTCTTCATGATGTACTTCATGTGCCGTCAGTTAGGAGAAATTTAGTTAGTGGTTTCCTTCTTGTAGCATCAGGTTACAAGATTGTAATGGAAGCTAAAAAAGTTGTATTTTCTATGAATGAGCCCTTTGTTGGAAAATGATATGTAAATGATGGTCATTTTATTCTCAGTACTATAAATAAAATGTCAGATCTTTCTCCTGTTTTTTCCAATGTAGAATCTTCCAATGTTTAGCATGGTAGACTAGGTCATGTGAATCTGGGTTCTCTTAGAAGGATGATGAACTTAGATCTTATTCCCAAGTCTCCTGTAGATAATAAACACAAATGTGAGATTTGTGTTCAAGCCAAACATTCTAAACTACCTTTCAAATCTGTAGAAAGAAATTCTGATCCTCTAGAACTAGTTCATAGGGAAGTTTGTGACTCAAATAGGATTTTGACCCGAGGCGGTAGGAAATACTTTGTCACTTTTATAGATGATTGTTCAAAGTATTGCTATACCTACCTTCTCAAAACCAAAGATGAAGTTCTAGATAGATTTAAGATTTATAAATCCGAAGCTGAGAACCAATTAGAGAAAAAGATTAAGATCCTTAGATTTGATCGTGGCGGAGAGTATACCTCAAACGAAATGACTAACTTCTGTGAAGAACATAGAATAATTCATGAGGTGACTGCTCCTTACTCACCACAGTTCAACGAAGTTGCTGAAAGAAAGAATCGAACTCTGTTAGACATGGTAAATGTCATGCTTCTCAGCTCAGGTGCTCCTGTTAACTTGTGGGGAGAAGCCTTATTGACAACCTGTTACATCCTAAATTGGATCCCTAGTAAATCTAAGGATAAGACTCCATATGAATTATGGAAAGGTAGAACTCCTAGAGTCCATTATCTCAAAGTTTGGGGATGTCTAGCAAAAGTAGGAATCCCTGAACCTAAAAAGAGAAAGATTGGACCTAAGACTGTAGATGCTGTGTTCATAGGATATGCCTTAGATAGCAATGCCAATAGATTTCTAGTGACTTATTCTGAAGTAAATGTAATCTCTAACAATACCATTATAGAAGCTAGAGATGCAGTTTACTTTGAGAATATATTCCCTTTTAAAGATAGAATTTCTTCCAACCCCTCCAGTTCTTCCCTTGCTCCTTCTACCAGTTCCCATTCTCAACCTTCTAGTTCTCAACCTGATCAAGACTCAGAACCTAGAAGAAGTAAAAGATGAAGGATTGAAAGGAATTTAGGGGAAGGTTTCTTCACTTATTTGATAGAGAGTGATCCCTCAACTTACGAAGAAGCAATATCTTCTCCTGATGCTCCTTTATGGAAAGAAGCCAACAACAATGAGTACAACTCCATTATGGAGAACAGTACTTGGTATTTAGCAGACCTACCTTTAGGTAGTAAACCCATAGGTTGCAAGTGGATCTTCAAAAGGAAATATAGAGCTGACGGTTCCATAGAGGAATACAAAGCTAGATTAGTAGCCAAAGGTTTCACCCAGAAAAAGGGATTAGATTATTTTGACACCTACTCTCCTGTAGCTAGGATAGCCTATATTAGAACTCTTCTAGCTTTAGCATCCATTTATGACTTACTAATTCATCAAATAGATGTAAAGACAGCCTTTTTGAATGGAGACCTAGAGGAAGAGATCTACATGGAGCAACCTGAAGGTTTTATTGCTAAAGGTCAACAAAAGAAAGTTTGCAGATTAGTAAAATCACTTTATGACCTAAAGCAAGCTCCCAAGCAATGGCACAGCAAATTTGATAAAGTGATTTTAGAATATGGTTTCTTACCAAATGAGTATGATAAATGTATATACTCTAAAAATATTGATGGTAGTTGTGTCATTTTATGCTTGTATGTAGATGACATCCTCATTTTAAGATCAACACTTGAGTTGATAAATAATACTAAAGATTATTTATCTAGCAAGTTTAATATGAAAGACCTAGGTGAAGCCAACCTGATTCTAGGAATGCAAGTATCCAAATCCAAAAAGGGTTATACTCTCTCCTTAGCACATTCTATTGAGAAAATGTTAAGGAAATTTGAGTACTTTGATAAGGAACCTGCTCCTACTCCTTTTAACAGTAATATCATTCTCAAGAAGAATGAAGGTTTACCTGTAGAACAACATAGATACTCTAGATGATAGGTTCTCTTATGTATATAACAAATAGGATCAGACCTGATATTGCATTTGCTGTTGGGAGACTTAGTAGATATACTAGTAACCCAAACCGGTTACATTGGTTAGCATTAGAAAGAGTATTTAGATATCTTAAGGGTACTATAGATTATAAACTTCATTATTCTAGACACCCTGATATCATAGAAGGTTATTCAGATGCAAACTAGGTAACTGACTCACATGATGTGAAATCCACAACTGGATATGTTTTTACCCTAGGAGGACCTGCAATCTCCTAGGGTTCTTGTAAACAAACTATCATAGCTAGAAGTACTATGGACTCTGAAATGATAGCTTTGGACACTCCTTGTACAGAAGCTGAATGACTTAGAAATTTGATTATGCATATACCTGTTGCTAATATTCCGGTTCCTGCTATTTCTATAAACTGTGATAATAAATCTGTTATAGAACTACTAAAGCATGATTCTGTGAATGCTAAGATGAACAGGCACCTGCAGCTGCGCTTCAAGTTAATCAAGAGCCTATTAGGAAAATATGTGGTTCTTGACTATATAAAGTCAGAAAAGAACCTTGCAGACCACTTGACAAAGGGTGTCTAGGGCTTTGATCCTAGAATCATCGAGGGGGATGGGGTTAAACCCATAAGTAAGTCACCAGCAGTGGCAACCCAACCGAGTCTGACTGGAGATCCCAAGAAGCCGGTTCAATGGGTAGAAATAAGCTGGACTTCGGTGACTATTATGGAACACTGACTTAGAGATTAAATTCTCATAAACTAATGCCCAGGTGGTTGTATGAGGTTGTATAATGATATCCCATCCCTATGGTGACAGTGTTCCGGTATGATCTGGTGAGGATGAGTTTTAAACTCTTAATAGGTCCAAGCATTATTATGTAGGGTTGACTCCGATCACTAACCCTTTGAAGACTTACCTATATGAGAGGTCGTGAAGGCCGCGACTATGGGACAGGGCGATCCCAGACAACTCTCATGAATATGGAAAAAGTGCGCATGGCCATTCAAAAGCGCCACCCGATAGACCCAAGAACCTCTAGCGTACTATGTGTGCTATTTTCTGAATCTGGTTCAAGAAGTCTGATTCAAGGCATAGTCCATCAAGCACTTCTTCAGACAAAGACAATAGTCACTACGTGAGATTCAAGGCTGTAGTCTATCTCATTTATGCATAGTGTACTCTTGCCCAGAACTTTTCCATCATTATTCTTTTGTTATCTCTGTCTTCGGATCTTGGTTTTGGGGGGAGATTGTTGGCTGTGTTGCTCACTTTAAGAGCAAAACCAATCTCCTCCTTGCTTTTAGTCCCACATCGGCTGGAATATAAGCCTAGTGAATGGTAATATTACAATCCCTCTATTGTTCCTTTGTGGTCTTTTGTGGGGAGCCTGTGGGCCATACGCGCACGCCGCTGCCGCCGCCCGGCTCGGCTCGGCTCAGTTCGGTTCGGTTTGGCGCGCGTAACGGGCACGGGTGCGCGCCCACATCTGCTGGCGCCGAATGCTGATCCGATTTGCTCTTCAGGTTCGGGTTGAGGCCCAAAATTCCTTTTTGCTATTTGTTTTATTTCTCATTTATTTGACTATTTCCCTTCGGATTTGCTGCGAACGTTGGATCAGTTGTTTAAGATCCGAAATTTTTGCCATCTTTTCTGTGCACATTTTTGCGTGGGATCAGCAACGGTTCAGGACCTTGCTGCCTATATATTCCGATATTTTGTCTCTTTATTGGTTACTGAAAAACACATTGCTTCAGAAAACTCTTGCTCTCGTTTATTCCTCTCGTTCTGCTGCTCGCTTCGCAGGTCCGGTCTTCCGTCTTCCTCTTCGGTTCTGAGCAAGGCTAAGTTCGGGTCGCATCTCTTGACGTTGTGTGCGATAGCGAGAAGTCGGTGTTACCGGGGGTTTTACCACTAGGAGCATCTGAGAAAAGTCTGCACATAAGACCTCGGATCAACTCTTAGGACAGTGCGTTCAGCGCGACTTCCCGGTAGGCCGGTAACTTTATTCTAATTTTTTTTATTTTATTATTTCGAGTTGCAGAAAATCAAAGAATCAAGGAGCTTTATACAACAACTTCGAGTCTTTGCTGCTTTGCTACATTGCTACTGAACCTTTGCTGCTTTTCTGCTTTGCTTCTTTGCTAATTTGAGCCTTTTACATACTTGCAGTCTCATTATTCTTTGCTTCTTAGCTACATTGTTGCAATCTCGGTATTATTCTTTGTTGATTGTTGCTTTTTTGCTATTTTAAGCCTTTTGCATTCTTTGCTCCATTTTGCTACATTTTGCTTGTTTCTTCTTTGCTACTTGGAGTCTTTGCTACTTGGTTCTTATAGTTTCCAACATTGGATGATGTTGAGATGGTTGTTGCTTTTGCAGGTATGGGATCAAAAGTATACATGTATATGATTTGGTTCTGTGTATTTGATTTTTTGTGTTTAGTTTCTAAATTTGTGCACATCAGCTGCTTGATAAGAAGCAACACTCACTAGCAACTAAAATTGTTTTCCTTTGTTAATCCCAGTTTCAGTTGCTACATTTTTCACTACTTCACTGCTTCAGGTCATGTTTGAGACATTTTTCACTATTTCACTGCTTCAAGTCATGTTTGCTACATTTTCACGGCTTGTTAATTCACTCCTTCAGGTCATCTTTACTCTTTTCTACATTTTTACTACTTTTTTGCTATAGTTTCAAGTCATGTTTCACTGCTTCACTTTGCTACATTTTGCTTCATTTGCAGTCTGCTAATTGTTTTAATGCTTGGGATGATGATTGATGAGGCCTCCAAACTGCAAAAGTAGAATGTAAACTTGTAAATTGTAAACTTGAAATTTTAAATTGTAAATTGTAAGCTTCTATTGTAAATCACTAAATTGTAAACTTGTATTTTTTCTCAAATTTCCACTAAAAAATGTAAACATTTTGAAGTTCGGTTATACGGTTATTAACCATACCGAACCGATACATTTCGGTTCGGTTAAAACCGAAATCTTTCAATTTCGGTTCGAGTTTCGGTTTCAGTTTTACCAAACCGAAAAGTTCGATTGGTTCGGTTTTCATCGGTTCGGTTCGGTTTTGAACCGATGAACACCCCTAATTATAATATTAGAGATGTTGTATTTGAGTTTCAATTTACTCAGTTTTTATCACTTTTTAGATTGATCGAGTGACTAATATGGAATTAACTAATTGTAGGGGGATTGATATAGAATTTCAATATTTGTTGGGAATTTGTGTGGAAAAAACTCTTGCTTCTTTGCAAATAACCCCTTCTCATGTAGTTATTAGCACTAAGTAAACAACTATGGCGACTGAAACTAAATATTCTTCAATTGCAACTAAAAAAAATGATAACAAAATAAATCAAAAATACAATTGTCAACTGCATTAAATGTTTTAAGGCAGTGCATTCACTACAAGAAAATAGTTTTACACCGGCGTTTCTACTCCGGCATTTTGGTAGAAATGCCGCTGTAGAAACCAGGTAATTTGGTAGGGAAAAAAATTACAGCTCTACACCGGCGTATGTGAAAAACGCCGGTGTATGTACGTATACACCGGTGTTTTCGAGTTAAAACGCTGGTGTATGAGAAGGATAAGTGAAATACTCCAGTTTCTATCGCTCTCATTTCCTTTATTCCCCCCTTTCCCCCAATTTTTCACTCTCTCTCTCCATCTCCCTCCTTCCCAATCGGAAACCCCCATCCCTTCCCCCGCCCCCCTCTTCCGACGTTGCCGCCCCCTCCCCCGCTGTCGGCGGTTCCCCCATCGCCGCCCCCTCCTCCGGCGTCGCCCTTCCCCCATCGTTGTCCCATCGCCACCCCCCCTACCCGCCGTCGGCCCTTCCCCCATCGCCGCCCCGTCCTCCGCCGTCGACCCTTCCCCCCATCGCCGCCCCATCGCCGCGCCCCTCCCCCGCCATCGCCCCAATCGAGCCCCCTTCTCCACTTATAGGGTTTTACCTTCTCTTTCGTCGTAGGGTTAGGGTTTCTTCTCTCGCCATGGGAAAACCCGGTCGAGGCCGGCGGTCGACCCGATCGCCGTCCGGTTCTGGCTCATCTTCCCGCTCTCGCTGAAGCTCCGATTCGGAGTTGCGCTCGCGCTCCCGATCGCACTCCAAGTCGTTCACTTCGTCATCTTCGCCTTCTCGAAGCGGCAGCTCTCTTAGCCGCTCCCCCCGCCCTAGCGTCGAAGGTAATCTTCAAATTCTTACGAAATTTGAAATTTTTTGCTTGGTAGATGTAATTGATGTGTTTGTTATGTAATTAAGGAATGTGGTGCGATTTGGATAGAATAGAACTGGATAGTTTAGGAATTTAGGGGTAATTTCTAGAAAATGTATGCAATATTGTAATTTACAATAGAAGCATGTAGAATTTGGAGGGAGAGGGGGGACACAATCAGTATTAGCTAAAAAATTACTTTTTTTGTTGTTGAAAGAGATGGTGTCGTGGTTATATAGAATGGTGTGGGCATTTGTGTGAAAGCTTAATGGGTGATTAATTCTGAAAAAAAAAGAACACAATTTTAGTCGTGGGTTCATATGTTTGTCAGTGATTAGTTATTCGTATGTATCCGCCCTTATTTTTTTTGGGTGCAACTTTGTGGATATTGCTTGAGGATAGAACTTTCCCTATATATAGACAATGATTACTCACTTTATTTTTCCCAATCGAAACCTTACTGTTTCAGGAGCTTATGGTATGATAAATCATCATGCAGTGGTCAAACAATTTCTTGTAGGATATTGTGATTCAATAATATGTATTCTTGATTACAATTGTTCATGTCAGGCATACATAGATATTTTGACACTATCTGTTGTGTATTCCTTACTTGAACATTTATAGGAAGATGCTTTCTTGAGTTCATGATAATGTATTATGTTTTAGAGTGCGTAATTTTTTAGTAGAAGTTTAATGACTCTAGGGATTTTATTGTTTATGCAAATTCTTGGCAAGTAAAATTGAAGTTAGACTTCAATCGACAAGCATAAAGTTCAATATTGTTTTATGTATAAATTTTGGCAGCTAGTACTGATTGCAGCTCCTTTTCTTTGTGAAGTAAGTTGGGGGTTCATTTCATTATTACATCAAATATATGTACATTTCATGCTTTCAGCGACTAGTGGGTATTTCGGACATGATCTACTACCAAACTGACATGGAGTTTTTTTTATCCTAATCTGACATGGAGTTTTTAAATCTAGTATATAAGTGCAGCAAATGGGAGTAGGAAGAATTTGGTATTTTGTCTCTACTGCAAATAATTTTCAACTCTTTTGGTGGTTATCATATATACTGTCTGTAGGTTTTTGATCTACTGGATATTTCTTTTTATATGTAAATTATAAGTGAGTATAGCTTTAGTCATGTAATTGTCTGAAATTGACGGATATCTAGCTATCCCAGGAACTTGCTCATATAAGTAGGTGATATACTATATCTAAAATTGAACTCCTGAGTAGTTTGTGAAAATGAAGGCAACTAGTTTTTGTAATTGAGAACTGGGTTTTAAAATGAGAATGTTCTTTCTCATTGGTTTTAAGTGATGATGAGATGGATTATGTAACTGAAGTTGCATACTATGATTTACAGAGGAGTGACTAGTCATGAAATAATTCTGTTTGAACTTATATTGTGGTTTCAATTGACAGTTATCTCATGAGTATTATAAAAGTATAAGTTTCATCTCAGTTAGTATCTTGTTTGCCTGAATTTGACAGTAAAAATAATCTTTTTCACTCTTTGTAACTCAATACTTTCAACTCCATATTTTGGTTATGAATATGGTGAGATCACATTATTATGTTTATGAGCAGATTACAATTTGATGATATTATACTATTATGCTTCATTCATATTTTATTGGGGCTCTTTTAGTTTTGCAATTGGTTTTGATTGCCAGAGTGTTCAAGGTTTTTTTTTTTTTAAATTTTAATTAATTTTAAAAAAAAAAAAATATATATATATATATATAACTACCCCGGTGTTTTTACAAGCACCGGGGTAGTTTTCAGCAAAAAATGGTAGTCTATACCGTCATTTTAAAAACGCCGGTGTAGGTGATGGCCGAGAACAGTACTTCCAAATGAAACCACCCTTTCAGTGGCGTTTTTCAACCGCCGGTGTAGTTTTAACCTATACCGGTGTTCGTATCAAACGCCGGTGAATGTCCCTAAGTTACAGCGACACACGATTCAGCGACACTTGCACCGGCAATTTATAAAACACCGGTGGTATCTACAACGGGGTTTTAAAACGCAGGTAAATGTGCAAAAAAATGCCGGTAAAGACTGTTAGTCTTGTAGTGATTGGAGACATATAGATCATGGACAAAATAAACAAAAATCAGTCAGAACTTTATTTTATATTTATCCCTAATTAATGTGACTGTGACTATTATATATAGTAATTAAATATAGGGCTAAATTGCAAAAAATCTCAATCAACTATGACTCTCTTTCCATTATCAAAAAAAAACTATGACACTCTTTCAACAACCCACGCTAAAAAAAATTGATGCAAAAAACCACCGTCAACTATGTTTTCAGCAAAGGGGTGGGTGAAGTTAAAAAAAAAATAGTGTTGAAAACATAGTTAACAGCGATTTTTTGCACCAAAAGAAGTTTAGTGTGGTATTTTGAAAAAGGATCATATCTGAGTTAGTAATATAGAGTAACATTTTGGGAAAAAATTCACAACACCCCCCCCCCCCCCTTCTTTTTGTGCGAGGGTCACCCTACTCCAGGCTAATGCCATCAATTTTTTGTCTGAAATGACCAATTTATCCTTGTATATTTCAGTAGGGTTTTCTTTATATATATACTAGACTTGCTCGTGGGCACGTGCCTATGACACGTCTTCGGAACGATACATCTTATGAAAGTCTTGTAAACAGTAAAACAACAATTATGTAGCTCAAGTTTGAATAGTAAAACAATAATTAGTTGTAAATAAAAGTCCATGTTTCCATTAGTATATGTTGAAAAATAATTATAAATGGGGGTGTAAAATCTAACTTTTTAGAACTTTGGGTATGAAAAATGATGAAATTTAATTGTTTATGAGATATTTGTTATTTTCAATGTAACATGAGCAATAAAAAATGCAGAAAAAAATCTGAAAATTTATAAAACCTGAAATCTGAAAATATAAATTTCTGAGTAAATAGAGAGAAAGAGAGAGAGAGAGAGAGAGAGAGAGAGAGAGAGAGAGATAAATAAATAAATAAAGGAGTTGTTTTGAGGGGATTTGAATTTGAGTTTTGGGAGAACTTTTGGGCAGAAAAATTTATTTTGTGAGGTTAGATCTGGACCATTGATTTCAAACATATTGAATGAAAGCCACTTGATCGCTTTCTTTGAGTTTTATTATTATTATTATTATTATTATTATTATTATTCTTATTATTATTATTATTATCACACACACACACACACACACACACACAGACACACACACACACACACAGATATATATATATATATATATATATATATATATATATATATATATATATATATATATATATATAGAGAGAGAGAGAGAGAGAGAGAGAGAGAGAGAGAATAAAATAAATAAATGAGTTATCTTTTTGGAGGGAAGGGGGAGGAGGGGATTTGAATTTGAGTTTAGGGGGGAAACTTTTTTTTGGGGGGGGGGGGGGGGGGGGGGGGTGTAGGGGATGCGTTTTGTGAGGTTAGATCTGGGCCTTTGATTTTGGGGGAATTGAAGGAAAGCCACTTGATAGCTTTCTTTGTGTTTTCTTATATACTAGATTTGCCCGTGGCCACGTGCCTACGACACGTCTTCAGAACGATACAGCATATGAAAAGTCTTGTAAACTGTAAATCAACAATTATGTAGCTGAAGTTTGAATAGTATGACAATAATTAGTTGTAAATAAAAGTCCATGTTTCCATTAGTATATGGTGAAAAATAATTATAAATTGGAATATAAAAGTCCATGTTTCCATATATATATCCATTAGTATATGGTGAAAAGTAATTATAAATTAAGGTATAAAAGTCCATGTTTCCATATATATATATAGAGAGAGAGAGAGAGAGAGAGAGAGAGAGAGGGAGAGAGAGAGAGAGAATTAAATAAATAAATGACTTTTTTTGGAGGTGGATTTGAATTTGAGTTTTGGGGAAAAACTTTTGGGGGGGAAATGTGTTTTGTGATGTTAGATTTGGGTCGTTGATTTGGGAGGGGGGGTGGGGATTGAAGGAGAGCCACTTGATAGCTTTCTTTGTGTTTTATTTTATTTTATTTTATATATATATATTTATATATATATATATATATATATATACATGGGAAATGCTCCATTGAAAACGGATTTGTTTCCACGGGTTGGAAAACACGAATCTGAGCCATTGGATCGCTCATGATCGCGATCAGCGGCTCAGATCGAGCCCGCCCATCACCCTATATGACTTAAGTATCGGAGGGTTATTTTGAGAATTTCGTCCCAAATAACTCTTCACCTGATTTGATCTGAAAAAAATGATATAACCTAAGCCGTTGTTGGGAACAACGGCCTAGGTTATAAAAATTTGAATCATAGACCACTGTTTGGAACAATGGCCTTGTTCTCAATATATATTGAGAACAAGGTCGTTGTTCCAAACAGTGGTCTATGATTCAAATTTTTATAACCTAGGCCGTTGTTCCCAACAACGGCCTAGGTTATATCAATTTTTTTAAAATCAGTGAGGCGAAGAGTTATTTGGGACGAAATTCCCTAAATAACCCTCCGCTCAACAATTGAAACGGGTGATGGGGGCTCGATCTGAGCCGCTGATCGCGATCATGAGCGATCCAATGGCTCAGATTCGTATTTTCCAACCCGTTAAAACTAGACCCGTTTTCAATGGAGCATTTTCCTATATATATATATATATATATATATATATATATATTGAGAAAAGTGAGTCGCATATAGAGTATGAGGAAATTTTCCTCATACAAAGTGATTATACTCACTTGGTGGGGCTATTATGGAAGATCCACTCCGTCCATCATGTTTTTCATGCTAATGGATGTATGTATAGAAAAAATCAAGTGGTTTGGAGGTCATTCACCCATGCATCATGTGGTTGAACAATGAACGATTTTAACATTAATATAAATCGAACCACAAATTAGACCCACATGATGCATGGGTAAATGACCTCCAAACAACTTGATTTTTTCTACACTTATATCTATTAGCATGATAAACATGATGGACGGAGTGGATCTTCCATAATGGCCCTACCAAGTGAGTATAATGACTTTGTATGAGGAAATTTCCTCATACAAATATGAGGCTCACATTACTCATATATATATATATATATATATATATATATATATATATATATATATATATATATATATATATATATATATTGCACTTCAAATTTGTAGACTTATTAGAAAATATTCTCTCTCTCTCTCTTCAACAATTTTGTTAAACTTAATATATTTAAGTCTCTCTAATATCTAATTAACTGATTAGGAATGTTTTATGTAATAAAAAACTACCAAATAAATTAATTTATAGAGCCACAATAACTAAAGAACTATAGTAGGGCGATCCGCAAAAAAACAAATACGGTAGGATAATATTGTTAGGAAAACTGGGGATCTTGTTGAGTTTTCGACACAATCAACACAAATCACCATGCAAAACTAGATCGCACTAATCACACAAGAATTTTTCCGGTTAGGACTTTCGCCTTAATCCGGGGGAGGAATAACCAAAATATTGTTTCAATTAGAGAAGATACAAGAATATTACAATTCTCACCACGACTCTATCTCATGCCTAACTGGAACTTGGTTGCTGCTTACAATTGAGAAACTCTTTCACCCTCTCATATAAAGTACTCTCTTTTTCTATTCGGCACTTAATAGAATCATATTGTTCTAGGGGACCGTTTACATTGTATTTATAGATCTAGAGAAACCCTAGTTTAGATATCTTGATACAATAGTCATTCGATGTATACTGAAGAGATAAACATACAATTAGAGTTGTACAATCTAATCAGAAGACAAAGTGAGCTTCAATCTAATCAACAACCCCGCACCCAAAAAATTCATTAGCGCTGCGGACGACCGACCGCAACTCCCAGACCATTGACCCAAGAAGGTGATAGTCGACCGCACAGTCGACCGTCCCTTCTTTGTTGGTTGCTACTGCTGCTGACTGTTTTCCTTCTTTTCGATCCTTCGCTTCGAACCCTCTACTTGTATCACCGTTTTCTCTTTACACCGAACAAGTATGCAAGACACAATAAATATGCAAATTGGTGAAAACTAGGTAGGATTTAGTGAAATATATTTACCCAATATTTTATATATGACAAGTACACATAACAAACTAGAAAAATATTCCATACTTGCACATTGTAGGTTTCCTTTTTAAAAAAAATTGACATTTGTAAAATTGTCATATGTGCACAAATAATCTTTATAAAGTATTAACTTTGAATTTGGGAAGATGGAAAAGCTTAGATGATAAGAAGAAGATGATAGAGTAGGTTATAAGAAGAGCGGGAGATTTCGGGATTTGGATATTTGGTCCTAGAGTTGGAGTTTTGAGATTTTCAGATGTGGGTTTTACGGTTGGAAGCCATTAGCCTTTTGTTTTTGTTTTAATTGTGAGGATGTTATTGGTAGAATGGAGGGATAATTTTGGGTTTTTAGTGTTTTTTGGTCCACTCAGCAAGAGTCAACTATTGTCAAGGCTGAGTCAGATAAGGAAGAAGAGAGCTAACGGAGAAACTTGATCGGTGAGGAAGAACATTGTAGTATAGGTATTTTTTATGTCTAGGTCAAACGTGAGGGGAGTTTATATATTTTACCTAATAAGTGAAGATGCAAACAGTTGTAAATAGATACAAACAAACTTGCAAAAAAAATTTAAGTTACAACTACTTTATCGAATTTAGAATTTCAAACATAATGGAAATCACTCCCCAAGAGGAAGTCTACAAGTCGAAATGCAAGTTTGCCACTTATAACTGCTTGCAATAAACAATAATGAATGACTAGAACCACCTATGGAGTAGCAGCTACCGCAATATCCCTGTGGATAGATAGGAATGATATCTGTTTTCGTAACATTAATTGCAAAGTTCAAGTGTTACTCAATAAAGCGATGTTTCTTATTATTGCTTGGACAGGTCAAACATGGAATCGTAAGAAACTGCGTCTGGAGGGAGCAGAGTAGCTCGGAGGGTGGGAGTGGGTCTCTCCTAGCTTTAACCAGTTTGGGGGCAGTTTAGCAGGGAGGACTACATTGGATCGGACCAGCGGGTTAGCTTGCAGGTGGCTTTTGCAGGGATGTCAGCATACATGTCTCAGATGAGGATTATGTACCTTTGGGTTGTTTTGGATGATTTTGCTGCAGTATGATGATTTGGTCTTGTAATGGATAATATGTGATGTTTAGAGTCGAGTACTAGAGTGAACTCTTCTGTAATTTTTTGTTTCTTTAATTTTACATTAATGAAACAGGTGACCATAACGGTCACTTTTATTTTAAAAAAAAGAACCACCTATGGCAAGAACATAAAGGCGATGACTTACTACATAAATCTAAGATTTCCCAGGGACGAATATATGAGAGCATCCACAGTGGTGTTTCTCATTTTCTATAATATGGCATCTACAGTAATAGCAAATAGGGAGCGATCGTGCAGTGGTCATTTGCTATATCTTTCTCATTTACACGAGAGACGGGATATGATATCCCGTCTCTCTTTTTTTATTTTAAAAAAAGCGTGAGACGGTATATGATGTACCGTTTGTCAACTTTTAGAAATTAACTAAAAAATTAATTACTTATTAACTATTAAACCTAATTAATTAACTAAATTAAATAATATAATAATAACTAAACTTAATTAAACAAATAACTAAACCTAATTATTATACCTAACCCACCTAATTAAGAGCATCCACCGTTGACTATTTGACTTTTTGGGCACAGACGGGGAATCATTTCCCGTCTGACCCTTTTCATATATATTTTTTTTTTCGGACCAATCAGGGACGTTCATTTAAAAAAAAAATTAAATAAATAAATAAAATGGCACAGACGGGATATCATTCCCCGTCTGACCCTTTTCTAAAAAAAATAATAATAAAATATTACAGACGGGATATCATTCCCTGTCTGACCCTTTTCTAAAAAAAATAATAATAAAATATTACAGACGGGATATCATTCCCCATCTGTATACAATAAACTATATTAAAATTTGTGAGACGGGGAATCATTCCCCGTCCTCTATAATTTGAGAATTCTCAAATCGTTTCTCATATTTGAGAAACAGAATTGATACGTTTGCTAAAAAATTGCAAATATGAGAAATTTAGCAAACCATTGCAGCGCTCGTTTTCTAAAAAAAATGGCAAAATGAGAAATTTAGCAAACCATTGTGGATGCTCTGAAGAACTCATCCTTTGCAAGTGACAATTCCAACGGTACTCTTGGCGTTATTCACCGGACTCAGCCGAACATCACCAAAATGCCTTCCAAATCCTGATTCACTCCTCTCATGAACGAAGGTGTTAGGTCATAGGTGTGTGGTGTGGCACCAAAATTAAAGCTGATTAAAATCCAGATTGTCCCCGCTACCCGACAAAAACCCCCACACTCTCACTATCCCCCAGGAACAGCTTAACACCTCCACGTGTCAATCTGTGGCACAAGCAACCCAGCAAGAGCTTACCATAGACTGCCACGTATGCAGTCTATATTAACCTTACGTGAAATTTGGTGTTAGATAGAAACATGCAAGAACTGGTGACGATTCTCTTGTCTTCCATGTAGAGAGAGAGAGAGAGAGAGAGAAGTTTAGGGTTTGGCATGCTGTGGCTGTGGTGGAGAGAACGAGGGTATGCGAAGGGGGGGCATTAAAATAGCAACACGTTCCACTAAATGAATTCAGTAGGGCATAGGATCCACTCCTTGTGTGTGGTGGTGGGACCTTCCAACAATCCAACAAGGAGGTTAAAGTGAAAGGTCTCTCAGGAGGTGGTGGTGGGGATGACAAACATGAAGTGTGGACTATGTTACGGAAATGACATACATATTTAATAACACTTGTATATTATATATTATATATATTATATGTGTATGCTAAAGGAAGAAGATTGTTAGTTGGTAGAAGGTGATCTAGGTTACCATGCATGTTTGCTTTGAAAGGTGACATTAGATTAGCTTACAACTTGCTAGTACTAAGGTACTACACCCTCCTCTGTTCTAAAATATAAGTTATTCTAATTTTTATTTGTTCTACAATATAAATCACTATAGATTTTTAAGATAAATATCTTGCAAGTTATATATGTTTTATCATTCTTAAAGCTTCTTTAAAAATACGAATAGTAGATAAGGATAAAATTGAAAATACCTTCGAAAATTATAGAGAATCGAAGGATAAATATGACATGTAACAATAGCTAGCTCATTTATTAATTAGCTAAACATATTTAATAACCAAGAAAGTATACTACAGAAAGGCAAAATTTTAAAAAATTATACAAAACTTTTGGCGAGTTTTAAAAAATTGCACTAAAGTTTTTTTTTTTTTTTTAAAGACACAATATTTAAATAAGGTACACTGGATTAGTTAGGGTTAGAGTTAGGGTTAGGCTGGGTTGGGTTAGGGTAGGGTTCAAAAAAATTATTTTCATCTTTCATTTGTATTTAAAAAAACCACACTCATCATTTATTTGTGTTTAAAAAAAACATCACTTAACTAATTAAATATTTAAATAAACCTCCCGAACTAATCCTAACCCTAACCCTAACTCTAAGCCTAACTAATCCAGTGGACATTATTTAAACATTGTGTTTTTTTTTTTTTTAACTTTAGTATAATATTTTTAAACTGACAAAAAAATTTGTATAGTTTTTTAAATTTTTGTCACTATAGAAATCTAGAATAACTTATTAGGTTAAACTTTCTCAAAAAAACTTACATTAGTTTAAAATTGAGCGAGTACTAGCTAAATTAATATTCTAAGTGGTACAAATCTTGTCTGTACTCAATAATATGCATATTCTGACTAGTTCCACCAATAGCATGCCTTACATTGCACGTGCTGTGCAATGTATGTACTGAATACTGAATCCAAAAAAACCCTGAATGCTGAATCCAATCACTTCATCCTTTATCATTTCCCATCACCAAAGGGAAAAAACATACCCTTTTTCGAGAAAGGACTGGTCCTCATTCCAACGAACTTCATAAAAGGCTTGTAGAATCTCTGTCATCTCATCAAAATTTTGCGAGGCAAGAAAATACACAAATTAATTTAAATATAGACTAAATTTTAAAAAATCACACTAAATTTTAGATCAGTTTAAAAAAATCATACTAAGTCTTTTTTTTATTAAAAATAACACAAAATTTTAAAAAATTTCACTGGGTTAGGTAGGAATAGGGCTAGGGTTAGGATTAGGTTTAGAATTGAGTTAGGGTAGGGTTTAAAAAAACAACTTTCATCTTTTATTTGTGTTTAAAAAAATCACATTCATTTTTCATTTGTGTTTAAAAAAATATTACGTAACTAAACAGATGTATAAATAAACCTCTCCGAACTAATCCTAACCCTAACCCTAACCTTAACTAATGTAGTGGAGTTTTTTAAAATTTTGTGTCCTTGTTTTATTATATAAAAAAAACTTAAGTGCGATTTTTTTAAACTGGCCCAAAACTTAACATGATTTTTTAAATTTTATTTAGCCTTAAACAAATTAATAGAGTAGAATCAATACAAATCAATCTATTCCACCTTTTCTTCAAAAAAAAATATATTTACAAATCAATCTATTAAGCATCTAATGAGATGTGGCTGGTTAAAGCTATAAACAAAAAATGGACGCAACCAAACATATAACAGCTGCACTATATAACCAGAAAGAAAATAAAAAGTTCAATGTTATTCCTCCAGAAGGAAGCCCGTGTTCCATCATAGTTATATCAATTGAAATCATAATGCGAAAAGTCTAACTTGATCATATTGTGAATAGATTCATTTCCTACTTACCGTCACAGCATCGTTCGGATAAATACTTATTCCTTCTGTCCACTTATTTTTACGGTCATTTTATAAGTTATGGAATATCTTGCCTGCCGTTGCCAATTTCTCCTACTGTTGTACTTGTTGTTTCCATAAGAGGATTTTTTTTTTTTTTTTTTTGAAGAAATGGTTGAGTCTGGCCACCCTGTTTCATTAATAAGGAATTAATAAAACAAACTCAGAGTATTAAGCCCACTACAAAGTCCTATAATCAAAATAAAAGTACATAAACTCCACCTCAAATATAGTCCGTGGGACAAAAGAAACATAGAGTAGGCACAAAGAAATACATCATATCCCCCTAACAAACCCTGAGGGGTGGGTATCTATGATCAGAGTAGGCCGTGCTGGCTACCAATCGATCGTCGGCCCGATCTCGATCTCCTCATCATCAAACTCCTTAACCTGGAATACGCTCGCAATCCTTTCCCTGGGACCTGCTGCGGCCACAGTAGCCTAAAATGAAATAAAATACATAATGTGAGTCAAATTGCTAGAAATACTATTGCAAGTTCTACGAAAGTAACGATTATTTCTGTCTAGCCAAAAAATTCAGGTCATTAGGGTGATAGCGATATACCACGCTTCTCTCATAGAACCCCTCTCCGACACGAACTTTGGACCTACCCACAGGTCCTCGTATGTACTGGGATATTCAGTTGTCCCTAGGGCGCTGAGTACCTCTACGGCTCTACGAGTACTGCTTTCTCCTAGAAAAAGATGGTCTCTAGTGTCCAGGCCAGCGTGGCAGAACCCGCATTGAGAGTCCACACTCGGTTACATTTGTATCAAACTAAATTTGCAAAAAAAAGAAAAAAAAGAAAAAAAAAACATTAAAAGGTGACTAAAAGTCACCAGTTTAATTAATGAACTGTTAAATGCTGCTGCTAATTTCTGTGTGGGCGGAAATAGATGATATGAGTTCTTTTATAAACAATAAAAAGCTGGCATTTTTGACTTTCGTCGGTATTGACTGCTTTCAACTGATGATGACTTCTTGATCTGACTCGTTTGCATCATTGGATCTGATTTTAATGGTGACGATTGCTCCGATTGACTTGCAAAAAGTCTGAAATACCGGGGTTGACCCCGACGACACCTTCCGACGCTTAAGTCAGAACTCAAGAAGAAGATGAGAGAACTTTCATGGAGAAAATACTCATTACCTTTTTTATGGTGAGGGTAGAGGGTATTCATAGTCGCCTTTGGGACCAGTTTCGAGATAATCATTTATCTCTACGTCTCGGTATTTTTAGATAAGAAATAGAGTTTAAATTCCTTCACGATAAAAGATTTGGTTTAAAGCATCTCTTAAGGATAATCATGAATACAAATCACTCTTTAAATTAGCTGGATTTATTTATAATGGGCTGTCACCTTAACCCAGTAAGGCAAACTCGTTTTTAGGTTATTGGGCTTGGAAAATACCTCATTCCCCTTTTCGGACCCGTTTATAGGTGAAATTACCATTTTACCCCTAAGAGCTTTGAGATTTGTGCCCGATTTGAACGATCCCGATTTCGTTCTATTTCTAGCTATATCACAAGCCCCCCACTCCCGAAAACTGAGTTTCACAGCCTTTGAGGAGTAGTTCACATGTTTTTAATGGCTTATAGAATTTATCAGCATTCTCGGGTACGTTTAGATATCGCTTGGGGTGTAACAGTGTTATACTGAGCTTTAAAGTATACAAAATTATTTTAGAATTTTCTGGATTTTTTGTGACTTTTCCAGATTTTTTGATTTTTTTTCCAATTTTTAATTTTTTTTGAATTTTTTATTCAATTTTAATAATTAATTTTCAAATTTTTTTAATTAATTATTCTAAATTAATAATTACTTTTCAGAATTTAAAATATTTTTCCGAATTAATAATTATTTTTAGAATTTTAATTAATTTTTTTTTGCATTTTTAAATAATTAATTCAATTTAATAATTACATAAAGGAATTAAATAAAAGAAATTATCTTGATTTAATCACGACTGTTGATCACAATCGAGCACAGATCAGGAGGCAGATTTTTTCTCTCTCTTTTCATTCGGATCCGCTGTTGCTCGGCGCGCGCGTCGACACGTGGTGGTCAACAGTTGACCATTGACTCGGTTAATGTTGACCATTGACTTTTTTTGTTGATCACATCTCAGCCGTCGATCAATTAAATAAATAAAAGAAATTACCTTGATTTAATCACGACCGTTGATCATGATCGAGCACGGATCTGAAGGCTTTTTTTTTCTCTTCGGTTTTGCGATTACTCGACAAAAGTTGGTGATCGATCACGAGGTTTGGCGAGTGCTGGTAAAGTGACACGTGACGGTAAACGTTGACCATTGACTTATTCTTTTTTTTTTTGCATCCCAGTCGACGATCAAGATTAGGCGCGGATTGGAGGAGAGCCATTTCTTTCATTCATCATTCGGTTTACCATTTTCTCGGCGAACGCTGGTGAACAATTTGGTGAACGTTCGGCGATCGTTCTGGCGAACGTTTTGGAGAGAATTGGACGTTTTGACCGTATTTCGTTTGGTCCCCCGTTTGCTCGACGAACGCTGGCGAACGATTTGGCGATCGTTCTGGCGAACGTTTTGGCCTTATTTCGTTCGGTCCTCCGTTTGCTCAGTGAACGCTGGTGAACGATCTGGCGAACGTTTGGCGAATGTTTTGGCCTTATTTCGTTCAGTCGTCTGTTTGCTCGGCGAGTGATGGCGAACGATCTGGCAGACATTTGGCGAACGTTTTGGCCTTATTTCATTCGGTCTATTGTTTTGCTCGTATCTGGCATTCGAACGTTGGAGTTGCTTTAGTGAGATGCATTGTAACTAGCTTTTTCGGTGCTACAGAGATCCGATTGGAGCGTGTAACCACTCGTTTCGAAGCTGGCTCGAAAATCTACAATTTCTCTTTAGAAGTCAGTTGAAGAATCATCATTCTTCATGGTCAAAATAGGTCCGCAATATCTTTGCCTTTATGAAGTTGAGAAGAGCTTTGTATGATTCCCGGAAAGATCCGTTCTTAGAGGCGAGTTTGGCGAGTGTCCATAGACGAGTTAGGCTCCGAACTCGCTGTTGGTGAAGAAGAGGGTTGCTCGGGGAGCGATCACAATGAAGAGTATCACCGGACTCTAGGAGAGAGCCGTTCGGGAGGCGAGTTTTGAGGAGCAACTCTAGGGATGAGTTGAGCTCTGAACTCGTTTGGAAAAAGGCCGCTCTGGAGGTGAGAGGAGCGAAGAACATTATTAGGCTCTAGGAGAGATTCGTTCGAGATGCGAGTTTGGGAAGAAACTCTAAGGGTGAGTTTTGCTCCGAACATGTTTAGAAGAAGTCCGCTCGGGAGGCGAGTTTGGGGATCGCTCTAAGGGTGAGTTGAACTCCGAACTCGTTTGGAAGAAGTCTGCTCGGGAGGCGAAAGGGATGAAGAGCATCGCCGGTCTCTGAGAGGGAGCCGTTCGGGAGACGAGTTATTATGAGTAACCCTAGGGGTGAGTTGAGCTCCGAACTCATTGTGGATGAAGGCCGCTCGGGAGGCGAGTGGAATGAAGAGCATCGCCGGGTTCTAGGAGAGAGCTACTCGAGAGGCGAGTTTGAGGAGAAACTCTAGGGGTGATTTGAGCTCTGAACTCGCTGTGGATGAAGAAAGTTGCTTGGGAGACAAGCGGAATGAAGAGTATCACCGGGCTCTGGGAGAGAGTCGTTCGGGAGGTGAGTTAAGGGAACAACTCTAGGGGTGAGTTGAGCTCCGAATTCACTGCGGATGAATGCTGCTCTGTAGGTGAGTGGAACGAAGAGAATCACCATGCCCTAGAAGAGAGCCGTTCGAGAGGCGATTTTGAGGAGCAACTCTAAGGGTTAGTTGAGCTCCGAATTCATTTGGAAGAAGGCTGCTCGGCAGGCGAGCGAACCGAAAAGCATCACCAGGCTATAGGAGAGAGCCATTCGGGAAGCGAGTTTGATGAGAAACTCTATGGGAGAGTTGGACGTCAAACTTGCCGTTTGAGCCTGGTAACTTTGTAGAAGCAACTGGAGGAGGTGGTTGGCATCGACCTTGCCGTTTGGACCCAACAGGCTTGTTGAGGCGACTCCATGAGGGAGTTGGCACTGAACTTATCGTTTGGAACCGACAGGCTTGTAGAGGCAACTTGAGGAGTGAGTTGGATGTCATATCTAATGCTTGAAGGTGAACTGGTTGTAGGAGAAGCTCTTCGGCCGAGCTGGGCTCCAGCACCATCGCATGGAGTTAAGGTGTTGCTGGTATAGCTCGGAAGAGGAGCTGAGCATGGAGCTCATTGAAGAGTTTGTCGAGCCGAAGGAGTAGCTCCAGGGGCGAGCTAGGCCATAAATTCAGTATGTTTGAGTCAAATTTTGGAGATATCCCTGGAAAAGAGCTGGTCTTCGAACATGCTTGTTGCAAAATTTAAACAGTAGTGGGAGTAGTTTGAATGGTCGTTTCGAGTCCCGAAACCGCATACTTGCAGGCTGTAAGGTCAATTTCGAACCATGATTGTGAACTTCGAACTAGTTGTTTTGGAGTTATTAACGAGTTGTAAGAGCAATCCCGAATGGTGAGCCACTCCGCACCTGCTAATTTGCAAGCGACTAAAGCGGCATCGAACCAAGTATTGGATTCCAAACTTGTTGTTTAAAAGTTTTAACGAGTTGTAGGAGCAATTCAGAATGGTGAACCACTCCACACTTGTTTGCAAGCGACTAAAGCTGCGTCGAACCAAGTGTTGGAATTCAAACCTGTTGATTGAAGGGGTTAACGAGTTGTAGGAGTAATTCCGAATGGTGAGCCACTCCGCACTTGCTTGTTCGCAAGCGACTAAAGTAGCATCGAACCAAGTGTTGGACTCTAAACTCATCTTTTCAGACTAGCAAGTTGTAGGAGCAGCCCTGTGGGGAACTTATTGTTTAACGAGTCGTAGATGTGACTCAGGGAGATAGACATGAGGCCAATGCAATGATCTTGATAAGAAAAAAAAGCTAAATTTTATTGAAAAAAACTAAGTGGTTGCCTTGAGGAGGACGAGCCGTTATTACATGCTTTGGCCGTATCGCAAGTGACGGCCTTACTGAAAACTGAAAACCTACTTCTACGAGAGGGTGTTAGGCACCCTCGTGGTACTTCATTTGATGCTCCGTATTCCAAGTGTCTTTCCAAAAGAGGGGGACCTCCTTGAGTTCATCAAATAGTTTGGGAAGGACTTGACAATTTCGTTGGGGGAGCTCTAAGGCTTCAAGTAGGAGGACCGACCCCCCCTCCCCAATTGTAGTTGTGTAGCACTTTCGATCTGTCTCTTACTTTCCTTCGACTTCTCCCACTCTTGCTGAGGTCAGGAACTTCATTTTCATGTGAAAGGCCGAGGGTACGGCATGAGGTACTGCTAGGGCTGGTCGACCGAGGATGACATTGTAAGCAGCCTTCACGTCGACGACCATGAATTCCATTGTCTCTGTCCGAGTTGTCGGGGTTTTTTCTACGGTCACGTCAAGAGTGACCATTCCTTCGATTGAGACTAGAACCTTAAAGAACCCGTGGAGTGTGTATCTGGTAGGTCTCGAGAAAGTTTGAGGCCTTGGAAGGCTTCTAATAAGAGGATATTGAAGGAACTGCCATTGTCGATCAGGGTTTAGTGCACCTCGTGGTTGGCCATGTGGAGACTAATTATGAGCGTGACACAGTGGGGTGTTCGGACACCTTCCAGGTCTCTATCTGAGAATGTTACTGAGACCAAAGGGCTCTTGTCCGAGGGAAAGTTCGGGACTGAACTCACCTATCGGGTGAAGGCCTTTCGGGAGGAATTTGATTCTCCCCTATTGGACCTCCATGTATAAGGTGGAGGATGGCCCCAGGTTCGAAGTCTTGGGACTCGGCAGGCTTTTCAGTTCACTTGTTAGCTCCTCGGGGTGGTGGCGGATTGGCCATGTCCTTGCTGACGAACATAGCTAGGTGCCCCCGTTGTATGAGTTCTTCGATATCCTCCTTGAGAGCCCGACAATCATCTGTATCGTGACCGTGGTCCTTGTGAAAGCGGCACCACTTATCTATGTTCCTCCTCTTCGCCGGGTATTCATTCTAAGGGGAGCGCAGAGTAGCCCTTCTTTATCCACCTCCATGAGAACTGTTGATATACTGGTATTGATGGGGGTGAACTTCTCAAAACGAGGAGCAGGGCGGCGCTGACTATTGTCGTCTTTCTGGAATGTCTGAGATCCTTCTTTGCTTGCACTCTTTCATTTGTTCCAGGAAGATGGCTCTTCCCGAATGGGGGGGGGTGAGAGCCTCTTTAGCTCGGATGTACTTCTCACTCCTTAGTGGGAGTTCCGAAAAGTCCTGAGGAGGCTTCTTGTCAAGGGATGCCTTGAGGTCGGTATTATTGACTTTGTGTCTGAATACTGCAGAGGCTACTAATTGGTCGAGAGAGGCAATAGACCGGGCTTCGGCGGTAAAATGCCGAACATAATCTCTTAAGTGTTCACCTTTTCATTGGCTGAGGGCTAGCAAAGATGCACTTGTTTTCTCGGCTCAGTGACTGCTAACGAAGTGGGTGAGGTACAGCTCCTCAAACTGGTCAAATGATAAGATGGAGGCCGGAGATAAACAGAAGTACCATTCTCACGCTGGTCCCCTCAATGTTGCTGGGAAGGCCTTACAGAGGAGCGCGTTCGAGGCTTGATGGATCATCATGAGGGTTTTAAAACTCCCAATATGATCAGCCGGGTCAGACTCCATGTTGTAGGTTTCGAAATGAGGTGGCTTGAAGGTTTTGAGGACACGGGCTTCCATGATGGTCATAGAGAAGGGGGGTCTGCTCGGGCAGAAGTTGGCGCCGTCTATGGGAATCGACTAACTCGATCCTAAGCTCGGATCTCTCTTGAAGCCGAGCCCTCCCATGGCGCCCAAAGCCATAAGAGCCTTCACCGCTGGATGCCGTCCAGACCCTCAACCCTCTCACAGTCATGCGAACACTCAGGGATCTAATCGGCCACCAGTCAATGGGGCAGCGGGTCCCGATCCGAGTGCTTCACACTCGGTCGCCCGTGATTTACGACATGTCATCAACAACCGGAAACTCTCTGTTGACCTTCGGTTCCAGCTCAGCTGATCACGAACCGGGCAATCCCTTCTGACCCAGCTCTGACACATATCACTCTTCCATCCCAAAGCAGGGAGCACAACCGTAGCCGCTCCCCTAGGGGTGGTTCACCTCCGCCCGGTCAGGGCGAACAGGATCCAGTCACAAGAGCCGAGTTTCGAGATTTCATGAACGAGATCCTTCGAGCCCTCGGGGGCAGCCCCGAGTTCAAACAACAAACTGCCAGCCAAAGGCGCAAAGAGGGTCAGGGTCCCGAGTCTCACGGTTCAACCCAGCCACCTCGACAGAACGAAGTCGTCCTCCACCGCCTCCAGGAGATGGAGAATTGCCTCGCCCGCATTAACACGAGGGGCCACACACCGGCGGGCACATCAGTCAAGCCGACTGCCATTCTCCCCCCAAATCCTAGACACTGAGATTCCCAGGAATTTCAGGTCGCCTCAGTTTGAGACTTACAATGGCGAGAGTGATCCAGCTGATCACATGGAAGGGTTCAAGACCCTCATGATGATTCACAACGCATAAGATCCTCTCCTATGCCGCACCTTTCCTGCCACCCTGCGTGGTCCGGCTCGGGAATGGTTCTCCAAGCTCGCCCCCGGATCCGTCTTCTCCTTCGACCAGCTCGAAGCAAATTTTCTTACTCACTTTATGACCAGCCGGAAGGTCAAGAAGACGAGCGCGACCCTTCTGGACCTCAGGGAGAAGGAAGGAGAACCCCTCCATGAGTTTTTGCGGAGGTTCACAACCAAAGCCAGGGCTGTCTCGTCCCTCGACTCCAGTGTCACCTCGACAGCCTTTTGGCACAATGTTCACCACAGCCAATTGAGGCTTCTCTGGCCAGGAAACTCCCCATAGAATTTCTTGTCATTCTCAACAAGGTCGAAAAGTACATCCGGGCCGAGGAGGTCCTGTATCCTGAAGGCCTGAAAGAAACCCCAAGCCAGGGGAAGAGGAAGGCCGAAGAATCCAAACCTAAAAGAATGCCCAAAAAGAACTGTCTGCCCGCCGGTCTCCCGTTTCGAAAGATACAAGCCGCTGACATAAAACATGTCGGCCATCCTCCTGGAGATCGAGGACAAGGGTATCGTCCGCCTTCCTCCCCAACCTAACAGCAACAAGAAGAGGGACCGTAGGTTCTACTGTGCTTCCATCGGGACATTGGGCATGATATTGATAATTACCGCGCCCTCATCCATAGGGGATACTTGAGGGAGTTCACTTGAACCACCCCCAGAGAGCAGAGGGATCTACGACCATCACCGCCTCCTCGGACAATCAGCAGGAGGCCCATGCCCAAGCATGATCTCGAGGATACCGATGCACCAGCCATCCTTCACTGTGTCCACGGCGGGCCTATCGGGGGAGAATCGAACAACTCCTGCAAAGCTTTTGTTTGAGAAGTGAACTCGGTACACAACTATTTGCCCCTCATGGACCAGAGCCTGGCAGTCTCATTCTCCAACGAGGATTTCGAAGGCGTCCGGCTACCCCATTATGAAGCTTTGGTGATCACCCTCGGCATGGTGAACCATGAGGTCCAACGTATCCTTGTAGATAACGTGAGCTCGGTCAATATTCTATTTTTGGCCACATTCGAAAACCTCAAGCTCTCCCGTGAAAGGTTGAAGCCAGAGGGGTACACGCTTCATGGATTCTCTGGCGTCCTCGACCAAATTGAGGAAATTGTCACACTTGATGTAACGGCCGACACGGCCCCGATCCTTCGGACCAAAGCGATGGACTTCATGGTGGTCAATATCTAGGCAGCCTATAATGCTATCCTCGGCAGACCCGGCATATGCACACTCCATGCGGTTCCCTCCGCCTACCACTTGAAAATGAAGTTTCCCACCGATCACAGGGTGGGTGTAGTCCGGAGCAATCAAGAATCGGCACGTTCGTGCTACATGACCGCAGTGGGGGACGGAGTCTTTCCCCTTGACGTGGTAGAACTCCATTCCGAGTAAGGGTCGGAGCCCGTAGACGTGCTAGAGGAGGTCCCTTTCTCCGAGGGAGACATGTCCAAATGGTTCCGGGTAAGCCAATCTCTAGCCCGGGAACTGAAGGTGGAAATCATCGAATGCATCCGTCGGAATTCCGACCTCTTCGCCTGGACGCCGTCCGACAATGGGGGTATTTCTGAAGACATTATAATAAGCCGGCTAAGCGTCCGCTCGGACTCGAAGCCGGTCCAATAGAAGCGACATAAGTTTACCCCGACAGGTAGGGGTGTAAAATGAACAGGACGGTCCGTCGTCCGTCCGAGTCCGGCTCGAAAAATGGTCCGACCGTGGACCGTTCGAACTGTTATACAAACCGAACTCGAACTAATTATTAGGTCTGATTCTTTACCAAGCACGAGCCAGACATAAGTCCGTCCAAGTATTATTGCGGTCCGATACTTTATCGAACCGAGTCCGGACTATAAAAATTTTGTCCGACCTAGACCGAGCTGGACATAAGCCCGTCCGAGTATAATTTCAGTCCGAGTTTGAACATATGGTTGTCCGATCCCGTCCGGTCCGATTTACAGCCCTACCGACAGGTAGTAGGCGGTAAGGGAAGAAGTAGGCAAGCTCCTTTCGGCCCAGTTTATTTAGGAAGTCAGCTACCCGAAGTGGCTGGCCAATGTTGTGATGGTAAAGAAGACGAGCGTGAAATAGCGAATCTGTATAGACTTTACAGACCTTAACAAGGTCTGTCCTAAAGACCTATTCTCTCTCCCGAACATCGATATCCCGATAGATGCAACCTCGGGCCATGAGCTGCTGAGCTTCATGGATGCCTTCTCAGGCTATAACCAGATAAGAATGTTCCTTCCCGACATACCGAAGACCGCCTTCGTGACCGACCAAGGCCTCTACTGTTACCGGGTTATGCCTTTTGGGCTGAAGAACGCCGACGCCATATATCAGAGGCTCGTCAACCGTCCCTTCAAAGACCTAATTGGCCAGAACATGAAAGTGTATGTTGACGATATGCTTGTCAAAAGTCGCAAGGGGGCAGATCATGTCAGCGACCTTGAAAAGGCTTTCAGGGTCCTATGATCTCACAACATGAGGCTCAAACCCTCCAAATGCACCTTCGGAGTCTCCTAGGGATGGTTTCTCGGATTTGTGGTGAGCCTGCGCAGTATCGAGTCGAACCCAGAAAAGATTCAGGCCATACTAGACATGGCACCCCCGAGAAATGTCAAAGAAGTTCATAGGCTAACAGGTTGACTAGAAGCCATCGGCCGTTTGCTCTCTAAGTCCAGAGAGAAGTCGCTCCCATTCTTCAAGGCCCTCCTAGGGGCGAAAAGCTTTGAATGGGTAACCTCTCAACAAGCGGCGTTCGACTAGCTGCCTGGCCAACCCACCACTCTTCAGCAAGTCAGAACTGGGAAAACCCCTCTTCCTCTGCTTGGCCGCCACAGAAAACACGCTCAGTGCCGTGTTGGGTAGAGAGGGGGATGGGGTGCAGAAGCCCCTATATTATGTGATCAAGGTCCTGCACGATGCAGAGGTCCGATACCCCAGGACAGAAAAGATTGTCTACGCATTGGTGATGGCTGCGCGGAAACTCTGACCCTACTTCCAGGCTCACTCCGTCCGCGTCCTTACGGATCAGCCTCTCAAAACGGTCCTCGACAAGCCCGAGAACTCTGGCCACTTAATCAAGTGGTCATTCGAGCTCAGTCAACATGACATCAGCTACCATCCTCGAATGACCATCAAGGGCCAAGCTCTCACTAAGTTCATTACAGAATGCACCATCCCCGAGTCCCCAAAAATTCGGGAGGATGCCTCGGCTAGAGACGTCTATATGGACGGCTCATCTTGCGAGGAAGGGAGCGGAGCTAGCGTCATCCTTCGGGGCCCCGATGACTTTTTCCTCTAGTATTCTCTCAAACTTAACTTCCCGGCCACAAATAATGCGGCAGAATATGAAGCCCTGATCGCTAGACTTACACCGGCCTACTGGGCAGGGGCAAGGCAAATACAGGTCTTCAGTGATTCCCAGCTCAGGGTCAATCAGATCATCGGCGAGTATGAAGCCAGCGATCATAGGATGACCCAATACTTAGCACGCGCGAAACAGCTCCTGGAGCTCTTCGAGCAGGCGGAGGTCCGGCGGATCCCAAGATAGAAAAACTATCATGCCGAATCCTTATCTAAACTCGCATCATCGTCCCTCGTAGGACTAGACCGCACTGTCGTAGTAGAGATCTTCCTCAAACCTAGCATCGAAGAAATTGAAGTCCTCTGCCTCGCCTCCGGCGATCCCACTGAGACGTGGATGGGACCCATACAAAAAATCCTGACCAACGGCGAGCTACCACAGGACCGGGCCCTAGCACGAACTACAAGGATCCGGTCAGAATGTTCACCTTAATTGGGCACGTGCTCTTCAAGTGCTCCTACACCGAGGCTAACAGGAGACCCTAACTCCGCTGTTTGAAACCAGACGAGGCTAAGTACACCCTGAAAGAGCTACATAAAGGGATTGGGGGATGCCACATAGGCAGCAGGTCGCTGGTCCGAAAAGCACTCAACCATGGCCACTACTGGCCTACTATGCTGCAAGATGCTCAGGACCTCGTAAAAGGGTGCGGCCCCTGCCAAAGGTTCTCTCCCATTAAACCCTCACCCCAAGCCGAGCTGAAGTCGCTTGCCAGCCCTACCCCCTTCACCATGTGGGGGATGGACCTGGTCGGCCTCTTTCCACAGGCTACCAGCCAAAGGCGATTCCTCATCATGGCCGTCGACTACTTCACCAAGTGGGTCGAGGCAGAACCCCTCGCCACGATCATGGAGCATCAAGCCCAACAATTCTTCTAGAAGTACATCATATGTCTGTTCGGGATCCCGCGCGTGCTAGTCACCGATAACGGAACTCAATTCGTCGGCAAAAATTTTCATAAGTTTTGCGAAGACCTAGGAATTCAACAATGCTTCCCGTCAATCTCTCACCCACAATCAAACGGCCAAGCAGAAAATGCCAACCGAAAAATCCTTGATGGTCTCAAAAAGCGGTTGGACCAATTCTCCAAGGGTCTATGGGTCGAAGAGTTATCAAGCATCCTCTGGTCACACCGGACTACCAAGAGAATTCTGACCGGCGAGCCCCCGTTCAATCTGGCATACAGGACCAAGGCGGTCATCCCTCTGGAAGTGGACCTCCCCTCGTCAAGGTACATGGGCTTCGACGAGGAACCAAACTCAAGCGACCTCAGGGCGAACCTGAACCTCATCGATGAGGTACGGGAAAGATCCACCATCTGACGGGTCATATATCAGCAACGAGTTAAGAGGATTTACAACATAAAAGTCTGCCCTACCAACATCAAGGAAGGGGACATCGTACTCCGAAATCTAGCAATCTCCCAGCCCACAGCTAGAGGCAAGCTCACCCCCAATTGGGAAGGCCCGTATAAGGTCTCCCAAGTGGTACGTCCTGGTACTTATCGACTTGAAGACCTAGGGGGTAGGATGGTTAAGAGGCCCTTAAACATGAAGCATCTCATCAAGTTTCAAGAAGGGAAGTGAGGGAGAGTACACTGTTGTAATGGGCACTACGCGCCAATTCTCTTGTAAACAAAACAAAATTTCTTGATATAAAATCAGCAGATTTCGATTAATAAATCAAAGTTTGTGGATTTCTTAGTTGCTTAAGCCCTTACCGCTCGGCTTGGACTCCGACCACCTATGAGGGATTTCTCAAACCCACAAGACATTGCCTATCGGCATGGACTTCGAACACCTACGAGGGATTCTTCAACCCCTCACGTCTTCGCCTATCGGCTTGGACTTCGAACACCTACGAGGGATTCTTCAACCCCTCACGTCCTCGCCGCTCGGCTTGGACTTTGAACACCTACGAGGGATTCTTCAACCCCTCACATCCTCGCCGCTCGGCTTGGACTTCGAACACCTACGAGGGATTCTTCAATCCTTAACTCCTAGCCCTCAGCTCGGACCTCGGCTATTACGTCCTCGCCATTTGGCATGGACTTTGACCACCTATGAGGGATTCTTCAATCCCTCAACTCCAACCCTTCGGCTTAAACCTCGGCTATTACGTCATCGCCGTTCGGCACGAACTTCGAACACCTACGAGGAATTCTTCAACCCCTCACTTCCTCGCCATTCGGCTTGGACTTCGAACACCAACGAGGGATTCTTCAACCCCTCACATCTTTGCCTCTAGGCTTGGACTTCGAACACCTACAAGAGATTCTTCAACTCTTCACGTCCTCGCTGCTCGGCTTGGACTTCGAACACCTACAAGGGATTCTTCAACCCCTCACGTCCTCGCCTTTCGGCTTGGACTTCGAACACCTATGAGGGATTCTTTAACCCCTCACGTCATCGCCACTCGGCATGGACTTCGACCACCTACGAGGGATTCTTCAATCCCTCAACTCCTAGCCCTCGGCTCGGACCTCGGCTATTACGTCCTCGCCGTTCGACATGGACTTCGACCACCGATGAAGGATTCTTCAATCCCTCAACTCCTAGCCTTCAACTCAGACCTCGGCTATTACGTCCTTGCCGTTTGGCATGGACTTCGACCAACTATGAGGAATTCTTCAATCCCTCAACTCCTAGCCTTCGGGTCGGACCTCGGTTATTACATCCTCGCTGTTCGGGATGGACTTCGACCACCTATGAGGGATTCTTCAATCCCTCAACTCCTAGATCTCGGCTCGGACCTCGGCTATTACGTCCTCGCCGTTCGGCATGAACTTCGACCACTTATGAGGGATTCTTCAATCCCTCAAGTCCTCGCCCCTAGGCATGGACTTCTACTCATTACCTACCTAAAGTTTTGTTTTGTTTTGCAGTCCTCGCCCACAACAAGGAGCTCCGAGCCCCGCGCACCGAGTTGAACACTGTTTCACTTGCTAATGGTCAGGGGTAGAGCAGCCTCCATCATTGCTACCCCTAACTGTCAGAGGGTGGTAGGAGATACATCGGTCTCCGGAGCCCGCAAACTAAATTTTCATGACGGGCACTTGCCTGCGGCATGTGCTTCGACTCCCGTGTTCCGAGCTGACCCTCCTTTCACTCGCCGAAATCAAGGGGTAGAGCAACCTCCAACACCGCTACCCCTAACTGTCCGAGGGTGGTAGGAGAGCCACCAGTCACTGCAGCCCTCGGCTAAGATTTTCATTTTTGACACTCGCCTTCGCCGAGTGCCTCGAGCCTCGCACTCCGAGTCGACCCCCACTTTCCCCCGTTGGCAACTAAGGATAAAATAGCATTCATCGCCATTACCTCTAATTGTCAGAGGATGGTAAGAGAGCCACCAATGGCAAGAACTCACGGTGAAGTAAGAAATGATCTGATGGGGGGTGGGGGTTATATAGCTCTCAGGTGATGCACATTTATTGCATGAGAAGTCGAAACATCTGATAGGCATTTACGACATTGGAAGACGAAACACCTCCATTGTCAGGCGTTCAAGGCCCTCAATCTTGTACTCGCCCCTCGGCTCGAACTCCCCCCTCGGCCTGGGTGCCAAAGACCTATCCTCGGAGATCGGGAGTAGGCGCACGACAAAAGAACCAATCAAAGCAATACAATCATATTCTCTCATTATTATTTCAACTAAAGAAAATGCATCGTTACAAGGGAGAATTCATTACAACTTTCACAATCGGCCTAGGGCTCCTTTATCGGAGCCGCAACATTGATACAGGAAAGTTCAAGACCAGCCGTGCGAGTTGGGTCCTCCGCAGGTTCGCCCGGTACGGCTAATTTAGATACACCTGCGACCGAGCTTTGTGCGTCACAAGGCCTCGCCGGCCGATTCTCGGGGTCAGCAACGTAGCTCTGGCAGAAGGGCAAGCATTCCCAAAAGAGTCGAATCAGGATCCGAACATCCCGAGCATGATCTTATACCGTTGAACCTCCAATTCCTTCTCCACGATAACCTCACGAAGAAAGGACAAAAATGACGACTGCAAAGCAAAAGTGCTGGCCATCGAAAAATGCGACTTTCGCACTCCCCAAGTCACGGTCGGCTATCAGTTTCTTGAAACGCACCAGCTATAAGTAAGTCCCTTTGACTTATCCATCAAGTATTGGACAGCCACCTCTCGGTCGCGAGCCTCTTTACGGCATCGGGTCAAAATGGACTCTACGGCCGAGATCTTACCTCTAAGCCGTCCCATCTCAGCACGACCGGGGTCTACACTCGAGGTCACATCTATCTGGCAGGTAAACAGAGAAACATCATTCCGAGCCGTATATACTTGGTTAAAAATCTCTCCTAAAATTCATTCAAAGTCAAGGGGTTCAGCCAAAATTCTTTTCATTACTCAAAAAGTAAGTCTACAAAAATGCGGTGGCCAATCCGCATTCGGCGAATAAAAAAATATGAATAAAAAAAAGGAAAAGAAAAATTGAAAATAATACTGGTGTCCAACATCTTCTTCAGCAGGCAGCTCAGTGTTGGGGTCGGCCCCCGCAGTGTCGTCGTCACCACCGACCCCGGGAGTCGGCGGATGTTAGGACAGCTCCATGTTGTAATGGAACTTGCTTAGATCCAACTCTGGGTGGTAGTACTTAACATGTCGGCAGGGCGTAGACTTCGTCATGGGCCTCGATGACTTTGTCCATCCCGGTCTTCTTGACCTTCTTCACATGCTTCTCGGCCTCTTTTCTCAGCTCGACCATCTGCTTCATGTGGGTGTCGGCTTGGTTAGCCAACTTGGCCTGAAGGTCCTGGTTGCTGCCCTCGATCGCCTTCTGCGCAATTTTGAGATTCTTCATCTCCCGAACATAGCGCTGAGCATTCCTCACCTCCTTCCTCAGTTCCTGCTCATGCAGCTTCATCACCTAAGCGCCTTCCACGCAGGCCTATAGCCGAGGGTGATAGACTTAGACAAAATACAAAAAATATGATACAACAGAAGCTACAAAAGAATCGTTACCAAATGAGGATTACCTGCATGCTCGTCATAGCCCACTTCATATAACTGGACTCGACAGTGTCGCACTCCCGAGCCTTCTGATCCTGAGGTGGGGCAAGCTTTGAGACCACCTCGATGACCAAGGGGCCATCTGACAAGGTATCCCCAACCTTAACGGCCCAGTCTGGGGCCCAGGATTGAAGCCCCGCCTCACCGAAGATCTCCTCGGCCTATGGAGCAATGGGGGGGAGGCCGCCCTTCACCACTTCTGTAAACCTCTGGCTACTGGAGATCGGAGCCTACTTGGAGGCCCTCTGCTTCTTCGGTGTCGACTAGGGAGGTTTCTATGCAACCTCCTTGGAGTGGACCCTCTCGTGCCTCCCATGCTCGGCCCGCTCGGCCTTTCTTTTCTTCAACAACGCCCTCCTCTCAGCGATCTCTGATGTGTCCATATCTACAAAAAAGAGAAGCTCATAAGACGAGGGAAAATGCATGAAGTAAAAATAGACAAAAAACATACTGGAAGGAGTGAGGCTCGGTCCAATCCGAGCCAGATGTTTCTCCGTCACATTCAGCCAACCAATGCTGTTGCCCGAACATATTTGCTCAACGTCTGCCCACTCCTCGGCCATCAAATCAGACTTGCGGGGGCCCTTAAGGATGGGTTTATAAAATCTCCAAGTCATGGGTATCACCCAAGGGGTCAGGCTCCAAACGACAAAATGCTTCCCCTTCCACCCTTTAATGGAGTTCGGATGCCCGTGTACAACCCTCCTTCCTCGGCATAGCAAGATGTAGTATATCCCTTCGTACTCGCCGTACTAGCTAATGCCCAGGATTGCTCAGAAGTATTTCAGCCTCAGCAGAACCCCCCGCTCCTCGCAAAGAAGCATGAAGCACACGAGCTGCTTCCAGGAGTTGGGCCAGTATTGTATCGGACTCAACGATGCCCAGTTCAGAACCTCCTTAATAAACGGGTGGAGTGGAAATCGCAAGCCCGAGCAAAAAGCATTCACAGGAAACATACAGAATCAGGGAGCCAATTTGTCCTTGGGGTAGAGCCCGGGGCTGGGGATTAGCAGCTCGTACTCCTGACCAATAAAGTAGCTAGCTCGGATAACTGGAAGGTCGTTCGCTGTTAGAACAGTTGGCATCCTATCTATAGATATAAATCTGCTATCGGGTCTTATCGGGTCAGGTCCTCCACTACCTGGACCCGGACCCGGTACCTCACGGGTCCAAAAATTTGACCCAGAGCCGGACTTGCGAGAATCCTGTATGGGTCCAGGTCCATGTCCTAATTAAACAAATCTACCTGTCGGGTCCGATAGCGGGGAATAAATATTTATACTTAAGTATTTTTGCACCCAATACCCTATGGTTTCAACAATTTTTGCACTTAAGTACA
The DNA here is from genome assembly GCA_017893485.1 of Hemerocallis citrina. NCBI lineage: Eukaryota > Viridiplantae > Streptophyta > Magnoliopsida > Asparagales > Asphodelaceae > Hemerocallis > Hemerocallis citrina. Next base: position 210,440 of record JACEHZ010000171.1, read on the forward strand.
TGAATAAATATTATATTTACACATATATCTTTAACAATTACTATTTACATGTATATCCGTATAACTATATTATTCAAATTTCATATTTTTTGGGGTATTTTTTAACAGGTCCGGGTCGGTTCTATTTTGAGTGGACCCAGACCCGTACAGATTGGGTCGGTTCCGGTCCAACGTGGGGTCTAGGCCAGGTCTGAATCGGGTCCGCATATCGAGTAAATGTGACAGTGCTACACAGATATCTTCTGTCTGCCGAGCGATGACGCCTGCACATCGTCGTCAACACTGCTCCCGTATCAGACCAACTCCTCAACATCGTCCGGATACATTCTGATGGAGCATGGTTGAACGGTGAATGGGACATCGAGCCCAACTTCAAGTTGTCTCGTTTGGGCTGTCTGGTAGGATCCACTTCGTTTTCCTCCGTCAGACGCAACGACCCCTCGATGGAGAGGGCATCGCCAAAGGGTCTAGATTGTCTTCCTCTGCCGAAGTGTCGTCACTTCCTTCCTCGTCCCCCTCGACGACTTCGACCTCCTCGTCATCCTCTGCTCCCTCAATCGGCTCATCCTCCTCCACTCTACTAACAACCTCCTCCTCATCACCCTCTATCATGTGCACTTTCTCTTCTGAGTCGCTCAACTCTACTAAGAAGGCCTTCCTGCTGCGTAGCGACGCAACATCATAGACCTTCTCCTTTGATTCTCATAACGTTGAGTCGGAAAGACGCGGCCCTCATCCTGACCCGAGGTGGTGGTGGACGAAGCAGACTGAGCCCTTGACACAATGGAAAAAACTAACCTGTTTGAAATGATAGAAGTTGCTGAAAAGTTCGCCGCCGATGACTGAACAGTGCTACAGCGTAAAAGGGTTGTCTGGTAAGATCCACTTCGTTTTCCTCCGTTGGACGCAACGACCCCTTGGTGGAGCGAGCGTCGCCAAAGGGCCCAAATTGTCTTCCTCTGCCGAAGTATTGTCCCTTCCTTCCTCGTCCCCGTCGACGACTTTGACCTCCTCGTCATCCTCTGTTCCCTCAATCAGCTCATTCTCCTCCACTCTACCAACAACCTCCTCCTCGTAACCCTCTATCATGTGCACTTTCCCTTCTGAGTCGCTCGACTCTACTAAGAAGGGCTTCCTACTGCATAGCGGCGCAACGTCATAGACCTTCTCCTCTGATTCTCATGACGTTGAGTCGAAGAGACGCAGACATCATCCTAACCCGAGGTGGTGGTGGAAGAACCAGATTGAGCCCTTGACATAATAGAAAAAACTAACCGGTTTCAAATGATGGAAGTTGCTTAAAAGTTCGCCGCCGGTGACTGAATAGTGCTATAGCGTAAACAGGGAATCTTGGATAAAGAAAGCAAAGGTAGAAAATGAGAAGAGGGGTGGGGGATATATAACCCCCCCTCCCCCCCCCCCCCCCCCACCCGACTCCTCGATTTTCACAAATCCTGTGACTCCTCGATACCCTCAAACCTGACGTCATTATCACACGTGTCACCACGGGAGTGACCCGCATGTGACACAATCTCTCCCCAAGACCAATTCTTCCCCAAGTCCAAAACACACTAACCTCGGCGTGCACCTCGAACACGCCAAACACTGAAACAAGGTTTTGGCCAGTCAGCAAGGCCATCCGGCTCGACACTCGGCATGGATCTCAAGCATGAACATAGATTTTTCACAAAATTGCCTCACAGCACAAGGCCATCTGGCTCGACGCTCGGCATAGATCTCAAGCATCAACATAGCCTTTCCACAAAATTTCCTCACAGCACAAGGTCATCTGGCTCGACGCTCGGCATGCAACTCGAGCATCAACCTAGCTTCTCCATAAAATTGTTTCACAACACAAGGCCATCTGGCTCGACACTCGGCATAGATCTCGAGCATCAACATAGCTTTTCCACAAAATTACCTCACAGCACAAGGCCATCTGGCTCGAAGCTCGGCATGGATCTCGAGCATCAACATAGTTTTTCCACAAAATTGCCTCACAGCACAAGGCCATCTGGCTCGACACTCGGCATGGATCTCGAGCATCAACATAGTTTTTCCACAAATTTACCTCATAGCACAAGGCCATCTGGCTCGACGCTCGACATGGATCTCGAACATAAACCTAGCTTCTCCACAAAATTACCTCATGACACAAGACCATCTGGTTCGATGCTTGGTATGAACCGCAAGCATTGATGCAGCTTTCCCTCACAGAATTCCACTATCGGGGCGCTCGGCGCCAACCCAAAGCTTGGAGCTCGACATGAACCTCGAGCATCGATACAGCTTTTCCTCAGAAAATGCCTCTATCGAGGCGCGAGGCGCCGACCCAACGTTCGGAGCTCGGCATGAACCTCGAGCATCGATACAGCTTTTCCTCACAAAATGCCTTTATCGAGGCGCTCGGAGCTCGACATGAACCCCGAGCATCGATACAGCTCTCCCTCACAGACTGCCTCTATCGGGGCGCTCGGAGCTCGACATGAACTTCGACCATCGCCACCGCCTTCCCTCATATAGCTCCTGGCTTGGCATGCTCAGCCTCGACCCTCCTGGCTCGACGCTTGGCACCGACCCCTCGAGCTCGGCGCTCGGTACAAACTTCGACCATTGCCACCGCTTTCCTTCATATAGCTCCTGGCTCAGCATGCTCAGCCTCGACCTTCCTGGTTCGACACTCGGCACCGACCCCTCAAGCTTGGTGCTCGGCACGAACTTCGACCATCATCACCGTTTTCCCACATATAGCTCCTCGCTCGGCATGTTCAGCCTCGACCCTCCTAGCTAGACGCTCGGCACCGACCCCTCGAGCTCGTGCTCAGCACGGACTTTGATCGAGCCATATACCATGCTCGGCTCAACACCAACCCCAGTCACTTCTCGGGGACTCATCAACTCACTTAGCAAAACACTCCCCTCCGCTCTTCCCACAAAGACAAACTACTCCTGTCACGCCCCGCTTCCCAAAAACACGGAATACGAGCTCTTGACAAAACCCAGCGAATAATTTTCATCATTCATGAGCTGTAGGATCGACTCAGTATCATAACAAGAATATAACAAAATGTACACAACCACACATGCATGAATAATTTATTAATCAACAGAAAACAATTGAAACAAATAATAATATTCCAAATGGTTTTCAAATTTGGAACAAAAGATAAAACTCGATACTATAAGCCTGTTACAAGGTTCATATAGCAAAAGGAATAAATAACTCAAAGAAAACAAATATTTTAAGCAAGTCCTTGCTCCAAGCGAAGCCTAGAATATCTGCTCACCAATTCCAGCAGGCAATTCATCTCCAAAGTCTGTACAAATAATATAAAAAGAAAAAAAATAGAGAAAACAAGACAAACGCTCTTAGTACAAGTTAGGACCGCAAATAGTACAAGCAAGGGTATGAAAATAAGTGCAAAAATTATGGAACAAGATTTGGAATCAAGAATGTATAATATAATATAATAGGAACGCAACAAGTAGTGGGATTCAAGAACTAGCTAGCAAGAAGGACAACTGAAGTGACAGGATTAGGTAACAAGTATTAGTAGTAGAACAAGTGGTGAGTGAACATGTAATGGTGTCAAGCATCAAGTAATAACTATCAAGTACAAGTATCAAGTAAGAAGTAACAAGTTTCAAGTGTCAAGTTGTCAAGTACAAGTATCAAGTAGCAAGTGTCAAGTATTATTTTCAAGTATCAAGTCTCATGTATCATGTCATCAAGTATCAAGTAAGCATGTATCATGTTCAATTATCATGTGTTAAGTCTTATAGTTATTACTATCTAGATAGCACTTAATGCATCCATACTTTTACTACATGCTTGCTACATACAATCAGTTACATTTAGGTCTAGTGGTGGATTTTAAAGGGCGGTGTACTCAGGCATCAAGTCTCAAGCAGGCACGGTTCATGAATACGATAATAAAATAACAGATTCACGAAGCAAGTTCGTGAATACTAACAGGTTCAAGAACCACACAGTGGGTTCATGAATACAACAGGTTCATGAGCCAATTAATGGCTTCATGAATACATCAAGGTGCAACAGGTTCATGAACCGAGTACTGAAAAACACGGGCCCCATTCTGAGTACACTTACCTATATTGTCTACTACTTTAAAAGGAAATGAATCTTTCCCCATCTGAACCCTAACTGCCCAGCCTCTTTCCAGTGACTGACTAGATCGTCGGAGGGCCTGTCGCCGGAACTTTTCTCGATGTTTCTAGGCCTTTTGCAGATACTCTGGCTGTCCGAGCTTCCAGCCTCTCTTCTAAGCCGACCTTAAGAAGCTGACCCAATTTGAGGTCGAGATTCGTCCCTTCCGCTTCACAAATTAAAAGAACTCACACATGTTGCTCCCCCTCCGAAAACAAGCAGCATCAATGGTTTTCTAATGCATTGAAGAATTTTACTAGTGCCACTACAATGCAGTTTCCTAGAATCCAATCCTCTGTCGTTATCGTGAATGTGAAAGTTCAGAGTAATTTAGAAAGCATATTCTTATTTGCTAGCTTAGTTTTTTTACATTATAAGGCCGTTTGTACAAGAATTGTTTTTTGTTTCCTGGGAATCTTAACTTGGGAATTTAGTTTCCCATGTTTGGTATGCTAATTTTTAATTTCAAATTACCAGGAAACTAAGATCCATAAGAATTTTTTTGCCACAATTCCCACAAAAAATTTCTCGGGGGGGGGGGGGGGGGCGCAAAATTTTAAATTTAAAGAAGTAATAGATTCCCAAGGGCTTGGAAAAATATTACTTCTTTAATTTAAAATTTTGCCCCCCCCCCCCCCAAAAAAAAAGAACCTCTCTCTGTCTCTTCATATTTCTTCTCCTCTTTCACCCCCAAAAACCCATCCCCTCTTTCTTCCCCAAAAATCCGAGCACCCAAGTGGCTGCCGTCGATCAACTTTTTCGCCGCCTTCGACCAACTTCTCGCTGTCGATCCTCTCGTTGTGCCGTCAATCTACTTGTCGCGCCGTCGATCCACTCGCGTCGTCGATACCCGAGCACCCCCACCCTCTCGCGTTGCCGTCGATCCCGAGCGTCTCTCCCACCGTCGATCCCCGATAGGAGGATTCAGGAGAGAGCTGACAAAGAGCTGTTGCAAGCAGCAACAACTTAAGTTCTCTCTTTGAATGTGTTCCTTTGATTTGGATTATCTTGTTTTGTTATAAGCTTTCGTATTTGAATAAGGGAGTGTTATAATAAAGGATGGGTGAATTCACCTCTGCAGTTAAGATGATGCAGCTGAATTAGTAAAACGAAGGCAGTTCTTGGTTCTGAGGCACAATCTGTTCATTGTTGGAACTTTATTTCTGTATGTTGTTAACTAATATTACTGCAATGAACTCTGTATTTTGATGATGCTGTTTGTGCTGACAATATTATCCCTCTATTTTTCTTCCTTATTTTTTGTGGGACTTGCTCATTCAATGGATTTCATTCAGTATCTCAAATGTATTAACTTCTTGATGAGTGCTTAAGTTCATATTGAGAAATCTACATGATGATAACACTTTTCGTGCTAGTTTTTTTTGAGTGATCAGAGTTGATGGATATGAATATATCTTCTCTGTGACTTACATATGTAGAGAATGAAAGAAAGAGGGAGGTTGTCCTAATTATCATTCTCAAAGGGCTATGAGTGACTTGATGCTCTTCCAGTCTCACTCAGGTATTTCATCAAACAGTTTGTTTTGTTATTTGAGGATGAGAGAGATATTTTGAACAATAAGATTAATATTCTCAGGAAATATGTAGCTCAACCAAACATAGGAAATTAAGTTTCCAACTAACATTCCCAGATATGGTTAAGACCTACCAAAACATGTTTTATGATTCCTAAGAATCATAAATCCCAGGATGATTACCAGGGAAAAAAAAATCCTTATACCAAATGCTCCCTGTATGTTGGCCAATATCTCTAATCATCACTTAGAAGAGTAAGAAAAGAATGACACAAATAGTTAGTGCATTAAAACTCATTTGTTGGAAGATTAACTCCAAACTCACATTTTAACATCGAAGTTGTGGTATAGGATCATGCATATTTCCACTATCAGACACACCCATGGTCGAATCTCAATAGATAACCATTCGCTTGTTTAGCACAAGTTTCGGCTCACAAAAGGAGCACTCATACAACAATGTGAGATAAAAAATAAACATAATATCTCAGTCCTCACAACTCTTGAGGATCCGATTTGTTAAAGTGGAATGGACACTACATGAGAATATTTAGTTCAGCTTAGAGTAACTTCACAGAATGAGGAGAGGGGAGGGAGGGGGAGGGATTTTTTAAAATATTTCTTGTTCGGTTCATTTTTTAGGAGGGGAGGAGAGGGGAATGGAGAGGTGCAAAACTCCTCCTGAGCCAATTTTCGTTGCCCTCCAATATTAGGGGATTTGGATGAGAGAGAAAGTATGTCTAATTTTTAAGTGATTGGACTAAATTGTCCTTTTTAGAACTATATCCCTAAGATATCTCTTTCTAAAATAATCTCTTTCTAAAATAAAAAAACAGATCCCCTTTTTAGTTTAAATTTTGACATGTGTAGTAAACTTAATCTTTATTGTTGGAAGTGCTGGGATTTTGTTTATGGGATTGAAACAAGGTTTTTAGTTTCACGCGCATTTGAAACCATATGGTTTGTGCTTCCTCAGGCTACAATCACAATATTTATGTGGTCATGGATCGATGAGAATTTATGCATGAAGTGTTATGATATTAGTTTTGTGATACTCAATAAGTGTAATGTTAACACCTTTTTTCTAAAAAAGTTCAATATATAAGCAGAGAGCAATAAAAAAAACCTACTTGAATCTTTTTATGAACACACAAATAAAAGAAATAGTTCTTTCTTGGCTGATATTATTTTGTAAGACTACCTCATGCTAAAGCTACAAGATTTCGGTAAATACCTTGCAACTTATCTATCCATCCATCCTTATGTCTCCCTGCTTCTCAATCCTCCATCATTCATCCACTTATGCATTGATCTCACCGAGAAGGACCTGTTCGATTCTAGTCACTACTTTCGATCATCGTCTTCTTTATTCCTCCTGTGGCCATACTCAGCAATAATGTCCTTCACTGCCTGAATTTGTCCCGTTCTTCCAACTGAGTGATTGATTAAAGGCTCCATTCTTAGTCGATCCCCAACCGACACGTCAGCCACCAGGGTGTCTTTCATTTTATATACCTGGAGCCAACTCTAGGAATAGCGATTGAAATGTATTATTTCCACACCACTTAATATTCCAAAACCTAGTATCTTTCCTATTTTCAATCCCGCATGTGGTATTTACATGGAACAACACAACAAAGCATTTGTGATATATCAGTGTAAGGTGTCTGATTGCCATCACAATAATTTATTGAAAACCTAAAAAATCCTAACTTAAAATAAGCAAACAGAAACTAGTTCTCAAGAAATCAACATCTCCTGCATGATGTGTCAAAAAAGCATTAGCTTGCTTCACACATCATCTACATCCAAAAGATGTGAGTACTTCTAATTAAAACAAAAGTTTAACAACTGGCATCCAAACTTTTATTCGGGAAAAAAAAACAACTGGCTTCCAACCTTTCCTCAAAGATCAACATCCTTCGACGTAAAGAAGATAAGATTACATAATAATTTCAAAGAGTTTGAGTATAAGGTGTTCACTACAATCTGGTTACTTAGAGAAAACTTAAAAGTACAGCTCAAGCAACACGACCAATGACAAAATGTATTTCTATAGGTTAACATTAATCAGATGTAATATGAATAGACCAAAGTGCTGTACTTTAGACTAAATAGATGATTATGAAAAATTATACAAAGAACATAATATAATCATGAAGTTGACAACACTGTATTAATAAACTTTCGTACCTAATTATGGCCACAAAATTCACTGATACGTGTACGGAAGTCAATTTTAAAACACTCGAGGTATTGGATGTGTGCTCGATTAGAATGATTGGCAGAGTATAGTTTATAATACACTTCCTCCGTTAAAAAAATATGTCATTCTAGTCCTTTATCTCTAATCTCTAATATTATAATGGGAGAATACCTTAGTGTCATTTGTCAATTTACCACCCTGTGTATTGTACGTGCATAACTAATATGAAGGAGATCTCAGATTCGAGTCCTCACTATGTCAGAAATTTTTTACTTTATTTTTTTAATATATTCATCATACGTGTAAATTACTATCTATCTATCTATCTATCTCTAATATGAGGCTTTCAAATAACCGATGAAACCGAACCGACAATACCTCTATGCATATGTCCATAAAAAATATAATTCTCCTTTAATTTCTTAAATATACAAATAGTCATTTCTCATTTTCTTGGGGATACAAACGGTCTTCTTTAATTTTTTTAATACAAACCGAGCAGTTGTTCTACCTATATTTTGATTGTCCATAATCTTGTGTGTTATTTTGTTGAGAAATGCTTAATTTACAGTGTGACTCAGCTTAATAGAATCATGAAGTTGATGTAACATTTAGTAGTTACATTAATCAAGTTAAGCAGAAACTGTTTTCTAAATTTTTTTCTATTGTAGCTGAAATTCAATTAGCTATGGTTATTGATGTTTCTTTTATGATAATAAACTAAGATTACAGAAGTATGAAAGTGAAAAAGCAGTTTATCTCACCCATTTAAACGTCATCATCTCAAACAATTAATGCAAAATTCATTAACAACTTGTGGTTTTATAAATCTTCATTTTAAATTCATTTCTGAATAACAAATAGCAGGTTGTTTCTTAATTTTGATTGAAGTTGATATTTTAAATTTCAACAACATTATAAATGATGTTGAAGGTGAAAAGTAACATGCCAAACCGACCATCCAATCCAATTCAAACTGAGCTTAATCGGCTTGGATGAAAACCAATCCAATTAAGGTTCAGATTGGTTGCGAATTAAAAAATTAAAAAATCAATTTTATTTGGATCGGTGGTGGATGGTCCATATTAGGTCGAATACCGACCGATGCCCACCTCTGGGATTTACAAAAATAATTGAGAAAGAATTGTGAGGGACGGCATATGATCTCATTATTTTGACTTTTTCTATATAATAAAAAATCGATCGGACAGGATATGGGGATATGATATCCCGTCCGATCTATTTAATTTATATATTAAAAAAATTGTTCGACGAACGTGATATCATATTCTAAAAAACAAATTTTGACTTTTGCTATTTCTTCTTTCAAATTTGGCAATCGGTTGTTCAATGCTCACCCAAAATATGGCTAAATAGCTAACGATTGCAGTAGATTTTGTACCAAATTTTCCATTTTTTTGATATTTGGCCAACGAACAGATGCTCTCACAAAAGATATTGTCGATAGATAGATAGAGATATATATATAGTAAGTATTGTGTCATTGTGAAAGAAGGTTCTGTGAGATGCACCCACCGTAGTTCTTAGTGGATATGGTTTATACAAAATGTTGATGCAGATATATAAACAAAGCTTCTGAATAACAAAAGGAAGAAGAAACCCTTTTTTTTTTTCTTTCAAAAAATTAACGAGAATAAGAAAAGGAGGAGGATCTAAGTGCTGAAAACCCCATCGAGATGACATAGTCCCTATGCAAACAAAAACCCAACAAGGCACACTAGTGAAGATCGGAATCAACGAAAAGAGATCAGCATTATGAAAACAAAATAAATATTTATTTGACACAAACTGATGAAAAAACAACTCCAGGGGGCAATTTCCAGTGCTCCGCTTTTGCCTTTGCTTTCTAATTTATTCAATTCATGTTAAAAACTCCAAGAGGGTACCATTGGAATGGTCATCTTTGAGTCACCTCAAAATAATTTCTAATCACTTTCCACAAAGTGACTTCGATTTCGTCAGCTTGGCTCCAATTGAAAGCAACTCTTGCAAAAACAAACACATACACAACTAACTAGGGCTGCAAACGAATCGAGCTATTCGCGAGCTATTCGGTTCGAATACGGTCAAAGCTCGGCTCGAACTTTGGCCGAGCTTGAGCCGAGCTCGAGCTCAAACCTGAGCTCGTTTCGTAAACGAGCCGAGCTCGAACCTGAAGGTATTCGGCTCGGCTCGGCTCGATTACAACCCTATACACAACCGGAAAATAATAATAATAATAATGAAAGGGGAGGGGATAAAACACAAACACAACACTATAATAACTATAACCTAAAACATCCACACATTTCCTCTTTTCTCATTCCTATCTCACCATCTATCCAAAAACATATATATCGCATTCCTTATATTCAATAATAATGACTATCCCATGAAAATGAACTCTACCCTCACCCATTGAAGATGCACTCAGATATATACCAAAGTGGGACCCAAATCTCAGTATACTTACCCACACCTACACCCACATTTCATTCATTCATCAGCCATGATCTGGTGCCAGCCAACTACACCGAACATCATTGGTGTCCCACCCTTCCATACACGAAATGCTTGTCACTGTTGACCAACCAGATCCTAGCTTATTGCCTAGACCACCTGCTCAACCCTGATGTTATCAAAGGGCCCAACAATGAACTCCTCCTTCATCCATACCCTTGCAATAAGCTCACAATCGAACAGCCGCAACCAATAATTTTCAATAATTTTCTCGAGATGTAGATATGCGCACACATAGACAAATAAGCGATGATTTAGCTCGCAAAGAGGATTTGAGAAAATCTTTGAAAATAAAATAGTATTTATGAATTTTGTGAGATGTTGAATTGGTATATTCATCCAGTTGAATACAACTGACACTTTGGAAGAACTCTGAAAGACACAGGGCTTATGAACAAAATGTGTCCAGTTTATAATTTGTTACCAACCACAATATCTAGAGAGGTAAAATGACCTCATCTTATACTCGATATGTTTTAATCTGTAGTTTTTATTCGCCATGCAGTTCTACTAAAAAAATTTAACGAAACAATATCCAACAAATGAGGATGGATACAAAAAAGTCTTAAGGCTTACTTGTCAAAAACATGTGGCTTTATAGTTAAAAATAATTCACAGGGTGAGCAATACCACGCAGATGAATTCCAAAAATATTCATTAACAAATTTATTCAAAAAATATGGCATCCCATGAATGGAAGTAGTACTAATACAAATTTATCATTCTCAGTGACAGAGTTGATCTGGATGACTCCATCAGTGATAATGCAGGAGGCAATCTGTATGCAGATTGCGATCTGATCACTTTGGGACAAGTCTCTTTCGCAAACAGCTAGTTATTCTAGTTTGTGTTGATTTTGTTTTATAATGGTGCTCTTTGAATTTTGTCAAATATACTGGGTGGTTGCGATTGCAACTCAAGTTGCAAGATTCCTTTGAGTTGCAACTACTTTTTCGAGTTGCAATTAAAAAGTAAAAGGAATTATTATTCTTTACTTGTAACTTGGGTCGCAACAGAAAGGAATCTTGGAACTTGTTTGCAACCAAAAATTAGTTGCAACAACTTGCAACCGACCAACAAAGTTGTAACCATGTTTGTTTCATTAAGTACTCTCTAATCAAACAAAGATATTTAAAAAAAGAGTTTCTCACTAAATTGGATAATCTTAGTAGTTTATAATCGCATAAATAGATCAAAGATGATGTTTTATGTTTAGGTATGTTGTTTTCTTAAACCAAGCCACTGAAACTTTTCAGCTAGGAAGTAGTACATATACTTCCAAATGGTCAATGTACTCGTGTCGGGTATATATCGGGTGCCGATACTCCCGGATGCGTACCCGATGAGTACCCATTTTCAAAATACATGCTTTGCAACATTTAGACATAATTGTGTTGAGATAAATGTTCGGTGTCTAAGTGAAAATTCAAAAAGTAGTTGTTTACAGTTATGCTTAAACACAAAATAAGTGTTCCCAAAGATTTAATAGTTAGATTATCAAAAAAAAATCCCAAAATGCTCATAACTAAAATGTATTCGTATAGTTTCCTCGCATTGTTAATTATTTGCATTTTTAACAAGATAAATATTTTTTTTACTATTAGATGTAGTCTAAGATAATCTATATTTAACATACCCACCAATGCACCCACCAATGCACATGTATCCCACTTTTTTTTGTAAAATTACCGCATCTCCTTATCCATGTCGTACCCACAACCCGTACCCGTACTCATTTCTGTGCTTCATAGCTTTTTCGTGTGCTTCATAGCTTTTTCGGTAGTCAGAAAGTGGGCCTCTTTACATTTCCCTCCTATAACTTCATGTTCCCCTCCCCTAACCAATTCATAACATTCCCAACTCTCTCCAAACTACTTACCCTTCCAAGCTGTAACCATGCACCCTTGTGAGGTTGCCGGCATCCACTACCTCGCACCTTCAAACCCTCCCTCCTATTGGTCACACTATGATGCTACGATCCGAAACAACTTCCCTTCCCTAAACTTCAGCAGTCTCTTCACACCCCAGATCCCACAGTCAATCATGATGCCTATGGCAAATGATCTCATTTTCACAAGCCCATGCAACTCGAATTCAGACGAGGCAGAAGAGGAGCAACTGAAGCAGAGGCAGCAAAGTCTAGCTGAAGAGAGGAGGAAGAGGAGGATGATATCGAATAGAGAGTCAGCTAGGCGATCAAGAATGAGAAAACAGAGGCATTTGGACAAGTTATGGTCACAAGTAGTCGGTTTAAGAGCAGCCAACCGCCAGCTACTTGATGAACTCAACCAAGTCCTTAGAGACTGTCAGCAGGTTGTTCATGAGAACGCAAAGTTGAAGGATGAAAAATCAGAATTGAAGAAGAAGCTGGAGGAACTCGAGGGTCCAAAAGATATAGAAGCTGAACCAAAAGGATTACCACCTTCACTTCACTAAATGAACTTCTCTGACTTTTCTTTCCTCATTGTTGGAGGCTGAACTCTGTCATTCAGAGTCAGTTTTATATGGAGATTTTATGATATATTAGATTGCATGTTAACAAGTCTTTAGATTTTATCTGATTTCATGACTGGGAAGAAATGAAGTGATCATCTCTGTTTCTTTCTTCTTATTAAATAAGCTTCTATGCAGCTTTTTATGCATCACTATCTTCTTTTATCTTCCATATGTGAGGACTAAAAAGTTTATTATTTGGACTAGCACAAGAAATTTTTACAATGAAAATAGCTTGTAGATACAGGAGGAAACAGAGAAGATAGGAAAGTCAAAATAAAATGCCATTCGGATGTTTCATTCACAACTTCAAGAAGGTAAAACTAATCGTAATGATCGATGTTCTCCTCAACTTTTTCTGATTACAGATAATTTAACTGATGAAACAGCCACGGCTAATGACTACCTCTACTTACGACGATACTGAAGGCTACCTTAACTATGATTTTAACTGAAATACTGTAAACTTGGTAGACAAGTAAGAGACAAACTGAACTTCCAACTAAAGGGACCTCACAGGATCAACACATAAAACATAAGAAAAAATATCCAAAGAAAAGGTCGTAGATAATAATGTGCAATAAGAACAGAGAGCGAAGGTGCCATCTCGGTTGAGATGGCAGCTTCAAAACTAAACGAAAAGACGACCACACCAAGTGTTTCATGTCTTAATTTAGAGGATACTGTTCAGGTGGTGGCAACCAGTGGTGGTGGAGGTTTTGCTAGAAGAAGTAAGCATAGAAGGGGAAAAAAAGGACTAGCACTAAAAAAGGAAAACACTGTTTCCAACTTTTTTCCTTACTAGGCCAATTGACTGATGCATGGCCAGGTTTTGGGTCAGCCGATCTTTCTTTGCTTTGCCTAGCTAGTTTAAAGGACCTCATTTTCACAAAGCTAGTATTTGCCTCAAAATAAAAAGTATTTCTGAGATTTCAAAGAAATTCTAGAAGCAGAAAGTAACAGTAGACTATTCTAGGTAATAAGCATGCCTGATCATCACCATCAACTTAAATCTTAGACTTCTCCCAGCTAAATGGAATCAGCAACAGTGCAAAAGTTTTCATGAAAAAGCAGACAAAATTTTATGATCAGTTGGTTGTTGATGTCGACCGTCTTCTATTTTTAAATTTCAAATTCCTGGACATGGAATTATGGACAACAGAGCCTCCTGTCATAAAGATCAGCTTGTGTTTGTCTTTCAGATTCTCCTAGACGTATACTCCTATAGATAACAAGAGCTGGGTAAGATCTTAGAATTGGAAACCACTCTCTTGACCAGATTCATCATCAGATCAGATAGTTTTGGCACATTTTGGTAGAGTCATAATTATACCTCAAACATCTAAATGCCCCCATTGACCTTGAACGAATTTCCTTTGGAAAAAGGATACTTGTACATCTATGAATTTCATATTTACTGTGTTTCATAATTCACCCAATTTTATTGTCAAAAGATCCTTAAAATAGTTTCTGGATTGGTTGTCTAAAACTATGACATATTCATTGAAAGACTGTATACTTCTCAGAGGAAATCCAATTCGCTATAAACTAGTTTGCGTGAAAATGGACTCATTCGTAAATATGCTACTCGGGGGTATTCATCTTCCTCCACAGACTTAGTCATCCCTGAGGTAGGTAGGAGGTGGTTCCCCATCTAAAGAAACTAGACGTGGATGATCCTGTACCACATTATTTGTGGGGATACAAGTAAAGAGTTACTTCTCCATCAGCTCCAAAGCCTTCACCATGTTATTTAGAACCAAGAGGGCTTTCAATTCTTCCCATCAGAAGAACTTCACCACCTTACAATGTTGGATGTCACATCTTCTCTAAACTATCAATGAAACTATACCAATGCTTTGAAAACAGCGTTTAGCAGCAGAACCGAACCAATGCACAGACAAAATATACCAAACACAAAACAGAGAAAACGAATAAGCATCAACAGAAAATGAATGCGGATAAGTAAAACATCACAACTGCATACAAGATAAGATTTTCTGTGGTTCGACACAGGAATCAATCCGGCAAACTTTCTGCTATAAAAAAATGTCGCATAGATGGATTCCAAGGTGCTCCAAACACCCAGTGAAAATGCTTGAGAAAAGCCTCTCAAACCCCTTATTGAAAAATTGCTATCAATGGATTTTTACAGAAACAACAAAAAAAATCTATAGCAACCTATACAAATTCTGACCTTAAGGGGGTTTCAACTGGATTGCAACTGACCACAATTAGTGAACCAGTTACAATGTTTGGAAGGGTTGCAAGTTGAAAGTTTTGCATCCCTTTAGCAACTTTTTATCATACCTGCAACCATCCACTTGTTGTGAACTTTGGTTGCATTAAGATCCATGTCACCAAGTTGCAACTACATCCCTGACCTTTCAATCACTCATGATCGAGCAAGATAAACTGTTTGGTCCTTCTGGTAAAAAGAAAACGAGTGTAGAAGTTCATGCGGACCAATAATGGCCCACGAATTACATCCTAAATATATCAAATTAAGTTCACCATCTATCATAATCTACGACAAAGCTAACTGCAAAATTCAGAGGGTGCCAACTACCAAGGGGTTGCCCAACTGATCAACACACAATTGACTGCACAAATATACACAATAAAATTGTGCTGAGACAAGATATAAAACTTTATCTTGTCAATTTCACTGCCTCTAAATGGCTCCTGAATGTCGCAAACCGCCTCCAATTTTACGCGAATAAGTCTTTTGGTCGCAAATGGTTTAGGAATAAGACACGCCACAGGTACGTATGCATACTTTAATCTTATCTACAACTCAGTTTTATTCAACATCTTTTGATGTATTTTTCACATTGTATAGTTGTATTTTGTCCAAGACAAATAGTATGATGATGAATGTCAGTCTTACTGCCTCATCCAAGAGCGCATTAACTTTTTGATAAACTTGTTTGCACTACTTGATAAATCTCTGAGTTCGTAAACCATCAACTTCCCTAAAGGAAAAGAAATCACAACCAGAAACCAACTTGACTTTTTTATCCAAAAGAAGATGTTTTTAACTTCTAGTTTGTGCGGGAAAAAAAACCTTTCCTTATCCCTTTAAAAGGTGTGAAAGCAAACTTGTTAATCCAATAAAAGTAAAAAATGATACTTTTCCAAAGCTTTGTTTAGTCCTAGAGAAATTGGTGAAACCACGTCTTAAATAATTCCTCAAAAACTTTTCTGTTCAGTACACTGATACTACATTAGGTGGATAGATCACTTTAACTTTGGAATGCACTAATCTTGAACATTATCCACATTATCTAACAAAACCACACCATTTTACAGTGCTGTGAAGTTCCTTCGCAGACATATGGAGCACTAATCAATCTAACAGGACTTTAAAAAACTATTGTTGCACCATAAGTGAAAAGAGCAATTAAAATCTATGACAAGTGATGACAAAGATAGCTAACAGTTCCCACCAAGTTCTATTTGCTTTCAAAGGGAAGTAGTACTAAAAAAGACGTCAACAATTCAAGCAAAACTATAACGGCCACAGCGAAGGAGATGTGTTAGTTGTAGTTAGACATGGACCCAAATTTGTTCAAGCTTCCCGAGGTTAACTTTGACCATGGATGCTATCTCTAATCCATCTAGTAATCTTGATATACCGGACTTGTCAAAACAAATTAGATTTACCAGACACTACCCCCTCCAAATATCCCTAAATATTAAGGTTCACTAACCCTGTGAAGATATGGTAATAGCTTAGTGAATTGGAACGCAGCGCCAATCCACCCAACCCCTAGGCAGGTGCAGACCCACGGGCCAAGCGTTCTAACAATCAACTAAGCAGAAAAAACACGGACACAATGTGACACAACTCAAGGAAGATTTTGAAAAACTACCATATAATGTCAAGCACCATGTTGGATTCGTTTGCCAGACGGTCTGATACGTGCTTGATATGTTACTATTACTGATACCGATACGAGTAACTGTGCTTCATGGACAGTCAACCACTAGGTAAACACGCAACACTGAAACAAGACAACTGGCTCCAACTGGCAGTTGCCATGGTCCTATTCGTCTATGAATAGACCCTCAACCCGATGACCGAGGACTATTAATTTTCCCCATTTCCAAACCCTCGTACTCTAGACTGGTCTATAAGTGCTTATTCAGAAATTTCGCAATCTCCAGTGGATTAATACTGCGAAGAGACATGTAACAACCACAACCTTCGAGCAAGGCCGGCCCCACCTTGAGGCCGGTGAGGCGGCCGCCTCAAGCCCCCAATTATTTTGCAATTTTAAGGCTCCTCAAACCCCCGATTATATTGTAAGTAAGGGCCCCAAAAATAATTATTTGGGCTTTTCGCCTTGGCCCCCGGAAACTCAGGGCCGGCCCTGCGTCCGAGTTGAACCTAGTAAGAGCATCCACAATGGTGTTTCTCATTTTGCCAAAAATGGCTGCCACAGTAATAGCAAATAGGATCGAAGGGTGCAGTGGTTGTTTGCTATATTCTGTGCTTTTTTTTCAAAAATTGTGTGCGACGGTATAACATATACCGTCGCGCAATTTTTTTTTAAAAAAATTGCGTGGGACGGTATAACATATACCGTCCCACTCGTTTTTAAAAAAATTAAAAAATTTAATTGCTGATTAACTATTAAAATATATTGATTAACTAAAATAAATAATATATTAATACCTAAACCTAATTAACTAACTAACTAAATCTAATTAATACACTTAAACCTAACTACCACCTACCTACCTATCAGCGGAATTCAAGGACGGGATAACATATCCCGTCCGAGAATTTATATATATATATATATATATATATATATTCCGATCGGATGAATCTTCACCGTTCATTGAAAAAAAAGAAAAAAAATTGGAAAACTCCTTGGACGGGATAACATCTCCCGGACGGGATATGTTTCCCCGTCTGAGGAGATTTTTAAAAATAATAATAAATAAAAGGGAAGGACGGGGTATCTTCTCCCGGACGGGGTATGTTTCCCCGTCCGGCCCTTTTTTTTAAAAAATAAATAAATAAATAAAAAGTTTAGACGGTATATATTTTCCCGTCTCACTCAATTAAAAAATCTTAAAATCGGAGCGACGGTATATGATATCCCGTCCTTCATAATTTGAGAATTGGTATTTCGTTTCTCATATATGAGAAACCAGTATAGCAAATTTGCTATAAAATGGGAAAATGAAAAACCATTGCAGCGATCCGTTTCTCATAAAATGGCAATTTGCCATTTATAAAAAACCACTGTGGATGCTCTAACCTAACCATTTTATTTTTTTTATTTTTTTCTTGATCAATGAGGCCCTGTTTGGAAAAAAAAAGTCAAGAGAGGTAAAAGTAAAGGTTTTGCATTTGATAGGGGAGAAAGAAAGAGGGTGCAGCTCAGTTAAGAAAAAAGAGGTTAAAGTGGAGTTTAGATAACTCTTGAGATATTTGAAGTTATCTCAGCTTCAAAATGGGTACCAACAAAGTTATGGTCTTTTAAAGTAAAAGGATCTAAACTTAACTTTGTTCCTGAGTTTCCTCGCCAATTACTGTCTTCTATCAAATACTCCACCAATCTAGCATCCAATTATTTTCATAGATAATATGTGCGAATAAAATCAAGAAATGTGCATTAAAAGAAACCCTAAAAACTAATCTTACAAATATTTAGGGAAGAATTTCAAATGTATAAAAAATAATAAATGAAAATAAAAAAAGGGGATTTTTACCTGGTTGAAAAGGGAGTCAACGTCAATGGACGAGGCGGCTCCAAATCGTTCAAAGAATGATAATTTTGTCTTTGAAAATAAATGGTAAATAGTGAAATCAGATAAAAGTCGGTGCTTTTGAAGAAGTAAAGGCAACGACTTTTGACATATGTAGATCTATTTATCGTCTTCCATAAATCCGCCGTAAATCCTAATAATTACTTTTTCCTCTACTAAATAAGTTTAATACAATTATGAAATATACAAGACTAAAAAAATATAGGGTTTTCCCTGCAAAGACCACTCACAAATCATTATTTTCAGATATGTTACTCCCAATGTTGGTTGACTCTAGAAAGACCGATCAGACTATCTAGCATTAGACCATCTGTTTTAGTTAGAGCATCCCTGGTCGGTTAAAGTCAATTTTTGCATACTTGACATATAGTAATAGTAAAAGTAGCTATCGGCCGTAGTCGTTGCCAAAATTTGACTTTCCGAAATCTTAATTAGATAGATGGTAAATTATATCCCGTCCGATATTTTTTATTAAAAAAATTCTTTAAAAAATTTCTGAGGAGTCTGGATAGTGACATTTTCATAAAAAAATCTTCCCCAAAAATACGACGGGAGTTGATTTCCCTTTTGAAATTTTTTTTAGTTTTCAAATATGGAACGGTAAATTATTTTATTTACCGTCCGATTATTTTATTAATAAAAAATGGACGGTAAATTATTTAATTTACCGTCCGATTAACAGATGAGAAATAATGTCTCGTCGAGCTATTTTATCCATTTAGCCAAATCGTCTGCCAGATATAGCTCACGATTGTTCCCGAAAAGCCAAATTTTGGCAAAATAGTCAATGACTGCAGCACCCATCGAGCTAAATTTTACATATTTTGGCTAAATAGCCAACGACTACAGATGCTCGTAGGACTCAAAATTCTTATATTTGGCTTTTAGAAATAGGAATTTTGAATTGGACTTGTAGTCACTGAAACCCAAAATTTGGTCCAACGGTGGATGATCGTTTTTATTTTGAATCTCAACCATTGATAATAATAATAAAATCCTTTCCAAAACATTTGTAAAAAAAATTTCTATGCATGGGAACACATAATAATTCTTATAGGTCCATTTCATCTCATCCCTTGATCAAATAATCAAATAATCAAACCAATCTAAAATTAACTTTATATGCATACATAATCTCATGGGCTCTATCCCATAGAAATTTTTTTTAAAAATTGGGAAAAACTCAGGAACGCAACATGAAGTTGTGCCTCGTCCTGTTTTTTTTAAATCGCTCGAACGCAAAATGAAATTGCGTCCGATTTCTTCAGCCCAATTTTTTTTTGTCAGACGCAAAATGATCTTACGACTGACACATTTTTTTTAAAAAAAAATTGTTCTGACACAAAATCATCTTGCGTCCGACCTGTTTTTTTTTTGTTTTTTTGTTTTTTAATTCTTCATTCGCAAGATCATCTTCCGTCCAAGATTTTTTTTTAGACCGGACGCAAGATGATCTGTCGATTCCTATATTTGGAAAATTTCTATATCGTCTCTCAAATATAGAAGCCTACTGTAGCTATTTTTCCAAAATTTTGAAATATAGGGAACGACTTCAGCGGTTCGTTCCCTACATTTTCTAACATTTGGATTGATCAACTTTTGGAAATATAGGGAACTACAGATGCCCTTAAATAAGTGGAGAATATATATTAAGTTTAACGGGTTGGAGGAGGACGAGGTCAAGTCAGGTTTAGTTAGAATTTCCAGTTCGATAAATGATATAGCATGTTGATCCAAATGTGCAACTCTATAAAAATTGTAAGGGATAATTTAGCAAATGCCCCCATTCAAAATAGAGAAACTAGCATATACCCCCACTATTTTAAAAACTAAGAAATACCCCCAATTTGGACGGAACCATTAAAATTTTCGTTAAGTGAACTCACGTGCGTCACACGTGATATGTAAAATGACCCAAATACCCACGATAAAATGTACTTTAGCAAATGCCCTCATTCAGAATGTGAAAACTAGCATATACCCCAACTATTTAAAAAGAATGATATTTAGGATATTTCAGCAAATGCCCTCATTCAAAATGCGGAAACTAGCATATATACCTCCATTATTTCAAAAAAAAACTAAGAAATACCGTCAGTTTGACGGAACTGTTTTAGGGTTTTGAATACTATATACTACATGTTTGTTGTTTTGACAAAAAAACACCAATGTTAGCATCAATGCTTTGTTTCCACATCTCAATTTGGGTGTTGTTGAAGATGATGCACAACCTAGTGTGACAGTAGGTAATAACATATTAACAAAGTTCGTGAATAATTTGTTAAATTCATAAATTATTCACGAAGAAATAATTTGCCGAACCGATTCGTGAATTATTTGCAGGTTTGTATTTAATTCCCGCAGTTCACGAATTATTCACAAAAATCACGAATTAAACAAATGTTTTGCGAATAATTCGTGAATTTAGCGAATTATGCAAAAATTATTTATGGATTTATATACATTTTTACTTAGGTAATCAGTACTAACTACTTAGATGCATTAAATTTTGTATTTCTTTCATCCCGAACTTTTGTCAAATTTTTTCTCGAATTTGCCAGATTTTTGTTGATTTCCAAATATTAAACCTCGTCGAATTATTTATAAATGACGAATTTGTGACTATGGGTAATTCACAAGCTACTATTGAACCTAAAGTGAATGAAAATAATGAAAATGATGATGCACATTCTAGAGTGGAACAGAAGTCCACACAATCGGTTGTAATAGATGATGGTACACAAGCTAGTGATGATGCACAACAATCCGTGGTAATATATGATGGTTTTTGTATTTTTTTTAGGTCAAAATCTGACGTAGAACCTCTTTCCATTACATTTTTATCATCAGTACAGGAAGAAATTTATTTAGATTGACTAACAACACATAACACGCACATTTTTCAGAACACCTAACACTGAAATAGTGGGGGTATATGCTAGTTTCCGCATTTTGAATGAGGGCATTTGCTAAAATATCTCAAATATCATTTTTTTAAATAGTGGGGGTAAATGCTAGTTTCTACATTCTGATTGGGGGCATTTGCTAAAATACATTTTATCATAGGAATTTAGGTCATTTTACATATCATGTGTGATGCACATCAGTTCACTTAACAGGGATTTTAACGGTTCCGTCCAAATTGGGAGTATTTCTTAGTTTTTTAAAATAGTGGGAGTATATGCTAGTTTCCACATTTTGAATGGGGGCATTTGCTAAATTATCCCAAATTGTAACTCTGTGATTGATCTATCTGCAAAAAGTAAGTGGTCTCAACTAA
Organism: Hemerocallis citrina; assembly: GCA_017893485.1. Lineage (NCBI taxonomy): Eukaryota > Viridiplantae > Streptophyta > Magnoliopsida > Asparagales > Asphodelaceae > Hemerocallis > Hemerocallis citrina. Next base: position 232,429 of record JACEHZ010000171.1, read on the forward strand.
CTACGTTTTCTTTTCTTTAAAAATTATGCATTGACCATCATATAAAGAAAGTTGTAAATTGAGTGACATGCAAAAAAAAAATTCTTTTGGGCTTAGTTAGGGTTTTATAATTAATTAAGATCTCGAATTATATCTATCTCTTATACTAATAGGAGAGAGAGTCTACCCCCTTTCTCATTTCTCTATTTTGAAATAGAGATAGAAGAAAAAAAAATTGGATTCCTATTCAATTAACACGTACACTATGCATGATTTTTATTATAAAAAAAAACAAAAGAAAAAATGCCAATCCCTCAAACATAGTCCCTACTCACCCCTCCCCCCCTCCCCAGCAGCTTTAGTAATATTCAATTATATAACATTATGGCTTGGCAGTGATTCTCTAAACTATCTGCTTATGTGAAGATGATAATGAAGATTTTAGTAGTTACGATAGGAATGATGTTCATAAGTTTATCCAAGTTCTTTTATTTTTTTGAGAGTAAAATAATTTTATGAGTCTCTCAAAACTATTTTAGATTGTGCAATTTGTACAGAGTAACACTAGTGAGGATTTATAAGGAGAAGAAATAAAGGGTAAAAGAGTAAGTAGGTAAATGTGGTTAAAGGTTAGCTATTGGTAAACTAACAGAGTGGTCTTTTTAAAAGACCGTGAGTGGTGTATATGAAATAAACGATTTAGGTGCCTTATTTAAATTAGCATATTTAGTGGTCTTCTTGAAAATTTAAATTTTATTTTCATCTTTCTAAATTAATTTTTTTTTTATCTAAGTACCTCCTTAATATTTAATCTGAATACAAAATGTTCATATAATATTTATAAAAAAATACATTATACACATTCCTCCATTAACTTAACATCATCTGTTAAGTTAAAATTATTAAATTACATTTCTATCATTACTTTTTCATAAATAAATCATTATTCTCTCATTTCTTCATTCCTGATTGCACAAACAATAGGGGAAGCAGCCAGCGAACTGGAGAAGCACAGCCGATCGGGCAGCTGACAGGGGTGCTGGTTAGTTTGATTAGTTTAGATTGATCATAAACTTTTCGTAGTTGAAGAATAGTGGAGCATATTAATTTATGGCAGTGGGACTAATTGACACACACTGAAGTGCAAGATAAAGCAATACAAAATGGAAAAAATAACAAGGGTTCTAGGGTTCTAAATTCTAATGAAGCGAAGGTTGAGGCATTATGAAACTTAGCCTAGCAGAAAACTCTCCATATTCAATGATTCATTTGCAAATAAAATTGTTCATCTCAACGATGTTTCAGGAAATGCTCATAATCTGAAAGATGTTTCAGGCAATTACAGTTAAGGTGAGCTACGGTTGAATATAAACTGATCCAATAGTGTCAATCATTCTTCTGTACTTAAATCATCAATTGATACATACTGTTTTGATGTTGAAATGTTCTCTATCCTTTTTGCAAACTTGTTTAAACTTTGAAGAGCATGATTCTGAAACAACACAGAAACGAAAAGTAAATAAATAAAATTAAAATATATTGTGAAGTAATTTTATGGAGACTTTGTTTATATGATCACGATGTGACAATATATGGTCGATCCAACCAATGTGTTTCAGCACGACGGATTAAAGATAAGGCTCATACCCATGAAACCACAAACTAATCCGTTTGTGAAAACACAACCTCCCTTGAGAAAGGGCAAGTAGCGTACGTGGGTGAAAACGAACTTACGGAAGAATTTGATGAAGGGACAACAATTCTCCTACTCACAGCGAGAGAAGTCCGTAAAGAGCCTACGTCAATCTCTCCTCAAGTTACTCCTGTTCTCCAGAAATTTGCAGATGTACTCCCCAACCAGTTATCCCCACTGCGTGACATCTAACACGCTATTGATCTGATTCCGAGAGCGAGTCTTCTTAACTTGCCACACTATCAGACGAATCCAACCGAACATGTTGAGTTGAAAAGGCAAGTTGATGAGTTATTGGCAAAAAGCTTCATTAGAGAAATCTTAAGTCATTGCACAGTCCCTGCTCTGTTGACGCCAAAGAAATATGGAACCTAGCGTATGTGTGTGGACAGTCGTGCCATAAATAAAATCACAGTGAAGTACTATTTTCTCATTTTTTGTTTGGATTACATGTTGGACATGATGTCTGGTGCCACAATCATCTTCAAGATTAACCTTAAAGTGGCTACCACCAAATACGTGTTCATCCTGGTGAGTTTGGTCGAATTGTAGGTTCTACCCATTCGGAGGGGTTGCCTGCTCGAGAACTTGAACCAGGATGTACGCATTTGCAAATCAGTACACTATGAGAGTTCTAAATATGGGATCAAAAAGCCAAAATAAACCAAGAAATAATCCCTAACGTGCAAAATTATCGATGATCTCCGTTAAGATCAAACAATTCTGAGGTAGAATTTGTAACTTGCTATCCTCTTTGCCTAGCAGGCAAAGATTTACCTCTATAGAAAGACTGATTCGTTCGAAACTTCATGAGGGTCCAACTCCATTGCATTGCCAGAATCCCCTTCAAGACGAATGATGGTTTGTACGCATGGATGGTCATGCCGTTTGGAATGAAGAATGCCCCAAGCACGTTTATGAGAATCATGACACATGTACTCCATCATTTTATGGGCAAGTTCCTTGTGGGGTACTTTGATGATATTATCATTTACAGCCAATCCGTTGGGCAACATCTTGACCATTTGAGACAAGTATGAAGTGTTTTGAGGAAGGAACAGCTTTATGTTAATCCTACCAAATGTACCATCCTCCATGATCAGACTATCTTTCTAGGATTTATTATCTCCACCAGAGGAGTATCTGCTGACCAAGAAAAGATAATGGCTATTATTGAGTGGCCTGAGCTCCGCAACATACGTGATGTGCGGAGTTTTCATGGTCTTGCTACTTTTTATCGTAGGTTTGTGCAAAGATTTAGCACAATCATGGCTCCGATAACTGATTGTTTGAAGAAAAGTGAGTTCATCGGGTTGAAAGTAGCCACGACAGCCTTCGAAGAGGTCAAGAAAATGATGACTCAGACACTTGTCATGAGGTTTCCTGATATCACTGAAGTCTTTGAAGTAACGTGTGATACTTCTGGTATTGGTATAGGTGGAGTCATCAGTTAAGAAAGTCACCATGTTGCCTATTTCAGCGAAAAGCTGGATGATGCAAAACAAAAGTACTTCACTTTATGATAAGGAATTCTATACGATAATTCAGTCACTTGCTATTGGCGACATTACTTCTTGCCACAAGAATTCGTCATTTTCTCAGACCATGAAGCCTTATGATTCCTCAATTCCTAACAAAAGCTGAATTCGAGACATGGTCGATGGGTAGAGTTTCTACAAGAATATTCGTATACCATTAGGTATAAGAAAGAGGTTGATAATAAGGTTGCTGATGCGCTAATTCGTTGTCACGTGATCTTATCCTCATTGCACACCGAGTTTATTGGTTATGAAAGATTAAAAGATGAGTATGCCTCCTGCCCATATTTTTACAAGATCTACGCTTCTTTGAATGATGGCATCAATCGAGTGATAGATGATTATTACCTGAAAGATGATTATATCTTCTATCGCTCCAAGTTGTGCATTCCTAGTACATCATTATGAGAGTATCTTGTTTGGGAATTGCACATTGGTGGCCTTGCAGGAACTTGGGGCATAGCAAGACCATTGATATTGTGGAATATAGATTTTACTGGCCTAAACTTAAAAGGGACGTTGTGAGACTTGTTAACATGTGTCATACTTGTCAACTCGCCAAACAACAAAAACAAAACACAGGCTTGTATGCTCCCTTACCTGTTCCCAGTTGCCCTTGAGAAGATGTCAGTATGGATTTCGTGTTAGGTTTACCGAAAATATAAAAGAAACATGATTTCATTTTTGTTGTCGTGGTCCGTTTTTTCTAAAATTGTCCACTTCCTTCCATGTTCGAAAACTTTTGGTGCATCTCGCGTAGCTTAATTCTTCTTCGATAATATTGTGAAGCTACATAGATTGCTAAAAATAATTGAGTCCGATAGGGATGTGAAATTCACGAGTTACTTTTGGAAGACCCTATGGCACAATATGGGAACGAAATTGAAAATCTCATCATCCTTCCATCCACATACTAATGGACAAATTGAGGTTGTCAATCGGAGTAGTGGCAATCCATTGCGTACTCTTGTGAAAGAAAACTTGGGAACTTCGGACTTAAAATTAACTATTGCTGGATTTATCTACAACACATCAAAGAATAGAACCACCGACATAAGCCCACATGAAATTGTGCATGGTTATCGTCATAGGCAACCCATAGATCTTGTCCCCATGTTAACCATCATAGAGTCTCGGAGTCTGCATCCACATTTGCATCCTGCATCCATGATTTGTATAGAGAATTTTCCATGAAAATTAATGAGAATAATTTTAACTACAAGTTAAGGGCAGATATTAGAAGGAAATTAAAAAGTTTTGATGTTAGTGGCGAGGTGATGGTTCGGATTCATCCGGAACGGTTTCCAGCTGGATCCGTTAAGAAATTGAATGCACGTGTTGCAGACCCATTTAAATTTTTTTATAAAATCAATGATAATGTCTATGTTATTGACCTTCCTAAAGATTTTGGCATAAATAAGACTTTCAATATTGAAGATCTCGTACCCTATGAAGGCCCAAAATTCAACTCTAGAAATTCTGTTATAAATGAGCCTACCCTGCAACCTACTGGTGAGATTCCCACAATTTTCCCTTCACCTAACACTACTTACCCACCGACAGAAAAATTGGATAATATTTTAGATGATCAGATAATCTCTACTAGAGATTATGGTATTCATATGTATTTGATGCGATGGAAGAACAAGCCAGAGTCGGAGGACACTTGGATTGATCGTGAGGAGCTCCAACGCTTGGATCGAAACCTTTTAGAGCACTCTGACAGGAGCACTGGTTTTGACTCGACTGGTCGAGCTCTCTCCCACCCAGAGAGAATGATGAGGACATCAGTTCGAGATGATTTGGGTGCTTATATCAGCACAGACATCGTCTAGGATGACTATTTTATTAGACTAGTTATTTTTATTTCAGCACTTGTAGTTGTTTTGACATATGTAGTAGCATTGTTGTTTGCACCCTTTATTTTCTGAATTTTGGAGATGTGTTTTGAGATTTATTTTGAGCATATATATAAGCTTTAAGACAAATGAGAAGTTATGCTTTTGATTAATTTAAAATTGTGTGTTGAGTTCTGCTCTTCATTCATCTCTTGTGTGTGAGACCTTAAGAGAATATTAGGGTTTGTGAGAAACCGTAAACTACAACCCCCTCCCTTGGCCGCCTCCCTCACCATCTGACCATCCCTAACAGCCCCACTATTCAAATCTTCATTCAAAACTAACCCTGATCCCCAAATCTTCATCCAAACCCTACACCCTAATCCCCACATCAAGCGTATGAGCTATGGAGGAGTACAATGCCATTGACTTCGATGATTGGCATCTTCTTCCTCTCCATCCGTGGCGGTGACACTTACATCGAACCCAAGTAATTTCTTTGCATTCCTCCATTACTTGTGGTACTCCCTATCATCTCTAGAATCTTATCTGAATCTTATTTCGTCCACAAATATTGAGCGTGTGTGCTTCTACTTGCCAAATAGCGAAGGAATCACTATTGAATATCTTACTTGCCAAGAATGCTCAAGTATAATCATTGATTCTAGGCTTGAATCCTTAATTGGGACTGTTAACTTATTTAATTTCTTGAAAATCCATCAAACTAATCACGAGTTTTAATTTCTAACTTAATCGGCACAACTTGTTGGTAAACCTAATCTTTTAATATTTTTGAAAAATTCTCTATCTAGGGTTAAGTTTACATCAAACAGTAGCAATAGAAAAAAAATGCGGTAGACTGCACAGTCGACCGTCACCCCCTCGATTTTGGTTGGATCAAATGCGGTCGATTGCACTTTGGATAGTCATTCGCGCATGACTGCTGTTTGTGTTTGGGTGCGGGTCTAGAGGATTCATTTGAAACCCGGCTTCTTCTCCAAGTTAGATCGTACGGCTCTTATTGTATGTTTATCACTTCATGAAATATTGGATGGCTATTGTATCAAGATATCAAACTAGCGTTTCCTAGATCTCTATATATTGTTGTAATTGGCCTCCATTGAGAGCTAAGAGAGAGTACTTCATTGAAGAGAGTTTGAGAGGTTCTCCAATAGTAAACAACTAGTATTTTCTGGTGAGTCTAAAGAGGTCATGGTAAGAATTATAATATTCTTGTATCTTCTCTTGTTGAATAATATCTTGGTTTCTTCTCATCAGATTAAGGCGAAAGCTCCAACTGGGACAAATTTGTGTGCTTTAGTGTGTTTGGTGAAATCCTCTATTTGTTTGGTGGTTTATATTAATTGCATCGCATAACTCAACAAGATCCTAGTAGAAGAGGGAAATAAATTACCAAACAATATATTATTAGCAAAAAAATATACCTTACTTGTAGGATATACCCCATGCAATATAACATATATACTACATATAACATATATACTACTGCCCCCATGCAATTTAGGATGGTCAGGTCCGTGTTCGGGTCCAAGATCGGGCGTGTTTATAGAAGATAAGAAGCCCGCCCCTTCAAAAATGGGTTCGGGCGTGTTATTCAAATTCGGTTCGGGTGAGTTTTAAAGGGGTGTTTTACCCTTTATTTATGGGTTTGGTTAGGATGGTTTTGGGTTAAACCCGACCTCCTGAACACCCTAATCAATGGTATATACCTTATGGTCCCAATGAATAACTTACACCATTCACTGTCACATAACAAGTGAATAACTAGAACATTGTCATCATGGACCTTGACTGGTTATCTGTATAACTTAACTGGATAACATTCAACGATGTCAAGAATTCTCAGTGCAGATTAGACACCCATTGTCTGGCTATCTCAACAAAGGTTTACGAACTCAGCTTCGGTTTTGGGTTTGATTCCACGGCCTCTCCAAGATAGGTTGGTTTGATAGGTTTCATTATCTTTAGTAGGTTTTGTTCAAAAATTTTGAGCTCGGCAAAAAGAAGTAGATGTGACAATCTGCAAATCAGCAACAACAAGAGAAATAAAGGTACTTTTACTTCCTGTCTTCCTCCATATACTCTCTTCTGCAGCCATTAAAAGGCTGATGCGGTTTGTTTTTGGGGGGTAGCTGCACCATGTGTGAGTTCTCTCAATTTGTAATTTAGTGGAAGCTTTGGTACCAGCTGTACGCCTGACCCTCAGCTGAGGGAAAGGCTCGAGAGTAGGCGGGAGTGAGGTGGAGGTCGGATGCTCGGCTCAGATCTGGAGGCTCAGCTCGAATCTGGAAGCTTGGGTCCGGAAGTCTCGTCTACCTGCACTCGGCCTAGGAACACCGGGGTTGAACCCGGTAGCAGGCCCTCTGATGATCTAGTTAGTCACTAAAGAGTAACACTAACTAGGGTTTTTAGAGGGAAGAGACTGATTATCTTTTGAAGGGGTAGAGGGCTTGGTATTTATAGGCAGTGCAAAGCGGGTCTGGACCCATTTGGGGCCGGGTCCGGACCCGATTGCTCGTGGGCCTGATGTGGCAGAAGCCCATGAGGCTTAGGGCTGACCTGGCAGACCTGATGATTAGGGGTGAACGGTTTTTGAGGGGATCCGGTGGCCCAGGAGGGGCCACATCATCCGACCCATATCAGGAGCCCCCCACTCCTGGAGGGCTGGGTAATCTAGCTGTATAGGAGTGATTTTTTGCCTCTGTAGGAAGAGTGGAATGGTGTGTACGGTGAAGAACGGGATCCATATCTTTTCGAAGAGGTTAGTGGGGTAGGATGAAGGGGATCCCCTCTTGGAGTCACGAGGAGTGCCGGGTGCAGAAGAGTCGGAGCTCGAATTACCGAGCATCGAGGGTCGATGGAAGAGTCCCCTCACTTGTTGAAAAAGCAAGGGGACGTCAAGATCTGTGGAGAAGGAGGTCGCTTGCCGAGCGTCGAGGGTCGGGAGACGAGCCCCCTCACTTGTTGGAAAAGCAAGGGGACATCGAGATCTGAGGAGTAGGGGCTCGCTTGCCGAGCGTCGAGGGTCGGAAAACGAGCCGCCTCGCTTGTTGGCAAAGCAAGGGGACATCGAGATCTTAGGAATAGGAGCACGCTTGCCGAGCATCGAGGGTCGGGAGACGAACCCCCTCACTTATTGGAAAAGCAAGGGGATGTAGGAGCTCTTCTTGCCGAGCATCTAGGGTCGGGAGACGAGCTCCCTCACTTGTTAGAAAAGCAAGGGGACATCGAGATCTGTAGAGTAAGAGCTCTTCTTGCCGAGCATCGAGGGTCGGGAGACGAGCCCCCTCACTGGTTGGGGGATAATTTGTGGCTCGCGGTGACATCCGAGCATCGAGCCCCAAGCCGTATGAGAAAAACTTTTGGGGCTCACGGTGACATCCGAGCGTCGACCCTGAAATTATTGAGAGAAACTTTTTGGGGCTCGCAGTGATATCCAAGCGTCAAGGCTCAAGCCATTGAAAGAAACTTTATGGGGCTTGCGGTGACGTCCAAGCGTCGACCCCCAAGCCGTTGGAGAGAAACATTTTGGGGCTCGCGGTGACATCCGAACGTCGAGGCCTAAGCCGTTGAGAGATACTTTTTGGGGCTCGCGGTGACATCCGAGCGTCGACTCAAAACTTTTTGGGGCTCGCGGTGACATTCGAGCGTCGACCCCCAAGCTGTTTAGGAGAAACTTTTGGGGCTCGCGGTGACATCCGAGCGTCGACCCTGAAGCCATTGAGAGAAACTTTTTAGGGCTTGCGGTGACATCTGAGCATCGAGGCCTAAGCCGTTGATAGAAACTTTTTGGGACTCACGGTGACATCCGAGCGTCGACCCCCAAGTTGTTTAGGAGAAACTTTTTGGGGCTCGCGGTGATATCCGAGCGTCTAGGCCCAAGCCGTTGAGAGAAACTTTTTGGGGCTCGTGGTGACATCCGAGCGTCGACCCTAAAGCCGTTGAGAGAAACTTTTTGGGGCTCACAGTGACATCCGAGCGTCAACCCCCAAGCCATTGAGAGAAACTTTTTGGGGCTCGCGGTGACATCCGAGCGTCGACCCCCAAGCCGTTGAGAGAAAATTTTTGGGGCTCGCGATGACGTCCGAACGTCGACCCTGAAGCCGTTGAAAGAAACTTTTTGGGGCTTGCGGTAACATCTGAGCATCGAGGCCCAAACCATTGAGAGATACTTTTCGGGGCTCGCGGTGACATCCGAGCGTCGACCCCCAAGCCGGTGAGAGAAACTTTTTGAGACTCGCAATGACATCCGAGCGTCGACCCCCAAGCTGTTTAGGAAAAACTTTTTGGGGCTCGTGGTGACATCCGAGCGTCGACCCCTAAGTAGTTTTGAGAGACTTTTGTAGGAGGAACTTGGGTGAATAAAGGTGAAGTACCCGAGGAGTTGACCCTGCGCACCGAGCCGCCGTGTTGGTCGATGGAGCCGAGGGTAAGAAGGTATTTTTGCGCTCCAGGCTGACGTCATCAAGATCTTAGTGGCCGTTAGATCTTGATGATGAAGATCAAACGGCCAGATCTCTTTGCGGAATTCGAGGAGTTCCATCTGCATTTATAAATCCCCCTCCCCTCACCCCACTTCTTCACTTTGATTTCAACCTCTTCGCAACATAAATTTCCTTGCACACCGTCGGCGACCACTTTTCGTTGATTTTTGCGTTCTCCAGTGAAACAGGTTAGTATTTTTATTTTAAAATGTCACACTCTCAGTCCGGCTTCGAGGCAGGCACTTCAGGTCACGCCGAGGAGGAAGTTTGCTCGTCTTCGATATCTTGGTCGTCGGGTGACTTGCGCCCGGTAAAGGAGGAGGTTCTATCAGTTGGAGGGTCGGATGGCGAGGGCGACGTAGCTTTCATTGTAGAGCTTTTGAACTCCCATAGGCCAGGTAAGGAGCCTGCAGAGGAGGAGCATGAAGAGAGAGATCCCGAGGGAGAGGGGTTCGTTGAGGAGGAGAATGAGTCCAGGGAAGGAGGCCCGGAAGAAGAGGAGCAGGTTGAGGAGGGCGATGGTCAGGAGGGGTCCGAACAAGGGACTGAAGGCGGTAGCGATCATGGTGAGGTCGGAGGAACCGCGGAAGAGGTAGAGGAGGAAGAGGCAGTCCTCCCGCCGTTGCCCCCTTCCCTTCCCCTGATAGGAAGGCTCGCCCCTAAAGGAGGAAGAGGAAATGGATACGGCCTAACAGTCCGACCGAGAAGGACAAGTATGAGTATGGCTCTGGGTTTAAGTACCCCCATCTTTCCAGCAAAAATCCAGGGTCGATCAGGATGTACCCTGACGACGTGGATGATCTTCTTGCGTACACTTCGCTGCTGCGGGACGAGGGTCGGTCCATGATCAAGATGGACAGCGTGAAGTGCGCCTTGCATTAGGACTACTTGCCCATCTTGAGGGCGGCTTACTTTATTCCGCAGGAGTTCGAGCTACTTGTGCCGAACCCAGGAATCTGCCCGACCACCGCGCTAGAGTCGAGCTTCTGTATGTTCCCTGAGGACGCTTTCATCTCGGGGATGAGACTTCCACTGCATCTGTTCATCAAGAGGGTGCTAAATTGGGGGAGCTGAGCCCCATGCAGTACGGTCCCAACTCTTGGAAACACTTAATGTGTTTTATTTTGAAGTGTCAAGAGAAAGGGATTACGCTGAGGCTCACATACTTCTGAGCTATCCTGGGGATGAGCTCGCTTGGGGACCAGGAGGGAATTTTTTATCTCTCGCCACGCCCTCATAAGAAAGTGATGCACGGACATTCGGACTCTATAAAGGGGTGGAAGGAGAATTACTTCATAGTCCGAAGCGAGAAGCCTTAGGAAATCCCTACAGTGTGGAATTTTGGAAAACAGAACCACAAGCCGCCGAAAAGGAGACACTTGACCGAAAAGGAGTGGGCAAAGGTTGATAAGATTGTGGAGGGGCACAGCATCGAGTGGCCTCGCGTCACGGAGCTGCACCTCGCCCGAGCCGGACTGAGCCCAGCTGACCCTAGTATGTTTTTGTTTCCATTTCATTTTTTTTGGGCCTTCGCATTAACATTTTTACTTTTCCCTTTTGTAGAGATGTCTTCCAAGGAGCTCGACAACCGAAATGATGTAGTAGCCCTGGCCGCCAAGAGGAGGGCCGATTTGGCAAAGAAGGCCACCTCGGGGGCGGGGACCAGCCAGGCTGCGACCCCAAGGCCCGAAGAGTCGGCCCCGAAGAGGGCAAAGAAGCACCACCACCATTCGTCGAGGTCGACGAGAGATCCGGGGGCGAGCTCCGGTAGTAAAAAGATTGCCAAGGTTGCGAAGGGGCCTTTCCTGCTACTTCGACCGAACGTCGTACACTACAAGGAATTTGACATATAGTGACAGCAAAAATCCGTGGGTAAAGGGCGAAAAACCGTAGGTATAGCCCGTAAAACCTATACCAACGGACATATTTTTCCGTCGTTTTTAATTAGCTATACCCACGGTAAAATACCGTCACTATAGCCTATAGCTACGATTTTTTTACCCGTTGGACAAAACCTCAGTGTTATACCCACAGTTTCGTATCCATTGGTATAGGTTTTAAGGACACCACTTGCTTTCCTATACCCACGGTTGAAACTCCATTGCTATAGGTTTTAGTAATGGTTTTCGCATCCAAATATTTAAATATATACTCATCGCTCTATACAAAAAATTTTCTTATTAATTATGTGTATGATAATTTAATATTTTCTTTGATAATATTAATCTAATTATAAACTAAATAAACAATAAAATAGATAAATGTGTTTATGAAACAAAATTAAAAAAAATTAAACTTCAATCATATTAAAAATTAATTAAGTATTACAAGCATGTCAAATTACAAAATAGTTAATAACCAAATATACAATTGAATTCATGTGTGCAGACATGAGAATCATTACTTTAAACTACGATCAACATATTCAATGACATTATAAGATAACATTCAACTGACTCCTCACTTGAGATACGACACTAACAATTTTCTTATTTTACGGCAACCAGATCTTGATTGATCTCGATTCTCTTTGCAGTAATCTTCTTTTAGCATCTTGCAAATCTCATTTACAACCTTCTTCACTTCATCGTCGGCAAACACAAACTCGGCTGCATTTTGAGCGAGTTCGATCATTTCTCTCTTGTTGAGAGCCCTTCACAAACAAAACAAAGCAAAAAGAACTAACTTTGGTCATCAACAAATAGTCAATATTCAGATAGCATGCAAAATGTGTCATTCGGATTCAAAAAACCAGAGAAACGTAGATTTGCAAAGTACCTTACTCGATCGAGCATGTGCAACAGTAAATTGAGTTGGGTCCTTGATGACTGGGAATGAACAATCTGCAGTCTTATCCTTGCTCTAGAAACAAAGTATTTTATTAAGATTTAGAAGTAACCAACATACTATATTTGTGATATGTTACTTGTTTCATAGAAAAACAATAGAGATAATCACCATAGATCCAACATAGCCAAAAAATTGATGATAATTAGATTGTTCAGTTAGCGACTGAATAAAGCATTAAAAAAAGAAAGGACATAGGTGAACCTGTTCCAAATTAATTCTGTACAAATCGGGGGATGATGCAGCACAAAGCAAGTCACAGGACCAGCAATCATATGCCATATCCCTTCCCATCCTGATAAGAATTAAAACTTGTCAAATTGATACAGTCTGGTGATTCTAAATGTAAGTAGGTGCAGCTGTCTTGAAGATTGTTGGTAACATGCATACCTAGTGAAGCAATATAACAGATCCACATTTCATAGACATTTTTTAGGTCAATTTGATTCAATGATAGAAGACAACATATTGAAATCCAATATTTTAATTAGGCAGTGTTTTTAACCATCATCACATTAATTAATAACTCAAAAGCGATCAAAACTATAGATGCACATACAACATACATGGTAACAACTCTATTGATATAGGAGGATGTCTTCTGAATCAAATGATCACAATAAAACCTTATCCCAATATTTTTCAATCAGTAGGTTCCCAATATTTTTCAATCAGTAGGAAAATAGTCTCGTTAGTAAACTCTACTGATGTTTCTTTACCATCATCGCATTCATTAATAACTCAAAAATTAAGCGATCAAAACTATAGATGCACATACAAAACTATAGATGCACATACAACAGACAAGATAACAACTCTATTGATATAGGAAGATGTCTTCTAAATCAAATGATCAAGAGAAAAAACTCAAACAATAAAACCTTATCCCAATATTTTTCAGTCAGGAAAATATTCTCGTTAGTCAACTCTATTGATGTTTCTCCGATGTTCAAGTAGCACAACTTTTAAATAAAAAGATATATATATATATATATATATATATATATATATATATATTAAAAAAAATCTATTTAAGCCCATAAATTGCTGATACTTTCTCAATTATGCATTCATCAACATTTTTCCATTATAAAAAAAATATGAAGATATAGAATTGTTAGCCTGAACAAACCTTCGAATACGCAAGCTATAGTGGCTTCCATATTGCATGAAGGTTTACAGAACGATCAGCACATAGAAATGCAAGCTTCGAATAACTTAAGCTAGCCTGTCCCAGAGTATCGGTTCCAGCAGCAGGACGATAATTAGCTTATAAGGAAACAGTGAGGTGTATACATTCTCTGCAATATGGAAATACAGAAGAAACCGATAAGCCCGGCTCCTAAAACTTAGGGTTCAAGAGAGGCAGAATGAACTTACCATAATAAAGCCTGAAGAAAAGTTTTTCCTTTTGGACTTATCAAGATCAATGGTGGAGAGAATTTGAACAACTTCGCTCATGGATGGCTGTGACTCGGGATCCCACTGCAGGCATTCTCGAGCTAAATGAGCCATTATCTGCATTTCATCCTCGGGGAAATTTCCTTTTAAAACTGGATCAGGCAATTCAGTGACAACCAACCTACTGTCTTGCAGTGGAGCTGTTGCCTACAATTTCACAGATAATAAAACCAGTACATATCAAGCACTGTTGCCTACAATTGCACAGATATAAAACCAGTACATATTGAGCACTGTTGCCTACAATTTAACAGATAATAAAACCAGTACATATCAAGCACATAATAACATCTAATTAGCTAAAATATATGTTATATGATGTGAAAGTCAATTTAACCTCGCCGAAATATGTTGAGAGAAATGCTACTTTAGCTTTCTTTTATATAAAAAAACTTGCCCATATAACAAGGTTCTCAGTCAGTTTTCTTTGGTGATTTATGAATGGGATGGCAACCAGTCATCAATTCCAAAACAACTCAAGCCAAGAAAATTCTCGGGCAATTATGAAAAACTCAAATGACTTGTGGTCTATAAGAATATAATAGGAGCTCAGCCTATTACAGGAAATGCAGTTAAAATTTGGTGTCTGAAACTCAACGTCACTATGGTTACATCCTGGTTTGAATTTCATTATATCGTGTAACAAAACTAGGTAAGGACATGTTTGAGCTTGATTGCAGAGCTAACCTTACCTTGGCAAATATCAACCATGACGGGTAAGGGGATATTCATGCTCCCCACCTTATAGGTAGTTTTTTTTTTTGAGATAATCCTTATAGGTAGTTAAAGGTATGAGACTTATAAATGAGAGGTAACTAAATTTAAAAAATGAAAACCACTATCTTATTAAGAGTAATCTTCTTTCTTAATTAAACTTTTTTTTTAATATCAGAAGCTAACCTCATTCTCAGTAGGAACTTTCTCATGCTGATGGTTACCTTTGACTGTAAATAATATGCTGGGCTAAAAGGAGAGATATTTTACTGAAGCATCTATCTGAGAATCTGGTACAATTGCTGCTTCCTGTTCTGAACAACTGAACAAGCAGACTGGTTAGTTTTCTTTATACACTTCTACATCCCCTTTACAAAATAATTTAAGATAAAATAAATGCTATGTGGCACATATATAATACAATGTTCAAGTTCAAGATCCATGTTCCTTCATGTTTGTCTCTGTGAAATAGATGACACAATACAATTCTCTGAACTCATAGCAGAGAAAAGGGAGCACAGCCTAAATTTCGAAACCATTATATTGATGTGAACCAAAAGTGAGGCAACTAAAAAGTGTCATGAAAAATTAAGCATACAAGTTGAAGAAGTACTTCTATTAAAAAGTAAAATAACCTGTTAAGATGTGGTGGGAAAGGGAGAGATCTGTTTCAGAAGGATATTTGGTGCCCAATACATCTTTTAATAAGTTTGATCAAATTTCTATTTTCTACCTAAATCTGAGCTCTTATCTAACACCAAAAGCAACTCTTAAAATGTTGTGGGAAAAGGGAGAGATCTCTGTCTTAGAAATATGTTTCATGCTCACCTCATTTTAAAATCAGTTTTACCCTAAGATATACCTCGACATATAATGATTATTGAAATAAAGTAATAGAATGCGTTAAACTTTAAAATAATTTTATAATTCGGTATCCTTATAGTACTTTAGTTAAGGAAGAACGAAAAAGAATATCTGTAGTTAAGTATTTTCTATTATTTGGTGCATTTTTATAGCAGGAAAAATTCGGTTTAGTAGGCCTCCAAAACTCAGTTATAAAAGGCTAAAAGCTATGCATAATCCCTTCTCATCCGCTTTCTAATTTTACATCTTGTCACCCTCCAATTCCCCTTCTTTCATACTCCACCAGCTACAACCCAACCAGCATGCCAATATGAAGATTGTTCAAAGAGAAGAAAAGGAAGAAAAAATAACTTTCTTACTCACCAAACCACCACCATCATCATCATCAAATTGTTGATACCTATTCATCTAGAAATCATAAAGTTAATATATATTACTAATTAATGATCAGCAGAAAACATCATGTTATACAGCTCCTCAGAAAAGGTGCAAAAAAGAAGAAAAAAACAATATTAAAAGTACCTTGATGAGCTGACCAGCTATCTCCAACTTCCCATTCAAACTCAGTGCAGCTTTTGCGTGTTCAACAAGAAAAACATGCTTATCTAGGTATAGTGAACTTGCTATTTTGAGACTCAAATTTCCCAAAATAAAATTAATAGCATGCTTATCAAATTGGGTTTTTCTGACAGATCTGTTAGTGTGTGGGATTTTGAATTTTCCTGGCTGCAACAGTGTTAAACAATCAGGGCTTACCCTATCTTGTATGTGAGAAGACGGGGTATGCCACCATAACAAGCCACCAAGAAACGCGACGCTAAGAACTTGGAATATCCTCAGCTTGTTGAAGGCATCATGTCGCCTCTCTTTCACCCATCTTTGTATTAACACAGAGAATTGCTCCCACCAGCTATTGCTCCATTGCTCCATCTTCACCGATCTCACTGCAGAATATAAACTTTAATTGATTAAAACTACCCCAATGATGAACTTGAAAGTAAAGGTAAGCAAAATAGACTGCACGCGTATACATACCATAGGTATTTGCCACATCTTTATTGTAATTGTAATTGTTTGTGTTGGTATCAATGGAAATGGAGCAGAGCTCAGCCTTAAGTTTGGTTGCAATGTTCTTATCATAGGCGGAGATAAGCTCCTCTCTCACTGCACCGTCTTCGGTTGCGCGATTTGAATTTGGTGCAATCCCTGATCATATATAGTCAAAATTTAAAAAAGTAAAAAGATGTGGCAACAATAATTTCGACAAAATAGACATTGGGAGAGGGGAAATGAATGGTGAGAACCAACGTAACACAGAAAATATTTCCCTACTTCAAGAGTGTTAGGCCTGTGTTAGGTCATGATGGTGGAACAGTGTGGACATAAGGGAAATTTAATTTGTTTTAGAATCACTGTAACCTTTAACTTCCCATTTATATACCCTAAACTCATCATGTAAAATATTTTTAAAAGCTAATGTTATAAACATAAAGGAAGGCTTCCTGGGATGAAGATATACCAATTGAAATGTAACTATTTCACGAGGACATATTCTTTAATTGACATGAAAACAAACGTCTCTTAGTTAAATGTACTATTCAAAGATCACGGTCAACCGAAAGGTCAAATTAATCCTAAATGGAAATGCAATTACCAAGCTACCTATCCTTGAAATGATTTGGTGCCCAGCTTTTTAATAACCACAATATCCCATATATTCTTGAATTAGACGAACAACAACTAACTGCAAGTGGTTGATAGATACATATATGGTGCTTTCAAAGAAGCACTCAAGAACTTAGTGGAGCTACTGATTAGGCCCTTTCATGTAATAAAATGAATTCCTCGACGGGAGTAGGGAAAAGGATCAATCACCTGTGAGTATGTCTTCGACGAGGAACAGGAAAGGGAGGTCAGGGCGGGGGGGGGGGGGGGGGGGGGGGGGGGGGGCAGGTGCCTGGGCGTCGAGGGAAGGTGGGGCGGCGCTCAGAAGGCATCACGGCTGCTGCTCGTCGACGGGATTGGGGAGAAGCAGAGGGGGTTTCGATTGGGGCTACTGGCGTTGGGCGTCGACGGGAGTAGGGAAATGGGGGGTCTCGATGGGAGTGGAGACAACTGGATAGGGGCTCGCGGTGGTGGCTCGCCGAAGAACGGGTCGATGATTCGAGATCGAGAGAGAGATAGAGAGATCGCGGGGAGTGGGCACGACGGCAGGAAGGGGGGATTTGGAGATAGGGTTTGGGGAAAGGGAGATTTGGAGATAGGGTTTGGTGAGAGAGAGGAAGAAATTAAATAATAGTTATGGATTAAAAGCTTATAGTTACGGATTATAAGTTCTATAGCTATAGGATATCTATACCCACAGTTTACTATACGTCTGTAGCTATATGATGTCTATACCCACGATTTTAGTGATCCGTCACTACAGGTGTCCGTTGGTATATGGCAAATTTCTTGTAGTGGTAGAAATGGTGGGTCGGCAGGGCATGAGGCCATATGCCCCCGACTGGGAGGTCAAGGTGGGAGATACGCTCCTTGAAAGCCCGGTTGCGGTGGAGGTGATGGAGCACCTCGCCACGGAATGGGACCGCATGAACCTGGTGGTGGAGACGGCCGATACATCTTATATGTGGTTCACGCAGGCCCACCTCACGGTAAGTCTTCCTTTTGCATTTTTGGTTTATCTTGCGAAGAATTCTTTTAACTTGATCTTCCACGGCCAGGCGATGCCGCATGCGCAACACTTTCACAAGTGCCTCGAGAAGGAGATCGTCGTCGAGAAGAAGAACCTCGAGCGCTACCTTCGGAAAGCCACTCAGCTGAAGGACGAGCTGATGGCAGCGGAGTCTGCCCTTGCGGTCGCCCAAGCCCAGCTGGTCTCAATCACGGAGCATCATGCGAATGAGCTGGCGCACTTCAAGGCAAAGGCCAAGAAGGAGAGCAAGGAGGCGGCGATCGCCATGGCAGACACGCTGATCGCCTCGTAGGACGAGGCTTATAACAAGGCCAAGGAGCACATCCTGTAGATCTATCCGGACCTTCGGATCGGCCATCTCCACTACGGGTGGCAGTTCCCCGAGCTTCCGCTGACGCCCCGCGGCGGGGAGGACGAGGAGCAGGGGGACGCTCGACTGGAGACCGGGGGTGACCAAGGTGACGAAGAGGTGTCGTCCCCTCCTAAACAGTAGTCTAGGAATTTCCTTCTCTCTCTCTTTTTTTTGTAATTGCCAAACGCGGACTGGCCACCACTTTTTTGTAACTAGAAAATTTTTGAATTTATAAACGGAGAATTTTTTGGCCGATGCTCTATGACTTGTGTTTTTTTGCCTTTTTTGTGACATATTGCTTTTCCCATCTTTTTGATAGACACACGAGGCCCTCAGCGCCGACCTTGGTTCTGCCGAGGTCTCCTGGGTCCGAGATGGGCTGGGGGCCATGGAAAGTGTTCTGGCTTGCCAGCGTAAGCAGCCGCAGTGAATTACTTTATGAATAAGTCTAGAGAGCTCAGCCTGGAGGTCGCTCGCCTGAAGAAGGCCATAGCCGACCGGGACTGGTGGGCAGTTGAGACGAACTGATCGATCTCGGATGTCTCGAGTGTGCGATCGGCTTCGGAGTCTTTTCTTCGCAAGGCTATTGTAGAGAAAGAGTTGGAGATCTATAGGCTGAAGCTCATGCTAGGCACCGGTCTGGTCGAAGAGGCGAGCAATTTCGTGTTGGGACCTTCTCCGACCTTTTTCTTGGAGGCGGCCCAGCCTGCCGATGCGGAAAGCTCCGTTGTCGGGGTACCCTCGCTCGCCATGCCAGACGAGCGCGCGAAGGATCCCGTGGGAAGCACCGAGTTTGAGTTTTAAGCCGAGCGATGAGTGATTTGTAAACTTTTCATTGTATTGGGTGGTCGTTTCTGGCACTCTATGAGTAATAAAAATTTTGATTTCTTTGCTTTGACGATTTGTTGAGTGAGGAGGGCACGAGTGTAGCTCGAGGTCACTGCTGAGTCTGGTTTTGCTAGAGGTCGCCGCCGTGGCAGAAGGGGTGTTCGGTCTGCAGCTTGCTCGGGAGCCAAACTGCAATTTCTTGCAGACAATGCTCGATGAGGGACGTTTCGCCTTCCGAAAAATATTAATGGCAACGTTTTACCTTTCGCCGTTTGGACTTCCCGATGTAATAAATGTGCTGCTCAGGGGGGCATATAATCTCCATCCCCTCAACACTTTTCATCAGGAATTAAGATTGGCTAATCTGTCACCCTCTGAAAATTCAGAGTTTCGACTCTGAGGGTTGTTTACCCCGACCTGTCAGCGGGTGAGAGGTGGGTCGACCCCGGAGGTGAGATTCGGGTGCCTACCGAAAGCGGGCACCCATAAGTGGAATTTTTGGCCGAGAGTTCCGGGTTGGTGGCTCTCCTACCACCATCGAACAATTCAGGGTTTTGGCTCTGAGGGCCGTAAATTCCGAGTTGTTCGCTTGGTGAGAGGTGAGTCAACCAATCGGTCCGTGGGCTCGGCGATAGTTCTGGGTCGGTGGCTCCCCTGTCGTCCTTGAACAATTCGAGGTTTTGGCTTTGACGGCCGTAAACCCCGAGTTGTTCGCGGGTAAGAGGTGGGTCAACCAACGGTCCAGAGCTCGGGGCATTTGTCAAAGGCGAGCGCCCTAAATCTTTAACGAAAATTTTTGGGATGGGCGTGGATGAAGGGCGTCGCCGAGCGTAAAAGGTCGCATGGCTTGAAAAAGCCAAGGCCTTGCTCGAGGTCGACACCGAGCCTTCATGCATGCTCCTTGGTAGATAGTATGGGTGTAGCCGGAGGTCATCGTCGAGCATATAGGACTCAGGGCTTGAAAAAGCCCAGGCCATGCTCGAGGACGATGCCGAGCCCCCATACATTAGAGAAGCCTGTTATGAGCGTAGTTGCAGGTCGTCGCCGAGTATAAAGGTCATATGGCTTGAAAAAGCCAATGCCTTGCTCGTGGTCGATGCTGAGCTCCCATACATGTTCTCGGGTAGATAGTACGGGTATGGCTGGCGGTCATCGCCGAGTGCATAGGCTGCAGGGATTGAAAAAGCCCAGGCCATGCTCGAGGTCGATGCCGAGCCCCCATACCTTAGAGAAGCCTGTTATGAGCGTAGCTGCAGGTCGTCGCCAAGCGTAAAGGTCGTATGGCTTGAAAAGCCAATGTCTTGCTCGAGGTCAACGTCAAGCTCCCATACCTGTTCTCGGGTAGATATTATGGGTGTGGCTGGCGGTCATCACCGAGCGCATAGGCTACAGGGCTTGAACAAGCCCAAGTCATGCTTGAGGTCGATGCCGAGCCCCTATACCTTAGAGAAGCCTGTTATGGTCATAGCTGCAGGCCGTTGCCGAGTATAAAGATCGTATGGCTTGAAAAAGCCAACTCCTTGCTCGAGGTCGACGCTGAGCTCCCATACCTATTCTCGGGTAGATAGTACGGGTGTGGCTGGCGGTCATCGCCGAGCGCATAGGCTGCAGGGCTTGAACAAGCCCAAGCCATGCTCGAGGTCGATGCCGAGCCCCCATACCTTAGAGAAGCTTGTTATAAGCGTAGCTGCAGGTCGTCGCCGAGCATAAAGGTCATATGGCTTGAAAAAGCCAACACCTTGCTTGAGGTCGACGCCGAGCTCCCATACCTGTTCTCAAGTAAATAGTACGGGTGTGGCTAGCGGTCATCGCTGAGCGGTTAGGCTGCAGGGCTTGAACAAGCCCAAGCCATGCTCGAGGTCGATGCCGAGCCCCCATACCTTAGAGATGACTTTCTGTGGCTCGCGGAGCCGTCCGAGCGCCGAGCCCCAAGCTTGTAAGAGAAGCTTTTTGGGGCTCGCGGTTCCTTCCGAAGGCCAAGCCCTAGGCTTGTAAGGGAAGCTTTTTGTGGCTCGCGGTTCCTTCCGAAGGCCGAGCCCCAGGCTTGTAAAGGAACTTTTTGTGGCTCGTGGTTCCTTCCGAAGGTCGAGCCCCAAGCCTGTAAGGGAAGCTTTTTGTGGCTCGCGGTTCCTTCCGAAGGCCGAGCCCGAGACTTGTTTTTGAGAGAGCT
Source organism: Hemerocallis citrina (assembly GCA_017893485.1). Classification (NCBI taxonomy): domain Eukaryota; kingdom Viridiplantae; phylum Streptophyta; class Magnoliopsida; order Asparagales; family Asphodelaceae; genus Hemerocallis; species Hemerocallis citrina. The sequence goes on from JACEHZ010000171.1 coordinate 253,913, forward strand.
AATACGAAGCTGAAGCTTATTTTAAGAAAGCTGGCATAATTACAACATATTTTGACTATACAAAACAAGGCATGACGTGCCGGTTATATTTTTATAACTTACATGGGGTTATCTGTAGAGGCTAATCCTTCCCTTCGAGGAATTTGATGAGGTGCTCTGCATTCCAGGGCCTCTTGACAGCCTTGTCCTCCGGGTGCCTGAGGCGATACGTGCTCGGGCATACAACCTCAGAAACCTTGTACGGGCCTTCCCAGTTTGGGGCCAGTTTTCTCTTTTGGTCGAGGTTAAACACCGCCATCTTTCGGAGGACGAGATCCCCTAGCTTGATGTTGGTGGGACACACCCTTTTGTTGTAGAACCTTTTGATCCTCTGCTGGTAGGTGTTTCTTCTGATGGCAGACTTTTCCCTGACCTCATCTATGACATACAGGTCGACATGTAGTTGTGCTGAGTTGCTTGGTTCGTCGAAAGCCATGATCCGGGGCGAAGGGAGCCCGATCTCAAGGGGAATTACTGCCTCCACGCCGTATGTTAGATTGAATGGCGATTCTCCTGTAGGGATTCTCTTCGTCGTTCGATGGGCCCAGAGAACGCTCGGCAACTCATCGATCCATAACCCTTTAGAGGAGTTATCAAGTCATTTCTTGAGACCGTCGAGGATCTGGCGGTTCGCATTCTTGGCCTGGCCAGTCGACTGCGAGTGGCATACCGAAGAGAAGCACTGTTGGATCCCGAGATCCTCACAGAACTTTCAGAAATTCTTGCCCGCAAACTGAGTCCCATTATCTGTGATGAGTATGTGTGGAATCCCGAATCGGCAGACGATGTGCTTCCAGAAAAATTGTTGGGTCTGTTGCTCGGTGATCGTGGCCAGGGGCTCGGCCTCGATCCACTTCGTGAAGTAGTCGATTGCTCCTATTAGAAACTTCCTTTGGCTCGTTGCCTTTGGAAATGGGCCTACTAGGTCCATCCCCCACATAGCAAAGGGGGTCAGACTGGCCAGTGATCGTAGGTTTGCTTGCGGAGCTCTTCTCACCGAGGAGAACCTTTGATAAGGACCACACTTTTTCACAAGGACCAGGGCATCTCACAACATTGTGGGCAAGTAGTACTCGTGATTCAGAGCCTTTCGCGCAAGCGATCAGCTTCCCATGTGGCACCCGCCGATTCCTTCATGAAGCTCCTTGAAAGCGTACTTTGCTTCGTCGGGGGTTAAGCAGCAGAGGTAGAGCCTTCCATCCATCATAGTGTACGACCATTTGAAGAGGGTCTCGCTAATCATGGCGAACCTTTCTGAACGGACCCTGATCTGCCTTGCCTCGGCTCGATCTTCGGGGATCTCTCCTTTGATTATAAACTTTCTGATGGGAGTGGTCCAATCGTCAGGCTGAGCTCCGTCTTCGATGTAGAGGGTCTCGGGGAGGTCGGTACTCGGCTTCAGCAGTACTTCGATCAGAACGATGCGGTCGAGACCTTCGAAGGACGAGGAGGCTAACTTTGACAGAGCGTCGGCCTGGGAGTTCTGTTCTTTGGGGATCCTTAGGACAGCAGACTCGTCGAAGGATGCCAAGAGCCGCTGGACCACGGCTAAGTACCGGATCATCCGATCATTACGGGCCCCGTACTCTCCGGTGATCTGATTGACCACGAGCTGAGAGTCGCTGAAGGCTCTGATCTGTCTAGCGCCTGCCTGATGTGCCAGGTGAGCCCGACAATCATGGCCTCATATTCGGCTTCGCTGTTGGAGGCTGAAAAATTGAGGTGGAGGCAATATTGGAGAAGGAAATTGTCAGGTCCTCGCAAAATGATGCCCGCACCACTCCCCGCTTCGTAGGAAGAGCCGTCGACGTAAACTTCCCACGTCTGGTTGGCCTCCCCACTTTCGGGTTGCTCGGAGATGATGCATTTCGTGATGAATTCGGCGAGGGCCTGCCCCTTGATGGCAGTTCTTGGCTGATAGCCGATGTTGTATTGACTGAGCTCGATCGACCACTTAACCAGTTGCCCGGAGCTCTCGGGCTTATAGAGTACGGCCTTCAGAGGCTGGTCTGTGAGTACCTGAATTGAATGGCCTGGAAATAGGGGCGGAGCTTCCGTGTGGCCATGACTAGGGCGTATGCCACCTTTTCTATTTTTGAGTATTTGGTCTCAGCGGCGAGTAGAACCTTGCTCATGTAGTACAGCGGTTTTTGGACTCTGTCATCTTCTTGAACGAAAACAGCACTGAGCACATTTTCCGAAGCCAAAAGATAAAGCCAGAGGGGCTTGCCCGGTTTGGGCTTGCTGAGAGAGGAGGATTGGCGAGGTACTCCTTCAATTGGGCAGACACCTCTTGCTGCTGAGTACCCCACTTGAAGCCTCATGTTCTGCGTAAAGCTTTGAAGAACGGGAAAGACTTCTCTCCGTACTCGGAGAGAAAAGGGCCGATGGCCGTCAGTCTTCCCGTGAGCCTTTGGACCTCTTTGATGTTTCTAGGAGGGGCCATGTCTATTATGGCCCAGATCTTTTCGGGGTTCACCTCGATGCCGCGCTGGCTGACGACGAACCCTAGGAATTTCCCCAAGGAGATGCCGAATGCACACTTCACCGGATTGAGTCTCATGTTGTGGGTCCGAAGGACCCCAAAGGCTTCTTCCAGGTCAGCGACGTGGTCTTCTCCCCGCTGGCTTTTGACGAGCATGTCGTCGACGTACACCTCCATGTTGCGACCGATCTGGTCCTTGAAGACTCGGTTGACGAGCCTCTGATAAGTGGCAATGGCATTCTTCAGCCTGAAGGACATAAACCGGTAGCAATAAAAACCTTGGTATGTGACGAAGGACGTCTTGGCTATATCAGGGGCGAACATTCGGATCTGGTTGTAGCCTGAGAAGGCGTCTATGAAGGAGAGGAGCTCGTGACCCGATGTTGCATCAATCAGAGCGTCGATGCTGGGAAGAGGGAACGGATCTTTGGGGCACGCCTTGTTGAGGTCAGTAAAGTCTATACAGATCCTCCAGCTCCCGCTCGCCTTTCTGACCATCACGACGTTCGCCAGCCACTCAGGGTAGCTGACCTCCTGTATGAACCGGGCGGACAAGAGTTTGTCCACCTCCGCTTTCACTGCCTGCTGCCTCTTCGGGGCGAACTTACGTGGCTTCTGGACGATCGGTTTTGAGCCGGGGAGAACGCTGAGTTTGTGCATGATCAGGTCTTCGGAGATCCTGGGCATATCGGAGGGCTTCCAAGAGAAGAGGCTGACATTGCGGCCAATGCAATCGATCATGTCGAACTTGAGGTCGGGCACAAGGGAACAGCTCACGCGGAACCTGTAACACCCCGTGTTAATATATATATATATATATATATATATATATATATATATATAAAAGTATAGTTTGAAACTTATATATATAAGTATGGTTTGAAAAAAAATGTTGGCTGATGGTTATAATATATGTTAAGAATGTGAAATGGTATATGGTATTCATTAGTGGGGGCTCACATGAGTTATACAGCATGAATATGCTGTTTTTTTTATGAATATGTTGTTGAATAAAAAAAGGTTGACGTGGCTTTCACATTGGGGGACCCACCCGTTATGTACTCATACCGTGTGTTGCGGAAGAGTAAAGAAGGTAATGGGATTGATACATAGTACCATATCAGATATTTCATTAAAAATAAATACTAATAAATATAATTGTCAAGGATCAAGAGTCACCTAATCGGTTAACCAACTTTTAAGAGGCAGCCTGTGGCGGACAGTTGTACTACATAGTATCTAATTTGTATTCTAAATTGTATAAATTGTCTGAGCTAGGGGCAGGGGCATTACAAATGGTATCAGAGCCGACTTTCAACACCGAGTGTGGGGCATGTCTTATAGTCAGGCGATGGATTGACTACGTCGGCAACGATTCACCGGGCAGTGGGTTGACTGCGTCGGCAGCGATTCACCGGGACTATAGACCCAGTCGTCGGACTATGGTTGCTTGTTATAATTAGTCTGGCGAGACTATATACTCATTCGTCGGACTGTGGTTGCCCAGAGAGGGCGGACAGAAAAGCAGATGCTCCACATCGGCTAGAAAGGAAATCCTGCACTAGATTGTGCATGCCCGTGCTCAGCGAGGACGCTGATTTCTGAAGAGGGTGTGTCTGTAACACCCCGTGTTAAAATAAATAAATAAATATATATATATATATATATATATATATATATATATATATATATATATATATAGAGTAAGTTTATTAAGAGCTCAGAAGCTGAATGCCTTATCGGGAGCTGGGAAGCTCAGCCGTCTGATCGATCTTGATCACGATCGGACGGCTGAGATTGTCCCCGCCTTTTCTTCAGAATAGCAGAGGGGTAAAAGGGGTATACTCATTCGACTGAGTATACCCCTTATCTCTAAGCTTCCTTACCGATTAAGCCTTCCTCTCTTCTCTCCCGCTCTCTCTCGTTCCAAACCCTAATCGTCCTCTCCCACTCTCGATTCCCGCTCTCGAAGTTGAAAGACGATCTCTTTGGATTCCTCTCTTCTCTTCTCACCCTATCTGAAGAGATCGGCACCTTCGAAACCCTAATCGAAGATCTCTTCGAAACCCTAATCGATAAGGAAGTGAAGTCGAGAGTGCTCTTCTCTCCCGCTCTCTTTCTTCCTCACCTGTGTACAACCCTACCCCTACCACCGATCGGATCCAGACTTCGCTTTTCTTCAGATCTGTCGAGGGGTAAAAGGGGTATACGCAATCGAATTCTCGGCTATCGGGAGCTGCACCTTAACATTGCACTTTCAAGTTCGTTCTCTTCTTCCTGACGGAGAACCCAAACTGCGACAAGGGTTTCAATTTCTCATCTCGAATTCAAAATTTATTTCCTTTATAAATGCTTCTAGGTTGTTATTATATTTTTAGCGCTTAAATTATGCTCTGATAATATTCGCACTAGTATTCGGACTAGTACATTTAGAATAGCAAATAATATTCGTACTGGTATATGGAATTTTTAGATGTGGACATGACACATGCATATAAGCACTCAAAATCCATGTAATATGCAGTCTAGTTTTTGTTTATTTCGAGATTTGCTTCAATTACTGCTAATAGGACATGACACATGCATATAAGCACCCTAATTCCACGTAGTTACCATGTAAGAAGCTGTAGGTTGTTTGCCTTTAAATGTTTCCTTCACAAAAGAAAAAAATTTGGGCTTGTAGATCAAGAATGTATTATGTTGGACTTTTTCGTTTGTGCTAATTTAAGGTTGTAGCTTTATTTTTAATTTTTGTTGTCTCATTCTCCTATGAAGGATGGAGGTTGAAAATGAGGAATTACTAAGCTAGGATGTTCAGTCCAGTTGGAGGGATGTTGATGATGCTTCTAAACCATTTGTTGGTTTAGTATTTGCAACATTAGAAGACGGATATGAATTTTATAAAACATATGCAAAATTATGCAGTTTTTCAGTACGCAAGTTTGCAACGATGGTTGATACTACCACAAAGGAGAGATATTCACAACAATTTGTTTGCTCAAAGCAAGGCAAGCCGGTTGATACAACTGTTGTGAAGGATGCCAATAATGAAGAATCTTCTTCTTCAAATTTGATCAAGAGAAGGAAAAGGGATGTGACGAAAGAAGACTGTATGACTCAAATACGAATCCAAAGGGATGATGACAGGAGATGGTCAATCCGTAGGTTTGTTGAGGAGCACAGCCATATTGTGTCACACCTAGAAAGCAACAATTTCTAAGATGTAATAGAACTGTCTCTGAAGCGCAAAAAAGTTTACTCAGTACTTTCAAAGAGGCTGACATACGAACTTCAGAGTTTATGTCCTTCATGGAAATAGAAAATGAAGGTTTCAGTAACATTAATTGTACTGAAAAAGGCATTAGAAATTCCTTGCAAAGAGATAGGGATGGTATGAGACCTTATGATGTTGATATATTGCTGAAGCACTTCCAGGAGGAAAAAGAGATGAATCCTTCTTTCTGTTTTCATTACAAGGTTGATGAAGACAACAAATTAACCCATGTATTATGGGTTGATGCTATTGTCAGGAAGGCTTACAAGCATTTTGGTGAAGTGCTAATTTTTTATACCACATATGATACCAACGAATACAAGTTGGTTTTTGCGCCGTTTACTGGAGTTAATCATCATGGCCAATCTGTAAATTTTGGTGTGGCTTTTATAAATAAAGAGACCACCGATTCTTTTGTTTGGTTGTTTCAAAAATGGGGTGAAACAATGGGTGGGTCTCCACCAAAAGTGATCATCACAGACCAAGATCCTGCAATGGATAATGCAATTCGCATGTGTTTTCCTGGTTCGAGCCACAGGCTTTGCATGTGGCACATTCTTAAAAAGCTTCCCGATAAGCTTGGTGGTCCGGGCTTGAATAGTGATTTTAGCATTCCATTCCACAGTTGCATCTGGGAATCTGAGACCCCAGAAGAGTTTGAGATGAGATGGAATGACGTAATGCACGCTAATGTGCAAATTGCAGGTATTACTTGTTTCAATAAATTATTCTTATGTTTGAACTTTTTTTTGTACTATTAGTACTTGATACATATTCCAATAACAGGTAATCCTTGGCTTTCTGACATTTATTTGCTTCGTGAGAAGTGGATACCGGCTTATGCTAAGCATATTTTTACTGGTGGTATTCGCACAACTCAGAAATCAGAAAACATGAATGCTTTTGTTGATAAATATGTTAGTAGCAAAAATTCTCTACATGAATTTATGACCAGATTTGAAAGGGCAATAAGGAAACAAAGACAAAATCAGTTAGCAGCTGACTACACCACTCTGCATACCAAACCAAAGCTGCAAACAGATTTTGAAATTGAGTCCCAAATATCTGAACTGTACACTAGATCGAAATTTCATATATTTCAGGCTGAACTAGTTGAAAGCTTGAATTATGCATCTTTAATGAAAGCTGACGATGGTAGTGTGCGACACTATATTGTCAGAAGAATGGCAAAGTCGGTACAACATGATAAAACAAGAGATGTGGTCTACAAGGGGATGGATATTGCTGGGACTTGCACATGTAGTAAATTTGAAGTGGAGGGAATTCTTTGTAGACACATCCTTGTGGTATTGAGGAATGAGTTTGTTGATTCCCTGCCTCAATGTTATATTTTAAAGAGGTGGACCAATTCTGTAACTACCGAGATTGTATATGATGATGCTGGTGCTGAAATAATCGGTAGTTACGGTAGTCCACAAGATTTGGACATGGTGGAATTGTCCAATGAAATCAACAAAGTGATGAGGATTGCTCGCTCATCAAAGGAGATGCGCCAAAAGGCGAAAACATTACTAGTTGGTGTTGTTGCAGAATTGCAACAAGATATGCCCCAAGAATCACAACAAGCAACAACTAGTTCACTACCTAGAACAGTTCATATTCAAGTACCCGATATTTCAAAAACCAAGGGTAGTGGGAAGCGCATCAAAGGGGGTAGGGAGAAAGCATTGGAGAAGGATGCGAAACCACTGAGAAAGTGTCGCTTGTGCAAGAAGCTTGTTAATCATGACAGTCGTACTTATCCTTTAAAGGAAAGGTTAGTAATTAAATACAAAGTTTATACTTTATTTTCTTTGTATATAGTATAATCTTAATTTCATTTTGTGAACATTAATCGTGTAGCTCTACTATAAATGAGTAACAAGCTTCTACTACAGTTTCAACAATGCAACCTACAACAGATGATGCTCCGAATATAGCATGAACTTTGTTGAGTTATTTTTGTGGCTTTTGCAAGGTAAGTGTCATACATATCTGCCGTTATGTTTCTGTTTAATACATTATAACACATTTGTTAGCTTAACGCTTTGGTCTTGTTTGTTTGCAGGTAAATTATTCATGGGGAAAAATGATGCTCGATAAGCAATTTAGTTCCTGAAAAGTTGGTAAAAAATTTCCGGTTTATAAATTTTATTTCCACTTTTAGTAGGCAATGATGATAAGTATATGCAACTTGAATTTTGTTCTTGGACACTAGCCGGTGTGTCTTAATAAAGCGGCCCTAGTGTCAAATTCAAAATTTCAAATTTGACTCCTTTATACCTGATTTAATATGCGGCAGTGATGAAAAGTTTATGCATGATTTCATACTTCATGATTATTGGATGGTGTTGAACTTCATGTTCATTTTGGTTTTGTTTTGAGTCGGGAAGCTGGAATTATTTGCCACTTCATTCTCTGTCTGTGTTGGTTCTGAGCTTACAAAATTTTGCAATTTCATATAGAGTAAGTCTATTAAGAGCTCAGAAGCTGAATGCCTTTTCGGGAGCTGTGCTCCTTTAACAATGCACCTTTAACAATGGTTTTATCGGATATTAAAGTTGATGGTGTTGTTTTTCTGAGCCGGCATGAATTTTTTATTCCAAGTGAAAGAGATAATGTTTTCTGTTGCACTTGTTCTGAGCCTACAAGTTTTAATCATGTTCAACATACACTCTCCAGGAACATGCCACATACGTACTTGAATTTTCTTCTATTTGATGAATCATTTGGTGCAGGAATCGAAGAGAAAGAACAAGATGTTCGTTAGCGACGAACCGGAGATACTTCAAGCTATGTTTCTGTTTGTTTTGGGCTTACTCCAAGCTGACAAAAATTGGATACTTCATGATCTGCACTCGACAAGATTTGATTCTTCCAGTTCTGTTTGAGTTTGTTCTGAGATTACACAATTTTGATACTTCATGATCTGTATAATATTTTTGTGAGCTAAGATAATTTGTATACTTCATGCTCTGATTGTATTAGCTCTGGGCTGGGAAAAAATTGATACTTCATGTTATGTCTGTGTTGGTTCACAACTTACAAATTTTTCATACTACATGCTCTGACTGTTTTGGCTCTGAGCGTACAAATTTTGTTCAATTCATGATCTGTCTGTGTTTGTTCTGGTCTGGTAATATTTTTATACTTCATGCTCTGTCTGTGTTAGCTCTGGGCTGGGAAAAAATTGATACTTCATGTTATGTCTGTGTTGGTTATGATCTTACATATTTTGCATGCTACATGCTCTGTCTGTGTTTGTTCCCAGCTTACAAATTTTGCTTGCTTCATGATCTGTCTGTGTCTGTACTGGGCTGGTAAATTTTTTATACTTCATGCTCTATACATCATGATCTATTTTTGTTTGTTCTTGGCTGATAAAATTTGTATACTTCATGCTCTACTTGTGTTTGATCTGGACTGGGAAAAATTGATACTTCATGCTCTGTCTTTGTTGTTTATGAGCATTGCAACTTTTGCATACTACATGCTCTGTCTGTGTTGCTACTCAGCTTTCAAATTTTGCATACTTCATGATCTGCCTGAGCTTGTTCTGGGCTGATAAAATTTTTATACTTCATGCTCTACTAGTGTTTTATCTGGACTGGGAAAAATTGATACTTCATGCTCTGTCTGTGTTGTTTATGAGCATTGCAAATTTTGCATACTACATGCTCTGTCTGTGTTGCTACTCAGCTTCCAAATTTTGCATACTTCATGATCTGCCTGAGCTTGTTCTGGGCTGATAAAATTTTTATACTTCATGCTCTACTTGTGTTTGATCTGGACTGGAAAAAATTGATACTTCATGCTCTGTCTGTGTTGTTTATGAGCATTACAAATTTTGCATACTACATGCTCTGTCTGTGCTGCTACTCAGCTTACAAATTTTGCATACTTCATGATCTGCCTGTGCTTGTTCTGGGCTGACAAAATTTTTATACTTCATGCTCTATTTGTGTTTGATCTGGACTGGCAAAAATTGCCACTTCATGTTCTCGCTGTGTTGGTTATGATCTTGCAAATTTTGCATACTACATGCTCTGTCTGTGTTGCTTCTCAGCTTACAAATTTTGCATACTCTGTGTTAGTTCTGAGCTTTACAAAATTTTTTACTTCATGCTCTGTCTGTCTTAGTTCAGACCTTACAAAATTTATGTACATGATGCTCGGTTTGTGGTACTTCTGAGCATGAAAATCAATTGGATACACCATGCTGCGTAATACACCCAAAAAAACACAGAATTTCAATCATTACATCAAGACAATAATGAACTGAATATTTGGAAAAAATTGGATCTTCATAGAATTGCAAAGTAATAGTTCACAATAACTCTACAGCATAAGAAATGTACTTGACATCTGACACTGTACAAAGAACTGAAACATAAATAATAATTTACAGCATAGTACATTGTTTAATAAATTTCAAGTACATGACAAAATTTAGATATTTTGCTCCGAATATCAAGTTTTTCCGTACTGCAGTCTTCAATCGCTCCAAAATGCACTTCATGCAGAATTCAACCTGAAATCAAAAGTAAACTGAAATTATTGAACATGGAGAAGACAAAATAAATAAAAACGGACAGTCGGTTAAGGAGGAAGAAAAAATTTCAAGTAAATATTGTAGGCTCAGGAAAACAGAGGTTGAACATGAAGTTCAAAAATCATGAAGTGTTAAATTTTCCTCCTCGATCAGAACCAACACCAAAAAAGCATGAACTATCAAAATTTGCCACCACAGAAACAACACAAACAGAGTATGAAGTATCAATTTTTGCCATTCCAGATTAAACACAAAGAGAGCATGAAGTATGAAATTTTTTCCAGCCCAGAACTGACTACATACAGATCATGAAGTATGCAAAATTTGTATGCTGAGAAGCAACACAGACATAGCAACCCTCTACCTTTAGATTTTGGTGTTCTTCTTGTCACCACCATGTTTCTTATTTAGCAACCCTCTACCTTTAGATTCTCCAAGTACCTCCTTTAAAATTTCTCTTATGTACGTAGCCATTTTAGTGCACATCATATTTGTCTCCTCATCCCAATTTCATGATGCTCCTTTACGGACTTTATCTCTAAAAATTTCTAGTTTATCTCCCTTCAAGTTCCGCCACCTAATTCTTGGATTCCTAGTCTCCTTTCTTGCACATATGTGTTTTCCAATCTTAACATCCACTATCATTAATCTATGTTGTGAGGTTAAACACTCTCCCGGTATAACTCTATGATGTTCTAACACGGATAGAATCTATGGGCTGCCAAGTGACTTAGGAAGGAATGAGGGACTTAGGTACATTCAATGGAGGTAATTGGATCGACCGAATACAGTTGAGAGGTTGGTCATCCTCTTCTTCACCGAAATCATCACTGACATGTTCATACGTAAACTCATTGCCGGGCTCATCAGCAATAACAGCGTTACCTTCCAAAATGTTGATCCTACTGAGGCTGGGACAGTTGCCAACAACATGGCCGTATCCTTTGCATTTATAGCACTTAGTGAGAGGACCAATCTTAGAATAGTTTCTTTCAGTGTTCTTATCCGTGTTGTCATTTCTAAGTGAATAGGAATTTGAAGTAGGCTTACTTGGGTAAGACTTTGTTGGGATGCTGAGAAAAGGGGAGCTCGGGTCTAGAGGGCTCAGTAGAGGTCATTATAGAGCTGGACTTGTAGGAAAAACTTGCTGTAAGGAAATTCATATCGAGGACAATGGCAAGAGCTGCTGCCAATGAATCCACATTTCCATGAATTAGCTCGTTCCTAAGATCGGCTTGTAATCCAGCTCTGAACCTAGAAAGAATTTGTTCTTCGCTCTCTTTACCTAAGGCATTGCACCGAATAAGGAAGTCGTCAAACTTATCAACATACTGTTGGGGGTGGATTTGCTTCCTTGATAGAATTGGTTCCACGAAATCTAGCAATCGGATATGGAACGGTAACGACACATATCTCTCAGTGAGCTTCTCTTTCATGGCTTCCCAAGTGGATATAGGTGTCAGGCCTTGGCCTCTACGGGCATGTTCAAGATTGGTCCAATGTTGTTGAGCTTTACCAGTCAATTTCATTATGACAAATTTAACCTTTAGGGCTTCGCTCATGTCAAACCACACGAAGTAGTGGTCCACGGCATGGATCCAATCGAAATACGCTTGGGGTTCCATACGGCCTTCAAAATGGAAAACGTCAACCTTAACGTTCTTCTTGTATTGTTCGTCAAGGTCACAATCTTGACGTCGATCGTCACGATAATTTCCTTAAGGAATCTGACAATGAAGCTCAGGGGCAACATTTTGATTCAATTTTACTTTCTTAAGTCTCTGATTGATATTGACAAGAGTTGCTTGAATGGCAACAATGGTAGTGGAATTATCAGAGTTGTCAATCTCAGTTCGAGAAGGGGCCCGCGAAAGTCTATGGATCGTGTGATGAGTGTTTACTGAAATTTGGAAAAACGTGTCCTAAATGCACCTAAGAATGATTTTTTTTTATTTTTTAATCTAAAATAATCTAAAAGAAAGATAAAATAAAAAAAGATTCTAAAACGATCCTAAATGAATGCAAAAATTATGACTAGATTATGCAAGAACTAGGATTTCAACAATCTTCGCTCTGATACCAAAATGATGTAAACTTAATCCTAAATAGAGAATTTCCAAGAATTTTAAAGAATTGAATTTACCACCATGTAATGCAGATTACGTCAGAAATTATAATTATTAATTGGTTTGATAGATTTTCAATATATGAAATAGTTTAACAAGCCTAATTAAAGATTCAATCCTAACAATCAAAATTATACCTAAGCGTTCTTAGCAAGTAAAATAGTCAATAATGATTCGTACCCTATTTAGCAAGTAGAAGCACTCACTCTCAATATTTATGGACGACAGTTAAATCAAATAATATTATAGAGATGATACGGCAGTAACACAAATATATGAGAAGTGGAAAGAGTTTACTGGGGGTGCGAATAGGGAGTCGTCGGTGGTTGGCAGAGGCGCTAGCGACGACAGCAGTGCTGTCGGGGAAGGTCGACGACGGTGAGAGAATCACCGCCGGTAAGGAGGCAGCACTCGGGGTGATCGACTGAGGGGATAGGGGTGAGTAAGTGTCGGGATGTTGAGGGGTTGGATTTATGGCGGCACTGGGCTTAGGGTTTTGATCAGAAGAGGGTTCGGGAAATGGAGGCGTTGGTCAGAGAAGGGGGGTCGACGAGGTTTCGGTTGGTAGTGGCGTGCGAGGGGGTGAGGTGAGTGAGAAGACTGGACGGGATGAGGATCGAGGTCGAGGATGGCTGTAGTGGGTTTCGGAGATCGACGACGAGGAAGAAGATCTGGAGGAGGAAAGGAAGGTGATGAAGAAGAAGGGGTTTAGGGTTATAAGTGATTTTGGGGATTAGGGTTTGGAATTTTTTTAATTTAGGGAATTGGGTGTAGTTTTAGAGTTTATCACAAACTCTAATACTTTATTAGGACTTCTCACAAACCTTAATAATTCTCTCAATTGTCTCACACAAAAAGAAGGATGAAGAACAATAACTCAGCACAGTAAATTTTTTAATCAATAATAACATATTTTTTTATTATTCTCAAGGCCTATAAATAGGCTCAAAACAAATCCAAAACAAATCTCAGACAAATCTCTCAAATCTAAAACGGATCTCCCAAATAAATCACTCAAATAAAATACATATGGTTAATCTTAAAATAAAATAAAACAGATTTGATGTCCTCATTACATTTATGGGTCTGTTTTAAAAATTATTTAAAGCATTAAAAAGCCAAAACTTATTTGGTAAAATAAATCACCACGAACTTGAGCAGTCACGTCTTTTACATGTGGTCAAATAAAGCATGGATAGCCATGCATGTCTTTTAATTCTCTCTGGAATTATTTTATATTCTACAATTCAAGACAAATTTTTATAGTGTCAAGGATTTATTCTTTCATCAAGCAGACACATACTTTATTGTGCTAACCAAATATTTAGCACCATTAAATGAATAGACTTTACTGGTGAAATATAGTGCTGGAGCACCTAAATTTTCCACATGGACCATAACAATTTTAATGCATAAGTTCACCTACTTGATGAATAGAACATATAAAACAAAATCATTTATAGACATTATTCATGCTTGGTGACAAATGAATCAAAGCAAAAAATGATGCATCTACTATCCTCGGAGGTTAAGATGAGAAACTCCAAATGGATTAATTCTCTAGGAACACAATGACATTGAACATTGAACATTGAACTAACCTTTGCATACGTATAGTTTTCAAGAACTTTCTCTTCCAGTCCTGAGAAAGAATTCACAAGATCTTTTATATCAGCATATTGTTCATCATTGCCCCTGTAGTTTGATAAATTTCAGATTGTTGAACTGGAGAATTTTTTTATATTAATTCTATCTCAACCAACAAACTTGCTCCGGATTCACAACTATGATCTGACAGATGTAGTACGATCATAATATTATTCTTAATACATCTAGGCCAAGTCCAATAAAGTTACCTTATTCTTATAAACAACACATATTAACAAATATGCTTTCAAATGCCAAATATCAATGTTTCACATGGTTTGTTTTCATATCGAAGAATTCTCCTCCATGCTGAGTACTTGACAAGTTCCAAATAATTTTAAGTAACTTGGGGCATATTTGAGATACAACTACAACCAGAAGTATAATCTTTTAATATACAAGAGGATGTAAATTTAGAAGCAGTGAATTGACATTTGTGCTTCAAGGGAAAAATATGAACAGGTCTTTGTTTAATTACCCATTTTCAATTAGAAATGCTCTTTCCAGAATGTTTTATACTTGATTATTAGCATAGAGGGTCCTATCAATGTGTACTGACAAGAAGGAGCACAATTAGTTTATTTTGATTACAACTATTGCTAATTATTTCATAAGCTAATGTAAATATGTGTAGCACACGTATGCCATATAGAATACTGAGACCAAAGAAGTACTGCCACGTGAATTCATAAAATTTAAGAATTCCTAATGCTATTTGTCTTTCCAGCAAAAGGAAGCAACATTATTATTTTCAGCAGAAGATATGAGAATATAATATATGGAGGTTTAACAAGATTCAACATCACCACAGATTAGTAAAATATATACGGTGAACCTCAATTGTCTATTGCTAAAAGACAAACAAGAAACAATTGGTGGATTCCAACTGACCTTAAATCCCAAGTGACAAATTTCCAACCAAGAGCTATCAGTTTGAGGAAGTTTTTTAAAACGGATTTCAAGAGTTTGGGTTTATGCCTAGGAGGTCAACAATGGAAGCAATTTATGTACAGATAAGACTTATGAAAAATATAGAGAGAATAAGAAAGATCTACATATGATTTTTATATATTTAGAAAAAGAATATGATAAAGCCCCTAGAGACATAGTATGGTGGGTGTTAAATAATAAAAGAGTATTTATTCGGTATATTGAGGTAATTAAGGATATGTATAACGGGGCAGCGACCACAATTAGAACAACCACAGGAGAGACCAGCGAATTTCCTATTACAGTAGGCTTACACCAAGGTTCGGCTTTAAGCCCCTAGCTCTTTACTTTGGTTATGGATGAATTGACGCAAGGAATACAAGATCAGGTTGCTTGGTGTATGTTTTTTGCCGATGACATCGTCTTAGTGGACGAGACTAGAACAGGAGTCAATGCTAAATTAGAATTGTGGAGAGAAACTTTGAAAGCTAGATGCTTTAGGATAAGCACTAAAATAAAGTATATAGAGTGTAATTTTAGTGATACTCAGAACACAACTGAGGAAGTAGGAAGCTTGATGGCCAAGAGATACCTAAGAGTGACCGTTTCCGATATTTAGGCTCGATTATACAAAGAGATGGGAAGATTTGTGAAGAAGTTATATATAGGATCCAAGCAGGGTGGCTTAAGTGGAGAAGTGTCAGTGGTGTTTTGTGTGACAAACATATACCGTTGAAGTTGAATGAAAAATTTTATAGGACGACTGTTAGACCAGCAATGATGTATGGAGCAGAGTATTGGACAACAAAGAAACATGTCCAAAAAATACGTGTAGTGGAGATGAGGATGCTAAGATGGATGTGTGGTAAAATAAGGAAGGATAAAATTAGAAACGAGCATATACGAGATATGTTAAAGGTAGCTCCAATCCAAGATAAGTTAAGAAAGAATCGCCTCGGATGGTCTGGATATGTCACACGTAGACCTAGTAGTGCCCCCGTTAGAAAGAGTGATTTGATAAGTATTGAGGGTAGAGTTAGGGGTAGAGGAAGACCTAAACTAACTTGGATGGAAACGGTAAAAAAATATATGATAGCTTGTGACCTTACAGAAGATATTGCGCTAAACCGAGCAGAATGAAAAACCAGGATTCATGTAGCCGACTCCAATTAGTTGGGGAAAAGGCTTTGTTGTTGTTGTTATATACCCCCTCGTAATCTACAACCGTATAATCCAAATCGTCAACCCATACGATTAGTTGATAACAACTTTTATAGCTTTAGAAACCAGGATTAGCAGCTCCAAATAGGGTGCTAAACAATGTTGCCAGATTACACTATGACCATCATTTGGTTGACTACTTGCCTCATTTGGCTTCCTTCATTCCAGCTCACTAATTATAGTTCTTGTATCCTAAGTTGGTGAAACACTTTTCATACTAAGTTCAGCTACATTCATGTTTGTAAATGTCAAATATTTATCTTTGTTATAAATAGGAGGGTCCACAATGGAGTACTCCACAGAATCAATCGAAGAGAGATAACTACAATAAGATCAATACTATTTAAGGGAAAAGTACATGAAGTAGCACAACACCATCATAAATAATACAGTCAAAGAAGTTTTTCATAATAATTTTTTTAAACAAAAAGCCCTACTTTATTAATGGGAGATGTAAAAGATACCGATTCCTTTTCCAGATATAAGGATATCTCTCACATATCACTTACATGTATTAATATTCTCTCTCAGCTTCATGGACACTTTTTCTGGCTACAATCAGATCCGGATGTTTCTTCCGGATATTTCAAAGACCTCGTTTGTGACCGACCAGGGCCTCTATTGTTACAGAGTGATGCCGTTCGGATTGAAGAACGCTGGTGCCACTTACCAGCGCCTCGTTAACAGGGTCTTCCAGAGCCAAATAGGTCGCAATATGGAAGTGTATGTCGACGACATGCTTGTTAAGAGCATCCGAGGTACCGACCATGTCGCCGACCTGCAAGAAGCATTCGGCTTACTGAGAAAGCACAACATGAGGCTCAACCCGAACAAGTGCGCGTTCGGAGTCTCATCAGGAAAATTCCTCGGCTTCATGGTCAGCCAACGAGGAATCGAAGCTAATCCGGAGAAAATCCAGGCCATATTAGACATGGCCCCGCCCAAAAATGCTAAGGAAGTTCAGAGGCTGACAGGACGCCTCGCCGCAATAGGTCGTTTCCTCTCCAAGTCCGGGGGAAAATGCCTCCCCTTCTTCAAGGCTCTCAGGGGGGCCAAAGGTTTTGAATGGGGCCAGCAGCAGCAGGAGTCGTTCGACCAACTAAAAGCTTACCTCGTCAATCCCCCTCTGCTCAGCAAGCCAGTCCCGGGCGAGACCTTGTACCTCTACTTGGCTGGTTCCGAGCAGATCCTCAGCGCCGTTCTAGTAAGAGAGGAAGATCGAGCTCAAAGGCCCATCTACTATGTGAGCAAGGTGCTCCGCGATGCCGAGCTTCGCTACCCGAGGATAGAGAAGATGGCATACGCTCTGATCATGGCGGCGAGAAAGCTTCGCCCCTACTTCCAGTCCCATTCGGTGGTTGTCCTAACCGACCAACCGCTGAAACAAGTCCTCCACAGGCCGGAGACCTCTGGCCGCCTCATAAAATGGTCCATCGAACTAAGCCAGCACGACGTCTCGTACCAGCCCCGGACTGCGATCAAAGCTCAAGCCCTTGCGGAGTTCATCGTCTCGTACCAGCCCCGGACTGCGATCAAAGCTCAAGCCCGAGGTCAGCCAGGTGCCGAACGAACCCTCAATTTGGACGGTTTTTGTGGACGGTTCCTCTTGCAACGAGGGAAGCGGAGCCGGGATCATTTTGGCGGGTCCAGACGATTTCGTCCTTCAGTTCGCCCTGCGCATGAACTTCAAGACCTCGAACAACGAAGCGGAGTATGAAGCACTAATCGCCGGCCTCGGGCTTGCCCGAAATGCAGGGGCGCAATGCCTCCGAGTCTATAGTGACTCTCAACTGGTAGTGAATCAAGTCTTGGGCGATTACGAAGCATGGAACGATCGGATGGCGAAGTACCTCGCTAAAGTCTGAGCCCTCATGGCCCGGTTCGAGGAAGCGCTCATCCAGCGAATCCCCCGGGAAGAGAATTCACAGGCCGATGCCCTCTCCAAACTAGCCTCATCCTCCCTCCAAGGTCTCGAGCAGACCGTCTTGATCGAGGTTCTCTTAAAATCAAGTATAGAAAACGAGACCCTCGACTCGGCGGAGTCACTGCCGGTCCTACTACAAGATAACTAGATGAAACTGCTGGTCGAATTCCTAAGGGACGGGCTCCTCCCCGATGACCCCAAGGAGGCTCGCCAAGTAAGGACCAGAGCGGAGTGGTACACTCTCGTCGAGGGAATCTTGTACAAACGTTCCTTCTCGCAAGTGGACGGCAGGCCGTACTTGAGGTGCCTCTCCCCAGAACAAGCCAACTACGCCTTGCAGGAGCTCCACGAAGGCATCGGCGGAGCACATTCAGGGTCCAGGTCCCTGGCTCGGAAGGTGTTGAATTACGGTTACTTCTGTCCCACCATCCTCCGAGATGCCGAGCAACACGTTCGGAAATGCGACTCTTGTCAAAAGCATTCAAACATTCGTCGCCTCCCACAAACTCAGCTCGCCTCCCTATCATGTCCTATCCCCTTCGCCATGTGGGGAATGGATTTACTAGGGCCATTTCCTCCGGCTCCGGGCCAGTTCAAGTTCCTCGTCGTGGCGATCGACTATTTTTCGAAGTGGATAGAGGCCGAGCCTCTGGCAACAATCACGGAGAACAAGGTGCTCCAATTCTTCTGGAAGCACGTCATCTGCCGATTCGGTGTTTCCCGAGTCCTCGTAACTGACAACGGAACCCAATTTACTGGGGCCGCATTCCGGGCTCTGTGTGAAGACCTCGCAATCCAGCAACGTTTCTCCTCCGTCTCTCATCCGCAGTCAAATGGTCAAGTCGAAAATGCTAACCGGCAGATTCTCGCCGGCATTAAGAAGAGGTTGGACAAGTGCTCCAAAGGTTTATGGGTGGATCAGCTCCCCAACGTGTTGTGGAACTACCGCACCACTAAACGAACCCCCACAGGAGAGTCCCCGTTTAACCTCACCTATGGGTCCGAGGCTGTGATCCCTCTGGAGGTCGGAATACCTTCCCCTCGCCTTATAGCCTACAGCGAAGAACAGAACGCCAGGGACCTTCGAACAAACCTAGATCTGATAGACGAGCTGAGGGAAAAAGCATCAATCCGCCAACAGAACTATCGAAGGAGGATCGAGCTGGCGTATAACAAAAAGGTCCGACCTACTGATCTCAAGGAAGGGGACCTAGTCCTCAGAAAGCTAGCGGTCTCCTTCCCTAGCCAGAGGAGCAAGCTAGCTCCAAATTGGGAAGGGCCCTATAAGATCACAAAAGTAGTTCGGCCAGGAGCTTATCGTCTCGAAGACCACGAAGGCAGAGAAATCCCTAGGACCTGGAATGCCGACCATCTTTTGAAGTACCAAGAAGGTGCCTCGGCACCTCTCTAAGTATTTCAGGATGTCGAACCATTCCTCTCCTACCCCCTACATCTTCTCTAATATTGTTTCTCATATGTTATAACGGCTCGCAACTTTAGAAGCAGCCGACCATTAATCAATAAAGAAAGCTTTCTCATATTTTACTTGTAAAAATTGTTTGCAACTCTCTGCCTTTACTCTTCGCTCTACCGATGGTTCGGAGTCCAACACTCGGCTCGATCCTACTTCGCAAAGTTCGCTCGTAAGCGAGCTAGAAGTAGGTCGCCGTTCGGAACTGCTCCCACAACCGTTGAACAACTCTACCGATGGTTTAGAGTCCAACACTCGGCTTGATCCTACTTTGCAAAGTTCGCTCGTAAGCGAGCTAGAAGTAGGTCGCCGTTCGGAACTGCTCCCACAACCGTTGAACAACTCAACTGATGGTTCGGAGTCCAACACTCGGCTCGATCCTGCCTCACAAGTTCGCTCGTAAGCGAGCTAGAAGTAGGTCACCGTTCGGAACTGCTCCTACAACCGTTGAAAAACTCAACCAATGGTTCGGAGTCCAACACACGGTTCGACCCTACTTCGCAAGTTCGCTCGTAAGCCAGCTAGAAGTAGGTCGCCGTTCGGAACTGCTCCCACAACCGTCGAGCAACTCTAACGGTGGTTCGGAATCCATCATTCGACTCAACTACGCTCACTCAAAACCCCGAGCCGGGCGGACGAGGAACCGACCCTCGTATATGGAGAAAAATTCTGCCGAACCAATTTCGCCGTTGGATCATCTCAAAATGCATGCTAGAACGTGATGAACGGATCTGATCGTGCCACGTGTCCACAAAACGACAAGATAGTGTTTTCTTGGAACTCGTGCCTCCCACCTCGTGATACGTACCACGATCATGATCGATCGTCCAGATGTTGCCACATGGGCAGAATCTAATCTCTGAGCTATCGCACCTCGGAAGCGCACAGTCACCTCGGTATACTCCGAGCGAAAAATTAAAGTTCTGCGGCTAAAACCTACAAAGAAGACAACTATGGGTCCTTATGGTTCGGCGTCAAGAATAAGGCGACCACGGCACAACGATGAACAAAGCAACTTCGATTTTATTAAGACACTTGGTAAATTTACAAGGCAGACAGTTAGAGTGGGAAAGCAACTAAATAAATTTACAAGGCATGTTATTACAACAACAGAGACGATGCAAGTAGTAAAAGGCTCGACGCCACTCGTTCAGTGCCTCCTCGGAACAGGGACGTTCCGATTCAGAGACAATCGCGGTTTCTGCCTTTTCACTCCCGAGCTTGTCTCTAGGCCGACGAACTGGGATGCCGCCTTGCCACTAACCCTAATGGTGGCTCCGACCGAGGCCCCGCTCGAGCTAACAGCTACTCCGCTTTGTGCGTCGGCCGCTGTCCGACCAATAACTTGGCCACGAGTTGCTAGCTCGTAAAAGGTGATCCCCCGTTCTCTCTCCTCGCGAGTGCAGAAAGTGCTGCGAACATCAGCCCTCACTGGCTGAGGCTTCAGTCGAGCCACCTCCTCCTCGAGCTCGACGATCCTATCCTTCAGAGTGTCGTCCTTAACCATTATCTTGAACCGAGGTGCCGAACCGGGGTACTCAGCGCTGTCGGATATAATACGACGTAAGTTAGTCACCTCGATGCTCTTGTCAACCGTGACCCTCTGCAGCTGTTCGACCTTCTTCTCAAGCTCATCTCACTCGACCAGCACCGAAGCTAGCTCTGCCTCTTTCGCCAATAGCTCATCCTCGACTATTCGGAGATGGTGTATCTCGGCCAGAAGCTCGCTGTTCTTCTTCTCCATGTTGAACATCAACCTCCTGGTGAGCTCGATTTCACCCACGAGGCGAGCCTCGCGAGATTGCTTAAACAGCTCGGCACGATGCTGAGCCGCTGCGGTATTTGGGATGGGTTCGAGGATCTGAAATACAAGAACATCACAATTGGAAAACTATACACCGACCCAAACACTTAGACAAATTTGAAGTAAACTTTTCATTCATAAAAAGGAGCGGTGGCCAGTCCGCTAAGAGGCGTTACATTTTTGAAAAAGAAAAGAAAAGGAAAACAAAAATTACAAAAGAACGTGGAGATCAGGGGTCCACCTGCATCGCCGGTTCGACCACAGGCGCTTCGCCAGATGGCCCCTCATTTCTCACCCCAGTCCGGGGGTTCGTCACCAAAGCGTCGGCGACCACCTCCTCGTCATCGTCGCCCTCTACCTCGTCACCTTCGCCTCCCTCCTCCTCGGAGTCTGATGGGGATCTGGGCCACAGTCTGTAGCTGACCCGCTCGAAGCTGGGACACGGTCCTGAACATGGTCGAGCGCCCTCTGGTAGGACCTCTCCATGTTCGAGGCCATGTGCTTCTTCGCCTCGGCCTCGACCTCGGCCTTGATCTTCGTTGCCAAGGCCTCTTTCTCCGCCTTCACCTCGGCCAGAGCCTTTGCTGATGCCGCCAGCTCCTCGGCAGCCTTGGCGACTTTGGTAGCCTCCTCAGTGAGCCGCCCCTTGACTCGCTCCAGGTCGGCCACAAGATCTGCCACCTGGACCTCCGAGCCCTCGACTTGCCTCTTCTCTGCTTCGAGCTGCCGAACCGCCTTCACCTTGTCCGCCCTGTCTTTATCACTGGCGGCCTTCAACTCCTTCTCCTGTTCGGCGAACGCTTCGAGGAGGTGGTTGAAGTGGCAAGTGGCCTGCCGAAACGAAATAGTAGTGAGCACAAGATAAAGACCGAATGACAGACTTAAAAGAAATTCTCAACAGAAACTTACCGATACGAGCGACCGGGCAACCTCATAGGTGTCATCGCCGACCGTCCCCGCCTTCAGCGTGGCTCAATCTTTCGGGGTCGCCAAGTGTTTGACGGCCTGCATCGACATCTGCGAGTTCCCGAGGAATCCATCATGATACTTCACTCGCCGTTCGGAACGAACAGCTGCTTGTGCTACTCGGTTAAGATCACCTCGGCCGGAGCAGTCAGCGGCGGAGCCTTAAGCGACAACGCCGCTGAGACGTTGAAGGCCTTACCGACTGGGGTAGAGGCGACAGGAGCCGAGGTCCCTTTGGCAACAACCACCGTCGACGATGGCACCTCAGTGACCGAAGGAGGCAGAGCGGTGGTCGAAGCAACCTTGGTGGGCCGGACTAATGAGGCAGTTGTACTCGGCCTCTTCCTCTTCCTTCCGTCAGCCACCTTACCCCTCTCGTTCATCATGGCCGTAAAGTCCATCTTCCGCGCTTCTGAACCAAACAACAAACAAATTAAGAGTGAGTGAGACGAGCTAAAGACTTAGAAAAAAGAAAAAAGTTCATATGAGATGTCAGGAGCGGACTCGGGTTGATCGGACTAAGGCCTGACCCATACAGCACCTCCTCGGTCATCTCCCACCAACTCAACATTGGGAGGGCTACGATCTTCCTCGCCACTTCCTCCTCGGCTGCAGTCAGTTCTGGGTCGGCCCTCGCAAACTTGGGCACCTCTACTTTCCATCGGCTCGGAACTTGCAGCATCGGTGGCCCCCTCAAAATGAAGAACTTTTCCTTCCAGCCTTTGATCAGGTCCGGGTTTTCTATAATCCGAACACCCTTCCTCGGGGCCAGGTAGTATCGATGCTCGGTCTTGTGCATCCGATTTATCCGATACATATTCGGAAGACCGTCAGGTCCGGCTCGACCTCGGTGTTGCGGCACTGGAGAAGGAAGGCGTTCACATGATGCCATGTGTTTGGCATGAATTGGGTCGGCGCAAGGCAGTACCACCTGAGGACGAGACGAATGAAGGGGTGCAGGGGGAAGCGCAGTCCGGCGTTTAGAGAGTCGTAGTCAAACATGCACATATCCGACGACGACAGCTTGGAGTTCGCTCGCATCCCAGGGCCGGGGAGAATTAGCTTGTACTCTGGAGGGATGACGAACCCTTTTCTGATCCAGAGCAGGTCCCTTTCGGATAGCACCGATCCAATTTCATTCGCCTCGGTAGTCAGAACCGGACTGTTCTCTTCGTAAACTTCCGACTGACCGAGGATCGCCTTCTTCATGAGGTCGCCCTCGTACTGCCTAACCCCAGCGTGCCCGGACAGTACACAAGGGTATCGGCCCGTCTCTGGGGCTTGTCTCGGATTCTCCACAATCACCTCGACCACAGGAGATTGGGCCACTACCCTCCTCTTCTTCTTCTCCTTCCTCACCTCGGCCACGGACGGCTCGGCTACTTTCTTCCCCTTTCTTCGGATCTCCATCTGCCTCCTCTCCTCGGCACCAATATCGCCCGAGGACGAGGCCTCACTACCCGAGTTCACCCTTGACATCTCTATAAAAAAGCTAAGGCGAATAGACTGACCTTGAAGTGACGTTCACGGTCGGAATAAGCTCGCCGGAAATTGCCTGGCCCACGCGACAGCTAGTGCAACCGCCTTGGAGCAAAAATTACCGTTAGCAGAGAGCACGGAGAGCAAAAGTGAAATCTTGGAGTGAAAAGTGAGAAATGAGCTTGGGGGTGGGGGAGTGAAAACTTATAACCCCCAATGCGACGTTTGGGCTGCTTTGGGAATCTAAAAAGCCCACTAAGAAGCCAAAGCGCCAAAGCGGAGAGTTGCGACGTTTCAGCTTCAGAACAGAGGCTCCACGAAACGCTAAGTCCACGACTCGGCCATCGGTCTGCCTAGCCGATCTACCGAACAGCTTGGCTAAGCAACCGAGCTACTGGGTCGGAGGGTGGCGACGCTCCAGAGCCAAGACTCCATGCCTCGGCTATCGGCACCGAGCTTTCGAGCCGAGGGGACGAGGAACCGACCCTCGTATATGGAGAAAAATCCTTCCGAGGATAAATCACCGTCAGATCTCCCCAAAATTCGTGTCAAAACATGATGGACGGTTCAGATCGCGCCACGCTCACAAAACGACAAAATAACGTTTTCTCGTGATTTGAACCCAACCCTCGTGATTCACGCAATGATGGACGCTCCAGATCTGACCACGTGTACCTTCCGAGCTGCCTGCCACCGGTCTGCCTAGCCGAGCTACCGAACAGCATGGCTAAGCAGCCGAGTTACTGAGTCGGAGGGTGGCGACGCTTCAAATCCGGGACGCTTCAAAACTACTAACTCCAGGCCTCGGCCATAGGCATCGATCTGCCGAGCCGAGGGGACGAGGAACCGACCCTCGTATATGGAGAAAAAATCTGCCGACCCTCCTCAGCCGTTGGATCTTGTCAAAAAGCGCGCTCGTCATGATGGACGGCTCAGATCTGGTCACGTCCACTAAACGACAAGATAGTATTTTTTGGGGATCCACGCTGAGATGGATGCTCGGGATCACGCCACGTAGTTCGGCTGATTCCGAGCTATGTACCGACCTGCCGAGCCGAGGGGACGAGGAACCGACCCTCGTATATGGAGAAAAGATCCGCCGACCCTCCTCAGCCGTTGGATCTTGTCAAAACGCGCGCTCGTCATGATGGACGACTCAGATCTGGCCACGTCCACTAAACGACAAGATAGTGTTTTTTTTGGGATCCACGCTGCGATGGACGCTTAGGATCACGCCATGTAGTTCGGCTGATTCCGAGGCATGTACCGACCTGCCGAGCCGAGGGGACGAGGAACCGACCCTCGTATATGGAGAAAAGATCCGCCGACCCTCCTCAGCTGTTGGATCTTGTCAAAAAGTGCGCTCGTCATGATGGACGGCTCAGATCCGGCCACATCCACTAAACGACAAGATAGTATTTTTTTTGGGATCTACGCTGCGATGGACGCTCAGGATCACGCCACGTAGTTCGGCTGATTCCGAGGCATGTACCGACCTACCGAGCCAAGGGGACGAGGAATCGACCCTCGTATATGGGGAAAAGATCCGCCGACCCTCCTCAGCCGTTGGATCTTGTCAAAAAGTGCGCTCGTCATGATGGACGGCTCAGATCCGGCCACGTTCACTAAACGACAAGATAGTGTTTTTTTTGGGATCCACGCTGCGATGGACGCTCAGGATCATGCCACGTAGGTCGGCTGATTCCGAGGCATGTGCCGATCCGCCGAGCCGAGGGGACGATGAACCGACCCTCGTATACGAAGAAACTATCAGCCGAAGAGCGTAGATCGTCTGATCGCCCATCAAATCGCGCTCGGCGCTGATCAAGGGTCCAGATTGCGCCACACCATAAATCGGTATTAAAAATTAATTTTTATTTATTTTAATCGTTGTATTTATTTAAAAATTACGAAAAAATTACTAAAAATTCGGGAAAATTGACAACAAATTCTAGAAGATAATTATAAATTCGGGAGAATATTTCTGAACCCCTGAACGAACAATTATTGCCTAGAATATGTTGTTAAGGCCCCCGAACGACTGGTTAACACATCGCAAAATTAAATAAATAATCCGAAGAAATGGATAAAAAACACCGGATATCCAGAGAAGCTTAAGAGCTGCTTACGGCTTAAAAAATCACCTCACTACCCCCTTTAAGATTCAAAACCCTCCATTTGGGCTCCGATACAACCCCACTAGCCATTAAAACAGCTAAACTACTCCTCAAAGGCTGATCAAACTCAGTCTTTAGGAGTGGGGGGCTCGTGATATGGCTAAAAAATGGGTTAAATCGGAATCGTCCAAATAGGACACGAATCTTGAAGCCCAGGGGTAAAACGGTAATCTCGCATACAGATGGGTTCAAAACGGGTACTGGATCTCCTTCTCACAAATCCGATAACCCGCGAACGAATCCACCACAGCTGAATACGGGCCCTGACCTGATTCAGGCCAAGTCTGGATGGATAGAATCAGGGTCTCTGATTAGGCCAAATCAACGGGCTTGATTTGCCATTATCCTCCCACCGGAAATCAGGGGTAACAGATTCCTAATCTGGTGATGAGGATTTTACTCCTTATCAGATCACAGGAATTACTACCTTCCTAATCTGGTCACTAAGGCGGCTATAAATACTCCCCACCTACCGCTGTCACAGGGTGATCACTCTTTTTCCTATTAACGCTCTTTCTTAATCATTCCTGGTTACTGACTAGAGCGTCGGAGGGTGCGTCGCCGGGATCAACCCCGGTGTCTCGCACTTCCTTGCAGGTGAACGGAGGGAGCCAGCGATCGAACTCCGACGGAACAGGTTGGGTGTTTGCTATTCAGGTTTTCTACGAGTCCACAAATTCTATCTGTTTACCTCCACACCAGATTCAGCGGTAACAGAGTCTATCAGTCCTACAAGTTTTTTTTTTTATAGCTTAATAAGTCTGTGTCATTCTTTTTTCTTAAAAAAACAAAGAATATTTCAAGAAATATAGATAACCTTGATAAAGGATAAATATGATCATTTTTGTGAGGATATATGGTGACAATGGTATGGTGATGTTTGGCGGTAACTATGGTCATAAAATTGTTGGCAATAATAGCACCCAATACAACTATTGATTTATGATACTTTGAAAAAAATGTTTGATTAAAAAAGTAGTTATTTATTGATTTATTTATTTATATATTTTTTTAGTTAAAAGTAACGCAATTTGTTGAAGAGTTTCCTTCATGATTAT
The DNA here is from genome assembly GCA_017893485.1 of Hemerocallis citrina. Classification (NCBI taxonomy): domain Eukaryota; kingdom Viridiplantae; phylum Streptophyta; class Magnoliopsida; order Asparagales; family Asphodelaceae; genus Hemerocallis; species Hemerocallis citrina. The sequence goes on from JACEHZ010000171.1 coordinate 281,066, forward strand.
TAATGAAAATATTAATTGTAGTACATGTTATGTGCATAATGTCAGTACAATTTTTATACCACTTTCAGTCAGATTAAAGAACGTGAACTTCACACATGTAAAACAGTTTTAAATTAATTTATTGTGGAAATCAATTGTTCTCTTATGTGCAATGTTGTATTCTGATCAACGACGCCGTAGGTGGAGATCTCCCACGGTGGGGAGATCGCGCCACCGGCGGTGGTCGACTGGTGCGCTCTGCGAGCTCCTTCGGCGAGCTCCTCGCGCCGACGCCACCCACAGGCCAGGGGACGAACGACCCAGATCCCCCCAATGGACAATGACGACCCTGATCGTCCGATCCCCGACGCCGTAGGTGGAGATCTCCCATGGTGGGCCACCTGCGATGGTCAACTGGTGTCCAGATCCAATTCGGATCTGGTCGACTGGTCCGCCCCCCTCCCAGGCGACTGGTGCTCAGATCCTGTGTTGATGTTGGCACGGTGTTGGTATTGGTGTTGGTGTGAGAGGTGTGGAATGTGTTGTATCGTACGGTTATGGGGCTTGGGCTCGATATGGGATCCCTCCATGATGTGCTATGTCCACAGACTGGTGCCCCCCCCCCCCCTCCCCAGATCGCTGAGTTCATCCAACGATGCGTCGTCGCACTTCGACTGCAGAGTGTGTCGACGCACCTATCGTGGATGTTGGTCGTGCCTCCTTAGGCCGCGGAGCGACGTCTTCATCGTGCCAGAGCATCCTCCCGCACCTTTGGTCGCGATCGCCTCAGATCTGGACGATGGCAAAGTGCGCCCACCCCTCCTGCGCCTCACATTGCTTCCCGACTTTGAAGGTGGAGAGCTCCCACGGTAGGGAGTCCTAGATACACCTGCGGTGGGGAAGATTTGCTGTAAGAGATCGAGAGTGTGATGTTCACACGATTATGGGGCTTGGGCCCGAAGATGGGGTCCCTTCAAGTTGTGCGCTCACTTGTTTCAACTTCTGGGGTGTCCAACGATGTCGTCGGGCAATTTTCACAGCGCCTACTATCAGGCTATTAAGTTTCCTCCAGCTTAGGCCACTATCTCGTAACAGCATCGCCTCTTCCCTCGGTTTGGGAGTAAGAGTCGAGATGAGTCTGTGCGGTGAGAAATCGCCTGTGAGAGCAAGAGTGTGAGAGACGTAAAAGTATCATCTCCACGACTCTCCCTTGGAGCGTGGTCTTTTGGTGGGATGAGCGAGATAGTTGTTTGGTGAGAAATCGCTGGAAAAAGCACTATCGTGAAAGAGGTGAAGGTATCCTCTTCACGGCTATCTCTTTGGTAGCGGCTATGGGAGTTGTTGGCACGTTTGTAGGATGAGTGGTGGATATGGTGGGAGGGTGCGGCTACTGTGCTTGTTCCGTAATTCGGTTTGCGGGGCTTGGGCCCAAAGATGGGGTCCTCCCAACGAGAAGAAGGCAGGGATCGACGGGTGATAAAAGCCTGTCAGACTAGTTTCAGGTAGGTGTGCCCGTGCCGTGGAGGCAATGTACGAAGCTAAACTGACGTACAAACAATTTAGCTGGACCGATTTGTCGGCCCACCCTCCAGGGTTGTTGGAGGGATTTATTGTTTGTACGGGTCAGGTTGCTTCATGTATGTTTTATTTTCTGTTTGGCCCAGTTCTCTGGATTTGTATCGTTAATTTCTTATTAATGAAACAGGGTGACCAGATTTCACCTTTCCCTTAAAAAAAAAAATTGTAACACCATGCAAAATTGAGTCATGACAATTTTTCTCCCGCATGTGTTATGCACGGGTATTTTGTACAGTTGCGTATAATGCCTTATGTAATACATTGAATATTTTTATATGTTAGTTTGTAGAATATAAATATTTGGGAAAATTACCCATTTTCATATTTAATATATTATATTTTGTGAATTTAAGGACTTAAGAGCAATTGAGTTTGTGACTAGGAACTTCTAGGAAATAGGTGTCATAAAAAATGGTCTTATTGAAGTTATCCATTTTTTTTTCATGCATTGTTATTGTTGGTTAGTCACATAGGGGAGGTTCAGAAGAGGTGATTAAATGTTGGAAGATGTCATTAAATGAATAATGAAAGAAAAGTTTCTGAGTGTCTGTATGTAAAAACAAAAAATGCCTCCCATCATTCTCCATCTTTCCTTTTTTCTCTTCCACCTAAACCGTTGGATTTGAAGTTTTTATAAGGTTAAGTTTATCGAGTTTGGTGTTGGAACGCTTCGTAGAACTTAGAAGAAATCGATTTTAGAAGTTATGAGTGGTTAACAATTTTACTAATCTGATTTCAATTATATTATAGGGTGTATGCATGTTATAGAAGCTACAATGAATGAATATTCATGCTTTGATTGAATCATCGGTGAATTGTTGGCAATTAATTGTGTCAAATTACGGTAAGGTTAACGTGGAAACGTTTTAAAGTTTTTGTCCTTAATTTTGGACTTACTTCCGAAAATCATTTATCTTTAACTATATTGAACATAAAGCTAAAAAATTTATGTGTATCCTGCATATGCCAATAACATATCCTCAAATTTTCATGAATTTGGATGTCATTTGGTATTTTAAATAAATCCAAACTAATTCCTGGTTAATTACTGAAACATGACATATTCTATAATTTTGTCATAAATCTCATGCTTATTTCCAAAAATTATTTCTCTAAAAATACATGTAATTTGAAGCTGAACTTTTTATATGTGAATATAGCATATGTCTATATGTTCACAAAATTTTATGAAGTTTGGATATCGTTTAGTATTTTAAACAAATTCAAACTTATGATTGGTTGACAATTTTGTCTTGGTTCTGGAAATTTGTACACTTTCTGCTTTCTGACCATTTTAACTTCTTATATGCAGTATTATGAGGAAACTCAAGACTAGAAATTTAAAGTAGATTCGTTAATCTTTCTTTCGAGTCTATGAAATCAAATTTCCATGAAGTGTGAAATTTTTTGTGACTTTTATAATTAGCAAGTACTGCAGTTTTCTAAAATTTGAACAATATGGATTTAAGCAAAATAATTATGGTTAAATTTAGATGTTCTTAACTACAATGTTGTAGTAGACGCATTTAGGTTTCATATGAAACTAAAAAATTCATTTTTCTGATAAATATTAGAATTTATGCAAGATACTATGTTGTTGTCCAATGACATAGTTGAATATTCAAACGGTGGATTATATAAATGTGACTGAGGGTACGCCGAGTAAATCCACATGTGTGGCCTAGGGAGTGAATCCACACGAGAGTTAGAGAACTCTGAGGGAGGAGTGAAATAGGGTCTGACCAAGATTCCAGGTTATGTGAAATGTAAATCCGAAATAGGGATCGTTAAGTATAGATTACATTTTGCATCATTTAGACTAATATCTTGCACGCGTTAAATTAAGATTTTCATTAGAAGATATGAGCGAAACAATGACGGACTTGGCCAGTAAAGAGCTGAGGTTCGTAGGAATGTTCGGGACTGAGAATACGCCTAGTAAAACCAAGATGTGTGGGCTAGGGGTAGGTCGGTAAGGTCCGTAGTTACGGGAGATCGACTTGCTGGGGTTCGTGGCTGAGGATACACCCAGTAAATCCACAATGTGTTGGCTAAGGGTAGGCCAGTAAGGTCCAATATCCTGGGGGCACAACTTACACGTGATTACGTGTTGGAGTACAATTCATTAGATTTAAGCATTGCATAGCGAAAGATTGAACCTTGTAGTGAGAAGAAAAGCTAGTAGCTTGCATTCAGAAACTATGTTGTATAGGCAACGTATTGTTCCAAATAAACGTGCATTAGAATAGCATATTTGAATTGTTAGAGATTATGAGAGATAATAACAATAAAAATTAGGGTTAATATCCTATACTAAGGTACTTGAGATATTTACCCTAGGTATCAAGATTGGAATGCCTAGACTAGTATCACAAGCCAGTATTTATGGGATAAATACTAGTTTGGGTATTGGGTTCTCAACCTACTTAACCCGCATTCCGATATCCATACAATTAGTACGTGTAACACATGTGTTACCCATAGAATTAGTAGGAATTTGAAGATCTTGTTGAGTCTTTGACACAATAAACACAAACCACCAAGCAAAACTAGATCGCACCAATCACACAAAGAATATAAGAATTGTCCCTGTTGGGGCTTTCGCCTTAATCCGGTGGAGGAAGAACCGAGATATTATTCAACTAGAGAAGATACAAGAATATTAAAATTCTTACTACTGCCCTTTCTCAAGCCTAATGGAATTTGAAGTTGTTTACAATGCAGAAACTCTCTCACCCTTCTCTATGAAGTACTATCTTCTTCTATTCGGCACTCAATAGAATCATATGGATCTATGAGCCGTTACAATTGTTTATATAGATCTAGAGACAAAACCTAAGTTAATATCTTGTTACAATAGCCATTGGACAAAGAGATAACCCTACGATAGGAGCCACACGATCTAACTTAAAGAGCAAGTTGGGCTTTTCACGAATCAGCCAGACTCAAGCCCGAAACCCATCAGCGCCGCTAACGGTCAGCTGCACCAACTAGTCGGTCGACTGTCCACCTCTCTGGAAGACTTTGTGCAAGGGTCGGTCGACCGCAACTTCCTCTGTTGTTGTCGCTGACTGTTTCTCGCCTCCACTCCGTTTCCAATCGTCTCGATCCCTCCATTGTCTTATCGTCTTCTTATCCAACATCGTATGCAAGACATAAACCCAACAATCTCCACCTTGGATAGCTTACGCATGAATCCATACCTGTGTGATTTAAAACTCTTATAGACCTTTCTTCTCCGCTTTGTAAACAACATGTTTCTATGGCCTCTTCCGCTAGTTGAACAAACCTCCACCTGTTTTCCTCCAACTGTATGACCCCCTCAAGGGCACACCCCTGTAGATGTAATCATGGAGGTGCCACCCTCCACACGAACTCCACCTACATCAAGGCTCTCTCCACCTTCCAACGGTATTCGAACGTTGTAGTCTCACGTCGGTAATTCTAGTGGCGGCTTACTAGATGATGCTTTCAGAACAATGGGCTTCCATACACTCGGCCGAGTTTTTCTGCTCCCATAAAGCTGGTAGAGGTTATGCTGACCCTGCTCAATCATCCTCTTACCCTTCATTACCTTATGACGACTATCCCAAATTGGCAAAACTCCACCTCGAGCCGTGTACCTACAGCCACGAGCATCAGGGGTACCCAAGGATATAAGATTCTGCTTATCGAAGGAATATGCATGATCTCTTCTAGTGTGAACCCTTTACCATCTGACATCTCCAATTCAACTGTTACATCACCCACCACTTCACAAATCTCATAACTCCCCGTTCTCACACTACAGCCTATTGATGACTTATAAGTAGAAAATATCTCCCGCTCGGAGCAAATATGAGAAGAATATCCCGAATCAAGATACCAACTTGAATCCACATATGAAGAACTTAAAACAAGAAGACAATAATCGTCATTGTTACCTGACTCAGTTGCGCTAACTATATGGGCTTGTTCCCCTTCTTTAGTAACACTCTTCTGACTCAACCACTTGCGACAGTCTCTCTTGTAATGCCCAACTCCTCTACAATAATGGCAACGAATCTTACCCTTGTGTGTCGCATCCCTTCCATTTGAAGTATCACCATCCACCGCAAAACACCCTAAAGAAATAGACCCTCCTTTATGAGTCTCCTTTCTTAGTTCATCTTCTTTTAGATCCTTAATCACCCTGGCTACAGTAAGTGTCTCATTGGCTAATTTCCCATGTAGCATGGTAGTTATCAAGTGATCATAAGAAGTTGGCAGTGAATAAATCAAGTTGAAAGCTTTATCCTCTTCGCTAAGATCATCAGCATTAATCGTCTTCAGTTTAGATATTATCTTATTGAACTCCATAATATGATCTTGAAGATGGGTACCTTCCTTTATTGAGAACCTAAACAGCTTCCTCTTCCAATACATAGGATCTAGCAACGACGATCCTGAGTAGTCAGATTTGAGTCTCGCCCATAGACTCGCCGCACTTATCTCCTCAAGAATATTACACTTGACTTCGTCCACCAATTGCAACCGGATTAAACTCAAAGCCTTTAAACAAATCTCATCCCAGCTCTCTTGCTTCACGTCGGTTGGCTTCTTCTCTTCTAGGGCAAGGTACAAGTCCTTCTGAACCAAAACATCATACATGTCCACCTTCCATAGATTGAAGTTAATTTACCATCAAACTGCTTGATCTTCGTCTTTTGATATGCCAATCTCCAAGGAACTCGAACAAACTCACGAACCTGATTTCTCCGATACCACTTGTTAGGAATTTGAAGATCTTGTTGAGTCTTTGACACAATCAACACAAACCACCAAGCAAAACTAGATCGCACCAATCATACAAAACACACAAGAATTGTCCCGGTTGAAGCTTTCGCCTTAATCCGGGGAGGAAGAACCGAGATATTATTCAACTAGAGAAGATACAAGAATATTACAATTCTCATAACGACCATCTCTCAAGCCTAATGGAACTTGATGCTGTTTACAATGGAGAAACTCTCTCACCCTTCTCTATGAAGTACTCTCTTCTTCTATTCGGCACCCAATAGAATCATATGGATCTATGAGCCGTTACAATTGTTTATATAGATCTAGAGACAAATCCTAAGTTAATATTTTGTTACAATAGCCATTGGATAGTACATAAGGAATAACCCTACGATAGGAGCCACGCGATCTAACTTGAAGAGCAAGTTGGACTTTTCACGAATCCGCCAGACTCAAGCCCGAAACCCATCAGCGCCGCTAACGGTCGACCGCACCAATGAGTCGGTCGAATGTTCTCCTCTCTGGATGACTTCGTGCAAGGGTCGGTCGACCGCGCATGAGTTGCGGTCGATCGCAACTTCCTCTGTTGCTGCCGCTGATAGGCTGACTGTTTCTCGCCTCTACTCCGTTTCCAATCGTCTCGATCCCTCCATCGTCTTATCGTCTTCTTATCCAACATCGTCTGCAAGATATAAACCCACCAAGAATAATATTACACATGATATTATTCGTATAGTGAGAATATATCTATATATTCAACAATCTCCTCTTATATTCTCAATATATAAACGTACTGGATTATCTCATCAGTTCAACATGAAGCTGACTGGCTGATAGCAGTCTTTAAATAGAAAAAATGCATCACACAAAGTACAGTTCATAAAGACTAAATCAATTATAAACCCGAATAGTTCAAAAAAGACTAAACCAAAATAATTAAATAGTTTCCAAACCATATCACAACAGAATAGTTCACAATGACTAAACCCACTAACAAAATCTGTCATAGTTTCAAAACCAACCCAAGCAAATAAACTTCAAGAACAAAATAAGAGTTATAAGCTCAATGAACACAAGAGTCTGAAACTCAAAAGAAGTTTTATCAAGAAAGTGACTAATTTATTCTCGAGAGAAATAAACTGAAACACGATCCTTGCACACTGCTTTATGTTTACTCCTCCATTTTGAGCAAATCGTTATTTTGAAATCTCTGTTGACAGATTCAACTCCTCCATCTTTGCTATCATATTACAAACAAGAATATCATGAGATACATCTCTAAGAATTCTAATGAATTTAATAGAGTATCAAGTTCTACAAAAGAACTTAGTACAATTCATAATTAGCTTAGCAAAAAAATAGCGCAAACATCACAATCAAGTTTCTTTAACAGTATAAAGAACAAGAACTATTATAGTTTCTACACAAGAACTATGTTATGTTTCATATTGGAATGATAGAACAGTCAAATCAATTATGGCTAATTCTGAATCATCAAAATTGGAATGAAACAAGAATCCATAAAAGCGATATATCATCAAAATTGGAATGATATAATGACATTTTAAACATCTGAAACACATCGACAAGTTTTCACAATTTCTTTTGGAATAATAAGATGTATCTAAGTAAATTATGAAAATATATAGCATCATCAAAATTGAAATGAAATTATATATTAACAAAATTTACATTGAACTTTCCAAATTATTTAAAGTATGCCAACTGGCTAAATTGATGCTTAAGTTTAAACTTCTCTATGGCTCCAATTAGATTCTAAATTTCAAAACAATTATGATGTTAAAGCTTTTGGCTCAATAGCTTTTAACTCCATTTCCCCACAGTTTTGATAATTAGATCACGTAACACCCCGTAGTTTTCAAAGAGTATATATATATATATATATATATATATATATATATATATATATATATATATATATATATATATATATAATATATATATAAGTAATATATATATATAATATATAAGTATTAAAGTGGCTGTTTGTGTAGTATTATAATGCATGACTCCATTATGGTAATATATATGGATGTTGATTAATGGTGCATGTGGGGGGGGGGGGGGGGGGGGGGGCACGAGGTACAGCACGTTTGAGTGCTGTGTTGGTTGGTCCTCGGATTACATCACCGAAATGCTAGGGCCCACCATTGGATTTGTGAAGGCAGTGTATTAGCACTGTCTTGGATTTGACGTAGGGGAAATTGAAGAGGTATGTGTATTGGATTGTCCCATATCGGTAAGTTAATTGAATATAATAATATATAAATATAATAGCCTATGATCAAGAGTCACTAATCCGGTTAACCACCTTTTGAGAGGCAGCCTGTGGTGGGCAGTTGTACTGCATAGTATCTAATTTATCTTATAAATTGTATAAATTGTCTGAGCTAGGGGTAGGGGCATTACAAATGGTATCAGAGCCGACTTTCGACACCGAGTGTGGGTAAGAGTGGGCGAGATGTATGGCTGAGATGGAGCTAGCAGATGTACGGGTATGCCTGAGAGGGAGAGAGGTGGCGGCCTGAAATAATGGACCACCCGCAGAATCGGGGTACGGTGCAGCTAGCAGAATCAGGGTACTCCACTCCACATCGGCTGGAAAGAAGATTTTGCACTAGATTGTGCATGCCCGTGCTCAGCGAGGATGTTGATTTCTGAAGGAGGGGGGGTGTGTAACGCCCCATAGTTTTCAAAGAGTATATATATATATATATATATATATATATATATATATATATATATGTATTAAAGTGGTTGTTTGCGTAGTATTATAATGCATGACTCCATTATGGTAATATATATGGATGTTGATTAATGGTGCATGGGGGGCCCACGAGGTACATCACATTTGAGTGCTGTGTTGATTGGTCCTCTGATGACATCACCAAAATGCTGGGGCCCACCATTGGATTTGCTAAGGCAGTGTATTAGCACTGTCTTGGATTTGACGTGGGGGAAATTGAAGAGGTAAGTGTATTGGATTGTCCCATATCGGTAAGTTAATTGAATATAATAATATAAATATAATAGCCTATGATCAAGAGTCACCAATCCGGTTAACTACCTTTTGAGAGGCAGCCTGTGGTGGGCAGTTGTACTACATAGTATCTAATCTGTCTTATAAATTGTATAAATTGTCTGAGCTATGGGCAGGGGCATTACAGATCACTTTCAAGTCTCTTAGCAAGAGCACTAGCCATACTTTGTCTCAATTGCACTTAATCTACGAGAATGTTCAACTAGGCTACTAGGCTTCTTTCAGCCTTAATATACTCCTCTGACTATTATAAGTGAGTCATGAGGTGCAGTGCATTGTAGCTTGATAATCGACAAATAGAATTAGAAAGATACTTAAACTTCTTAATGGATGACTAGCAACAAGTTTTTCAATCCATTCAGCTTCTTCCCCTGTAAAGAATAATACATAGAGGTCTGATAATGGACGATAGCACAGTGCATGTTTGTCTTTTAATTTCCATAACATTTCTGTTCTTCCTAGTGTAAACACATATCCACCAATTATCGACTTTTACTAAATTCCGCGCATTATAATACATCAGATCTTCCATTCATTCCTGAAGGATGACGAGAGTAGCACAAAGCAAACTCTTGGGTACCTCTCACGTAACTCATTAGCCTCTTAGGGCTCTCTAATGTGTATTAATATGACTAGTGCTGAATCTGCAAATCATACATACCTCAAAGGCTATGTCTGTTAGTGCAGATATTTGTATATATGAGACTTTTAATAAGTACAGAATGATCTAACTATCTCATAGTTGCACCATCATTAGGTGTCAACCTTTATCATAATCATAAGGTGTTTCAAAATATATTTTTTCAAAACACATTTTCAGTCACTATATCCCCACTTTTGGAACACATTATTGATGTAATGAGCTTGACTAATGGTTATCCCTTGCCAACCAAAACTCACTCTTATACCTAATATGGTGTCCACAACACCTATGTGTTTCATGCTAAAATCTTTGGATAGCACAGTTTTAATTTCATTTGTAATAGAGAGGTCACTTCTAATCAACAAGCATGTCAACAATATACAAATAAATGAGGACAATTATATTTGACTCACCATAGAATTAAACATTTATCTGAATTACGTGATTCAAATCTAAGCTCTTTAAAAGTCTGTCAAATTATTTGTGCATCAAGATTAACACATGTTTTTAAAACATACAATGATTTTACCAATTTGTAAATCTTGTTCGCTAAACATATTAGTGCAAATTTTTCTGTACAAAACTTTTTAGTACAAAACTTTTCAATACAAAGCATCAAGTACAAAACTGTTTAAACATTTTTCATGAATAACAAAACTTTCAATAGATGTGAAAAGAATACTTATTGTAGCAATGTGACAGACATGTGAGTAGACTTCAAACTAATCTTCCCCACTTATCTAGTCAATCCTTTAGTTGCTAAAATTGCATTAAAATTGCTACTTAACATTTCAAAATTAAGTTTTTTCTACAAAACACAACTTACTTACGATAGTTTTAGCCCATTTGGCAAATCAACTAAATTAAAGTATTATTGAATAACAACAAATTCATTTCATTATCGACTAAAGACTCTTCTTAGCTCATTTACCATTAAAGTTTTAAGTGTTAGTAAGGTTGGTTCTTGATTCCAACTGTGAATCATTTACCGTGTCTTTAGGACTAGATAACTTCATATATTTATTTTTGATGAACACATCCTCAAAGAACTCAATCTATCTAGATTCTTCTAACACAAATTAGATAGATTCAATATCTGTCCATAGAACTACATTCTACACTTTCTAAGCACACACAAATATTTATTATAGGTCTTATTTTAGGCCTTCTAGGGTCATGTACTCTAAGAAATGTACCGCACCGCATGTTTTCACTTGAACAAAATTATTTGTGTTTTTATGTCGTTAATCTACATGGTATAAGTAATTTAGAGTGAGGTAACAAATTATAAGTATGATTAATAATACAACATCACCCATAATTACACAAAGTCATACAAATAGTCAATAACATAGAATTCAACATTTTACTGAGTGTTTAATTCTAACCTTATCAATACCGTTTGACAAATGGTAAATAAAGTGCACTAGAGATTATGCCAAATGCAAATTTCTCTAAAATTATCACAACGTATTTACCACCTCTATCAAATTTGAAATATTTTGATCTTAGTATTTGACTAAATTTTTAATTCATTAAAATAACAAGTGTTTCATCCTCCATATATATGACAAATATACAATAATCATCTTCAAGAGTAACTAAATACTTTTGACCAATTATCATCTCATATAGTCACAAAGCTACTGAGATCACAAATATCCGAATGTATTGACTCAAGAAATTGTGTACTCCTAGAGAACATACTAAATAATTTTCAAGTGGTCATAATCTGAGCAAAAATTTCACAATTGTCATATTTAATGAGGTGTCATATAGCAGAGTTATGAGTTTTAACAAGATTACACAATTTATATATAGTTCACATGTCCTATCCTATTATGCCGTGTTCAAGGACTACACAAATTAGAATTACTATTATCAGTTACTTTGTTTGTTACTCAACTTACACATGTCATTGACTATGATATGCACATTATAAATTAATAACAATATGAGTTAATACAAAATTACTCCACCACATTTTGCAAAACTATTTGCTTTTTCTTGTGATTCTAACAATGTCCATTTCTTTATTCGTTCTTCATCATCTTCGAAATGCTAAACGAGATAAGACTAACATATTATAATTCAACTGTGCACACACCGTACAATGAACGTGAAAGAACAAAACGTAACTAATGGAGTCATAACCTGCATTGAAAAATGCCCTCTCCTAAGTTACAGACATATGTTATACACCTTATACATCAATCTTAATTAGAGAAGCAAACATACAATCTCACACAAACTGCAAACGATAGATATAGCCATCGTTTGCTATATCCATCGTTAAACGATGGCTATGTCTATACACATAGTATGACAAGGCACACTAAACAATCTTTAAAATGCTACTTTTCAAAGTGAGAATAATTATAATCTAAATCTCCCAATCATGTAATCAAATGCACAAACGTTAACACATTTATCACATAAAAATATTGGAAAATTGAATTAGAGTAGATCATACTGACACTTCAAGTTAGAAGTATTATCCAAATTCAATGGAGAGGCATGCGTAGTGATATGGCCAAAAATAGGATTAAATCGGGACCGTTCACATTGGACACGAATCTTAAAGCTCAGGGGTAAAACGGTAATTTCACATACAAATGGGTCCGAAACGGGTACTGGGTCTCCTTCTCACAGATCCAATAACCCGCGAACGGATCCACCTCAACTGGGTACGGGTCCCGACCCGAGATGAACCCAGACAAGCAAGAGAAAATCAGGGTCTCTGATTTGACTAAATCAACGGGCCTGATCCACAGTTATCCTCTAACCGGGAATTAGGGATCAGTTTCCTAAACTGATTATGAGGATTTTACTCCTAACAGAATCACAGGAAATCAGATCCTTAATCAACTCCCCATGGCGACTATAAATACCTCCAACCTACCACTGTTACAAGGTAATCAATCTTTTGCTAGTTAAACGCTCTTTCATAATCATTTCTGGTTACTGACTTGAGCGTCGGAGGGTGCGTCGACGGGATCAACCCCGGTGTCTCGCACTTCTTGCAGGTGAACGGCGGGAGTCAGCGGTCAAACTCTGGCAGAATAGGTTAGGTGTTTGCTATTCAGGTTTTCCAAGAACTCACAAATACTATCTGTTTGCCCCCACACCAGATTTAGCGGTAACAGATTGGCGCCGTCTGTGGAAAGACCATACGAATAGCCTCCGTCTCTTCCTCGTCGACTAGCTATCCTCCAGCCATGCCTCCCAGAAAGGTCAGATCCAGGGGGTCCAACCGTGGACCCAACCCGGCTGATCAGCAACAGGAAGTCCCTGCCCATCCTGCTCCACAGCAGGGACAGCTTCCTCATCCAGTCGAGGATCAGGGCCAGCCTCCTCTTCCGAACCAGCAACCCCCTAAGGGTCCCGCCGGTCCTCAGAATGCCGGTGCGGGGGCTTCGCGTCCCAACCCGCAGAAGCAACCCCTCCATCAGGACTGCATTTCGGTACACAATGCCTCTTCAGATTCCATGGCCTCCCACAATCCTCGAGTTTCCGACCTCCGCAATACCGTTCTCAATCGGCAGAAGGATGAGGATCTTCGCCGCCGTCTGGATGAAAAGCGGGCCCGAGAGGGAGCCTCCCGCCAACAACGTCCAGATGAGCGACCTCCTCACCACCAAGACTACAGAAGGTCCCCTACTCGAAGAAGGAGGAAAGAGTCCCCCGAGCATCACAGGAGAAGACCTCATTCCCCTGCTGGTCAGCAAAATTCGAGGAACGATGAGGCACCCATCACTCGTGCCGAGTTCCAGCAGTTCCAAGCGACTGTTTTGCAAGCCCTCAACCTTCGACCCAACAATAACAATGCTCAGAGAGCTCCTACTCCTCCATGGGTCCCAAGTCCTCTCCGCCGATCCATAACTCCTCCTCCAGCTCCTAGTAACCAGTAGCACGTCCCTAGTCCTTGCCGCTCCCAGAGCTACCGTCGTCGCTCCCCTTCCTATGAAGACGAGTCCAGAGGCTCGTTTGACTACCGTCGAAGGGACGATGCTCTCTACCGCCGTCTCCACGAGATGGAGAGGCGCATCGGCCGAATAGACCAGGATGAGGAGTTAAGAGGAAGGACCATCTGCCCGAGCAGACCTCCCTTCTCCCGGACCATCATGGAGGCTCCTATCCCAAGAGGTTTCGAACCCCCGCAGTTCGAAACTTACTCGGGGGAGTCGGACCCCGTGGACCACATCGAAAGCTTCAAGACCCTCATGCTAATCCACCAAGCTTCTGATGCTTTGCTGTGCAAAACCTTCCCCGCCACTCTTAAGGGTTCGGCTCGGGAATGGTACTCCCGCCTCACCCCCTCTTCTATTTTCTCCTTCGAGCAGTTCGAGACCCTCTTCATCACCCACTTCATGAGTAGCAGATGCACGGAGAAGACCAGCCTCTCATTGCTCCACCTCTGTCAAGAAAGGGGAGAGAAGTTGAGGGACCATGTGAGGAGGTTCACTGCAGAGGTCAGATCGATCGCCTCCCTCGACCAATCGGTTGCGACTGTCGCATTCCAATCCAACGTCCTCAATTCTAACCTTCGCTCGTCCCTTGCTAAGAAGCCCCCACATAATTTCGCCGACCTCCTTCTTAGGAGCGAGAAGTACATTCGGGCCGAAGAAGCCGAGAATCTCCCGGGCTTTGAGGAGACATCTTCCGGGAACAAACGGAAGAGCACAAGCGAAGAGGGATCTCAAAAATCCCAGAAGGACGACAATGGACAGCGTCGCCCGACTCGGTTTGAGAAGTTCACCCCCCTCATTGCCAATATATCAGAAGTTCTTATGAAAGTGGACAAGGAAGGGCTACTCCGCGCTCCCCCGAGAATGAATACACCTGGCAAGAAGAGGAACAAGGATAAGTGGTGCCGCTTTCACAGGGACCACGGCCACGTCACGGATGATTGTCGGGCTCTCAAGGAGGAGATCGAAGAACTCATACGGCGGGGGCACCTGACCAGGTTTGTCCAAAAAGAGGGGGCCGAGCTTCCCCCTGACGAGCCAACAAACAAACAGAAGGGCCCGCCGAGCTTCAACACTCAGCCCCTCCCACCTTATTGTAGAAGTAGGATCTTGATTTTCAATAAGGCCGATGCTTGTAACCCTGCCAATAGCATGTAATAATGGCTCGCCCTATTGAAGCGGCCACTTAGTTTATTTCAAACTTTACATCTTTTTATTGAAAATTATTACTCTTGCTTCTCTATCACTCCGAGTCACGGTGGGTTCGGAGTCCAGCTTCTTCTACATGGCTGCTCCCGCAACTTACTAACCTCTAACGATGGTTCGGAGTCCAACACTTGGCTCGATTCCTCTTCAGATAACTTGCTCTTCAGCGGGTTAGAAGTGGTTCGCCATTCGAAATTGCTCCCACAACCGTTGAACAACTCTACCGATGGTTCGGAGTCCAACACTTGGCTCGATTCCTCTTTAAATAACCTGCTCTTCAGCGGGTTAGAAGTGATTCGCCATTCGGAATTGCTCCCACAACCGTTGAATACCTCTTCCGATGGTTCGGAGTCCAACACTTGGCTCGATTCCTCTTCAAATAACCTGCTCTTCAGCGGGTTAGAAGTGGTTCGCCATTCGGAACTGCTCCCACAACCGTTGATTCTGTCACTTAAATAGCGAGTTCGGAGCACAACTCTTCCCTAGAGTTGCTCCTCAAAACTCATCTTCCAGATGGCTCTTCTAAAAGCTGAGCTCTTCACTCCGCTCCCTCCAAAGCGGGCCCCTTCAAAGCGAGTTCGGAGCTCAAAACTCTTCCATAAAGTCCCTCCTTACACTCTCTTCAAAGGATGGGTCCTCTCCACACCTAAGAGTGGAGCTCCTCTTCCAAAAAAATCTCCAAGTCCAAAGAGAGCACCACCTCTTCCATATGCTGACCCGTCCACTTCATCAGCTCGCCGAGCTTCTCCTCACGCTCGAGCTTCTCCTCACGCTCGAGCAGAGGGTGAACTACTGAGTCACCGAGCCGAGCGGACAAGGTACCGACCTCCACATATGGAGAAAAATACTGCCGACCCGATTTCACCGTTAGATCATCTCAAAATTCGCACTCAAGCATGATGGACGGATCAAATCGCGCCATGTCATCACAAAACGATAAGATAACGTTTTCTCGAAACTCGTGCCTCTTGTCTCGTGATTCGCACCACGATCGTGATCAACCGTCCAGATGGAGCCACGTAGCTCGGATCTGAAATCCGAGCTACCGATCTACCGAGCAGCAAAGTGGCAGAAAATGTGCCTCAAAATCCGTGCTCGGATTCGCCGAACAAGCAAGCAGATAAAGAGGAAGAAAGAAAAAAGAGGCTAACGGGTCAGGGTCGGATCCGATACCCACGGTCCGACCCATACCCTTCTTAGCTCCTTCATTCTTCTCCTTCTTTAGTCTTCCCGCCAAAAGTACCCAACACTTTTGCTCTTCTTCACTGTGCGAAAGAACAAGGCAGAGGAGAGAACCCAAATGCCTCTCCTCCCCTTCCTCTTTCTTCTCAGGGCCGAGCTCTTTACTTCGCTTACCTCCAAGGCGGACATCTTCTCAACGAGTTCAGAGCTAAAACTCTCTCCTAGAGTTGCTCCTCAAACTCGTCTGCCAGATGGTTCTTCTAATGCCGAGCTCTTCACTCCGCTCGCCTCCAAAGCGGAGATCTTCTCAAACAAGTTCGGAGCTCACAACTCTCTCCTAGAGTTGGTCTTCAAAACTCGTCTTCCAGATGGCTCTCTCCTAGAGTCGAGCTCTTCACTCCGCTCGCTTCCGAAGCGGACCTCTTCTCAACGAGTTCGGAGCTCACAACTCTCCCCTAGAGTTGCTCCTTGCACTCACTTCAAAGAAAGGGTCTTCCCAGCACCTCTTCCTAGCACCTCTTCTCCAACCCTAGGAGTGGAGCTCCTCTTCAAAAATCTCCCAAACCAAACAGAATAGAGGCAGAGCTCCGGAGCTCTTCACCTCTCCCATATGCCGACCCATCCTCTTGAGCCGAGGAGCAGAGCTCCGACCCATCCTCCCGAGCCGAGGAGCAGAGCTCCGACCCATCCTCTTGAGATACCGAGCTACTACGGGCAGAAGGTGAACTACTGAGTCACCGAGCCAAGCGGACGAGGAACCGACCCTCACATATGGAGAAAAATTCTGCCGAGCCATCTCACCGTTGGATCATCTCAAAAAACGTGCTAGAACAAGATAAACGGCTCATAACTAACATTTTCTCAAAATTTGAGCCTCTTGTCTCGTGATTCGCGCCACGATCGTGATCAACCGTCCAGATTGAGCCACGTAGCTCGGATCTGAAATCCGAGCTACCGAACTACCGAACTGCAAAGTGGCAAAAATGCTCCTCAAAATCCGTGCTCGGATTTGCCGAACACGAAGCAGAGGAGAAGAAGAGAAAAAGCAGAGGAGAGAAAAAACAAGAGCATGAACAGTAGCAAGGAAGGAGGAAGAAAGAGAATAAAAAAAAAAGGTGGCACGGGGCCGGGTCGACCCGTTAAGGGATCCGAACCCGACCCACTTCATTCACTCCTTCTTCTCCACTCTCCCGCCAAAACAAACCAGAAAAAAAAAGAGAAGAACCCATCTTCTTCAGAACCCCGCTGCCGAGCTCACCTCCGAGATCCAATAGTGCCGAGCCCAACTCCTCACCAGCACCGACAGCTCCTTCAACTCCGAGCTCGCCTCTTCTCTTCGTCGAGCACCGAAGCACCGAGCTCGTCAAAACGCCGACCCACTTCGCCAAGCTCCTCTACCATGCCGAGCAAGCCATCGAAGCTCCCCACGGCGCCGACCAAGCTCCTCGTCGAACTATCTCCGTCGTCAGCTCAGCGACCGAAGCATCGAGCTCGTCAAAACGCCGATCCACTTCATCGAGCTCCTCGACCCTGCCGAGCTCACCATCGGAGCTCCCCACGACCGCCGAAGCCTCCTTCGTCGAACTCCGAAGTCGAAGCTCCACCACTTCCTCGTCACATTAAGCTTCATCGACCCATCACCAGGCTCTCCTGCTTCGACAGTCGAGCTCCACCATGCTCCTCGTCGAACCCATCGAACCGAATCTCCGAGCTCCTCTACCATGCTGAGCTCACCATCGGAGCTCCCCACGGCACCGACCAAGCTCCTCGTTGAACTGTCTCCGTCGTCAGCTCAGCGACCGAAGCATCGAGCTCGTCAAAACACCGATCCACTTCACCGGGCTCCACGTTCGCCATTACAGAGCTCCGTCACCCCGAGCTCCCCCTACAGTCGAGCGACCTCCTTCAACCTCGAGCTCGCCTCTCACTGAACGAGTCGAACAGCTCGTCGCTGAGCTCCTCTTCCACCATTGCGAGCTCCATTCGTGCCGAGCTCCAATGCCGATCACAAAGCTCCGAAGCTCCTCCGACAATGTCGAGCACTACCCAATGCCAAGCTCGCCAACTTCCAACGCCGAAGCTAGCTCCTCCATCGAGCTCACTTCCTCAACGAAGCTCCGAGCTCCACTTGACGACCACCTTCGACGAGCTTCCCCTTCGCTGCCAAACTCAATGTTCGTCTCCCGCCATGGCCAGCTCACACCATCACCGAGCCCGAGTGGTCCTCCAAAGAGCTTGACCCCACCTCCAGTTCGAAGAGCTCCTCGCCTCGCTCGCCGATCGCAACCGAATCTCCGTCGAGCTCCTTCGTTGCCAGAGTTCCTCGACCAAACTCCTCCCCTCGCCAAGCTCCACCTCTGCCGCCTCAGTCGAGTTTCGAAATCGACGTCAGAGGGTCGAGGTCGGATGAACCAGTCGAAGAAGAAAGAAAGAACACCTCGATGAAGAA
This sequence comes from Hemerocallis citrina, assembly GCA_017893485.1. Classification (NCBI taxonomy): domain Eukaryota; kingdom Viridiplantae; phylum Streptophyta; class Magnoliopsida; order Asparagales; family Asphodelaceae; genus Hemerocallis; species Hemerocallis citrina. The sequence goes on from JACEHZ010000171.1 coordinate 299,890, forward strand.
GAGAACTGGGCGAAGTAGAAGAAGAGAGAAGAAGCAGCGGGGAAAAAAAAAAAAGAGAAGCGCCACGTGGCACTGCCACGTGGCATCTAGCCAAGCCGTAATTGGAGAAAAAACCAATTCGCCGAGTCGATCCAAGTAGCCGATCCGAGGAGCCAGGGTGCCGACGCTGTAAATTGAGAAAAAAAGTCGCCGACCCACACGATCCGTCCGATCGTCTCAAAATTCGCGTCACGATGCGATCGACGCTCAGAAACGTGCCACGTGTCCAGATCGTGATCTGCCTCACGATGCGCGCACATCTGATCATGATGGACGGTCAGAAACGCGCCACGTGTCCAGATCGTGATCTGCCTCACGATGCGCGCTCATCTGATCATGATGGACGGTCAGAAACGTGCCACGTGTCCAGCTAATATTTAATTAATTAATTAATTAATTTATTTGTTTTAATTATTTAAAAAATCCAAAAAAATAATTAAAAAATCGAAAAAATTAATTAAAAATTCTAAAAATAATTATTAATTCAGAAAAATTATTTTTAAATTCTGAAAAAAATAATTATTAAATTAGAATAATTAGTTAATATTTTTGATAATTAATTATTTAATTCGGAAAATGAATAAAAAATTCAAAAAAATGAGAAAAAATTCAGAAAAATCTGGAAAAATCACCAAAAATTCAGAAAATTCTGAGAATATTTTTTGGCATTTTACAAGTCCAGAATAACACCGTTACACTCCGAGCAAGATACAAACTCCCTTAAGAACACCGATAAAATCCCGTACGCCATTAGAACAATAAAACTACTCCTCAAAGTCTGATCAAACTCAGTCTTCGGGAGTGGGGGGCTCGTGATATGGCTAAAATAGGATTAAATCGGGACTGTTCACATCGGACACAAATCTTAAAGCTCAGGGGTAAAACGGTAATTTTACATACAAATGGGTCCGAAACGGGTACTGGGTCTCCTTCTCACAGATCCAATAACCCGCGAACGGATCCACCTCAACTGGGTACGGGTCCCGACCCGAGACGAACCCAGATAAGTAAGAGGAAATCAGGGTCTCTGATTTGACTAAATCAACGGGCCTGATCCACAGTTATCCTCTCACCGAGAATTAGGGATCAGTTTCCTAAACTGATTATGAGGATTTTACTCCTAACAGAATCACAGGAAATCAGATCCCTAATCAACTCCCCATGGCGACTATAAATACCTCCACCCTACCACTGTTACAAGGTAATCAATCTTTTGCTAGTTAAACGCTCTTTCATAATCATTTCTGGTTACTGACTTGAGCGTCAGAGGGTGCGTCGCCGGGATCAACCCCGGTGTCTCGCACTTCTTTGCAGGTGAACGGCGGGAGTCAGCAGTCAAACTCCGGCGGAATAGGTTAGGTGTTTGCTATTCAGGTTTTCCAAGAACTCATAAATACTATCTGTTTGCCCCCACACCAGATTTAGCGGTAACACGTAGTGCAGACTTATTCTACCTGACGTAAATCTATAATCTCCAACACACAATTTGTTAGTAAATTTGAAGTTCCTACATTCATCAAATTGTTAAAGATTAGCCAATTAAACGAATTATTCGCTCTATTTAATTCTATGAACAATTTAATTGGAGATACAGTGTTGTAGTCAAAACTTATAATTTAACTTATCAAAATAAATATTTGATTCTTAGTAGATAGCCAAAATAGTTATTCAAACTTGTATTTAAATAAACAATGATTAATATGGTTTTGAACTTTAGCACTTAGCAATATATCAATAGTATAATTCAAAACATAGACTTAGACAAATATTTTGAACTTTTAGCACGTAGCAAAATATTTAACAAATAACTGTAATCCAGATATGGAAAAGTACAAGAACTTATCTTTCGCTTCAATCGAGTAGACTTGGGTCGGTTTGGGAACAGATCCAAACAACCAACCATCCCACTTGCACATGAGAAAAGAGGATGAGTCAACAACAACACCATCAAGAGGATCAGAAGCTAGTGCTGAACACCAAACACCAAAACCGAGATCCAATAAAACTCAAGCACCTAACACCACAACACCAAATACCAGATTTAATCCCCCACACCAGATTCAACCATTAACAATCCTGATTTCGGTTAGATCTGAGTCAAACTCAGTGACGGGATCCCCTCTTCATACCCAGACACACAACACCCAAATCCTCTAATGAACGAATCAGATCTAGTCAGATCCAGTCCTAATTTCGGTGTGTGCTCGGGAAAGAGGAGAAGGGGGTCGCGGGTGCGACGGCTGGCGGTGGCTTGCGGCAACGTCGGCGGTTGCGTTGGCTACCGACGACGACTACGAAGACTGCGGAACTGCGACTGGAGTCGACGACGTTGGCAACTGCGAATCTATGACTGCGCCTCGAGTCGATGACGATGGCGACAAAGGCAGCGGCGGCATACGACAACGTGTGTCGGGATCTAGTGATCCTTTTTCCTCTTTATAAATTTCACAAATATTAAGTAATATCTCAAGATTGTTAGAGATTATGAGAGATAATAACAACAGAAATTAGGGTTAATATCCTAAACTAAGGTGCTTGAGATATTTACCATATGTATCAAGATTGGAATACCTAGACTACTATCACAAGCCAGTATTTATAGGATAAATACTGGTTTGCGTACTGGGTTCTCAACCCACTCAACCTGCATTCTGATATCCATACAATTAGTACGTGTAATACATGTGTTACCCATAGAATAATATTACACATGATATTATTCATATAGTGAGAATATATCTATATATCCAACATGAATTGTGCATGTTAGCATAATAATATATGTTTGACACTCTAGTAGATTAGTTCCACACTCGCTTATATGACATTGTATAATTGGCTATTTTCCATTTACATTTAACATACACATTGATTCAAGTTTTTCTTCTATTATGCTGTGTTTTGGGAGTTAGTTGAAGTTGTTGAAATTTTTACCGTCGGTTTCACAAGATGATGATCCCACATTGTCGTTTTGTGGGTAAGGGTGCTTAGATGTTAGCATAAAATGATGACATCCTCAGCTTGTCATCTTATTAATTCAAGTGGTTTGATATATTATGTTTAAGTACTCAATTGAAATAAAAAATTATGGATGTATCACTAATTTTTTAGCGTATGAAATTGAAGGCGTTGCACTATAGTATAAATAAAAGTAGTACAATAAACTCTATCCTTATTAAACTAGTAATTATTTGGATAAATTTCGAAAAATCATACTGAGTTTTCGTCAATTTGCCTACTTAACTTTAATTTTGGCAACTTACCCTATAAGTGAAGTTATTTTTTTTGCATATTACTTGAAAATGACAAATGCAGTTAAGTTGGGTATATAATGGCCAAAATACCGCATGTTATCTCTTTGATTTTTTCTCTCCTTCCAACCGAATTAAACTCATATCCAAGCCTAAACTTAAACTCAAACTCAAACTCATTCTCACCCTGTCCTCTCTCTCCCTTTCTCCTGTCTCCTCAAACCAATTCCCCTCCTTTCTCACTTCTCTCTCAAATCTCCCAAATTCGAACCCGAACCCGTAACCAGAACTCCCCCAAATTCATAATCTTCCTCCTCTCTTCCTTCTCCTTATCCCCCTTTCTTTGTCCGACCTAAATCCAAACTCGAACTCACTCAAACTCATTACCATCCCCTCCCCCCCAAGCTAACCCAGATCCAAGCTCATACTCCTTTCAAATTCAAACCCTAGAAACACATTATTAAATTAATTTTAATCTTAAAGCTTAATTAAATCAAAGGGTAAATTAGTATTTAAAAAAACTTAATCACATCACGTGATCTCACACGATTATTGAACTAACGGAGTGGGATAAAATACATAACGGAATATAACAATGCTACGGTAAGTTGTCAAAATCAAAGTTAGATATGGAAGCGTGTAAATTGATGAAAACTCGGTAAGTTTTGTGAAATTTAGCCTAACATTTTTTAGCAGTTATGTAAGAAAGCACTAACAATAAGGGACGTTTGGTATAAGTATTTTTTTTTGGTTTCCTAAGAATCTTAACTTGGGAATTTAGTTTTCTATATTTGGTAAGCTAATTTTTAAATTCAAATTCTCAGAAAATTAACATTCTTAGAAATTTTTTTGCCACAATTCTCACAATTTTTTTTTCATGAAGGAGTGTGATTTTTAGATTCCCAAGTGCTTGGAAAAATATTATTTCTTAAAAATTACAACTTTGTCCCTATAATAAAAAAATCCTAAACCTGATTCTTCATATTTCCGATGAACCCCCTCTTCTCCTGCACCCCTTCGTCCTCCCCATATCATGATCGCAAGCAGTAAATAAAAGATTTTAAAATATACAATTAAATAATAGAAGGAACTGAATAACCTAACAAATGTTGCAACTTTTCAGAACCATCTTTTGTTCCCTGATCCTTCCAGTCAGTTTAAAGATACGCTCAGTGAATTGGTGACGCGCACCCCCTCAAAGAGGTTAAGAAATGGAGAGTAAATGGTGTTAATCTCAGATGGTAACCTTATTTCTTAAGTATCGGCATTCCTTGTGAAGTCAATGCAAGTTTGGCAGCCACAGTCAGCAAAGCGACAGATCTCACATCCAAAGCAAACACAAGTAGTAAACCCTTTACATGATGGGGCACGGGAACAGCCTCTTAAGACCTTTCGGCTTGCTCTTTCTTCATCGTCATCACAGGTGATCCTATTCAACAAGGAGAAGGGGAAAGAAAGAATACATAAAGACATTTTTTTTACGAGATATTTCATCAAATAATTTGTTGTTATTTGAGGATGAGAGGGTATTTTAGACAATAAGATTAAGATTTTCAGAAAATATATAGTTCAACCAAATATAGAAAATTAAGTTTCCAACTAACATTTCCAGAAATGTTTAAGACCTACCAAACATGTTTTATGATTCATAGGAATCATAAATCCCTCCTGAGAACAAATAAAAAATCCTTGTAACAAAGACCCCCTAATATATAAGAGAACATGGAAAAAAAATTATATGTCAATTTTCGAAACTATTTGCACTTACAGGACAGTTGCCAAAATATTTACGCTCATGGACTCAACAACTAAACTTGCCGTTGTTTCATCATCGCCGTTGTAACTCAGCGTGTTTAGTGCTAGATTTTAGTTCAAAATTTTCAAAGAAGACTCGACGTTCTCAACGGCAAGGACATTTATATTAGACTTGTTATTGGGAACAACGAGTTTAGTTCAAAAATTTCAATGAAGACTCGTTGTTCCCAACGGCGAGGAAATTTACACTAGACTTGTTGTTGGGAATGACGAGTTTAGTTCAAAAAAAAATTATATAGAGTTTTTTTTCCGAAAATTCACTAAGTCCAACAAAATGTTTCACTCTCTGTAAAATTTCATACATCCTCACCGTTCCCAACAACGAATCTAGTATAAATGGCCTCACCGTTGGGAACAAGGAGTCTTCTTTGAAAATTTTGAACTGAACTCGTTGTTCCTAATAACGAGTTTAGTATAAATGTCATCGTCATTGGGAACGATGAGTCTTCATTGAAAATTTAGAACTAAACTTGTCATTGGGACGGCGAGTTTCTCAAAAAAATAGCACTAAATTCGCCGTATCTCTAACGGTGAGCATGAAACAACTAAACTCGCTGTTGGGAACGGTGAGATTAGTTGTTAAGTCTATAAGCACAAATACTTTGGCAATTGTCATCTTTCTGCAAATAGTTTTGAAAGTGTTATAAAAAAAAATCGAGAATATGAGACTCAATCAGTTCTCGCATTTGACATGAAGCATACTCTATCATAAAACATTTCCAATGGCATCTTTGTGCTTGTCACCTCTCTGTTTAAAATTATTTTACACCTTAGAAATGATGGTAACAACTAGAAAATGTGGTTTGCTGAAAGTTAGTTGATCCAATATTCCAAACATTTCAAAAACACAAACTGTGGCCATTCACACCCAAAAAACCCTAGCCGCCCCCCTCCTACCAACTCTAAAAAAATCCTAGATCTACTCTGCTTGGGGGCGGCGGCGCCATCAGCGCCGCCCCCCCCTCCCTCGCACCCCGACGTTCCCCCTCGCCATTCCTCGACGAGCGCTGAAGACGAAGCCACGACGGAGTCCCGCGACGCGATGAAGACGAAGCGCCGAGGTGCGCGCTGTACGATGCGAAGCGCCGACGGAGAAGCCCTTCGCGTCGTCCTTTACGATCGGTGCTCCAGTGCGCCGCCCCCCCTGGTTGCGGAGTTCGTCGCATCTACCGCGGTGGGGAGTCTGAGCCATCGGACTTGGCGAGCTCCCCGCGCCGACCAGAGGACGCTGCTACCTCACCCACGACGACGTCAGGGGGAGATCGCGCCGACGACGCCCCTCCCCGTGCCCTGTCCGCCGAATCGCAGCGACGACGCCCTGCCGTCGATCCCTTGGGTGAGGTCCCCCCCCCACCCCCACCCCCGCACACACACACACACACTTTGCCCCACACTGTGCACACACACACTTTGTCACCGCACACACACACTAAGCCCAGATCCCACTTGGGGAGGCCGGTGATTCGGCGGGCCAGTGGTTGTTTTTGCTGTGGTAGGGTGGTTGGGGGTGTGTAGCTAGTAGGTTTGTTCGATTGTGGGGTAGGACCCGTGATGGGGTCCCTCCACGATTTGCTAGTTGTGTGCCCGGATGTTCTGCATGCTTGCCACCATGTCCACACTCTCAGGGCCATTTTTGGCGTTCTGCGAGGGTTGGTAGTGCGTGTGAAGATACCGGGAGTTAGGTGGTCCTGCACGTTTCTGGAGTTTGGACCCAAAGATGGGGTCCCTCCACGATTTGCTGGTCGGGTGCCCCGATGTTCTGCGCGCTTGCCACCATGTCCACACTCTCGGAGCCATTCATGGTAACCTGCGAGGGTTGGTTGTGCGTGTGAAGATACTGGGAGTTAGGTAGTTTGCACGTTGGTGGAGCTTGGGCACAAAGATGGGGTCCCTCCGGCGAGGTGAATGAAGGGAGTTGCAGGTGATAAAATCATGCCTGACTTGTTTCGGGTAGGTGTGCATGTGTCGTGGAGACACTGTACGAAGCGAAACTGACGTACTCACGCTTTGGCTGGACCGAGCTGGTTTGTCCGCCCACCCTCCAGGGTTGTTGGAGGGATTTATTGTTTGTACGCATCAAGTTGCTTCATATATGTTTTATTTTCTGTCTGTAGTTTGTATTTGGGCCCAGTACACTGGGTTTGTTTCGTTAAACTCTTATTAATGAAACAGGGTGGCCTTATTCCACCTTTTCCCTCAAAAAAAAAATATTCCAAACATTTCATAAGCATAATATACATACAAAAGAATGATGTCCTATGAACAATACATCTTCACATGAACCAATCAAAGACAAAATTCGAGTGATGGGTTTGTCATACGGGTGATCTAACTTTACTCAAGCATCAGATTGTCATCTATTTTTCTCTTTTTATATAGATTAAAACTTACATTTGTTACACCCACATTTCGATATCAACAGTCAACACACTAGAAAGTGAAAAGCATGTGACAAGCTTGCTACCCAAAGCTAAGAAATCTTCTCTTCCTACTAGCAAAGGCTCAAAGCATATCGATAGTTGTTAATTCTCATGCCATTTCTCACACATGCAATTCACACATGCATACACTTTACTCTTCTTCCTCATTGGTGATCATCATCAATTTCCAATGTTTCTTACAACTAGTACCACAATCAGAGACAAAAAAAAGGCCCCCACAATACAAATGTTGGAGCCTCAAACAGATCCCAAGAAAATGCACTTTTCAGTATTATATAGTACTAGATTTGCCGGTGGACACGTGCCTACGGCACGTCTTCGAAACGATACAGCATATGAAAGTCTTGTAAACAGTAAAACAACAATTATATAGCTCAAGTTTGAATAGTAAAACAATAATTAGTTGTAAATAAAATCATTTTCATTAGTATATGTTGAAAAATAGTTATAAATGAGAATGTAAAATCCAACTTCTTAGAACTAGTGCGGAAAATGATGAAATTTTAAGAGTGAGAGAGAAATAAATAAATAAATAAATAAGTTGTTTTGGGGGGATTTGAATTTGAGTTTTAGGAGAAAACTTTTGGACGGAAAAATATATTTTGTAATGTTAGATCTGGACCATTGATTTCAACCCTATTGAAGGAGAGCCACTTGATAGCTTTTTTTTTGTATTTTATTATATAGATTAGTATGAATATGAACTAATCATGAAGGGGCAAAATGCGGTAAGAGAATGATGGATTTCATTGAAAGATTACATTAAACTGAAAAACAAGTCTCATTTCTCCCAATGGCTAATCGCTTATACGGCTTCAATACACTATTCTTATTATTATTCATCAAGTTACAGATTCTACATATAAATATGTTGGCAGTGTACAAACATTTAAAACAGGAAAGTGACATTTACACCCAGACAGTGTACTCCCAACAGTGTGGTGGTTCCTACATTTGACTCTGCCATGCGATTAGTGGAAATTTACCTGCAAATCCAAACAAGAGAAAAATACGAGTATAGCGTTTCTCAATATAGTAAGCTAATAGAAACAATCCAAAATACTGAATTTATTAGTAGACTTCTTCTGAAATTTGAGACTTGAGAGGACACCAAGAATAAAACAATTAGTGGCGCTCAGGAAATAAATGCTGTTATACAAGAATCTTCCAACATAACATCATGAATGATAGTTAGCTTGTTATACAAGAATCTTCCAACTGAACATCATGAATGATAATTAATACTCAGATCAAGTTAAGTTTTAGGAATATATTTGTAATTGCATTTTACACTGCAATTTGTGCAAAGAGTTTCCATGCCAGTAGATAGTTTATCTACAATCTTTCCAGATCAAACAATAGTGCTTTGGTTCATCAAGACACATCCTGGTACGCGAAGATAAACAATCTTTCTAAACCAAAGTACTCTACTGGGTTCATTAACACCCATTTTGATAGGGCGAACAAAAAGAACAAAAATCACAGTACTGGCAAGATCTGTAAGCTATTCATATGATAAAAGAAGATATACAACAACAACAACAACAACAACAACAACAAAGTCTTTATTATCCGAATTTGGGGTCGGCTACAAAAATCCTTGTTCCCCACTAAACTCTATTGAGCGCCACCTCCTTCGTCAAATTAACACTTTTCAAATATATATTAATAGGATCAACCCAAGTTTGTTTAGGTGTACCCCTACTCCTTTTAGCTCCTCCAACTACCAACCTATCAATTTTTGTAATGGGGCGGTTATCAGCCTTCATCGTATGTGTCCAAACCTCAATCAGTTCTCCGCATTTTATCTTCAATCTGAGCAACCTTTACTATCTCAGTATTAATTTACGGATTTGCATTTCTGCAAAATGATATATAGGATATCACTTCTATTATGAACTCATATCCATGTCATACCATATTAGAAACTGGAATATTACAGACACTTGTGATGTGCACTTAATTGTGTAATACCGTTTGGATAGTTATCGTGTGGGCTCTTGTAGTTATTGTTCATATTTCTATCATATTATTGTACAAAAAATGTTTAAATGAAAAGAACATTAATAATCTAGAGCATATATGATATATGAAGAAAATTTAAAAAATAATTTTTCATGTACACAGACAGTACACTATTCTCATGACATAAAACCAACAAACAGTTGATATATTTTTCTTTAATTAGAATATCCAGCTGAATCTTGCAACTGTAATATTTTATGGAAAAGTGATTTGAATAGAGACCACAATAAACTGATAAATAATATAACAAATAATCTTTATGCAATCAAATCTAGTAAAACATTTCATAACAAAATCCCAACCTCCATAAGAGGTCACACAGAGACATTAGAAGATGCACACAGAAAATGGGTATTGGGCACCTTAAAAGGACTAATCAATGATTTCATTTTATTTTGATCTTCAAAAAAGCAAGTGATCGAAGTTCAACCCCTAGTTGTAGGATAATCATGCTATCACACGTATTGATAATTTGATTTACAAAATTGACATAACAAATAAAACTTGGCAATGATGAGATGGCACACCATTTTTCTTAAAGGTAAATTCATCAGAAAAGATGTTCTCAGAGAGTAAATTCCTGAATTGGGACCTTACTTTTTATTACTGATATAGCCTACAGTAATAACGGTTTGATCTCTATTGAGGCAGGATGTAATAAACACACCCTTTATACTTCAAAAAACTATATGGAGGACATGTAAACTGTATTAGCAGGTCCAAAGTATAAACCTTTAAACACCTCAAATTACAAGCATTATGGTTCTCACTTTTGACAAAAATTGACAAATTTGTATACCCAAATATTTAACATTTTTGTTCCCTTTGTGGGCCGAGAACTCTTTGTTTCATCTTTCTGTAATATTAGCTGAGAACAATATATACTTTCCTTTTGCTTAGGGTTTTGTTGGGTGATGGATTGTGGTATGGGGCTTGCTCGATTTCACCTAGACTATCCTTTTGTATTTTGTCTTGGTAGTATTGGCTGGGTTTCCCCCCATCGCTATTAATCAACATTTTCTTAATATATATATATATATATGCATGAGTTAAACACAGGGCTTTCATCCAATACTGGCTCCTATAATTATATATTAAATTTTATTGTAGCACCTAAAATCGTTAAAGTTCCGTACTACTACTCATGTTTTTCCCCCCCACTGGTAACTACAATCTTTATAGTTCCATATTTTTTTGTAACTGCACAAATGTCTCTCATTATGGTTAATTTATAGAAGGAGAAGGTGTAGAATGGTGTTAATGCTATCCAAATTTGATTATAGCTACAAATGCGCTGGTACTCCATTTCCCTCTTTGAAAATCCTTCCCTCCCCCTCTCCCACCCCCTCCCACTGTGGTCATCCTTTTCGTTTCTCCGAATTGCCCCAACACTCGATCCTCTACTTTCCTTTCCAAAACCCTAACCTCATACTCCCTATTTTTGGTCCTCTTCGAGGTAATACATGTAGTTTCAGTATTTCAAGCATCGGCTAGTATTTCAATTTTCAAGCATCGACTGATACATTAGGTGTTAGAAAATTGGTGACGTTCTTAAATGTGAGTAGTGCAAAATGTAGAGAATGAGTTGGTAGAGACGTAGGCACAAACACAAGAAGAAGATAACATACAAGATTTAACGTGGTTTGGTCAAAATCGACCTATGTCTACGGGCATAGGCAATAAAGATTTCACTATAACAGATTACAAGAGATACACACATTATAATTCACAGACAAAAGACCACTCAAAAGAGAGTCCAATCGTACTCTCTTACACAAGACTAAAGAGAGACGAGTGAGAACTAACACTCTCTGTTTTGTTTCTAACTTCTCTCTTACTCTCTTGCTTGTTCTCGCTTTGCTTGCTTCAATTGGATAGCTCCAAAGCCTCTTATATACACCTCGAGATGAACTCATATATGCATGTGTTGCATGCTTATTACTATGCCAACAAGACCTGCCTTATTCACACATAGCTAGCTTAGGTGTTGACAAAAAAAAGGTTGAGTAAATGGTTTTACATTACAATTCAGCCATCAACCATTGGGTACATACTAGTTCACACTTCCTAGTCAAATAAGGGATCTAATTATGTTAAATGAGTGTATTTCAGTGTCAAAAGGAGTAGTTGTTTCAGCTGGACCAAACCATATGTGAACACATGTGAAGATGAGTGTATACAATTCCAGGTTGAATGCTGCCTTTGTTGCATTCGCAATCACTTCTAGCAAATCTCCTGCCTTATTTTCGGATTTAGATTATGCTGGAGATATGGATCGAAGGAGGACATTGACAAGGTACACATTAACTCTTTGTGGTGCGCCAGTTTCGTGGAAAGCCACACTAGAAGATACAATGGCGTTGAGCACTATGAAAGCAGAATTCATGGCAGTTACAACTGTAGTAAAGGAAGCAATATGACTTCACAATCTGGTAAAAAAATCGGGAGTAGTGCAGGAAAGCATCACAGTTTATTGTGATAACCAATCTGCATGTCATCTTTGCCGTGACCATATGCATCACGAGAGAACCAAATACACTGATGCCTGATATTACTTTGCACGGGATGTCACGGACGTGAAAGTGGAGAAAATCGGGACTGCCGATAATCCAGTAGATATGTTGACAAAAGATGTGCCCTTGTCAAAGTTTTATCATTGCTTAAAACTTACTCGGTATAAAAGATATTTGAAGTGGCAGAGGTTGAGCTCTTTAGGGCTTACGGCGAAGGCATGGAGGTTTCGGTGGAGGTTTGATTCATTCGAGCCGATGGAGAATATTTGTGCATTCGAAGTCAAGGTGGAGATTTGCTACAAGTGACTACGAATGCAACAAAAGCAGCATTCAACCTGCAATTGTAAACACTCATGTTCACACTTGTCCACATATGGTTTGGTCCAGCTAAAACAACCACTCTTTTTGACACTGAAATACACTCATTTAACATGATTAGATCCCTTGTTCGACTAGGAAGTGTGAACAAATATGAACCCAATGGTTGATGGCTGAATGGTAATGTAAAACCATTTACTCAGCTAATTTTTATTGCCAACACCTAAGCTATGTGTGAATAAGGCAGGTCATGTTGGCATAGTAATAAGCATGCAACACATGTATATATGGGTACATCTGGAGGTCTATATAAGACGCTTTGGAGTTGTCCAGTTGAAGCAAGCAAGGCAAGAAGAAGCAAGAGAGTAAGGGAGAAGTTAAAAACAAAACAGCGAGTGTTAGTTCTCTTTCATTCTCTTTCGCCTCTCTTTAGTCTTGTGTAAGAGAGTACGATTGGACTCTCTTTTGAGTGGTCTTTTATTCGCGAAATATAGTGAGTGTATCTCTTCTAATGTCCACTTTTGTTATAGTGAAATCTTTATTATCTTTGCCCGTGGACACATGTCAATTTTGACCAAACCAGGTTAAATCTTGTATGTTATATTCTTCGTGTGTTTGTGCCTACATCTCTATCAAACTCATTCTCTACATCTTGCAACTACTCTAATTAAAGAATCCTAAACAATTTCATAACATTAGGAAAATCAGTGGAGAAGGGTGTGTGATACATTTACAATTTTAAATCATTAATCTTTTTCGGAGGTATTTGACAATATATTAGTAAAACGACATTGGCCCTATATTAAGTTGTGAATATTGCCATACTCATTCATATTTACTAATTGGCTTTTGGCTCTTGAGTTTGGGTTAAAACAAACCAAACCCAAAATGAAACTACTCTATGATAAAAGCAAACAAGGCGTAGAAAATCAAATTTTTACACAGTAAAAAAGTAAATCGATTTGAATATCATTTGATATGGCCAATATATTGGTTTTAGGGTTGGAAGTTACCAATTTGAAGTTTAATACCAGTACAGATTTTTAGCAAATGTTGCCGATATACGAAGCTAAACCTGATATAGGGGTCTTGGCTTTGTTACAGTTCTTCGAGATGTGTCCCGATTGCTTGTAAACATAACAAAACCAATCTTTGTTGCAACTCTGAATCGTATGCCCTTTTTGTGCACATTTGTGACACTGCAGCACATTCTCCGCCTTTGCCGACTTCGAGAACTAAAGCTTGATTTTCTGTCAGTTGTTCTCTCTTCCTCCTCTGTTTCCTCCGGCGTACCAACACCCATTCCCCTTCCTTGTCTTCTTGTTGCATTGTAGCATTGACTTTCGGCAGTGAGTGGATCCGATGAACTCTATGTTCACCCATGTCTTTGCGGGTCCTCCAAAGAGCTTCTGCATACGACCTTCTTCTATTGTCAGTCGAGTGGGGTTCCTCTCTCGCCGGCTCTGGTGCATCCCTCTGAAATCTCTCTCCTCTAAGCCTCTCTTCACCTCTCATCTCCTTTGAGTGACCTTTATGGTTCACTCGAAGTTCTCGAACCGCTACACTTACTCTGTCACCATGGTCTTCCCCGGAGTAGAGCCTTTCGCCATTCCTTTTGCTTGGTTGTCATTCCAGCTACCACTCTTTCCCTCGTTTACTCATAACTCATAACAGGATTTTGAGAGGATGGTTTGGAGGTGGAGTTTCCAAGGGTGGAGGTTTTGGACTTCGACTCAACCCAATATTGACTCCGACTCAAGCCAAATCAGTCCCGTCGGAACAAAGCAAGACTCAAGAGAGTGAGGCAGGGGGGGGGGGAGAGTGATGAAGGCGATTATTATGCCAACCCTGATAATGGCGGAATTCGAGCGATGCTTTAAGAACTGCGTTATGATCAAAAAGCTCAAACAGGGAACCCTACAACGGAGGACATCACCAACATTCTCGCAACAAACGTTCCGTAATCGGCGACTTGGACATGCGTAGTTCAGCAGTTAAGTTCAAATGGTTTCTTTGTCCATTGTCAAAACGAGGACAAAGTTAAGGAGGTGCTGGATATAGTTGGGCTCGAAGGGGACGAGTTTTATATAACATTCATTCAATGGTCAAGATCAGTGGGCACTTTGAAGATCAATTCGTTGGCAACTGTTTGGATTCAAGTCTTCAATTTCCCCATCCACTGTTGGGTTAAATCAGGTTTTCAAGATTTGCTTAGGGGTTTCGGGTATGTCATCGAGAATAATAGGGGAACAATGCTGCAAATGCGTAAAGATTTTGCGCGTCTGCAAGTAGGAGTAGAAAACACAAATCTAATCCCATCAATGATCAAAGCTGAGTTCGAAGAAGAGGAGTATGAGGTTAAAATTATTGTTGAGAAAAAAATTAGAATCGTTCCAAGGTTTGCCGCCGATCATAAATGACGAGGATGAGGTAGGAGACAATCGGGAGGTTGAAGATGAACTTCGACCGTTGGATATTGAGGGGAAAGAGGAGAACCGTAGATCTGGGTTCAAGGCCAAAGAGCATTTGAAGCCGCTAGATGAGAACGAGGTTCATCAGAGCCGTCAAATTCAAATATCACAATCCAATAGTAGTGCGGTCAAAGTGGGTCAGAAGTATAAAGACGTGGCAGGAAAATCATGGAGAGGTAAGAGGGGAAACAACTTTTGAGGTAAGAGAGAGGTGAGGAGCAGTTCCCCGTACACTTCGAAGTCGAAATCCCAGAATTCTCAAAGATAGCTGACACAGAGCTTCAAGCAAAGGCAACATCTCATCGACAAGACCTGATGTGTTTAATTTTTATATAATTATTTGTACTCAATTACCCATAAAAATTGCTTGTATTCGTCTATATTGTTTATAATTCATCTTATTTCCATATATTTCAGTTAATTTATTATTTTTGAAGGAATAAGATTTTTGATGCAAAATGTGAATATTTTTGGTAAAAATCAACAAACAAAACAAACAAAATAATTTAGTAATTTTTATTGATTTGTTGAATTTCGAATTTTACAATTTGGTTATCGAAAAAGTCAATAGAAAATATTACTATCAATTTATATAATTTTAAAAGTACAGTACGGATTGATGGATGAGGAAAGAGTTAAAAAAATTAGTTAATTAGATTAATAAATTAATCTTAATCTAAATATTCTAATTAATTAATTAACTAAAGTAAATTACCTAACCTAACCTTATCTACTTTTTCCTATATAATGAACATGTGTGAGAGTTGGTAGGTGACGTGAGGGCCATGAAGAAAAGTTAGGGGGTGTGGCTACAAGAGAAAAAACGTGAAGGGGAGGCCGCTGGAATAGGAGAGAAGAAGAAAAAAAAATAAAAAATAAAAAACAAAAAAATAAAACATAAGAGAAGCAGAGAGAGAGAAGGAAAACGTTTGCGGTGACGTGGGCTCTAGGACGGCGCGGTTCTCGAAGCAAGACAGGAGAGAGAGATTGGGGGAACTTTTGTGCAACTTGGCTGCGCATTTTTCGAGGCATTCGGTTTGCAATTTCTTCTACAAAAACAGCCCCTTTTGTATCTCTTTTATCTCTCTAATTTTTTATTATGCAATCCAAGACTGTGTTTGTTAGTTGCAAATTTATTATGAACTAAATTTTATTTTTCTAGGGTTTTGATGTAGCCTAGTTTTGAGAACACAATTTTAATTCCATATTATTTTTCTATTTTTCCATGGTTATGTGTTTGATTTTTTATCTTAATGCGTACAATTGGTTGATCGACATTTGTATGATTTATTGGATCATGGAGAGACCGAGAGGTAATTTTTGATTTAGAACTATAAATTTAAACACCATTGATTGAGCGAAATTAGAGATAATTTACCGCGATTGTTGTGACCACTAAGAAATCCACAGAACTTAATGAGTCTTCAATTAATTAAATTTGTGCATGAACTATGACAAACTGTTAGTTAGAGATATTTTTGGTATTGTTCGAGAGAAAGCATTAAATAATTTGGGAATTTTGGTCTACAACTTAGAAAAATAAATTCTTTATTCATATGGAGTTATAAATTGTGTGTGATAAACTAGATGAAATCAAAAGCCCTAGAATTTATTTTGCAATTAATAAATAACAATTTTTAGATTTCGCTCTCTTAATTAATTTAGTTAGTTCTTTAGATTAGTTTAATTTAGTTGCTTTCTTTATTAAATTTCGATTTTCCAAATAGTGATTCATCTAATAAATTCGGTACTCAATAAAATAATTAGTCCTTGTGGGTTCGACATTCTTTTCACTTAACTATACTACTTGTTGCGATTTTGTACACTTGCAAAAATTCACAAGTTTTTGACGTCGTTGCCGGGGAGTAGTTATTCTTTTATTGATATTGAAAATTGCTAGACGGTTACTAGTTTGGATATTATTATTATTATTATTATTATTATTATTATTATTATTATTATTATTATTTATTATTATTATTATTATTATTATTATTATTATTATTATTATTATTATTATTATTTTACCTCTTTATATTCTTTTGACTTACTTTTATTTTATTTTATTTTTCTTATTTTATTTTTAGTTTTTCTATTTTTTTCAATACTTATATTTCAGAACATACAAGTACATTATCATGGCCAACTATGAGAACAAGGCTTTGAGAGACTATGCTATGTCCTCAATTAATGGAGCAACATCAAGCATAAAGAGGCCGGTTATTGAAGCTAACGATTTTGAGATTAAACCGGTAATTATTCAAATGATTCAACAGACTGTTCAATTTTGGGGACTATCGCACGAGGATCCTTATATTCATATTGCAAACTTTCTGGAAGTTTGCGACACTTTTAAGCACAATGGAGTATCAGATGATGCAATCAAATTGACTCTTTTCTTTTTCACTACGAGATAAAGCGAAGGCTTGGCTAAATTATCTACCACCCGGTAGTATTACTACTTGAGAGGGACTTGCACAAAAATTTCTAGCTAAGTATTTTCCACCGGCAAAGACAGCGAAGCTAAGAAATGATATTACCACATTCATTCAATTTGAGACTGAGTCTTTGTATAATGCATGGGAGAGGTATAAAGAGTTATTGAGAAAATGTCCTCATCATGAACTACCAAAATGGCTGCAAATTCAAACATTCTATAATGGTTTGAGAGTTACAAATCGATTTATGATTGACGCAGCAGTTGAAGGTGCACTTATGAGCAAAACTCATGAAACAGCCTATGAACTTTTAGAACAGATGGCATCTAATAATTATCAGTGGTCTTCAGATAGTACAATACCAAGAAAAGTGGCTGAAGTTTTTGAACTTGATCCTATTTCTACTTTAACTACAAAATTAATATTTTATCTAAACAAATCGGTAATATGAATGTTAATGTTATTCATACTAATATGATTTGTGATCTTTGTGCAGGAAATCACTCAAGTACAGATTGCCAAGTGAGGAACCCTTTTGCTCAATCAAATTTCAATCAAGCAAATTACGTGTCCAATTTTCAACATCAAAACAATTCTTATTCGAACACGTATCATCAAGAATGGAGAACCCCCCCCCCCCCCATTTTTTCCTGGAACAAAAATCAAGAAGCAATTAGACCACCTCAAAATTTTTCACAACAAGAAAGGAAGCTAACACTTGAAGATATGTTTATGCAATACATGTAGAAGACAGATATGACAATCCAAAATGTTGCAATTTCAACTTCAGCTTCAATTCGCAATCTTGAGGTTCAAATTGGTCAAATTTCAATTATTCTTAACGAAAGAACAGCAGGAAACTTACCCCGCAATACCGTGACCAACCCCACGGAGGATGTCAAATCAATAACACTAAGAAGCGGGAGGATAATTGAGCAACCACAAGATAAAAATGGTGAACAAAATATGGTTGAAAAGGAAGAAGAGTACGAACCAATTGTGGAGGAACAAATGCAGCATGAGCAAGTAACTTTTGATGTCTTTAAATCCATGAAGTTTTCTGCCGAAGGACAGTCGTGTTTTCAAGTAAGTGAAACAGATTTAATTGTGGGCGAGAAACATAAGGCTAAAGTTAAAAAGTTACCAATCGAAGTATGTCCAACAAAATTAACAACTCTTGAATCTGAGAAAGAAAAGAATTTGAAATATGTTATGTATTTGGATGTTGCACCATGTATTCATTCATTTTCTCAGCTGACATTCAAGGAGGTGGGGATATCAAAAACTCCATCTTCAAGAAAGAAACGACTGAAATTCGAGCCGCTACCATCAAGCTTGACGGATGCACAGAAAAAAAACCTAATCCCCACCTGAAAAGAAGAATTGAAAAAGAGGCTCGTATGTTGTTAGATCTTGGCGTTACATGACCATATCAGCCACCATGTATGGCTGAAGACTTAAAACTTAGCGTTTCTTGGAAGGCAACCCATGTTTTCTTTTACTGCATTTAGATTTGATTTTTCTTTTAGTTAATTATAATTATAATTTTTGATTTTATTTTGTCGGATTGCACGAGTTTAAAAGTCGCCGGTAGGAGCTGTTTTCTACACCTACATTGATGGCTGTTTTTGAGCAGGATGGAGTCAGAATCTGGAAAAGTGCTTCAAAGAGCAATTGTAGATAATTGTCTTAGCTTTCCAGCAAAAAAAATCAGCCCATTTGGACATCTACAGCTCCAGATATCGCTGAAACACTGAACAAAGCGCGTGCATAATTTTTAAGACGAATCAGGGTAGAAATTCTGAACTTTTTGCATTCTATTTTGTTTTTCTTTTCCTTTCCCATTGAGAACAATGTGATATTCAAGTTTGGGAAAAGGATTACAAATTTATTTTTATTTTATACATTTTTTGAAAAGAAAAAACAAAATAAAAAGGGATTTCAATTAGGCTCACCATTACACTTTTGAGTTCTTTATTGTGCTAAGCACTGATTTTTTTTATAGGATTGACAATTGCTTATAAAGCAAGATTAAGCATACTTATTTACTTTAGGATTATTGAATTTCAAAATTACAGACACAATTATGACAGTCATGTAATTATACATAAAAGAAAAATGTGATGCTTTTTCTTGTGATTATTCCCTTTGATCTAGTCCTAAACAGAGTTTAAGTAAATAGAGTGTTAATGAGTAAATAAATTAGATAAATAAAGTCTATTTATTCCAATGTTTTGAGTTTCTTAGTAACCAGGGATATTCATCACAAATGTTTACTTTTACGACAAACGGCAACTTGAAATATGAGTATGCAAAGCACTCTAAGTTTGTGACTTGTTAAGTAACCGGGTGAATTCATCACAAATGTTTTGCATTCGCGTAAAAAGGCAAGTGAGAACTTAGAGAAGAGACCAAAAAAAAAACCTCTAGTTTGCTACTCGGTTTGTAGTAGTGAGAAGGGGAAATCACAGATGGAGTTGTTACATACGATAATTACATTAATTGCATGACAAATATAATTGATTTGGAATTATGAATAAATAATTGCACTCGAGAAAGTGAGTATGCTTGATTTTACTTTATTTGCTATTGTTTATATTTTTAATTGAAATTTTGATGCTTGCATGATGAGATCTCTTGGTGTGATGAGTTGAGTTTATTATTGATTATATTCCTTTATTCATGGTTCTACTTTTTGCTCGAGGACAAGCAAAATCTTAAGTTCGGGGTATTTGATGTGTCTAATTTTTATATAATTATTTGTACTCAATTACCCATAAAAATTGCTTGTATTCGTCTATATTGTTTATAATTCATCTTATTTCCATATATTTCAGTTAATTTATTATTTTTGAAGGAATAAGATTTTTGATGCAAAATGTGAATATTTTTGGTAAAAATTAACAAACAAAACAAACAAAATAATTTAGTAATTTTTATTGATTTGTTGAATTTCGAATTTTATAATTTGGTTCTCGAAAAAGTCAATAGAAAATATTATTATCAATTTATATAATTTTAAAAGTACAGTACGGATTGATGGATGAGGAAAGAGTTAAAAAAATTAGTTAATTAGATTAATAAATTAATCTTAATCTAAATATTCTAATTAATTAATTAACTAAAGTAAATTACCTAACCTAACCCTATCTACTTTTTCCTATATAATGAACATGTGTGAGAGTTGGTAGGTGGTGTGAGAGGCGTGAAGAAAAGTTAGGGGGTGTGGCTACAGGAGAAAAAAACGTGAAGGGGTGGCGGCTGGAATAGGAGAAGAAAAAAAATAAAAATAAAATAAAAATAAAAAATAAAACAGAAGAGAAGCAGAGAGAGAGAGAAGGAAAACGTTTGTGCTGACGTGGGCTCTAGGACGGCGTGGTTCTCGAAGCAACATAGAGGAGAGAGAGATTGGGGGAATTTTTGTGCAACTTGGCTGCGCACTTTTCGAGGCGTTCGGTTTGCAATTTCTTCTACAAAAACAGTCCCTTTTGTATCTCTTTTCTCTCTCTAATTTTTTTTATGCAATCCAAGACTGTGTTTGTTAGTTGCAAATTTATTATGAACTAAATTTTATTTTTTAAGGGTTTGATGTAGCCTAGTTTTGAGAACACAATTTTAAATACATATTATTTTTCTATTTTTCCATGGTTGTGTGTTTGATTTTTGATCTTAATGCGTACAATTGGTTGACCGACGTTTGTATGATTTATTGGATCATGGAGAGACCGAGAGGTAATTAGTGATTTAGAACTATAAAATTAAACACCATTGATTGAGCAAAATTAGAGATGATTTACCGCGATTGATGTGATTGCTAATTAATCCACAGAACTTAATGAGTCTTCAATTAATTAAATTTGTGCATAAACTATAACAAACTGTTAGTTGGAGATATTTTTGGTGTTGTTCGAGAGAAAACATTAAATAATTTAGAGATTTTGGTCTACAACTTGGAAAAATAAATTCTTTATTCATATGGAGTTATAAATTGTGTGTGATAAACTAGGTGAAATCAAAAGCCCTAGAATTTATTTTGCAATTAATAAATAACAATTTTCAGATTTCGCCCTCTTAATTAATTTAGTTAGTTCTTTAGATTAGTTTAATTTAGTTGCTTTCTTTATTAAATTTCGATTTTTCAAATAGTGATTCATCTAGTAAATTCGGTACTCAATAAAATAATTAGTCCTTGTGATTTCAACACTCTTTTCACTTAACTATACTACTTGTTGCGATTTTGTACACTTACAAAAATTCACATCAAGACCCAATTATTCTCTCTCTATCAGGCGCTGATTTCAATGCAACTATTAGAATAGCCATGCAGGATCTTGTCAATAAAGCTAAGGATAATGGGTTGGGCCTAGATAAAGAGGAGCTTCAAAAGTCCAATGATTTAGAGGAGTTAGAGGAGGGACAGATGGGTTGCGCGGGCTGAATTTCATTCAGCCCATTGGATCAGGGAAGGGGAAGTCAGGAGGCAGCTGCAATCGAGTCATCATGAGGGCCTCGAAAAGGGTGGAGGCAAGCAAATTACACCTAACCAGAAGGTTAGTTCTGCTATATTTTTGGGTAGATCAGAATCTAACAAGGAGATTATCAATGCTAAGGAAGTGGGTGGTGACAGGGAGAGTGAAAGTGAAAAGGAAAGGTTAAACAAAAAAGAGAGCAGAGTATCAGGAGATGTGATGATAGGAGCATTATAGGGTATGGGTGAAGATGATAACGGATCCGAATCACAGAACGCAGTGCAGGTCAATGTTGTTGACGACCTACATGATATAGTCACCGGAATTCAAGCTAGGAAAACCGTGGAGTATCAAAGAAAAAGCAAGATGCAACTGGATAAGTGGGGCTCAGATGGTCCTAGCAAAGAAGATTTAATTAGAGTTGTTGCTATATCAAAAGAGCCAACACCAGTGCGGAGAGGTATTTCTAATAAGCTAGCAATTACTAATTATATTTTTGATAACTTACTGTTGTATTATGCCTGATTATTCGGTTTAGCCATGGGCATGTCTAGAGTTAAACATTTAGAAATAATCAATGTTCTTAGAGGGGAGGCCTGTAGACTTTGTCTATAGACGGGTGTCCGACTCTAGGTAGAGTTGGATGGTAGGAGTCAAATTGTTTTCAATGTTATACATTTTTTGGAATGTGAGGGAGATGAGGCAAAAAACCAGGAGAAGACTTATTAGTGACACTATAGCTAGGCATAGGCCGTCCATTTGCAGGTTTCAAGAAACTAGAATTGAAAATCTAACGATTGGGGATTTCCAATCTCTCAGGATGGTTGGGGTGTATGATTGGCGATTCAAGACGGCTATTGAATTGTCAGGGGTAATTGTTATTGGTGTGGATACTAACTGTTTTGAGATTATTGACGAGTTCATTGGGAGTTTCTCTGCAACTGTCAGATTGAGACGTAGGAGTGACAATTGGGAACACATTGTTTCATCTGTATATGGTCCTTACGATTCAAGACGACGAGGCAAGCTTTGGAATGAATTAAGGTTTATTAGAGTATGGTGGAAGGGTCCGTGGGTTATAGGAAGAGATTTTAACATTACTAGATTCCTTAGTGAACATAGAGAGAGAGGGCTAGTGCTCAAGATAGATCACAGTTTAACTTGCTCATTGATGAATTAGAGCTTATGGAGATTTAAGCGTCTGACATAAAATTCATGTGGACTAATATGCAAACTAACCCAATCTTGGCCAAGCTAGATAGGATTCTGTTGTCTACCAAGTGTGAAGATGAATTCCCGTTGGCGATAGTGAAGCCAGTCGCTAGGTTTACTTCTGACCATATCCCGCTAGCTCTCCATTGTGGTGTTGGGGACAAGTCTAAGGTGCGTCCGTTTAGATTTGAGAAGGCGTGGACGATAAGCTCAAACGTTAGAAAGATTATAGAAGAATCTTGGATCGTAGATACGGACGTGGAAAGGGCCATTGGAAGATGGATAAACAAAACGAGACGGCTAAGGAAATATCTAAAAGAGTGGGCTAAAAAAGAATTTGGTCAGATGAAAAGAAAGATGGAGTTAGGTAATAGAATTCAAGAGCTAGAGAAGATCCAAGAGGATAGCGACCTTTTGGAATTGGAGAATGAGGAACTGATAAATGGGAGGCAACAAATCCAAAGATTTGGAGACATGGAGGAAGAATATTAGAGGCAAAGATCAAGGGTGCAATGGCTTAAAGAGGAAGATGCTAATACCAAATTCTTTCACAAGGTGGCAAACAGTAGGAGGCAAAATCGTATCGAAGGATTATTTGTGGGAGAAAATTAGTGTGAAGATGAGAAGATTAGATTTCACATAGACGGACATTTTAAGGAGTTGTTAGGATGCAAGAAAAGGGAGTTTATTGGCAAATATGTGGAATTCATCGAGAATTGATGGTAGTGAGAGAATTGAGGAGATGTTTACTGAGGAAGAAGTGCTCCAAGCGATTAAATCTCTGGGGCAGGACAAAGGCCCCATCTTCTTTTACAACATGTACTGGAAAATTATCAAGAAGGATCTTTTTGCTATCTTTCAGGAGTTCTATCAAGGAGGTACTGATATTGATAGACTTAATAATGCAAATGTCATTCTTATTTCTAAAAAGAACGAGATTCAAAGGGTTGCAGATCTTCGGCCGATTAGCTTACTGAATGGATCGTTTAAGATTATCACCAAAGTACTTGCACAAAGGTTGTCCCCTCATCTTAATGATATCGTGGCTGACTCACAAAGCAGTTTTATTAGAGGGAGAGATATTATGGACAGTGTTGCCTCAGCCCATGAGATAGTGTTCAGAGTTTCCAAAGATAAGTCTGATGGATTTCAACTTAAGCTAGACTAAAAATCTACCAATCGGGTCCGGTAGTGTGAAATAAATAATTACACTTAGTATTTTGCACCCGATACCCTATGGTTCCAATAATTTTTGCACTTATGTACATGAATAAATATTATATTTACACATATATCTTCAATAATTACTATTTACATGTATATCTCTATAATCCTATTATTCAAATTCCATAATTTTTTGGGGTATTTTTTAACGGAACCGGATCAGGGTCTGGACCGATTCTATTTTGAGCGGACCCGGACCCGTATAGATCGGGTCGGTTCCGGTCCAATGCCGGGTTCGGGTAACGGGTAAATATGATAGTGCTAAATTCCCTCCAATGTGGAGATAACGTGATCAACCAGTCGCTATATTTCACTAATAATCATCACTAAGTGAACCCAAAAACAAATCGTTGAAAATAACTAAAAGTCTAAAATAGACTAATTCTTTCTCTAAAAGGGAAACCACCTCTATTTCAATCAGCAAATAGTTACAGTAAACAAAACGTTAACACAATGAATTTGGGTGGACACTGTGTTGATTTTTAGGTCCAAATCCTCTTCTCCTAAATTGGGTCACACCATATTTCCACAGAAAGACCCACCCAATTTTATCCCAAACCCATCATTCTTCTCTAAATTTTCAGCAATTACCACACCACCACATCATCATTAATCAAATAAAGACCCAAATACATACATAACAATAAATACTAAAATTATCAAAGTACAATAAAAGGGTTTCACCTTTTTTGATTTTCTGGGTCCTAAGAAGCAACCTTGGCGTTCTGGACGAACGCAGCAGAGCAAAGAATAGACGCAACAAAGAAGAAGAATCCCAGCCCCAGCATAAGGGAAATTCCGGCAACTGTAACATCCAATAGCAACTGCAACATCGGAAGAAAACTAACACCCAACATCTCTTTACGCGCGCGCGCTCTCTCTGTTCTATTATTTTCTCATTCGAGTTCAGTGATTTAGAGAGTGATTTTTGGTGGGATCTATAGGGAGAGGTTTTAGAGACGATAGAGCAAACAGATGGCAGGCACGAAAGACGATACTTGGCGGCCCCAGCAGCCGCGGGGGGTTGCGAGAAAGAGAATGACGGTGGGGGCATTTTGGGAATTGGATGGGATTTTGGATAAAATATTGCCGTCTAAAAACAGAAATTTTTTGACAAGACAAGGACAGCTTTGATCAGGGAAAATAATAATGAAAGGACACCCAAAGTTTATACTAATTTTTATATAGCACCCAAAATTTTTAAAATATCTAAATAACATCCGAAGTTTTTAAATATGAATGAAAAAATACATACCGTTAAGTTTTCCGTTAAGTTAATAAAATGCACCTCTTAACAGGTTTAAACATGTTAAGAAGAGTATGAAATGTTGAAATTGCCCTCATCTCTTAATGAGTTTAAAGTTCAAACTCATCACCCATACCAACCACCATCTCTACCGCCGACCATGACCGACCACCATCTCCACCACTGCTGAAAAAATTGAACTGAAAGAAGAAAAAAAAAGAGTGCGGGTATTTTTGTAATTTTATAGCATTTCTGCTAAAGAATTAACGGTAGATGTTTTTTTTATTAATATTAAAAAACTTCGGATGTTATTTGAGTATTATAAAATCTTTGGATACTATTTGAAAATTAAGATAAAGTTTGGGTGCTTCCTTCACCTTTTTGATTAAATGATGTTAAACTTAAAATTTTGGAAGGTAGGGTGAGTGATGCATGTAAGTAAGATGACTAATTCGTGTACAGCAGGTCTTTTCTCTTCCTATGAGTCCATTTAGCGAGTACAATTTCTAGATGCTGGAGAAAAGACTTTGGAGAGGTTTCACAACAATTCAAATGCAACCATAAGTCCATAACCCCTAATATAAAATTCGAGAAGTGTAATAAACTAGAGAGGGTATTGTGTTAAACACTTAGATAGGATAACACCTTGTTAAAGCTTTTATTTCAACCAAAAAGATGACAAAAGACTATTTGGTTTTATTAATCTCTAATCTCTAATCTCTAATATCTACTAATAATCTCTAATATCTACTAATGGGAGAGTTTGTCACTTTGAGTTTGTAACCAAACAAACAAATTTTTAATATTTTTTATTACAAATGAAATACATACGTTGCACGTGTAACTCTAACTCTATTTATTAACACGTGCATCACGCATGTAAATCAAAGTTTTTTCCTTCACCAAACAAATATTTTTTTAATTTTTTTGTCACAAAGCAAATATGTACATAGCACGGGCAACTCCAAATATATTTCGTAACACATCACCGTACGTACAATTCAAGGTTTTTCCTTCAAAAAATTTTTAAAATTGCGTACAGTGTCCGTTCAACTTTTTTTTTAAAGTTTAAGGCATTCATCACAAGTGCTGATTACTACCGACTTACATGTATCACACGTTCAACTCCAACTTTTTATCAAAACGTGCATCGCACGTGAAAATTACTAGTTATAATGGGAGAAGGCCTTAGTGTCATTTGTCATTTTGTCATTCTACCAACATGTGCAATACACGTACATAACTAATAAAAATGAGATTTCCTGTTCAAATCCTTCCTAAGTCAGAGTTTTTTTTGTTTGTTTAAAATTATTAAAACGTGCATTGCACGTGTAAATTACTAGTGAAAAATAACAAAACAAGAGTTTAAAACATATAATAGAGAACCAGTGTAAGAAAATAATCAAATAAATAAAATTTTATGTTGCCTCATACTTCATGGTGAATTTCCGTGAGTTGACTTTCTCAGTGCTTATCAAAAATGTAATCTGCAACTAGTACCAAGCGAACAACAGTCAGAATTCAAGTAAACAGAAAAGGCAAATACTGGCATGTACAAGCAAAGTCTTCACAGTTCCAAAAAGAACCAGCACCAATGTAAAGTGGCAAGACAGTTGTTACGACCGTCAGTAGGTGCTTCAGGGAAAATTGCTATAGGTTTCAATTCAGATATCCTCTCCTGCATAGAGGTACACGGTGGAACGTTCTTCCTGACGGCCAGGCTGAAACGACGTTCCGATGATTGGATACAGACGGTAACTGTCGTCTACGGGCCGAATGTGGCCACAGACCGGGAGGCCTTCTGGCAAGAACTGGTCGACATTCGACAACGTTGGTCGGGGCCCTGGATTGTGGGTGGCGACTTCAACATCACAAGATTTGCTTTTGAGCACAAGGGGAGGGGCGCCAGTGACAGGCACAGAGAGGAGTTCAATAGATTGATCACGGAACTGGAACTCATCGATATCCCAATCAATGATAGACTCTTTACCTGGTCTAATATGCAGGCGGCCCCGGTTATGGCCAAGTTGGACAGAATTCTAGTCTCCATGGATTGGGAAGCTAAATTTCCTCTAGTGTCGGCTAGAGCGATCCCTAGACCAACTTCAGATCACACCCCGATCCTTCTCGATGCGGAAATTCGAGGACAACGTAGGCCTAGGAAATTTAGATTTGAAAAGGCCTGGTTGGAAATTCGGGGATTCCATCACTTGGTTATGGAGAACTGGGCGCTCCCAATAGCTGGCAGGGACGCGGCATCTCGCTGGTGTGGAAAAATCCGAAGGTTAAGAAAGAGGCTTGCAAGATGGAACCGATCTAGGTTCTCTACCATCTGGCATGCTAAGGAATCCTTTCTGGAAGGTATTGATGAATTAGAGAGGATTGAAGAGTCCAGAGTCCTTTCCCAGGAGGAGCGAAACAGACTATTACAACTCCGTGAGAACATAGCCAATCTCTATAGACTAGAAGAGATTAAATCGCAACAAAGGTCTAGGATTTCGTGGCTCAAAGAGGGAGACGCGAACACGGCCTACTTCCATCGGGTGGCAAGCACTAGAAGGAGATCCAATCTTATCCTATCAATTCAGACAGACTCAGGAATATCACTAGATGAAAAGGTGATTTCCACGACCTTTCAGACTTTCTATAAGGACCTCTTCGGGAGGAAGAATGATTATAGGGTCCCAATGAGCGAGGACTACTGGCAGGAGTATCAGAATGAATCAGGTCAAAACTTTTCCTCCTTGGAGGCACCTTTCTCAGAAATAGAAGTCAAAACGGCCGTCAATCAGATGGGAGCAGACAAATCGCCTGGACCAGATGGCTTTTCCATGATGTTCTTCCAAGTTTTCTGGGAAGAAATTAAGGGAGACTTTATGGATCTAATGGAGGAATTTCACCACAACAGTCTGAGACTGGGAATGTTCAACTTTGCAGAAGTGGTGCTGATCCCCAAACGAGAGGAAGCCAAATGCGTTGGGGACTTTAGACCAATTAGCCTGATAAACTGCTCGGCGAAAATCATCACTAAGGTCCTAGCGATCCGATTGGGAAGTGTGATGGACAGTCTTATCAATAAGACCCAGACGGGTTTCATCAAGGGCAGATGTATACTGGACTGTGTGGCCACCGCTGAACAAGTTATCCACCACTGCCACAAGAGCAACTCCAAGAACTTCCTCATAAAGTTGGATTTTGAGAAGGCATATGACTCCGTGGATTGGGAGTGTTTGCTGGAGGGGCTAAGAGGGAGAGGGTTCGGAGACAAATGGATAAGATGGATCAAACAATGTTTGCATTCTAGCAAAACGGCAATCTCGGTGAATGAGAGTCCCGGTCCATCGTTTCCTTGCAAGAAGGGACTCCGGCAGGGAGATCCGCTATCCCCACTGTTATCTACTATTGTTGCGGATGTGCTTAGAGGAATGATAGAAAACTGTCACAGAAAAGGGTGGATAACACATGCGGCCAGCAGCCCCACTAAACAAGGGTGCACGATACTACAATATGCTGACGACACACTACTCTTTGGAAATGGCTCTATAACTGAAACAATCTGCTTTAAAGGGGTCCTTTATTGTTTTGAGGCTTGGTCAGGCCTTCGGATTAACTTCCACAAGAGCGCGTTGGTCCCAATTACTCTATCAGAAGCAGAAGCACGGGAGCATGCCACCATCTTAAACTGCACGACGGAGGAATTCCCGATCAAATATTTAGGGCTCCCGCTCAAACTAGGAATACTGACTAAGGCTGACTGGTTGCCTATTATTGACAGGGTGGAAGACAGACTGTCTGGGTGGAAGGGCAAATCGCTCTCGCTCGGGGGTAGAGTGGTACTCATCAACTCAGTGCTATCCAACCTGCCCATTTACTACATGTCGTTTTTTGAACTCCCAAAGTGGGTGATCCAAAGGATTGACCGAATCAGAAAAAGATTCCTTTGGAAGGGGGCAGATTCAAATAAGGGAGGCTACCACCTTATTAAATGGAATATCGCCTGCATGAAGAAGAGACACGGAGGACTAAGTATCATTGACCTTAGAGATATGAACCTGGCCCTCCTAGGCAAATGGTGGTGGAAGGTGTTTCACCACTGTGGGGAAGGATGGCAGGAGTTTATTCAACCCTACCTTCGAGGTAAAGGGACGAGAAGTTTAGGCTTCCGAGTGGGATCTAAGGCCTCCCGCTTCTGGAAACGAATTGCAAAAGCCAGTGGACCGTTCAATTCAGCAGTAACGTCTATTATTGGTAATGGACGATCCACCAGGTTTTGGTGGGACAAATGGTGTGGCCCACTGGCTCTTAAGGATAATTTCCCAGAACTGTATGATAAAACGAATCGACCGAATATGTCGGTGGCAGAAGCCTGGAAAAGAGGGACTTGGAGACCGTCGTTCCAAGGAATGCTTTCACCAGATTTGCGTCAGCAACTGCGTGAACTACAGACGAGAATTACCCAATCTGGGGTGTTGTGCGCCCAAGGCCCAGACCAGTTGCGTTGGGGACTGGAGAAGAAGGGAGTGTTCTCGGTTAGATCCCTTTACCACCGAATTCACTATCGGGGATGCAGACCCAGCTGGGCAACGGTGTTATGGAAGGCAAAAACGCCTCTTAAGTTAGAGTCTTCCTCTGGCTTGTGCTCAACAATGCTATACTCACCAGAGAGAACCTAGCTAAGAGGCAACCCCACGTTGCGACCAACTGTGGATTCTGCAACACACACACGGAAGACCTGAACCATTTGTTTATTCACTGCGCAAGAAGTAAGGCCGTCATGATAGAAGTTCTTAGAGCCCTCGGTACAAGTGACTACCCAAGCGAGTATGATGAACTATGGGTAGGCCCCAGATTTGCATCGACCCGACACGACATGAAGGAGGCGTGGTATATTGTCATTGCGGCAACCACATGGGTGTTATGGCTAGATAGAAATAATTTTTATTTCCGTGCTTCATGTAATTCTATTTCTGGTAACCTTACTCTCATCATACATCTGATTTCCTTTTGGGCTACAGCTGCTGCCTCAGGAGCGAGAGGGAGGATTGCACAGGTCTTCCAGGTGGAAGAATTTGACGATGAGGAGATAGAGTTCGAGCCGACTATGGATTGAGGAGTACACCCGTCTTGCATCCCAGTTGTGTCAATGGCACTCTCTGTGTCTATTCATGATGTTTCATTTCTTTGTACTTTGGTTGTCTGTGGTTTAGATGTTGAAACCCACCCCCCAGGGTCTGTTGGGAGTTTATGCTTTATTTCCTGTTGTCTGAGGTTTAGATGATGAAACCCATCCCCCAGAGTTCTGTTGGGGGTTTATGTTTTATTTCCTGCACTGCACTTTTGTTTTCTCCCGGTTCTGCGGGGTTGTTTATTAATTTCTTATTAATGAAACAGGGTGGTGTTATTCCACCTTTTAACTCAAAAAAAAAAAAAAGTGGCAAGACAAAAGGCCTGTCATTAGGCTTCTTGACACATACGATTAACAGAATCATAAAAAAATTGAGTTCGGAAAATCATATATGCTACTATCAACAATTCTTTTATACATTTACAACTTGTACAAAATAGGTTTCTTTCTAGCATATCGTACTACAATGACAACTCGATACAACCTCAGTCGATGTCGTGTTTACAAAACTCACGATTTCTGCTGGTCATTTCATCTTCCAGTTACATCATGTGTTTGTCAACAAACTTGGAGATCGCTGCAACTAGATGCATTAACTGGCAAATTCTTGTTGTGCCAGTTTAATGCGACTACTATTTAAATTCATCTTTAAGCTCCAATGAGTTTAACTAGCTCCTGTATGCAAGTAGGCTAAAAAGGAATAGCTGGAAACAACAAACAATACGAGGAGTTTCAAGAGTTAATAGAGTTATTCTAATTATATGAGACAAGGAACCTTTCGATGAAAATGACTAGATTATTGTGTGAAGAAAGTTCACCTGATCTTGGCTTGAACTTAGAATTCGGCGCTGGTATAAAATTAGAAGTCCGCATTGGTGTTCGGTAAGGCCTTGGCAGATCTTCATTTGCATCGACAACAACCACATCAGATGTGATAAAGGTTTTTGCAACAGAAGCAGCATTCTCTATGCAACATCTGACTACCTACTCCACCGAACATAGGTTGACAAATAGAAGTTTTTTTTAAAAAAAATTTAATAATAATGTAAACATCAATGAGTGCTAATATCTGTAGGTTCCTCGATTTGTTAAGTTATTTCAAATAGATAGGTTCCTCTAGTTAATTAACCATGAATTGGCCCAAGCTCTGTTCAAGTTCATAGAATTTGATGAAATAAGGGACATCCTTTGAGAAATTTCGTTAAATTGAATGTCCTAATAGATGACGACATTTTAGAGAACTTGATAGGAAGCACTTGTAAATTGACGAGATAACATGAAAATGCCCCTAAATGAAATTAAACAAATTGTTGTTAGCCTAATTCTATGGATACCTTTGTTGGGTCTAAAATTCCAGCTGCCATCAGGTCCTCATAATGATCGGTAGCTGCATTATAACCATATCTCACATCATCTATGGACAAAACCTGAAAAATATAAAAATAGATCAAAACTAGGCTAGATCAATTATCAACTAACTATTACCTTAATATAAAAATATCAACTAAACTACTGGCTTGTATTCCAAATATAAAATCTGTCATAGACCTTTAAAAAAAACGCCGAACCTTTTCAATGACCAAACTTCCATTGACTCCAGCATTTTTTGCAATCAACTTTGAAGGATAAGTTAAAGCTCTTTTAAAAATGTCTGCACCAATCTGCAGAATAACCGAAGGTATGTAAGACAACGGTTTACTAAAGTGAATATACTGCACCTATAGGATGAATTAACTGAACAGATGAGCAAAATAGGATAAATGTATATTCATGTATTTTGTTCAAGCTAGGTCATTGGTTGAAGTAAAGTGGAAACCCAAGCATACCTCAAACCGATTAGGATAACACAAAAAACTCCGGAGCAATAAAGTTATCCTACTTACTGTGTACATTATTATTTACATAGATTACTTGTTCTTGACAATGATGTAAAATCACACGATAAAAACAGCAGAATGCAAGGATTATACATGCATACTGTAAATTAAAGTTATTGAACAACACAGTGAGAATAAAATATAGAATAAACACTTAGAAGGACAATTTTACATGGTTCAGTCAACAACCACCCACGAAGATCTCTCCACTACCAATGAAGGTCTACAAATAAGTGATAATCTGTTGCTCCCTACAGCCTATCCTAAACAGCCCTGGTAAACCATAATTATAGATATGCCCCTATATATACCTCAAAAGATTTGTGTTTGTGTGCGGGTGGGTGGATGTCATTTTCTTGGGCTTGAGATCAGACTCTGCCATCCAACATATACTTGTGCACTAATGAACACACTGGTAGTAATTGAAGAGAACATAACATTACCTTTTGTTCTTCATTATCTAATGATTCTTTGATTTTGTCCACCTTAGTAGAGAGTCTTAGTAGGCAACATCCACCACCAATGACAACACCTTCCTCAATTGCTGCCTACAACTTCAATGAAAAAGTTTGTAGCATGTTCAAGAGTACAAATCATAAAAGATTGAAGATAAGATAAACTCACCCTGGCTGCATTAAGAGCATCTTCAATTCTCAGTTTCTTGTCCTTCAATTCAACTTGTGTCTGTGCACCTACCTGTTGTTTGGTTTCATAAATAGCGTCTGCTGAACTTAGCAAATCATCTCTCGAAAAGTATCATATAAATTTATAAGGCTTGATGCCTGATAGTTGATACAAATGTCTAACCTGAAGTATTGCAATCCCACCAGCTAACCTTGCTATTCTCTCGTTCACAATTTTCTTGTCAAACTTTTCCGCATGATTCTGATACATCAGTAAGAATTGTCATTATATTACAGTGACGATAATGTAGTGATACCAAATGAACCATGCTATACTGAAGTTAAGATGTCATGAGCTCTAAAGAATTTCATATCTAGATACAAGCTCTGAAAAGATAATGCTTCAGTCCATATAAGTTACAATAAGCATGGTTTTAAAGATAGGCCAATCCAGATTGTTTTTCAAGGGACCGCTTCGATGCAACTCCTAAATATCGAGATCGACCGAGTTAGCAATTGAATCGGATGGATCGGCTCGATCCCAACCCGAAACCACCGATCCTATGATTAAAAATTTTCAATATTTGAAATTTCTATTCACGTGGATTATCTTATCCAAGCAATGAAGATGTACTTGTGTAATGAACCTCATTTCATGTCTAGCTTATATTTGTTTTTTTTCCTTATATGTTTAAGCCTATCTATTTATACTGTTCTAGTTTTATTCTGCTTTAACAATTCTTTGAAGCTAACTAAAATGTTCAAGTCTGTAATTGAAAATATTAAATTGGTAAAAGGAATCATTTAAATTCATCAATTCATTTTTTACAAATTAATTATTATTTTTTTAAAAATAATATAATTATAGAAACATAATGGATATGTATTTTTTAATTTTAAAAAATGCACAATAAAAAAAACTCGATACACCAATCTGATACTACCGATCCGGCCAATACCGGTGTTGATCAAAATATTTGGAAAAACCTGATCCTGCTGTTGATCCCGAGTTTAAAGACCTTGATAATAAGAATCTAGGAAGCTGCATTTCTGCTGCAGTATGTGAAGGTTATATCAAACTCGAATATGATCTACTTCAGTGAGTAGAACATACTATATTAGTCAATCCAACATTTATTTTGAGGATGGTTATCATGTGGAAATTAGTATAAGGGCAATTTATTTAAATAAAAAGTATTTTAATAAATAATTAAGAAAACCAACCTAGTTAAAAAATATTTACAAAATGGGACTCCATTTTGCCACATCAGCACCTTTGCTAATTAAAAAGATTATTAATTTAATAAAATACTAAGCAGTTGGTTTAAAATATAACCTCAACCAAATACCGGAATATATCTCTAGAGTTATATGTCTACTGTAATCCTAAACCGAAAAACCTGTGCCTAATGTTTTTGAAGTTTTTAGTGATTGTTAGTTTATGTTCCAATTATGCCACTTTTAGTGGCGTTTTTTTTCTTCTTTCTTCTTGAATACATTGTTTGTAATTTTCTACTTTCCATTTATCAAGGAGTAATTATTAAACTCAACTAGGATTGGATTTTATGTTTCAAAAGATTGATATATTTCAATATTATGCAAGCCCACACATTATTCCGAGTTGATTATAGTACATGACATTTGGTTGTATGCATCTATAGAAGAATTGCTGCAAATCATCTTTAGTACCAAAATCATCTAGTCAAGTTCTGTATCCCTCTTCATCCCTCTTCTTCTTCTTCTTCTTCAGTTTAATACCAAAAATAGTTGGGGTACCAATTGTGTAGGCATTGATTATGTGGCTTCATATACAAAATGCACTTTGTTTTCATCTCTATGTATCATACTCATTGGAGATTGATGACTGATATGGCTAAAAATAGGATTAAATCGGGACCGTTCACATCGGACACGAATCTTTAAGCTCAGGGGTAAAACGGTAATTTCACCTACTAGCGGGGCTGAAATGGGAACTGGGTCTTTCTTCAAGACCCAATAACCCACGAACGGATCCACCTCAACTGGGCACGGGTCCCAACCCGAAATGAACCCAGTCCAGCAGGATAGAATTAGGGTTTCTGATTAATCCTAATCAACGGCCCTGTTTCATATCTATCCTTTCACTGGGAATTAGGGATTACATTCCTAATCTGATCACAGGGATTACATTCCTTATCTGATCACAGGGATTACATTCCTTATCTGATCACAGTGATTACATTCCTAATCTGATCCCTAAGGCGACTATAAATACCCCCCATCCACCACTATTAAGAGTTAATCAATACTTTGCCAATTTACGCTCTTTCATAATCTTCCTGATTACTAACTTGAGCGTCGGAGGGTGCGTCGCCGGGATCAACCCCAGTGTCTCGCACTTTTACAGGTGAACGGCGGGAGTCAGCGGTCAAACTCCGGCGGAACAGGTTCAGGTTTGCTATTCAAGTTTTCCAAGAATCCACAAATACTGTCTGTTTACCCCCACACCAGATTTAGCGGTAACAGATTGACACCGTCAGTGGGAAACACCACGAATAGCAGCCTTCCTCTTCCCGTAGGTCAGACCTTCCCCCGTCATGCCTCCAAGGAAACTCAGATCCAGGGGGTCCAACCGTGGGCCTACCCCTCCTCAACCACAACAAGAGGTCCCCCTCCAACCCGTTCAGCAGCAGGGGCAACTTCCTCCTCAGGCAGAGGACCCCCTGCGGCTGGACCAACTCCCTCCTCAGAATCTTCAACCCCCCCGGGATCCAACCGGGCCTCAGAATGCCGGCACGGGGGGCTCGCGTCCCAATCCTCAGAAGCAACCTCTCCAACAGGACCGCATCCCAATACACAACCCCTCTTCCGACTCTATGGCATCCCATAATTCCCGAGCTTCCGACCTTCGAAATACCATCCTCAATCGGCAGAAGGAAGAGGATCTTCGCCGCCGTTTGGATGAAAGGCGGGCCCGAGAGGGAGCCTCCCGCCAACAACGTCCAAATGAGCGATCTCCTCATCACCGAGACTACAGAAGGTCCCCTACTCGAAGAGGGCGAAGGGAGTCCCCTCAGCGTCATTGGCGGAGAACTCATTCTCCAGTAAGCCGAGCCACACATAGGGACCACCAAGCTGGAGGGGCACCAGTCACAAGGGCAGATCTTCAAGACTTCCAAGCGACAGTCTTACGGGCCTTCAATATCACCTCAAAGAACGACCAGAGGCCACCTACTCATGAGCCAACTAGGAGCCATCGCCTTCACACTCTCAGTCCTCGTCCATCTCCAAGCTA
The DNA here is from genome assembly GCA_017893485.1 of Hemerocallis citrina. Taxonomy (NCBI): domain Eukaryota; kingdom Viridiplantae; phylum Streptophyta; class Magnoliopsida; order Asparagales; family Asphodelaceae; genus Hemerocallis; species Hemerocallis citrina. The sequence goes on from JACEHZ010000171.1 coordinate 336,251, forward strand.
CCATCGTCGCAGCCCCAGTCCACCCTCGTATGAAGATGAGTCCCGGGGCTCGGGAAGGTATGATCAAAGAAAAGACTCGGTCTACCGCCGTCTCCACGAGATGGAGAGGCGCCTCGGCCGAACTGACAGGGAAGAAGAGCAACGAGCGATAAACCTCCACCCGAGCAGCCCTCCATTCTCCCGCACCATCATGGAGGCCCCCATCCCAGAGAACTTCAAGTCGCCTCACTTCGAGTCGTATACCGGGGAGTCAGATCCCGCGGATCACATAGAGAGTTTTAAAACTCTCATGATGATCCACCATGCTTCAGATGCCCTCCTCTGCAAGATCTTTCCTGCCACTTTGAAGGGGCCTGCAAGAGAATGGTACTCTCGACTCGTCCCGGCCTCCATCTTTTCATTCGATCAATTCGAAGGGCTCTTCCTTACTCATTTTGTGGGTAGCCGCGGGCCGAGAAAACAAGTGTATCCCTGGTGACCCTCAACCAAGAAAAGAATGAACGCCTAAGGGATTACCTTCGACGCTTCACCGCCGAAGTCCGGTCCATTCCCTCCCTCAACCAATTAGTAGCCTCTGCAGCGTTCGAGCGCAACGTCACTAATGCCAACCTCAGGGCGTCCCTTGCTAAGAAGCCTCCTCCGGACTTCTCAGAACTCCTACTTAGGGCGGAGAAGTACATACGAGCGGAAGAGGCTCTCAGCCCCCTTACTCTTGAGGAGACATCTTCCGGGAACAAACGGAAGAACACAAGCGAAGAGGGGTCCCAAAAATCCCAGAAGGACGACAATGGCCAGCGCCGCCCGACTCCTCGCTTTAAAAAGTTCACCCCCCTCATTGCCAATATATCAGAAGTTCTTATGGAGGTGGACAAGGAAGGGCTACTCCGTGCTCCCCCTAGAATGAATACACCTGGCAAAAAGAGGAACAAGGATAAGTGGTCCCGCTTTCACAGGGACCACGGCCACGACACGGATGATTGTCGGACTCTCAAGGAGGAGATCGAAGAACTCATACAGTGGAGACACCTGACCAAGTTCGTCCAAAAAGATGGGGCCTAGCTTCCCCCTTGAGGAGCCAACAAACGAACAGAAAGGCCCGCCGAACTTCAAGACTCAGAACATCCCAGCTCCTCCCAAAAGGTCTTCACCTTATCGTAGAAGTAGGATTTTAATTTTCAATAAGGCCGATGCTTGTAACCCGGCCAATAGCATGTAATAATGGCTCGCCCTATTGAAGCGGCCACTTAGTTTATCTCAATAAAACCTACATTTTTTCATTGAAAATTATTGCTCTTGCTTCTCTATCTTTCCGAGTCGTGACTCGCTAAATGGTAAGTTCGGAGTCCAGCTTCTCTTACATGGCTGCCCCCACAACTTACTAAGCTCTAACAACGAGGTCGGAGTCCAACACTTGGCTCGATTCCACTTCAAATTACTCGCTCATAAGTGGGTAAGAAGTGGTTCGTCATTCGGAATTGCTCCTACACTTCATTAACCCCTTTAAACGACGAGTTCGAAATCCAACACTTGGCTCGATTCTGCTTCGAATAACTTGCTCTTAAGCGAGTTTGAAGTGGTTCGCCATTCGGAATTGCTCCCACAACCGTTGAATCCCTCTAACGACGAGTTCGGAGTCCAACACTTGGCTCGATTCTGCTTCGGATAACTTGCTCTTAAGCGAGTTAGAAGTGGTTCGGCATTCGGAATTGCTCCCACAACTGTTGAATCCCTCTAACGACGAGTTCGGAGTCCAACACTTGGCTCGATTCTGCTTCGGATAACTTGCTCTTAAGCGAGTTAGAAGTGGTTCGCCATTCAGAATTGCTCCCACAACCGTTGAATCCCTCTAACGACGAGTACGGAGTCCAACACTTGGCTCGATTCTGCTTCGGATAACTTGCTCTTAAGCGAATTAGAAGTGGTTCGCCATTCGGAACTGCTCCTACAACCGTTGATTCTCTCACTTAAATAGTGAGTTCGGAGCTCACAACTCTCTCCTAGAGTTGTTCCTCAAACTCATCTTCCAAATGGCTCTCCCCCAGAGCCGAGCTCTTCGCTCCGCTCAACTTCAAGGCGGACCTCTTCTCAACGAGTTCGGAGCTCACAACTCCCTCCTAGAGTTGCTCCTCAAACTCTTCTTCCGGATGGCTCTCTCTTAGAGCCGAGCTCGTCGCTCTGCTCGCCTCCAAAGCGGACCTCTTTCTCGACAAGTTCGGAGCACAACTCCCTCCTAGAGTTCCTCCTCACAAATGGTTCTCTCCTAGAGCCGAGCTCTTCACTCCGCTTACCTCCAAGGCGGACCTCTTCTCAGCGAGTTCGAAGCTAAAACTCTCTCCTAGAGTTGCTCCTCAAACTCGTCTTCCAGATGGCTCTCTCCTAGAGCTGAGTTCTTCACTCCGCTCACCTCCAAGGCGGACCTCTTCTCAACGAGTTCGGAGCTCACGACTCTCTTCTAGAGTTGCTCCTAAAACTCGTCTTCCAGATGGCTCTCTCCTAGAGCCAAGCTCTTCACTCCGCTCCCCTCCAAGGCGGACCTCTTCTCAATGAGTTCGGAGCTCACAACTCTCTCCTGGAATCGCTCCTCAAACTTGTATCACAAATGGCTCTCTCCTAGAGTCAAGCACTTCGCTTCGCTCGCCTCCAAAGCGGACCTCTTCTCGACGAGTTCGGAGCTCACAACTCTCACCTAGAGTTGCTCCTCACACTCGTCTCCTAAATGGCTCTCTCCTAGAGCCAAGCTCTTCGCTCCGCTCGCCTCCAAAGCGGACCTTTTCTCAACGAGTTCGAAGCACGACTCTCCCCTAGAGTTCCTCCTCAAACTCGTCTCACAAATGGCTCTCTCCCAAAGCCGAGCTCTTCACTCCGCTCACCTCGAAAGCGGACCTCTTCCCAACGAGTTCGGAGCTCACAACTCTCTCCTAGAGTTGCTCCTCAAACTCGTCTCCCAAATGACTCTCCACGTCCCTCGGAACCAAAACCCGAGCGACAGGCGATCTGAGCCTGATCACACAAGCAAGCCGCTCTGTAACTCCCTTCCAGTTGTACGTATTTTATTACGTGAATTTTTGTACTTCAATTTTCAGATAAGTTTTATTTTTCTCTTTGGACTCTTTATCTAAAGCCAGAATATTTTTCTGATCAATTCCATAATTTTGTGATTTTTCGATCGGAGTTTAAATACAAACTTTAACCCTGATTAATACTAATCCTAATCCTAAACCTAATCAACAGCTAACCTAATTCCTACACCTTATTTTCTCCCTCCCTACACCTTATTTTCTCCCTCCCTACTTCTCCATTTCTGCATACGCCAACCCCCCCTCATTTTTCTCATTCTACGCCTAACTTCTTATTTTTCCACACATATGCCTAATTTTTCTACACCCATCTCTTTCTCCCTTTATTTTATACACACACCATGCATGCATACACCTTGCATGCACCATGCCATCCATCTCCTTTCCTTTCTATATATACACACACAAGCATGCAGACCACCTCATTCCCTTCTTCTCTTCCTTTGCCTTATTCACACCCGAGAGCCCTTCTCCTTCTCTTCCTCTGCCTTCTTCACACCCAAGAGCTCAAGCAACACCCGAGTTTCACTTTACCCTCCACCTTCAAGCCAACGACTCCGCTTCTACGATCCCGTGAACCCCGAAAAACAACCCGATGCCGCGCCACCTTGTTGTTGTCGTCGCTCACCGTTACTACCATTGCTCGCTAGCTACCGTCTTGCCGCCATTCTTACCGCCGTTGTGCCGCCGTCCGTTGCCGACGTCGCTTCTTCTTTCCGTGGTTAACACCACCACCGAAATCGTCACGTTATAAGGCAAGTACCTTGTACACTCTTTTTGTTCTCGTACAAGCATTTTCCTTGGACTCGTGGCCAATAGTCTAGTTATCATGTTTTATTGTCAAACTCCGTTCGAGTCATTGGTTTCATGATATATCAACTCAAGAGTGAACCGTTAACACATTTCGAATCGTGTTATCGAATATCGAATATTCAACCTTACTATCTCTAAATTTCTTGACCCTGCACTAAGAATTCGACCATGTTTCCGATACTGGATTAAAGATTTTCTACGTGAAAATCGTAGCCCATCGAGTCCCGAATCCAGAAGATCTTACGGTTTCTCAATCGGATGTATAGATTGTGAGATATCGCGATTTTAGTACTGACATATCATGAATTTCTGAACCTGCACGGGATTACTAACAGGTATCTCGTACTGAGAATTTGACCATGTTCCCGACATTGGATCGAAAAACTTTCTACATGAAAATTGTAGCCCTTCGAGTCTAGATATCCGGAACATCCAACAGTTTCTCAATCGGATGTATAGATTGTGAGATATCGCAATTCTAGTATTGTGACTCTGAATTTTTAGAATGCGCGCGAAACATCAAAACCAGCGAAGAATGAATTTGTACGCATAGCTACTGTCTTTAGAATGTATCGTGTGAATATACGTTGGAACCGGAAGAGAGTCTACTTTCTAGAATCTCTGACGGAATTGGATTTACTTTTCTGTAACAACGGGAAAGTGAATTTGAATGCAGATATGTCAAGTTGTCTAAAAATTCATCTCTACGTTTTTGCATATAAACCCATTACTTTTCATATTTAATGAACTAAGTGTATTATTGTTCTTGTAATAATAATTTGCATAGATATAATAGGTTGATAGAATGTATTTCATACCACTTGATAATTCTATAATAACTGCTCTCGATACATGTCCTCGTTTTACGTCTCATGTCCATAATTACTGCCCTTGATATTTTTCTTGACTAAACTATTTGATTACACCGTTCCACTAGTCGTACCGACTGCATGTTCATAATTAATTATAAAAGAATAACAAGCCGGGGTTATAAGGGTACGACTTAATAGTGGACAATATAGGGGAGTATACTCGGAAGGGGGCCCGTGTTTCCCGAAATAGTGATTCTTGATTCTTGATTACACAATTCTTGATTACATAATTCTCGATTATATGATTCATGATTACATGTCTTGATACTATCACTGAAAGACCCGAGTATATAATCCTATAGAATTCACTACTTAAGTTTAAACATCACATGATTGATATGCACCGAACTTGTGGTATGAGACATAGGATTGCGTGCATTAGATAAGTTAATAAAACAGATAAACTTGAGATCTTCACTAAGCATGATTCTTGATTACATGACTCTTGATTACATGACTCGCGATCCTTGATTACATGATTATCGATTAACTGAGTCTAGGTTATCAATTGCTTATATCTTGAAGTCTAGAATACACTAGTTACAGTTATTACTTACATGATCATATTGTCCCAGTTCCTTGCTTACGTCCATATTGTATTTGTACTTCTACTTCTTGTTTCTTCCATGTTATATCTTGTTATATTATCCCCTTTACTGCTTGTTGCTACTTGCTGCCCGAAACTTGCTCTAACGGGAACTTTTCTATTTTTCTTTGAGTTAATAATTATACAGGTACTGATGGACCCGACGAGCAGACTCTCTAGACGATCGTTGCTGCTTCCTTACTACTTTATGTTGTTTTTTTTTCTTTCAGTCGCTATTTTATCTAGTTTTTATAGCGAACTGCTTATCATATTATTTTAATTCTGTCACCTTGTACTCTCGGGCATCTTGACCCGATGTTGATATATTATCCAAATGATGGTTATTCTATTTTCAGCTCATGTGATTATTATATTTGCCTGCGTGAATGTGTTATAAAGATCTTGTTGAGCTTATAATTGTACAGCTTATGGTTGATGTATATCATTCGCTGGGCCTCAGTTGCGTGCCTGTATTTCCGTATAGTGGGAAGCGGGGCGTAACACGCTCGGAATCCGAGCAAGTGCCAATCCGAGCTGCGAATTGGAGAAAAACGACTTTCTCACCAAAATTCGTGTAAGATCTCGATTGAACGGCTCAGATCGCTCCAGCGCCACTAAATGACAAGATAGTGTTTTCTCGAGAACCGGGCCTGCCTCGAGATCCGCACCGAGATCCAACGGTTCATATCGAGCTCACAATTCTCCTAGAATTGCTCCTCAAACTCGTCTCCCAAATGGCTCTCTTCCAGAGTCAAGCTCTTCGCTACGCTCACCACCAAGGCGGACATCTTCTTAATGAGTTCGGAGCTCACAACTCTCTCCTCGAGTTGCTCCTCAAACTCGTCTCCCAAATGGCTCTCTTCCAAGTCAAGCCCTTCGCTCCGCTCACCTCCAAGGCGGACCTCTTGTCAATGAGTTCGGAGCTCACAGCTCTCTCCTAGAGTTGCTCCTCAAAATTGTCTCCCAGATGGCTCTCTCATAGAGCCGAGCTCTTCACTCCGCTCACCTCAAAGTGGACCTCTTCTCAATGAGTTCGAAGCACGACTCTCCCCTAGAGTTCCTCCTCAAACTCGTCTCACAAATGGCTCTCTCCCAGAGCCGAGCTCTTCACTCCGCTCACCTCAAAGCGGACCTCTTCTCAACGAGTTCGAAGCACGACTCTCCCCTAGAGTTCCTCCTCAAACTCGTCTCACAAATGGCTCTCTCCCAGAGCCGAGCTCTTCGCCCCGCTCACCTCCAAGGCGGACCTCTTCTCAACGAGTTCGGAGCTCACAACTCTCTCCTAGAGTTGCTCATCAAATTCGTCTCCCAAATGGCTCCCCCTTAGGGCCAGGCTCCTCGCTCTGCTCACCTCCAAGGCGGACCTCTTCTCAACGAGTTCGGAGCTCACAACTTTCTCCTAGAGTTGCTCCTCAATTCGTCTCCCAAATGGCTCCCCCCTAGGGCCAGGCTCCTCGCTCTGCTCGTCTCCAAAGCGGACCTCTTCTAAGCGAGTCTGGAGCTCAAAACTCTCCTACAGAGTTGCTCCTTGCACTCTCCTCAAAGAATGGGTCTTCCCATGCCTCTTGCGAGGGTCTTCCTAGCACATCTTCTCCGCCCCTAGGAGTGGAGCTCCTCTTCAAAAATCCCCAAGACCAAAACACTCCTCAACTTTATGAAGACAAGGATGTTGCGGGGCTATTTTGACAATGAAGGAGGGTGAATCTTCATCCCACTCCTAAAGAGAAGTTGTAGATCTCCGTGTTAGCTTCGAAACGAGAGGTCGCACGCCCCGATCGGACCTCCGTAGCACCAGAAAAGTGGATCACAATACAGCTGCGCCGAGCAAGAAAGTGGCAAAAACTGTCGCCTCGGGATTCGCGCCATGATCGTGATCAACCGTCTAGATCCCCCCACGTAGCTCGGATCTACAAATCCGAGCAACTAGCCATCCGAGCTGCGAATTGGAGAAAAACAACTTTCTCCCCAAAATTCGTGCAAGATCTCAATCAGACGACTCAGATCGCGCCACGCCCACAAAACGACAAGATAACGTTTTCTCGAAATTTGAGCCTCTTGTCTGGTGATTCGCGCCACGATCGTGATCAACCGTCCAGATCGAGCCACGTAGCTCAAATCTACAATCCGAGCTACTGTCCTGCCGAGCTGCAAAATGGCCAAAATATTTGCCTCAAAATCCGTGCTCAGATTGCCCAAAAAAAAAACCAGGGTCGGGTTCGGACCCGTTAAGGGATCCAAACCCGAACACCCATCCCCTTCCTCATCTAAGGCCGGTTTGGCGCCAAAAACCAAACAAAGAACAAAACCCAAACAAGAAGAACTCGATCGAACCCCTCGAGCGACCTCTTCGTTAATCTCACCGAGCTCCTCAAAGGTCGAACAGCGAGCTCTCCCCCTACGCGAGTTCCATCACCATCGAACCCATAGAGCGACCTCTTCGTCACCTTCATCCGAAAGCTGAGCGCCACCTCCACTCCTCACCGAGCTCAAGCAAGCTCAGGCGAGCGCTTCGGTGTCGAGCCCCTCCGGCGACGTCAAGCTCGAACCATCGCCATGCTTGCGACGTTCGCAGCAAGCGATTGCCGAGATCCTCTCCTTTGCCGAGCCTCCAACGACGTCAAGCTCCTCTCCTTTCCGAGCTCCCTGGGCCGTCGAGCTCCGCTCTCCACCTCGTCGAGCTCCGCTCTCCACCTCGCCGAGCTCCATGGACGAGCTCCGCCCTCAACTGTCGAGGCCCTCCATCGGCGAGCTCCATCAACGAACTCGCCAACCTCCACTAAGCTCTCCGCCGAACTCCTTCCTCGACGAAGCCGCTCGACGAGTCCACTGTCGAGATCCCCTTCACGAGCTCCGGTGCCCATCTTCGCCGAACGATCCCTCCTCGCGAAGCTTTGTCGAGCCCTCCCTCGCCGAACGCCGTCGCCTCCAAGCTCCATTCGCCGCCGAGCTCCTCGCCTGCCTTCGTCGCCGAAGCTCCATTCAGTCGAAGCCTTGGCGAACGAACAGCCACGCTCCGTCATCGAGCTCACCTCAAAGCTCCACGAACGAGCTCCGAGGTCTTCTTCACTGAGCTTCAAGCTCCGAGCTTCTCTCCTCCGAACTCCACAAAACTCTCGCCATTGCCGTACTCCTCGCCGAGCTCCAATGGCGCTCTCAGAGACGGAGTCGGGGTCGGGGGCATGTTTGGGTCGAAGGCTGGGTCGAGGGGAAAGAAGAAGACAGACGAAGAAGAAACAACAGCAAGGGCGAAGAAGAAGAGAGAAAAGAAAGAAAAAAATATTTTATATGCCACGTGGCTTCACCTCCTTGGTCGGATGCCGAGCTGCGCGAAAACTGGGCGAAGTTGCTCGGATTCCGAGCAACATGCAATCCGAGCTTAAAATTGGAGAAAAATGTTGCCGACCTACACGCACTGTCAGATCGTTTCAAAAATCGCGTCACGACACGATCGACGCTCAGAAACGCGCCACGTGTCCAGAACGTGATCTGCTTTACGATGCGCGAACATCTGATCGTGATCGACGCTAAAGAACGCGCCACATGTCCAGGTAATATTAAATTTATTTATTTATTTGTTTTAATTATTTAAAAATCCGAAAAAATATTTAAAAAATCGAAAAAAATTAATTAAAAATTCTAAAAATAATTATTAATTCAGAAAAATTATTTTAAATTCTGAAAAAAATAATTATTAAATTAGAATAATTAATTAATATTTTCAATAATTAATTATTTAATTCGGAAAATGAATAAAAAATTTAAAAAAATGAGAAAAAATTCAGAAAAATCACCAAAAATCCAGAAAATTTCGAGGATATTTTTGGGCATTTTACAAGCCCAAAATAACACCGTTACACCCCGAGCAAGATCCAAGCTCCCTTAAGAACACTGATAAAATCCCGTACACCATTAGAACAACAGAACTACTCCTCGAAGACTGTAAAACTCAGTCTCCAGAAGTGGGGGGCTCGTGATATGGCTAAAAATAGGATTAAATCGGGACCGTTCACATCGGACACGAATCTTAAAGCTCAGGGGTAAAACGGTAATTTCACCTACTAGCGGGTCTGAAATGGGAACTGGGTCTTTCTTCAAGACCCAATAACCCACGAATGGATCCACCTCAACTGGGTACGGGTCCCAATCCGAAATGAACCCAGTCCAGCAGGATAGAATTAGGGTTTCTGATTAATCCTAATCAACGGCCCTGTTTCATATCTATCCTTTCACTGGGAATTAGGGATTACATTCCTAATCTAATCACAGGGATTACATTCCTTATCTGATCATAGAGATTACATTCCTAATCTGATCCCTAAGGCGACTATAAATACCCCCCATCCACCACTATTAAGAGGTAATCAATACTTTGCCAATTTACGCTCTTTCATAATCTTCCTGATTACTGACTTGAGCATCGGAGGGTGCGTCGCCGGGATCAACCCCGGTGTCTCGCACTTTTTGCAGGTGAACGGCGGGAGTCAGCGGTCAAACTCCGGCGGAACAGGTTCAGGTTTGCTATTCAAGTTTTCCAAGAATCCACAAATACTGTCTGTTTATCCCACACCAGATTTAGCGGTAACAATGACAATTGCCATGAATAAAATAGATAAGTTGCAAGCGCTCCAAAAATCTAGTGGTAAGCTTCCTCGATAATAAGCAAGAGGTAGGAGGGTTGGTGACCTTGCTTGCAGCAATCTCTTAATATGGAATGTGAGTGTGTGCGGGGGAGAAAGGGTGGGTGTAGCTATAACCTTGTTGAAAATGAATAAATAAATAATAGATGAGTTAAAAGGAAAATGATGTAAACTTATCTCTAGGTAGAGAATTTTCCAAGACTATTAAGATTAAGTTTACCAACAAGTAATGTCGATTAAGTTAGAAATCAAAACCAGTGGTTGATATAATGGATTTTCAAGAAATTAAATATGTTAACATTCCCAATTAAAGATTCAAGCCTATCAATCAATAATTATACCTAAGCGTTCTCAGCAAGTAAAATATTCAATAGTGATTCGTACGCTATTAGGCATGTAGAAGCACACACACAGATGGAGAGTTAGAAGTGGCTAATCGTCGATGTCACCAGTGTTGTACTCCTCCGCAAATCCTTCTCTTGATATGAAGATTGGGGTTAGGACTTGAATTGGAAATTTGGAAATTAGGGTTTAGGATTTGAATTGGATTTGGGGATTAGGGTTTCGGATTTGGAATTGGATTGGGGATTAGGGTTTCATATTTGAAGTGGATTGGAGAATAGTGTTTAAGATTTGAGGGGATTTGGAGTGATTAGGGTTTCGGATTGGATGGTGGAGGCTAGAAGGGTGGTCGGCTAGTGGTGGATGGCATCCATGGGGGATTTCGGGGGTGTAGAAGGATGGATCTGGCGTCGGGTTAGTCAGGAGGAGAGAGCGAGAGCAGGGAGGGTTGCGGGGCGTCGGGGAGAAGGGGAAGGGGTGACATTTGGAGTTGATGTGCGGTCGATGGAGGGTTTAGGTGAGGCAAGGCACTGGTCGAAGATGGTGAGTGCAGTTGTGGTCAGGGTTGTGGAGTGGCAGCAGGGGAGATAAGGTATAAACTAGAATTTCTCACAAACCCTAATGTATTCTCAAGGTCTCACACACAAGAGAATAATAATTTTTTATGGTCTCACACACACAAGAAAAGAATGCAGAGCAAAACTCAACACACAATATTTTTTAATTAATCAAAGCATGATTTTCCATTAATCAAGAAGCCTATATATAGGCTCAAAACAAATCTCAAGACAAATCTCCAAAATATCCTAATGCAGAAAGTAAAGGGTGCAAATCGCAAAAATACCACTTATGGCTAAAATGCCAAAAAAACAAATATAAATACTAAAATAAAAATACCAGGCTAATAAAATAGTCATCACAAACAATGTATGCACTGATAGAAGCGCCCAAAATATTTCGAACTGATGTCCTCGTCTGAAAATATGTGCATCAAATGTGCTAATGTTCTTGCATTTATTAGTTTGAAAGCCGTTTGACTTACTTGAGCTTTGTTTTGCATGTTTGTTTAATATTTTTCTAATGATAACTATCCAGACACTATGCTCCAGCTAAGGGTTTCTACAGAGCAACATCCCCTTCCTCTTCCAAACTTCCCCCTCAAGCTAGTTCAGAGTACGCAGCCATGGTCAAGAGGAGCAGGGAAAGCGATAGGGAGGAGAGGTCTGACAGACGTAGGCCTCACTATGCCGCCGACATGGAAAGGGAGCGAGGGAGAGGCGCCTCTAGGGGAAAGCTCGAGAGAGTCGATCAGAGAGATCGATCGAGGGACCATCAGAGATCCAACGCAGTCAGATTCAACTCGCGTCATGGGTCGATTGGAAGAGAGAGATCCTATGTAGAGATTGCCAGAGGAGTGGATCGTAGGGAGGTCGACCTAAGAGCTCCAAGATCATTGCGTCTCTCACGATTGCCGGAATCGACTGAGCCAAAGAAGAAGGAGGATGAAGAAGGAGAATGGATACTTGTTAAAGCCAAGAGGAGCAAGGGTAGGGCTGAGGGCTCTGACAGAGCTAGGAGCGGTGACTCCAGGGGGGGATCTGGGTCCGGCGGTAGAGCTCTTTGCCATAAGTGCGCCCAGAGAGGGCACACGATCAATCAGTGCAAGAATCAGTGGTTCTGCTTTAGTTGTAAGCAATACGGTCACATTTCCACTGCGTGCCCTCATGGCATACTCGTCAATCGCTCCGGGAAGGGAGCTTCTTCTCCGGTGGTCTCTGTGAAGTCTCAAAACAGCATCACTGAAGAGAGCGCGGCAGGGAGACGGAAGTTGGCTACGGCGAAGATCACTCCGACCCCGATTATGGCTGAATTCGAGAGAAGATATAGTAGGAACATTGTAGTTAAAGCTCACACCGGTCACCCAACGAAGACAGACATCAACGAACTTATTTCCGCCATCACCGCGAACTCTCCGGGCTGGAATTGGGCAGCTCAACAGAGTGCGGAGAACGTCTTTTTGCTTCAATGCAAGGATGAAGAAAGCATGGCAGAGTTACTTCTTATGAAAGGCATGGAAGGTAAGGGATGTGATGGTATGGAGTTCTACGTCACGTTTAGGAGGTGGTCGAGAGTCGAAGGCGCCCTCAAAGCTCAGTCTCTATATTCAGTTTGGATTCGACTGTTTAATCTTCCTCTCCAATGCTGGGTTAGATCAGGGTTCCAAGATGCAGTGAGAAGTTTCGGGCAAGTTATTGACATCGACAGAGGAACGCTGGTTCACTCGAATATTCAATTTGCGCGTATTAAGGTCGGTGTGGTGAATAAAGTCGACATCCCGTCCATTATCAGTGTTGACTTCGAGGACGAGCGCTTCGAAGTGAAGGTCATCACAGAGCTTAAGAAAAGCGTGTCTTTCAGAGGAGAACAGATTCGAGATGAGGCGGTGATCGATTTGGGTGGCGAGGAGTTGGAGGTAGACGATGGGGGCAGGCCACTGGATCAGAGACCAGTTGATCCCAGTCGTCCATCTCAAACGAATAGTTTAGTGCTGTCTAAGCCATCGATTCCCATCAAATCAATTCCAAGCCTTTCAAAAATGGCAGCTCAAAAGACAGGACCAGACCGATACCCAGCGGATCATAGGAAGTATGAAGAGACAGGAGGAAACTTGCGGGTTTCAAGGGATCAAGTCGGCGCCAAAGGTATTGAGTTGACTCCCTCTAAACATGGTATTCTCAAAAGTTATAAAGATGTTGATACTCCCGAGGCCATTAATGTTGATGGTGATCTGAGAGAGGCCTTGTCCTTCTCTAAAGAAGATGTAGCTGTCTCTATTCGTTTAGCTATCAAAGCTTTAATGGCTCAGAAGCGTACTGGACAGCATAGGGAACCGGAAGATTTTGAAGGGGTTTTTTCCAAAGTAGTGGAAACGGGGGGGCCGTCATGTTCTATTGGGCTCGATAGGCCATTAAGAGCGGTTCGTAATAGTACAAGCCCAACGAAAATTGCTATGGGTTTTTCAAACGCTCTTATGGGAGCTATGGGGGACGGGGTGCTGCAGCAGTCGTCGGAAGTGGGTGAAAATCATTTTCAAGTTGAGGACTGTGTTTCTGGAAGGATTTTGTCAGGAGAGAGGAAGGAAGAGGATGTAATGATAGGCGCCTTGCAAGGGATTGGAGTGGATAATGTCATCTCTATTACAGAGGTAGAAGATGGTGATATTGATGCGATGCCAGTTGAGTTGGGAAGCACGGGGAAGAAAATCACTGAGTATCAAAGGAAAAGCAAAAGACAATTAGATAAATGGGGCTCGCAGGGCCCTAGGGAGGAGGATCTTATCAGAACTGCGGCAAAAGGGAAGGAACCAGCGTCCGCCTGTGGAGGTACTCTTACTTCTAATTTTTCAGTGTTAAATTTACTCAACGATGATTCTCTTATCTACTTTGCTAGTCTGTACGGGTTAGACTTGGGGGTAAGTAGAGAGGATCAGGTTAAGATCGCTGTCAGGATTAGAGAGGACATTACGTGGGGAAAGCCATAGGATCCATGGATTCGTCGGGGTTAGTTAGATAGGGGGGACGTGTTATTTTATGTCGTACATATTTTGGAATGTTAGGGGTATGCGTCAAAAGGGGAAAAAAAATCTCATTAATAATACAGTGGGTAGATTGAGGCCATCTTGTTGTGGTCTTCAAGAGACTAGGATAGAGAATCCGTCAGAGGAAGAGTTTCTTCAACTGTCTTGGGCTAAGAACTTCGAGTGGAGGTTTAAGCCAGCAGTGGGTTTTTCGGGGGGTATTGCGTTAGGAGTGGATGTTACGCTCTTCGAAATTTTGGGACATCGTATAGGGGACTTCACGGTGTCTATGAGAGTGAGAAGGAGATGTGACGATTGGATTCATGTGGTGACGACGGTTTACGGACCTTACGACTCTAGGAGGCGAGATAGATTTTGGAAAGAGATTAGAGATATCAAGCAAGCATGGGCGGAACCATGGGTCGTGGGGGGAGACTTCAACATTACAAGATTCGGCTACGAACATGGGGGCAGGGGAGCTAGCAGAATCGATCAGGCTGGGTTCAATGACCTGATAGACGACCTAGCATTGATGGAGTTGGAGCAGTCAGATAGAAGATTTACGTGGTCTAATATGCAGGCGAAACCAATCTTAGCCAAGCTAGACAGGATTTTGGTGTCTACCGACTGGGACGATGCCTTCCCAACTGCATCTGTGAGGTCTGTAGTTAGGTTCACCTCAGACCATCTCCCTTTATTGCTGGACTGCGGAGTAGGATATATTAAGAATATGACCCCCTTCCGATTCGAGAAAGCATGGACATTATCTCCAAATGCGCGAGTCATTATTCAAGAGTCATGGGAGGAACATACCAGGGAGGTATCGGTGATAGGTATCTGGATCGAAAAAACGAGGAGACTGCGAAAACGGCTTAAAGAGTGGGCAAAGTCAGAATTCAGGGGCTACAAGGATAGATATCAAGAGTTAGGGGCTAAGATAGCTGAGCTCGAAACTGCACAAGAAGAGAGGGATCTGTCGGCGGAGGAGGTCGAGGAGCTGTTCAGTAGCCGAACACAGGTTAAGCAGATTGGAGAGATGGAAGAGCAATGTTGGAAACAAAGAGCTAGAGTGCAATGGCTAAGAGAGGGAGATGCTAACACTAAATTCTTCCACAAAATGGCTAACAGTAGGAGGAGACAAAATCGTATATCAGGGCTGAACATAGATGGTGTCTGGACGGAGAAGGAAGGCATAATCAGGCAGGAATTCGATAGAAGGTTCAAGAATCTATTTGGAATTAAGAACAGTGGCCGGTGTCCCCTCTCGCAAGGTATGTGGGAATCGTCTAGAATTCAAGGAAGCGAAGGATTAGAGGGAGTTTTCACAGAGGAGGAGGTGCATCATGCTGTTAAGTCTTTGGGTCAGGATAAAGCCCCGGGGCCAGACGAATTTCCAATTTTTTTCTACAACGTCTATTGGGAAATCATCAAGGGGGATTTGATGAATATCTTTCACTACTTCCACACCGGGGGGTTGGAACTGGATAGAATTAATTATGCGAACGTCGTTTTGATTCCGAAAAAGAAGGAGGCTAATAGGGTGGATGATTACAGACCCATTAGTCTTCTTAACGGTTCATTCAAGATTATCACGAAAGTTCTTGCTATGAGGATGTCACCCCATTTGAACGATGTGGTCGGAGCCTCCCAAAGCGGGTTCATCAGGGGAAGAGATATCATGGATAGTGTGGCATCTGCTCATGAAGCGGTGTTCAGGGGTTATAAGGACAAGGTGGATGGCTTTCTCTTGAAGATAGATTTCGAAAAGGCTTACGATTCGGTAGATTGGGAGAGTGTGGAGGAAGCGCTTAAACTAAAAGGATTTGGGCATAGGTGGATCACGTGGATTATGAGATGTGTTCAGGGGGGAAAGTCGTTCATCCAAGTTAACGGAAAGTCGGGAAAGGAGATCAAATGCAAGAGAGGGCTCAGGCAGGGAGACCCCTTGTCCTCTATGTTGTTCGCTCTAGTCGCTGACGGTTTGGCAGAAATGGTGAGCAGGGGACGGGATCAAGGTATTATTAAGGGTATCAGGGTAAAAGGTATCTCTGAAGCAATCTCTATTCTACAATACGCCGATGACACGCTCGTGTTCGGCGCAGCTAAGGAGGAGGAGATGAGAGCTATTAAATTGGCCTTGCAATGCTTTGGGGCATGGTCCGAGCTTAAGGTTAATCTTGGTAAGACGACTGCGATCCCGATTATCGATCATCTGTCAGTTCCGATCGAAGATATTCAGAGATGCTTCGGTTGCGATAGAGGTAATTTCCCTCTGACCTATTTAGGGGTTCCAATCAGGCCGGGTGCTCTCCACAGTTCTGACTGGGAACCGCTCATTGAAAAGATAGATAGGAAGTTAGCCGGATGGCAGGGACGTATACTTACGCTAGGCGGTCGAGTTACGCTGCTTAACTCGGTACTGAGTAGTCTGCCAACCTTCCTTATGTCGATCTATGAGATGCCGCAGTGGGTTATCAAGAGGATTGACAAAACCAGAAGAAGGTTCTTATGGAAAGGGGCGGACGACTCGAGCAAAGGCCTGCCTCTGGTGAAGTGGGGTAGAGTCTGCAAAAGAAAAGAATTCGGTGGATTAGGGATCCTTAATCTGAGAGACATGAATAAGGCTCTGTTGTGTAAATGGTGGTGGAAGATGAGGAGGAGACGGAATTATTGGTGGTGTAATTCCTTTCAACGGTATAGAAGGAGGAAGGCCTTTCGCTTCGGAGGGAGAAGCGCGTCCGGGAGGTATTCAGCACTTTGGAAAGGGATCGCTAAGGTAGGCTCGTTATTCCATGCTCATACCAGATGTCGAGTTGGTAAAGGAATGGATACGAGATTTTGGCTCGACAAGTGGTGTGCTGATTCAAGCCTGAGTAGTCTATTCCCAGAAGCAGCTGCGGCAACGATTAACATCAACACTTTAGTTGCGGACGTGTGCCGTAATAGGAGTATCTCGTTGGAGATTAGGGGACATGTATCACAGAGTCAAATCGGTGACTTCACTAGACTTAACAGGTTCGTTCAGGACGAGGGGAGATTTAAAGAAGGGACCGAAGATAGTAGAGAATGGTTGTTAGAGCCTACGGGGGAATTCACGGTATCTTCAATGTACAAGCGCATTAACGACGGTGGATTGCGATTCAAGGACGCCAAGATTATCTGGAATCTGTCCATTCCTCATAGGGTTAGGATTTTTGCATGGCTAGTGTCGAATAACGCAATCTTATCTAAGATCAATCTGCTGAAAAGGAAGGTGCAAGTCGTAGCGTTATGCGGGGTTTGCGAGAAAGAGGACGAGGATACCGATCATCTTTTATTCACATGTCCTATGTCTAAATTAGCCTGGGAATCTGTTTGCCTACGGTTTGGGGTGTCACAGAGTCCGAGATGTAGTACAGAGGTCTGGGGTAGATGTTGGGTACAGTTAGGGAGCATTAAGGGTAGAGATGATTGGGGGATAGCCGCGTCAGCTACTATGTGGGGGATATGGCTGATGCGGAATGATTTATGTTTTCGCAATTCCAAATGTTCCATGACAGGGCTTATGCACAGAATTCTTACTTTTGCTCATGATTGGACAGGTAACCGGGGGGCTATGAAACGATTGCGGATGGAAGAAGTGGAAGAAGAGGAATAGGAGCCCAGGGTCCCGATGCAGTGGGATTACAGCTGGAGACAGTGGGGTTACTATCAGGGGGTGGTGTCCACCGTTGAGCTGTTGCATCTGTTTGCTATCGGGCAGTGTATCACTTGTATCTTACTGCTTTTTAGATTGTACTCTTCTTGTTGTTCGTAGTTTCGTGTAGTAGATGTTTCTTTGCCTGTCTTTTGGCGTTCTTCCTTCGGGATGGACGAGGGTTGGCTTCATCTATGTATGTAGTACTACTTTGTTTCTTTAATTTCGTATTAATGGAACGATGACGAGGTCATCTTTTATCAAAAAAAAAAAACTATCCAGACACTATCCTAGTTGAGGGTAAAGAGATATTGGGAAGAAGAAGGATTCATGAGCTTAATTTTTTATTAGAAGTTCAGGAGGTTAATTGGATGATGATTTTGTTGCTAATAACAATTTGGCCATGGGTTTCCCGGTTTTTAAGCAACATATGAGCACCTTAATTAGAAAAAGTGCTTATGTGGCAAAATGGAGTCCTATTGAATAAATACTTTTAAACCAAGTCGATTTGCTTAATTATTTATTAAATTAATATTATTTAAAGAATTTTCCCTTAGTATAATATTGAATCTCTAAGAATGATCTGGAGCATATTTTCATCAACACACACACACACACAGAACTGTGTGTGTGAATCTTCTGTTGCAAACGCTTGTAGCGTGCAAATGCCTATCCAGGGCCGGCCCCCATCTTGAGGCAGGTGACGCGGGCCTCAGGCTCCCGATTTTTTTGCAATTTTAGGGGCCCCCAAATTTGTATTCCCCTTGTAAATATAGGCACATATTTTGTGCGTAAAAAAGTTATATTGTAATTAAGGACCCCCAAAAAATAATTATTTGGGTCTTTCGCCTCGGACCCCCGGGAACTCAGGGCCGGCCCTACCCCTATCTTCAGTGGTTTGCACGCTATAGTGCGTTTGCAACGGAAGATCCCCCATATCTATAAAATAAAACACAAAGAAAGCTATCAAGTGGCTCCCCTTCATTGGAAATCAAATCAACGGCTCAGATTCACCATTCCAAAACATATTTTTCCTCCAAAAAGTTTTTCCTCCAAAATCAAAATTTCCCCCCAAAAAACTAAAAAAATTCATTACTTTATTACTATATCTCTCTTCTCTCATCACTTTTCCATATCTCTCTATCTCTCTCTCCCTCTCTCTCATTCTCTTTCTATTTAATTAGAAATTTAAGATTTTCAGCTTTTACGTTTGTAAATTTTCAGATTTTTAATGTGTTTTTTATTGCTCATGTTATATTGAAAATATCAAATATCTCCTCAACAGTTAAATTTCATCATTTTCCACCATCAAAGTTATAAGAAGTTGGATTTTACACCCCCATTTATAATTATTTTTCAACATATACTAATAGAAACATGGACTTTTATTTACAACTAATTATTATCATACTATTCAAACTTGAGCTACATAATTGTTGTTTTACTGTTTACAAGACTTTAAGTATGTTGTATCGTTCCGAAGACGTGTCGTAGGCACGTGCCCACGGGCAAATCTAGTATATATATATATATATATATATATATATATATATATATATATATATATATAAGTGAGCCTCATATTTGTATGAGAAATTTTTTCCCATACAAAATGATTATACTCACTTGGTTGGGCCCTCATGGAAGATCTATTCCGTCCATCCATATGACGCTCACTTCTCTCTCTATCTCTCTCTCTCTCTCTCTCTATATATATATATATATGAGAAATGCTTCATTGAAAATGGGTCTATTTTCACAGACCCGTGAAAACAGCGATTCTGGCCATTGGATCGCTTTTAATCGTGATCAACGAATCAAATCGAGCTCGCCCATCACCCATCTCACTTAAGTGGCGGAAAGGTAATTTGGAAATTTCGTCCCAAATAACTCTTCGCCTCATTTGCTCTAAAAAATTGAATGAACCTAGGCTGTTGTTTGAAACAACGGTCTAGGTTATAAAAAATTGAATGAACCTAGGCCGTTTTTTGGAATAATGGCCTTTTATAACCTAGGTCGTTGTTCCCAACAACGACCTAGGCTATAAAATTTCGTTATTTCAAACAAACTAGGCTATAAAATTTTATAGCTTAGGCCGTTGTTGGGAACAACGGCCTAGGTTCATACAACCAGAGCGGGTCTGTTTTCACGGGTTTGTGAAAACAGACCCGTTTTCAATGGAGCATTTCTCTCTCTCTCTCTCTCTCTCTATCTATATATATATATATATAGAGTTATAGTTATAGTTATAGTTATAGTTATAGTTATAGCTATAGTAATAGTTATTTTTTATAATGACATGATGGATGGACAAATAAATTTTAAATGAATTGATTTGACATATTTAGACTTATTTAATCATTCTAAATTATGTGAACTGTTCGGATCATCCATGTAATGGCTATGTATGGAGTTCAGATGAAACTTATCATGAGAACTAGTTCTCACATGATCACTCCCCTATATATATAGGGCTATGATCATGTGAGAACTCCTTCGGTGAGAATCATGTGTAAACTAAAAATTCGAACTGTTCATTTTGATCAACACGCTAAGTTAGTTGAATATCGTTTTTTTATAATGGCATGGTGGATGGATAAATGAATTTCAAATGACTTAATTTTACATATTTAGACTGATTTAGTCATTATAGACAATGTGAACTGGCTATGTAAGGAGTTCACATGAAACTTATCGTGAGAACTAGTTCTCACATGATCACTCCCCTATATATATATATATATACATATATACATATATAGGGGTAAGTGTATGGCTACGGTCTTGTTTGAAAAAAGAAAAAGAAAAAAAGAACAATACATTTTAAAGTTTTATTATTCTTGCTTGAATATATTCTTTTAGAAATTCAACTACAATTATTTATATAAAAAAATTTTGAAGCCGCTTGAATATTATACCCTATTTTTGTTCCATAAAATACCCTTAACAACTCAAACATGTGAGTCCTCAAAATCCAATCCCCCTCATTATTCTATATATACAAAGGAAGAGTAGTAAATTTTCGAGTGATCTATATTTCAAATTAAAAACAAAAGGTGTAAAATATTATTTTCTTCCATTTTGTTGGGAAGAAAATAATCTCCTGAACAAGTCGTTTATCCTACTAATAATTCAGTGGTAAAGCAAGACCTAAATGCTAAAACAAGTTATTCTTCAAAGAGTGGAATATATTCAATGTTATCAAAGCTTAAATCCCACATGATAGTATCGACATGCATGAAATAAAACTGTAGGCACCTCAACAAGGCCTCTTAACTGAGCAACCCTCTGTTCCACTGCATTTTGGGTGCTCCCATCAGTAACGATTAGTGTTGAATCCTTTGTGATAACCACTTTAATTGCAGAACCTAAAACTTCCTTTCCACACTTTTCAATAGTCATACCCAACTCATCTCGGACAACCTTACCTGCAGAGCAAATGGTTACAATATTTTGATAATAAAAATTTCAAAAACCGCCAAAATAAGGGAGAAGGTAAAAAGAAAATAAAGTAAGATGAGATGAGATTACGCAGTCATTGTTATGGTTAATAATTTCATCTCTGAGACTCTTACCTCCAGTCAAAATGGCAATATCATCTAAGTAATCACTCTTGCGTTCTCCAAATGCAGGAGCTTTAATAGCGGCTGCCTTCAGCACTCCTTTGAGTTTGTTTCTAACTATTGGAGTTAAAGCATCCTCCTCAATGCCCTCTGCAATTATCAGAAGTGGGTAGTCCTCTTGGACTGCATCATCCAACATTTTATACAACTCCTTTGGGTTTGTGATTTTTTTATCAACCAGAAGTACCTGTTTTGGATGATTTAAGCTACTGAATTACCTTGCAGGTTATCTACAAATGATAAAGAAAACAACACACACTACTAACCTTGCAGTTGTTTAGTTCGACTGACCTATTTCTGCGGTCAGTAACAAAATAAGGTGAAAGATAGCCACGTTCAAATTGCATTCCTTCTACAACTTCCAGAGTGTTCTCCGTACATTTTCCACACTCTACTCTAACAACACCTTTTTTGCCTACTTTTTTAAGTGCATCTGCAATCATATTTCCTACAGCACAGTCATTTCCAGCGCTAACTGTTGCAACATCAGCTATTTCATTGTCTTCAATCTACAAGATGGACATATTAGTTATCAAATAGATTAAGAATACAAAAAGAATTTCACAAGGAGGACATGAACAAGGTTAATGTGACAGAAAGAGCAACGATGGGGTGTAAAATACTAAGTAAAATTTGACACCGAAAGCTACAATAGTAGCTTAAGGTCCTGGTTGATATTGCTGTTGCTAAAAATCTCAATGCAAAAGTATAGGAAAGGCAAGGAGTGTTGGATTAAGATAAAATATATTAAATAGGGTGTAACACCCGGTACTTAAGCGGGATATATATATAATATTATATAGAAATATATAATATAATATATATATATATAATACAAGAGATGAGATGGTTGGTATTAAGTGGTGGCCTATAAAAGATCCTATCGGTTATGATCAAGGGATTGATGAAGGAAAGCCTATGGGATTTAGTATGGGGCATATGGCATTAATGTGCATGTGGATTAAATGAAAGAATTCATGCATGCATGCTTGACCGTGAGTTGGCATGGGAATGAAGATCCCATATCGGAAAATGAGTGGAGAAGTGGGTGTGTTTATATAGGAAAAACCAAATGATAAAGGCACCTAACGGGTTAACCCACCTTTTGATGGTACCTGTTGTTGTGCGGAATACAAATCAAACCAACAATCAAACCAACGCGGAAACAAAGAGAGAACCAGCGAGAGAAAACACAGAAAAGCAAGCAACACAAGAACACAAGATTTACGTGGTTCGGCAAAACGATGCCTACATCCACGGGGGCGGTTGGGGTTTCTTTACTATGTTCTCCAATGGGCAAACAAAGCCTTTACAAGAGATGACGGCTTCAAAATCCGAATAAGGTGTTACAATTTACAAAACCCTAACGGGTGTATTTATAGGGAATCTATTGGGCCTTTCGAATTGGGCCGAATCTGGATCCAAAACCCGCCGACAGTCGACTGGTCTTCATACCAGTCGACTGATTCCTCCGGGACGGTCGACTGACTCCCACATACAGTCGACTGCTACTGCTGTATTCTCAGTCTTCGAAAACTCCTCTCTGGACAGTCGACTGCTCCTCCATCCAGTCGACTGAAACTCTGAAACTTTCGAACACTGCAGATACCAAATACCAGAATCGAGCCATTATCCTACAATCTCCACCTTGGCGAGATCTTCCAAGTCAAGTATCCAACAATCTCCACCTTGGTGAAATCTTCCAAGTAGCCCAAGCAATCTCCACAAATACTTCAAAACAACTGCTCATCACCAAATGTAACAAACGAACCCAAACTCCACCTTAGTATGATATCAAATACTAAACAAACCAATAGCAAAGTACTATCCCAATCGCCCATGCCAAATTATCAAACATGCAAAATATTAGCCAGGTTCATGCAATGCTTGAACTTGGCTGCCCCAACAACTTTGGTCAACATATCAGCAGGATTATCAGCTGTTCCAATCTTCACCAAATGAATATCACCATCCTTTATCAAATCACGCACAAAGTGATAACGAACATCAATATGTTTGGTCCTCGAATGATGAACTTGGTTCTTCGCTAAATGAATAGCACTCTGACTGTCACAGTGTACCTCCACCTTTTCCCGATGAATTCCCAAGCTCTTCAAAAGTCCATGTATCCAAATGGCTTCCTTCATGGCCTCAGCAACCGCCATGTATTCAGCCTCAGTAGTAGACAACGCTACAGTGGACTGCAAATTTGACCTCCAACTTATAGGTGCCCTAGCCATAGTAAACAAATAGCCTGTAGTAGACCGCCTCTTATCTAGATCACCTGCATAGTCAGAATCAACATATCCAACCAATAACCTGCTAATATTGTCATCCCTTTCAAATTTCAAACCCACATCTGTGGTGCCACTTATGTACCTCAAAATCCATTTAGCTGCTTGCCAATGCTCTTTGCCTGGATCATGCATATATCTACTAACCATACTCACCGCCTGAGAGATGTCTGGTCGAGTACAAACCATGGCATACATCAAACTGCCAACCACACTAGTGTAAGGTACATTCGCCATATACTGTCTCTCTTCATCTGTACTTGGAGACTGAGAAGCACTAATTCTGAAATGACTGGCTAAGGGTGTGCTAACTGGTTTAGTTTTCTCATCTATACCGAACCGTTTCAGCACCTTCAAAAGATATTGCTTCTGTGTCAAACTCACTATGCCCTTTGCTCTGTCTCTAGCTATCTCCATCCCAAGTATCTTCTTGGCTTCACCAAGATCCTTCATCTCGAATTCAGAACTCAACTGATTCTTCAAATTTTGAATCTCCTTAGCATTTTTAGAGGCAATCAACATATCATCCACATATAATAACAGATATATGAAAGAACCATCCTGCAATTTCCTGAAGTAGACACAATGATCAAACTCACTTCTGGAATATCCCTGCACTTTCATAAACTGGTCAAACCTCAAATACCACTGCCTTGGAGATTGCTTCAACCCATAGAGAGACTTCTTCAACCTGCAAACACAACTTTCCTTCCCAGCTGTCTTGAACCCATCTGGCTGCGACATATAAATTTCTTCATCTAGATCCCCATGTAAGAACGCAGTCTTCACATCCATCTGTGTCAATTCAAGATTAAACTGTGCTACCAAAGCTAACAAAATCCGAATAGAAGGATGCTTCACAACTGGAGAGAACACTTCATTATAGTCAATACCTTCCTGTTGAGCATACTCCTTTGCAACTAGTCTAGCCTTGAACCGAACACTGCCTTTTGGACCTTCTTTCTTCGTATACACCCACTTGCAACCAATTGCTTTCTTCCCCTTTGGTAGTTGCACTAGATCCCAAGTCTTATTCTTATGAAGAGAGTTCATCTCTTCATCCATAGCAACTTTCCAATCTGCATTTTCTGAACTTCTAGTGGCTTCTTTGAAGTTGGAGGGAACTTCATCATCCACAATGGGAAGAGCAAATGCAACTGTATCTGTAAAGCGAGACGGTCGTTTGATATCTCTTCTTTGCCTTCTTACTGCAATTGGTTCTTCCTGCTGGATAGGAACTTCTTCTTCATTCTCAGTATCAACCACATCATCTTCATCTTGGACAGGAACAGGATTTTCAACTGACAACTTTTCTAACTCCACCTGTTGGAGAACTCTCCTACCAGTCAACTGATTATTGCCAACAGTCGACTGTCCCGAGCTCCCACTCTTCTGCTGTTCTAGACCACCAGTCGACTGCTCCTGTACATCAGTCGACTGTCCCGAGATTCTGCTACTCACCTGTTGGAGAACTGTCCCACTCTTCTGCTGCTCACCAGTCGACTGTCCCATACCACCAGTCAACTGTCCCGAGCTAATCATGCTGGTCTCATCAAAAGTCACATCTCTGCTGATTACTAACTTCTTTTGTTCTGGACACCACAACCTGTAACCTTTGACACCAGTACTAAAACCAACAAATATAGCCTTTTTGGCTCTTGCATCAAGTTTAGTTTCAGTTACATGAAAATAAGCAGGACAACTAAATATATGCAAAAAACTATAATCAGATGCAGGTTTACCACTCCATACCTCAATAGGCGTCTTGCCTTCAAGTGCTGCTGATGGTAAACGGTTGACAATGTGGCTTGCATATATAACAGCTTCTGCCCAAAATGTCTTCTTCAATCCAGACTGTGCTAACATACATCTCACCTTCTCAAGTAAGGTTCTGTTCATCCTTTCTGCAACCCCATTTTGCTGTGGAGTCTTCCTAACTGTGAAGTGCCTTTGGATCCCTTCATCTTCACATAATTTCAGAAACGGATCATTCTTATATTCCCCTCCATTATCTGACCTCAGAACCTTAATCTTCCTACCAGTCTGATTTTCAACTTTCTTCTTCCAACTTGTGAACAATGTCAAAACTTCATCTTTGTGCTTCATGGTATATACCCAAACTCGTCTGGAGTAATCATCAACAAAAGTAACAAACCAGTGTCATCCACTCATAGAAGGTGTCTGAGTAGGGCCCCAAACATCTGTGTGCACATAATCGAGGATACCCTTTGTCTGATGTACAGCTGTACCAAATTTCACCCTAGTTTGCTTACCCAAAACACAATGTTCACAAAATTCCAACTTGCACCCTTTAGCATCCTTAAGCAACCCTTGCTTCACAAGCCCCTGCAAGGCCTTTTCTCCTGCATGCCCGAGTCGCATATGCCACAACCTAGTAGAGTCGGGAACAACCTGTTTAGGCCTTTCAGTTACACTGGCAGCCTGACCCAAATATGTTTTTCCCTGCAAGAAAAACAAGTTCCTCTTTCTTTGCCCTTTCATCACCACGAGTGATCCGCTAGTCACCTTCAGAATGCCACCTTCACTAGCAAATTTCAATCCACTGGCCTCCAAAGCACCTAGTGAAATCAGATTCTTTTTCAAATCTGGAACATACCATACATCTGAAAGCTCCCTAATAAGACCATCGTGCATTAGCAATTCAATCTTCCCGATTCCTACCTTCTTACAAGGTGCATCATTTTCCATCAAAACTACACCACCATCCATATACTCCAAAGAAGTAAACCACTCCTTTTTCCAAGACATATGATAGGAGGCTGCTGTATCAAGAAACCATACTTCTTGATAAAGTTAGGGACTAGAAGCAAGTGCAAAAGAAAAATCCTCGCCACTTTCTAAATTATCAACAGTCATATTTGCAGTCGAATTTCCCTTATTTCGTAGCTTTGGACAATCCTTTTTCCAATGCCCCCTTTCATGACAGAAAGCACATTCATCTTTGGCCGGTATTTTCCTGTCCTTCGAAACTCCTCTCGATTTGGAACGAGATTTGTTTCCCTTTTTCCCAGATTTGGACTCAGATCTGGTCTCAGTCCTGCCCCTTACAATCAAAGCTTCAGAAGTTTCTCTATCAACCATTTTATCCCTTCTCCTAGTTTCATTATTCAACAAAGCATTTGCAACATCTTCATATTTCACAGTATCTTTTCCATATAATAAAGTAGTTGCTAAATGATCATAACTTTCAGGTAATGAATTCAACAGAATTAGGGCTTTATCCTCATCCTTAATTTGCTCATCCAAATTTAACAAATCAGCCAATAATTTATTAAATGATTCAACATGAGCATTCATTGACATACCTTCCGTATAGGTGAAGCGAAAAAGTCTCTTCTTCAAATACAGCCGATTCTCCAAACTTTTCCTCATGTATTTGTCTTCGAGCTTCTTCCACAACACCGCAGCAATGGTATCCCTCATCAAATCATACTTCTGAGCCTTCTCAATAAAGAGCCGAATAGTCCCACACGCAACTCGATTCAACTTCTTCCAATCTGCTTCGGACATATCCTTAGGTTTTTCTTTCTCCAAAGCAACATCTTGTTCTTGTTGAACAAGAACATCCAACACCTCACATTGCCACATCCCGAAATTGTTTGTCCAATCAAAATTTTCAACTTCAAATTTTGCGTTGTGAATCGTTGTTCTGGACGAACTTGATCCCACAACATCCTTGGTTGCATCTGCATCACCCGCCATCTCCCTCTAGGTCGAACCAACAGCTCTGATACCACTTGTTGTGCGGAATACAAATCAAACCAACAATCAAACCAACGCGGAAACAAAGAGAGAACCAGCGAGAGAAAACACAGAAAAGCAAGCAACACAAGAACACAAGATTTACGTGGTTCGGCAAAACGATGCCTACATCCACGGGGGCGGTTGGGGTTTCTTTACTATGTTCTCCAATGGGCAAACAAAGCCTTTACAAGAGATGACGGCTTCAAAATCCGAATAAGGTGTTACAATTTACAAAACCCTAACGGGTGTATTTATAGGGAATCTATTGGGCCTTTCGAATTGGGCCGAATCTGGATCCAAAACCCGCCGACAGTCGACTGGTCTTCATACCAGTCGACTGATTCCTCCGGGACGGTCGACTGACTCCCACATACAGTCGACTGCTACTGCTGTATTCTCAGTCTTCGAAAACTCCTCTCTGGACAGTCGACTGCTCCTCCATCCAGTCGACTGAAACTCTGAAACTTTCGAGCACTGCAGATACCAAATACCAGAATCGAGCCATTATCCTACACCTGTGATGGGCGTGGCTAGAGTTTTGTATCCGTTCTTTCGCGTGTGCGCACGCGTAGCCGTGTGCGCAGCTAAGCCGGGCTCGGGGTGTTACAGAAATGGTATCAGAATCGACTTTCGACACCGAGTGTGTGCAAGATGTACACCTGAGAGGGAGCGAGGTTGGGACAGGTCACCCGGATAGGAGACTGTACAACTAGCAGAATTCGGGTAATCCTCTCCACATCGGCTAGAAAGGGATCCTGGATCAAGTTGCAAGTCTCAGGCTCAGCGAGGACGCTGAGTTCTTAAGGAGGGGTGTGTGTAACACCCGGTACTTAAGCGGATATATATATAATATTATATATATATATATATATATATATATATATATATATATATATATAAGAGATGAGATGGTTGGTATTAGGTGGTGGCCTATAGAAGATCCTATGGGTTATGATCAAGGGATTGATGAAGGAAAGCCTATGGGATTTAGTATGGGGTATAAGGCATTAATGTGCATGTGGATTAAATGAAAGAATTCATGCATGCATGCTTGACCGTGAGTTGGCATGGGAATGAAGATCCCATATCGGAAAATGAGTGGAGAAGTGGGTGTGTTTATATAGGAAAAACCAAACGATAAAGGCACCTAACGGGTTAACCCACCTTTTGATGGTGCCTGTGGTGGGAGTGGGTAGAGTTTTGTGTCCGTTCTTTCGCGTGTGCGCAGCTGAGCCGGGCTCGGGACGTTACATAGGGGGCAAGAACATTTCACAACAAAGCTCATAGCACCTCTTGTCGTGTGTGTTTGGGGGGGGGGGGGGGGAAGAGGAAACACCCAGTTCAGGGAAGTGCGCTGTTCCTAACAGTTTTACTTTAGGTTTACCAAACACCTAAATTAAGCCTAAAGGCGCTAGGTTCCAAATTTTGTTTTTGGGCTCTCCCAAAAAAAAAAAATACCCTATACCATGAAAATATTAGGCATACTAGAAACAGAAGGTTAGCAGGCTTGTTAGCAACACAAAATAAAATTAATTTAACAAAATGAATGAAATCTTTCGATAAATAAAATACAGCATTCTATATATTAAAAAAAGGGATAAATAAAATCCAGCAGATGGTACCTGCCTTGACATTAACTTAAGTTCAGAAACAAGAGCAATTGCAGTTTTCTCAATTCCACGAGCAATTTGAACAGGATTCATCCCAGCAGCAAGCAGCTGCATTTGGAGTTGATAATTATAGATACATATACAGTCTCTAGGAAAGCTGTTAAAGTTAATGGTAAATGCCAAAAGCTTTAGATTATTGGAGAAACTATCTTGCATAATAGTCTAGCAGAAAATACAATTTCCATGATTTAGAATATTCATAACATTCTTTAAAATGATGAAACAAAGATTGCTGCAAAAGTGGGGGAAGAAAACAAAAATAAAAAATAAAAAATGAGAAGTGATTCAATTTTTGAAAGAACCTGTTCTAGTCACTGGTCATTAACCAAAAGCAGACAAACCGAAACTAGAAAAGAGTGATGACTAAGAACATAAGAAGGAAGAAAACCGCCATGTTGAATGTATACCTTCACGCCTTCAGATATGAGGCCTTGAGCAAGAACGATAGAAGTTGTGCTACCATCACCAGCAAGATCATTTGTTTTAGCAGCAGCCTGTCTAACCAGCTTAACACCGACATTCTCCAGTGGGTCCTCCAACTCTACCTTAAGAATACCATGTAAAGAACATTATTGTTTGTGTTAGTCTGAGAGAATCATTCAAGAGTTTCCTAAAAGCTCTTTCTTATCCCTAGCAAAATTGTCATCTCAAAGATGCCTTTGTACTAATTTTCTAACTTTTAGGGGAACTATGTTATAGTGACAGAAATTGATCATGGTTATGGTTGTTGAATAGTGCCTCACATAATGGACAGTCAGAGTGGAGGTAAGCGGAATATAACAGAACAGGTTTGGCAGTGATCAGATAGAAACATTGCCCTGGACAACTGGATGTAATGCAGTTGGTTAGGAACCCCTTCTGCTCAGTGCAATTACTGGTGACCATACGACTGGCTCAATAGCATATCGTCTGGTTGAAGCTGATTCAGCCAATTGGATCAGATTTTTCATGGGATTTGGTGTCATTGTGTGGGAGTATAAATTTTATATGTTGGGTATTGAGACCAGCAGTTTTCTCTTACAAGAGAGAGAGAGACACACACAGCTAGGATCTCTTGAGGGACAGCAAGAGAAATCAAGAAAATTTACTTGGTCATATGAAGGTGACTTCTCAAAGGTGTGCATTTTGCTATTGTCTCCGAGATTAATTAATAGAAGTCTCATTCTCTCTTTACCTTAAGTTCTCTTTTATCCTCTGCAATGTTCTTTGATTGTTTTCTTGGTTTGGGAGCCTTGGATGGTTTTACTCAATCAATGTAAGTGATATTCGCATCCAAAAAACAAAATTGATTTCTTTCTGAATAAAAAAATATAATCGATGCTCGCTCTCTAACATTATCAAATTATAGGTATAGGGGGGGAATGGTTTTGATAAAAGTGCCGAAATAAACAGCAATGCAGCAACTAACTATGTCCCAACAAGTCTCAGTACATGACTCACTTATATATGTGTCAGGATCCTTCAGATTCCGACCAAGATTCCGGCCAGCTACAAGAGTTAGAACTTAATGGAGAAAGGAAGAGGTTGAGGATTGAGAAGTTAGAGGGTAGGGATTGAGAGATTTGGGGAAGAAATCTGAGATTGAGGGAAGAAGAAGAAGATATTGAAGAAGAAGATTAGGAGAAAGATTAGGATAATTTTCATTCATACCAACAACGTATTACAGATTGGGGATTTATAGAACATCCCAATTACAAGACACGTGCAAAGCACACTGGACTACAAATTCAACTAAGTGCACACTGCACGTAAAACAAACAAACAGACACAAACAAAACAACAACAAACAGATAACAACGACAGACACGAGTAAAGAAGAAGGCTGTAGACTCCGGCGACAGTGGAACTACCGGCGTCCCTAACAACTCCACCCCCCTTAACAATGAGCTTGTCCCCAAGCTCAATACTCAGGAAATTCCCAACATTTTCTTCAGATTGTCCATTCCTGGAGGGCCCCCAAGCAGGACTCCTCTTGGTAACCTTGCTCCTAACTTATTGTAGTCAATTGATCCTTGCAAACATGAAACTATCTCCATAAGCTCTGCTTTAGCTGCAACAACTCCCTTCACAATTGGTTGAATTACAGATGTCATGTGTTGTATCACAAATGATTTTTGCAGTCCAAGCTTAGAAATTATGTCAACCAACCTTCGGTGGCCCCCAGATTCCATCTTCATCGTCATCCCATGTATCAGGCTTTTTAGCTTTCGGATTAGGAATTTCAGCTGGAATTGAGTCGTATCCCTCAGGTTTAACATCATTAGGGTCATCAATATACTCAGGGACGTCCCAATCTTTAGGCTTTTTGGCATTGACATCTTTAATTTTTCGAGGTGGAAGAATATCCCAGTCAGTGTACATGCTTCCATATGAGCTTCACTGACATTTCCATCAAATACCAAGGAATTAAGCGCTGTGGCTTCTGAAATGGCTTGAAATTGTGTCTGATGGCACTCCAACATATCACTCCACATTCTCATTAACCCTCTGATAAGCTTGGTAATTTGTGGCCATAATTCTTCATCTCTTAGCATGCTGATCTTATCAGACATGGAGTTGGCAATCTGAATACATATCTTTATCTTAGTTGATAGCTTCTTGATTGCAGTTAGTGTAAAGTCAATTTCATGGGCCTCAGCACCTCTTTCATCAAGGCGTTTCATCTTCCTGCATTTCCTGTCATGGGCAATCCGCAGCTTCTCCTCTGCCTTGATTTCATCATACAGCTTCTTCTCCGAAATGTACAGTTTCTGCAATGTAGAAGAAAGATTCCCTGAACCCATGGCCTTGTCATCTTCAAATACCACCACCTCGTCTTTCACTAACGGCCTAGAATTCAACCCACAAATCATCCTCGACGACACATTATACACAAAATTCAGTCGATTGTATGGTTGCTTCCCCACTTCCAGCATCTTCGACAGCTCAACCACCGATCCAGATGCCTTGTCAAACTGCACCTTGATTTCCTCTAAAACCTCCGACACATTGTCGTATCTTTTCACACTCTGCTCTTCCTCTACATTTGCTTCCACAGTCCCCGCCACATTCTCCTCCATTTCACGAACCCCCACATTTGAGAAATCTTCATCCCCCTTGCACAAGTTTTCAAACTCCATACTCTTCACTTCATTTGAACTGCATCTCCTCATGCAGTGATCAAAATGTTCAGTTCTCCCTTCATCGACCCAATCACCCACTTCACAAGCTAAGTTCTTGGTCAGCTGATTCATCGCTCCTTTAGCTGCTGCATAGATGACAGAATTTGGTATAGCTAAGATTCCTGCAAGCAATGATATGAACACAATACTGCCCGCTCCTGAAGCTTCTAGAAGAGGGTGGGCAAGTTGGCTCATATAGAAAGCTGATTCGAAATTTGTAGCCATAAGAAATGAGTAATCCTCGGCAGTGCATTCAATAGCAGACTTGTTAAGGCCAACCCCTGCATTGTTAATGAGTATATTGAGCTTCCCGTTGAATATAGAAGACACTCTGCTTAGAAGTTGCTCCAGATCAACTCGTCGAGATACATCACAGACCGATCCTGTAACCTGATAACCTGCTATCTCCCACTCTTTTAGGCAATTATTGAGCTCTGCTTCATTCCGACAACAAGTGTGAACAGCAGCACCG
Source organism: Hemerocallis citrina (assembly GCA_017893485.1). Taxonomy (NCBI): domain Eukaryota; kingdom Viridiplantae; phylum Streptophyta; class Magnoliopsida; order Asparagales; family Asphodelaceae; genus Hemerocallis; species Hemerocallis citrina. Next base: position 368,816 of record JACEHZ010000171.1, read on the forward strand.
AGTTGAGCCAACTCTTCAACTATGGCATGCTCCCGAACCGAAACCCACATCAAAAACCCGCAAAACAGAAACCCAGGCAGCGACAGCTTTGGGTAGTAGAACATCTCCAAAGCCAAAGTAGAAAAGGACGTAACCACAAACTCCCTTAGAAAATTCCTTACAGTAACCCCTACAATCTCCTTCACGATCTTCATTCCTCCCCTATACTCCTCCCACCAACGAAACCAAAGAAGTAGAAATTTCTTTGATGCATTTTCACAAACAGTTAGTGAATTCATATTCAAAGATTCTTTCGAGTTAACCCCTTTTATCACTTCTCCGTTAGCAGATAGTAAGTCCACTGTAATACTAACATCCACTACAAGACCCAGTTGTCCTGAAGGATTAGCAGCCGACGCCACAATATCCCCATGCAAGAAACCCCTATCTACTACAGTGATATCGGTAATATTGTTAGTTGTTTCAGAACCATCAGTCCATGCTACTCTAACTTGACCATCGGGAAGAGAATCATTATCATCATCACCATCAGTGTTATTCTTATCACCACCTTTACTAGCATCACCACCATTACTAGCATCTCCATTATCCTCACTGTCACAATCATCAGTGATGCTCCCATCTGAATCTGAGTCACCTGCTACTTCCATAACAACACCAAGCAAACCTTCAAATTTGCTGCAGCTGACAACATCCTATCTGTATACAAAAGCATCATTAGGCATATTTCCTGGAAGCACTTGAGAAGCCAATGTCTGCCCACTTCCAGAACTGTCGTCAACTTGAGAAGTCATTTGGTCCACCATGTTGTGTGTTTCAACTATATCGGAAACTTCAGGAAGACTATCACCAGCGGAGTGACGCTCATTTTCCATCCAAGATTCAGGTAGCTCCCCTAAATCAAGCTCCAAGCTAGAGCTCGCAGAAGAACCATTCTCCTTGAGGAATCCGAAGTGGGAAGCACCGACCGACTTCTGGAGCCGATCGATCTGAGAAGCGGCCAGATCTCGCAGATCGGAGACGCTCAACGGCGCGGCGGCGGTCGTCGTCGTCCTTGGAGGTTCCACTTTGGGATTGAAATCTAGGGTTTTCTTGGATTGAGAGATCGATTGCTGACTTTGATGAGAAAATAGTTGCTGCACTGAGAACAACATCACCTCCATTCTTGTTAGCATTGCCTCAAGTCTCTCTTCCACTCTGGTCGCCGACGCCTCAAATTTTTCCTGTAGCGAATCGAGTTGCTTCTCCATCAACTTCGATTGCAGATTCATCGCTCGCACCCCCTCAGTCAAGGATCGGATTCCCATCCTCACCGTCGACATGCTTCCGGTGAAGGTTGGCTCTGATACCAATTGTCAGGATCCTTCAGATTCCGACCAAGATTCCGGCCAGCTACAAGAGTTAGAACTTAATGGAGAAAGGAAGAGGTTGAGGATTGAGAAGTTAGAGGGTAGGGATTGAGAGATTTGGGGAAGAAATCTGAGATTGAGGGAAGAAGAAGAAGAAGATATTGAAGAAGAAGATTAGGAGAAAGATTAGGATAATTTTCATTCATACCAACAACATATTACAGATTGGGGATTTATAGAACATCCCAATTACAAGACACGTGCAAAGCACACTGGACTACAAATTCAACTAAGTGCACACTGCACGTAAAACAAACAAACAGACACAAACAAAACAACAACAAACAGATAACAACGACAGACACGAGTAAAGAAGAAGGCTGTAGACTCCGGCGACAGTGGAACTACCGGCGTCCCTAACAATATGTAACAAAAATGTCTTACAAATTCATAATTTAACAAAATGGGACCAATTAAAATACCTCTTTGAGGACAGTTTCCCCATCATTAACAATCTTAGGTGGCCCATACTTGTTCTCCAACACCACATTCCTTCCCTTTGGACCCAATGTCACACCCAACAAGTTTGCTACCAAATCCACCCCTGCCTGCACTCGACTCACCCAATTTCAACAATTCAAAAAAATACCCATTAATTTCAATTAAGAAAAACCCGACCCATTAGATGAAATGAAGCAATGCATGAAATGGGTTTGAGAAGGGGACCTGGAGCTTCTTGGTTGCAGAGAAGTCATGGTTGAAGTGCAGCTCTTTGGAGTAGGCTTTTGGAGAGAAAGCAACTCTCTTGGTTTTGAATATTGAAATAGGGAGTCTTGAAATGGTGAGAGAGGTTGAAGAAGATGAGAGCATTATAGTGAATTTTGAGGGAGGGGATAAGAAGAAAGAGGGGGTTTGAAAGATGAGAAGCAGAGGGACATGATATGGTATCTCTGGCAAAAAGGTTTGGGATCCTCTGTTTTGACCCAATTTTAATTGGACCCTTTGACCCTTTTGTTTTATAAAAATTTTATTTTTTTTGGATTTTTTGGATCTTTGTTGGGAACCGGATGTCGTCTATTTCCGTGCTACTTTACTCTGTATGAACACCTGTTTTTTTTATTGCTGGAGTTCATTAGAACTCTATCCGTTATACCAACCACAAAAAATTGGGACGGAGATTTCGCCATGAAAAAGCTTCTTTGCTGTGGAAAGGGGTCGCGAAAGTGGGGAAAATTTTTCATATAAATACGACGTGCAGGATTACTAAAGGGAGGAAATCTAGATTTTGGAAAGATAAATGGTGCGGTGAAAATACTCTCATTAGCCTGTTCCCGGGAGCGGCAACAGTTACGTTAAATACGGATATGCTGGTGGCAGATGTATGGAGGAATGGTACCCTCAGGATCGAGGTGGAGGACGTTATTGATCTAAAAAGTTCCAACCAATTACAAAATTTGAACAATTATATTAGATCGGAAGGAAGGCTATCCAACGGGACAGAGGACGAGAGAAATTGGACCTTAGACCCATCAAAGATCTTTACGGTGAGGTCGATGTATAAGATGCTCAATGATGGGGGTCTAAGATGCGGGGACGCTGGCACAATTTGGAATGCCAAAGCTCCATTGAAAGTGAGAGTTTTTCTATGGTTGGTTAAGAACGACGCGATTCTATCTAAGATTAATCTGCAAAAGCGTGGCATGCAGATTGATGCTGCCTGTTCAAGATGTAATAATGTAGACGAGGATAGTAACCACATTTTATTTGATTGTCCAAAAGCGAGATTAGCTTGGGGAGTGATTTGCTTAGGGTTCGGGTCCCCCATTTGTCCTAAGTAGTTAACGGAGGTTTTTGACCATGGGAGGGTAATTAGAGTCAAAAAGGAGGATAGGGTAGCTTGGGACATCTCTGTAGCTGCTACGTTATGGGGTCTATGGCTAGATCGTAACGACGTTTGTTTCCATGATGTAAACAATAGATTTCCTGTGATGATGCATAACATCTTTTCTTATATCATTACTTGGGCAGGGCAAGCAGGGGCAAGGAAGAAGCTATGCATGAAAGAAAGGGAGTAAAGAGGATAGCATTGCAGATGGAGGTGGAGGTTTTGGTTTATAGCATGTCAGGGCCTTTTGTGTCGAGTTGGGTTGAGGGCCCGAAACTCTCGTATCTTTTATCTGCTTTGTAGAGGTTATCTTATCATGTTGTCTTGTATTAGAGATGGTTATGTGGACATTTGTATTTAGTACTACTTTGTTTCCTTAATTTCGCATTAATGAAACGATGACGAGGTCATCTTTATTATAAAAAATGACAAATATTTTTTTTTTTACAATTTTTTTGCCATCCCTGTTGAATTTTATGTATCCGATGTTTCTTAGGGGCCGGGGGGGGGGGGGGGGGGGGGGGTGTTCATGTTAGTAATTTGGTGCAACGGAGTTGGAGCTTTAGTAGTAAGAAGCGTAAATCAATTTGATGACAACGAAATAAATATATCAAAGCACACAAAGAGTTTGTCCCTATTCGGACGAACCTAATCCAGCATCAAATAAGGGAGATATTATTCAACTACATAAGATTACAAGAGTTCCAAATACTCTTACCAAGAACATATCTATCTCTCGAGTCTCACTAGAAGATAATCTGTTGATTGCAACAGAGAATTCTCAAAGAAGTATTTCCTCTTTCAATGGAGCTATTATAATATATAGAGATCTAGAGAAACCTTAAATTTAGTCTTGATATAATAGCCGTTCTATATATGCTGAATAAAGAGACACGCGATAGGAGCCGTACGATCTGACTTGGAGGAGAAGTTGGGCTCGAAAGATTCACAAATAATAAGCCCATTATGTTTCCAGCCGCTCGTGGTGGTTGACCATGCAATGGGACAGTCGACTGCAATTAGCTCATCCCCAAACAAAGAGCTGGGACGATCGATTGCCATCTTGTGCATTCGTCCGTCAATTGCTTTTGGCTGTTGTTGTTGTTGCTTCTTCTTCTTCTTCTCTCTATCGACACCTCATCTCCTTCGCTTCATCGTATTCTCTTCATATCAAACCCAAGTATGCAAGACATACACTCAACAATCTCCACATTGGATTGCATACGCATGCTATCAACATTGTGTGATTAATCACCTCTAGACTCTTTCATTCTCCACCTGTAAATGAACTCGGTTCAATGGTTTCTTCAGCTAGTTGAATCAATCTTCCACCTTATCTCATCAATCAGTATGTCCCCTCAAAAGCACAACCAGTAGGAATTAACATGGAGGTGCCACCCTCCACACGAACATCACCTACCCCGAGGTACTCTCTACCTCTTAATGGTATTTGAACTTCGTAGGCTCGCTTCGATGATTCGAGTGGTGGCAGACCAGATGACGCTTCAGGAATAACGAGCATAGAATTACTTGTGCAAGATTTCTGATCCCCACAAAGCTTGTAGAGGTTGTGTTGATTTGGTCTAACACCCTTCTTTATGAACATCACCTTACAACGACATTCCCAAACAGATAGAACTCCACCTTGAGCTGTGTACATGCAGCTGCGTGTTTCCAGAGTTCACATGGATATCAGATTTTGTTTCAGTACAGAAATATCCATGACTTCCAATAGAGTGTATTTGTTTCCATGTGGCATCTCCAACTCAACTGTTCCCTCACCAGCTACTTTACAAATCTCACAAGTTCTCATTTTCACACAACTCCCTATTGTAAATTTGTAAGAAGAAAACTTCTACCTCTCGGAGCAAATATGAGTAGAACTACCCAAATCAAGAAACCAATAAGAATCCACATTTAAGGATTTTGAAATAAGAAGAAAATTTAAATTTTCACCTGACTCATAAGCACTAACAATGTTGGCGTTCTTTTGATTCAAAAATTTGCAACAGTCCTTCTTGTAATGCCCAACATTTTTGCAATATCGGCAACAGATCACACCTTTATGCGCACTTTCCATTTCAATTGAAGGATCTTCCACTGCTAAACAATTCTTGGAGGTAAACTCTGATTTATGAGTTTCCTTCCTAAATTGATATTCCTTCAAGCCTTTGATCACCTTAGCCACCGAAAGATTCTCCTTGACAGACTTTCCATGCAGCATGGTAGTTATCAAACGCTCGTACGAATTGATAGTGAATATATCAAGTTAAAAATTTTATCCTCTTCGCTTAGATCATCTGCGTTTATCGCTCTCAGTTCAGATAACACCTTAATGAACTTTGTAATATAATGTTGAAGAGAAGTACCTTCTTTGATTGAGAAACGAAACAATTTTCTCTTCCAGTATATCTGATTCAATAACGATGATCCTGAGTAGTCTGTTTTGAATCTTGCCCGCAGACTAGCTGTGCTTTCCTCATCAAGAAAGTTGCATTTGACATTTCCCGCTAGTGACAATTAGATTAAACTTAGGGCTCTTAGACAAATCTCATCCTACTCCTCCTTCATGTCAGATGACTTTCCTTTATCTCCCTTCTGGGCTAGATGTAAATGTTCTTGAACCAGTATGTCATACATGTCCACCTTCTAGAGATTAAAGTTGATATTTCCATTGAAATTCTTGATCTTCACTTATCTCTGACCAGTCATATTCACTGAGGAACTCGTCAACTGAAGCTCTGATACATGTTGTTAAGAATTTGGCACAACGGAGTTGCATCTTTAGTAGCGAGAAGCGATAACCGATTTGATGAACAACCAAACATGTAGAACAAAGCACACAAAGCATACAAAGCATTGTTTCGGTTTGGGCGAACCTAATCCAGAGGAAAATAAAAGGAGATATTATTCAACTAGAGAAGATTACAAAAGTTACAAATACTAGCCTCGCTAGAAGATAATCTGTTGATTACAATGGAAAATTCTCAGTGAAGTACTTCATCTCTTAATGAAGGCTATTACAATATATAGAGATCTAGAAAAACCTTAAGTTTAGTCTTGATACAATAATCATTCGATATATGATGAATAAAGAGACACACAATAGGAGTCGTACGATCTGACTTGGAGGAGAAGTTAGGCCCGAAAGATTCACAAATAATAAGCCTATTATGCTTCCATCCATGCATGACGGTCGACTGCGCAAAGGTACAGTCGACCGCAATTAGCTCATCCCCAAACATAGAGCTCGGACGGTCGACTGCCATTTTGCGCAGTCGACCGTCAATTGATTTTGCCTGCTGCTGCTGTTGTTGCTTCTTCTTCTCTCTATCGACACTTCGAGCTCCTTCACTTTATCATCTTCTCTTCATATTGAACACAAGTATGCGACATACACTCAACATTTCAAGATTTTAGCTCTCTTATTCGTTCAACAGTGTTTCTAATGGTTATTGATGGTACTTGACACAATATAGTTATTGCATCCTTTTTTTCTTTTTTATATTAAGGTATGTAATAACCAGACCACTTCAGATTGTTTAGGTTTATTAGATGATTGGGGTGTTGGTTTTATGTCTTGCATACCAGTTCGATCCGAAGAGAAGATTGTGATGCGAGAAAAGGTTTGAGGCATCGATGGTGGAGGAAGAAACAACAACAGCCAGAAGTAGCAGCAATTGACAGTCGACTGCCATAATTCTCTGGATTGGTCGGGGTTCATTGCACGCAACCTACAGAAATCAGCAAATTGGGTCGGGTCTTGGTGATCAATTTGAAACCCAATTCCTCTCCGACTTAATCTCTACATATACATTGTAACAACCTCCTTTGAGAGGTAAAAAAGAGTACTTCATTGTAGAAAATTTGAGAGTTTTTATTGTAAACTGTAAGTATTTTTTAGTGAGACTTGAGAGATAGATAGGTTCTTGGTGAGAGTAGTTGTAACTCTTATATCTTCTCTAGTTGAATATTATCTAGGTTATTTCTCCCTGGATTAGGGTTTGCCCAAATCGGAACAAAATTGTGTGCTTTGTATGTTTGGTTTGATCTACAATTTGCTTGGTGGTTTGTTTGTAATGATTGTGTTGTAAAACTCGGCAGAAATTTCTAACAATTGGTATCAAAGTGTCATGTTGCACAAAGGGGTTGCTCGAAGTCTATGGACTCATATGGATCTTTGTTCCCATTTTACCCTTATTTTGGGAATCATAATAGGGGTACTAGTAATTTTGTGGTTAGAAAGAGAAATATCTACAGCAATACAACAACGTATTGGGCCTGAATATGCCAGCCTGTTGGGAATTCTTTAAGCTCTGGCATTTGGGACCTTGGAAATGATAGATAAGTTCACGAAGATCAAGGGATTCGATGGTAAGATCAACAATGATCTCGGGAAGGTGGACATGCACGAATCATCGATTCAACAGAGCTTGGATCTAGCCCTAGAAGGAGATAACAATCGGCATAAAACAGAAGAATTGGGAAGAGATTTGTTCAGAAGCCTTGAGTATAATCTGGCTGTTATTGATGAGTGAAGTTAGGTGCAAGAGAAGCACGATGAGTCTATGGGCGAGACTCAGAATTGACTACTTGGAATTTTCGTTACATGATCAGATGTACTGGAAGAGAAAACTATGATTTTTCTTAATGAAGGAAGGCACCACTATTCAAGATCACATAGAGGATTTCAATACGAAGTTATCTGAACTGAGGGTGATGCACTCAGTTGATCTTAAAGTTTCTGACTTGATACATTCACAACCGAATTTATCCAACTTGATAACCACCATGCTAGATAAAAAATCTGACAATGAGAAGTTTTCGGTAGCTGGTGTGCTCAAGGAAGTAGAGGAGAATGCAAGGAAAGTTAGAAATCAACATCTACTTTTATGAGTTGCTTGGCGGTGGATGGTACTTCAATTGGAACGAAAAGTGAACTTAAGGGTGGGATCTGTTGCCACCGTTGCAGAGGAATTGGGCATTACAAGAGAGACTGTTGCAAGTGATTGAATCAGAAGATGCCAACATGGTCAGCGGCGCTAAATCAGATGATAACTTAGACTGTCTTCTAGTTTCAACTTCTTTAGATGTGGATTACGGCTGGGATTTTGATTCAGATAGTTCTTGTCATATTTTCTCAGAGGGGAAGGTGGTTTCTACTTACAAGTCTAAATTAGGTTGTTGTGTGAGAACGAGGATTGATGAGATCTGTGAAGTAATGTGAACAGCTGAGTTGGAGATGTCAGACGAAAAGTGATACACACTAGAGAAAGTCATGCATATTTTTTGATGAAATGGAGCCTGGAGCCAGATATCTAAGAGAAATCTGGTAGCACAGAGTTGCAGGTACACAACTCGAGGTGAAGTTCTTTCAGTTTGTAAAAGTTGTTGTAAGGTGATGAAAGGTAAGAGGGGGACTAGACAGAGTCAACCCAACCTCTACCAGCGTTGGGGGAACATGAAAACTCAGCCGAGTGTTTGGAAGCCCATTGTTCATAAAACACTATCTAGTTTACCATAACTAGAATTACCAAAGCGAGACTACGACGTTTGAATATCGTTAGGAGGTGGAGAGTGCATCGGGATAGGTGGAGTTCGTGTGGAGAGTGGCACCTTCGTGTTGACACTTAATGGGGTGTGCCCTTGAAGGGGTATATTGTTGGAGAAATAACAGGTGGAGGTAGGTTCAGTTGGCAGAAAAACCCACTGAACCGGGTTGTTTGCAAGAGAAAATGGAAAGAGTTTAGAAGAGTTTAATCATACATGTGAGAAAGCATGGGTATGCAATCCAAGGTTGAGATCATTGAGTTTATGCCTTGCATACTAGTTTGATGTGAAGAGAAGATAGTGATGCGAGAAGAGTTTCGAAGCAACGATGGTGGAGAAAGAAACAACAGCAATAGCAATCGACTGTTATACTAGGTAGTCAACTACCATAACTCTCTGGATTGGTCGAGTTTCATTGCATTCGACTGCCTTTTGGTGCAGTCGACTGCCCTCGACCACAACCTACTGGAAGCAACAAATTGGGTTGGGTCTTAGTGATTAGTTTGATGCCCAACTTCCTCTCCAAGTTAGATTGTACAGCTCTTAACAATGATTATCTCTTCAGGAACATCAGATGGTTATTGTATCAAATCTACAATCTAGGGAATCTCTCTAGATCTCTCTATATATATTGTAATGACATCCTTTGAGACGTAAGAAATAGTACTTTATTGCAGAGAGTTTGAGAGTTTTCATTGTAAACAACAAATATCTTCCTGTGAGGTTTGAGGGATAGATAAATTTTTGGTGAGAGTGGTTGTCTCTCTTGTATCTTCTCTAGTTGAATATCATCTCAGTGTTTGGGACAAAATTGTGTGCTTTGTGTGTTTGGTTTGATCTTCAATTTGCTTGGGTTTTTTCGTAGTGATCGTATTGCAAAACTTGGTAGGAATTCCTAAAACGGGGCTTTTATTATATTTGGATATTTTTTAAACTCTAAACTCTCACATCTATATATGAATATGAATAAAATGAAGTTTTTATTGATACACTACCATATGGAAACTATAACGATATGGAAACTTGTAGTTTCCGTGACACAAACCTGGAACTCCTCTAACATAAATCTCTCGTTAGTCATAAGTAGCTCAGCTTCAGGCAAGGATGGAGTAAGTATAATTTTATCGAGTGTCTTATCTATCGATATTTTCTTAATAACTATTTTACTTTGTTGCATATATCAACGCATATAAAGTATTGATTTCAAGAACTTGATGTAATAAAAAATCCTATCCGAAATTCATGGAGCTTCTCTCTCCTCTTTCAAAAAATTCTAGCCAAACCTTCAACCACCCCACCACCTCCTACTCCTCCACCACAGCATAACCAATTCCCGCCATCCAGACCCTGCTCCTTCATCGTCCACCAGTCACACAAGCCTTTATCTTCTTTTCATACATCTTCCCCTCGTTCTACAGAGAGGAAGTCTGTAGCGCCCCGAATTTTCAATATGATATCTTAGAAATACGTGGCACATTTCCCAACATCAACTTCAATTGCAATATTAAACACAGTCCAAAAACACAGATAATTTTTATTCCAAACTTTTTATTACAATAATCATTTACATAACACAGCGGAATACAAAACACCTTGAATTACAAACTTTTTCTTTTACAACACTTTCTATTACATTCTACACAAGCTCTATTATCTCAATCTATCTCAAGCATCCAAACCCCAAGCTCTAAGCAACAACCTGTAAAATATGAGGCTAGAGATGATCCCTAACCCCCAAAACTAAAGGGGTCATAAAAACAAAGCAACATAATTAAATCGTAAAATATAGAGTCATCCACAACATGTATCATCAGCAAGAATAAAGGAATGAGAAATAACAAATAAGTAAAGCATGAAAATATCAAGGAATATAAGATAGTAGATAGTAATACATGAAAACATCAAGTGAATCTAGACTAAGTGTCAAGTGTAGAAAAACAGGAAAACACAAGCATAAAACCAAGTCAAGAAAACACATTTCTATATGCTGACTCTCTAATGCGTACTTGTCAAATTCTATGCATTCCATAGTACATAGGTCCGGTGCAAGCTCTTAACGATATCCACTTTATAGGGATAACCCCTCGTTATGCAACTAATCCTACCACGGTGATGGAAAACAAGATCCAAAATACTCCGCAAATAGGCACCACAGCCCTCAACGTGCAAGCATCATGTAAGATAGCTCAAAAACAACTGGAGATTCCTTTCCCAAACCCGTGTACCCCACGAATAGGCTTGCAAGGCCCTCGACGTGCAGATACACCAGATACATTTCGTGAATAGGCCTACCGACCCTCGACACGTGAATGCACCCTGCATGCTCTGTGAATAGGCCTGCAGACCCTCGACACGCGAACATACAATTGTCCTCTCGGGACATAACAACAAACAGTCCTGAAACGCATCTGTTAGACTAACAAAACTATGAGCCTATACTTACGTTTTCCAAGTTCCATCACATCCCCACTAGTGCCTGTCCTTAAGTTGGTTATTATTAAAACACAAAATCCCCATCTCTAGAGTTAGTGTATCCTGCCGGACTTAAATACTCAACAACAACCAAACCAAGACCCCCCAGGTCTAACTCAACAAATCTCAACTGCCGGTTCCAGGACTCCCACTCAAATCTAGTCATCACAACTCAAATCCTCAAGACATGGTCTTTTAATCCATTACTCATTATCAAAATTCCTCAAACTCAATCTCAACTATTCTCAATAGTTGACTCATAAACAAATTTATCATTAACATGGCCAAGTTGCTTTCATCCAACTCACCAATAGTCCAAAAAATCTCATCTTAAATCAATTAATGCATAACTTTCACCATACTCAATCGAATCAGTAAATACCCAAAAGAAATAGTCTACTCACAATTTTTATTAGGTTCTCCTACAATCTAAAATCATCCACATGCAACTCTATTCACAAATAACTAGGGTTCTTCTCAAAAGATCCAATTTTAACTTATTCATCCATTAAATCCACCATATGTATTCATATCAAAACCCTAGCATGCTTTCTACTAGATGAAACACCACATACAACATTCCAAGAACAAAACAAAATAACTTACAACATGCACAAAACAAAATAAAACAAAACAAGTCACTCACCTTGTCGAAGAGATCAAACGAATATAACAAAGCAAGACGAAAAATCCCTCCTTTGCAAAGAATCTAAGATCTCTTCTTTGAATGTCCAAGAAAAAAAAAAATAATAATAAAACCTTGTGTTGTACAGCAAAAGACGGCTGCACTCCACCTTTTAAATAGGCCGGAATTAGAAGAATTAGGGTTTTGAACACATTTGCAAAATAATCTTTTTAAAATATATCTTTACATAAATAGATCCCTATACTTGGAAACTTGATAAAAACAATTTAATTGGGATTTAAAAACAAAATGAACAATTTATTTCCAGCCGGCACTGTTTGAAAAGTCCATAAAAATAGTTTTGCACTTTCATCCCTCAAAATGACAATTTTGAAAAAAGATCCTTCTTTTTTAATTATTTGCAACTCAGTTCAATAAATATCAGAAAAATCTAGAAAAATCAAAAATAATCTCAAATAATAAATAATGATTTTCCACAAAATAATTTTAGCTTTTTGAACTTTTCAAGAAAATATTTGCACGTGTAAAAAGATAAATTTTCAAAAAAATATTTATTAAATCTCCAAAAATCATTTTAATTTATTTTCAGATCTCAAAAATAGTATTTAAAAAGATGGGGTACTACAGAGTCATGAGAGAAGCACAAGCCAGGGATAGAGGGAGGGTGCGGGCTTGGGTGCTGTGCAAACACAATAGCGATGACGAAAGGCATAACCCACGTAGCAGGCATGTGAAAGATGATAGACGAGGGGGCGAACACAGGGATGGGTTCTAAGAGAGGTCTTCGACAAGGCCAAACGAAGTAAGATTGGAGGTGGGGAGGTCTTCACCATTGGCGACCACCGTAACATCCCCTTTTCAGAGGAGAGGAGGCGGTGGTCATCGGCATCAGAGATCAAAATCACCGGCTAAGATGGCTATGCCTGCAACAAAGCCAATATTATCGCCACGACAACACACTCATCTGAGAAGCTCACCAAACAATCACCATCCGAGAAGCTCACCAAATACTCAGTTCCAATGCAACCTTCAACAAAGGCACTCCCTTATCACCTCACCCCCATATCAGCGTCACAACCAGGATGCTAGGTCTCCAGCCACGGCGAGTTCGCCGTCCATGTTCTCTGAGGAACAACTTTTGGCTGTGTTGGAGGAACTGCGACGTAAGGGAAAGGAGGTAGTTGATAAGGAGGAGGAGGGCGGGGAGCCATGGCATGTGTATCACTCCAAATCTTCCAAGAAGCACCAACTTCTGAGGGGCAGGAGCTCGATTGTGTCCTGCTCGTTGTGCGGCGACCAGCATCGCAAAGAGGACTGCCCCATCGGGGTATTCGTGTGCTTTGAGTGTAAAGAACCAGGTCATCACGTGCTTGACTGTGCTGTCAGAGGAGGAAAGCGGAGAACACAATGTGCGACGGAGAGTAACCAGCAGTCCGCGAGGAAGCGTGACTCTGTTCACGCCATTATAGCAGTTACTGGCAAAATAAGGGCAGCGAAGGAAAGATTGAAGACAGTATTGGGGGTGATTAGGGCAGTACATGGCTGGCCATCGGCTGCGGAGGTGGTGACGGGACTGCGATGCCTCTCAGATTCATTCAATAGAAGAAAGTGGGAGTTAAATAGGGTTAAGGATTTTTGGGTGGCTGAGTTTCCGACTAGCGACGGGGTGGCCGCTTTGGCTTGTAGGGATGTTATTAAGATCAGCAGTGGTAGATATAGGATCTCCATCAAGCAATGGGGGAAGGTGCATGTGAACAGGAAATGGAGACGAAGGCATGGATCAGGCTGGTTGGTTTCCCACTGCATTGTTGGGAGCTAGGGGATTCCAAGACATCGTTAGAAAGTTCGGGGTGGTCTTGGAGGTGGACGAACTGACGGAGAAGCGTAAACGGGGCTACGCAAGAGTGCGGATTGAATGCAACGGTGATCAACACATTCCGAAGTCTATTAAGGCAATGGTGGATAACTTCTGCTATCTAGTAGAGGTGAGCGTCGAGGAAGATGAGTCACAACAGACTCCGGTGGTGGATGGGGAACAAAAAGCAGGTGGCTAAATAGTTGTTCGTTGATGTGCTGGCCAAGGCACCAGAGTTACCAACGGGGAAGACAAGAGTTAATGGAGAAGACGATAACCGGTTTGATGGGGGTGAACTGGGTCTACGTATTGAACCGATTCAAGGAAACAATATCCAACCATTCATTTGCTAGGGTTTCGAAAGGGAAGGAGATCCTACGGGGGAGGAATTTTCTTTCGGGAAAACAACGACCCTAATGCACAGTAGAGTGGGTCCCACTATACTGCCACCTAAGCGAGCTAGTACAGTAGGCATTGTGTGTTTCCAGAACTTAAGCGACTATGCAGTCACTTCCCATCACGCGACAGAGCACGGTCGAGCTACTCCCATCCCGGGTTGTAAGGAGGGGCCTACGAAACAAGTACAAAGGGTGCCGAAGAGCTGCAGGTTGGGGCTCGAGGGTGAAGGGATGGTTCAGGGGTTTGGGCCATGCTACTTTGGGCTTCGATATTGGGCCTAATTCATTTGAAAGTGTGGCACTTGGGAGTAATGAAGTTCTGCAATGCTTAAATCCAACCGTGGGCCTCCTTAATGTTGGGGTGGGTCACAAAAATTGTATCAATGTTGGTGCGGAGGCAGGAAAAGGGGGAGTTTCGCTGGTGAATATTGATAGCTAGCGAAGTATAGAAGAGGAAGCGGAAGAAGTGGAAGGGGCAAAGATTTAAGCACTGCTCAAACAAGAGGTGGAAAAGAGAGTTCAAAAAGAGGTTAAGAAGAGGGTGAAGTCAATCTTGGGGCATTGGGCTACGGAGAAAAGATGTATGTCAGACAGGTCCTCTGGATCGGACAGTGATTCGTTGGGTTTTGAGGTGCCAGAGTCAGGGGAAGAGGCAAGAAATGAGAGTGCATTTGAGGAGACACCAACGGTCGCAACGATTACAAAACAAGGGGGAAAAAGTGAAAAAATTTGGAGGGTTTCAGACGAAGTGATAGACAGCGTAGCAAGGGTGACAAACCGATGACGGTTAAAGAAATTTACCCAAGGGTTGGCAAACGAAAGAGCTACGAAAACTTAGTAGGTACACACTCACCCAAATCTATTTTCGGTTCTATTCCCGATTTCATGTTAATTCAGTTAGCACATGCCTACGGGATTAATTTGCATGACTGTCATGATGCTCACACGAACATTATTGAGGTAATTCGGGGTAGGAAAGTGGACAATATTATTAAAGTCCAGAGGGTGATAATGGGTAACTCGGATGAGGATTGCGTTTCCCAAAACTTGATTGAACTGGGGGCAACTCATCAGGGGAAGGGGAGGGGACAACCACTGTTAATGTTTAACGTAATTTTTTGGAACGTTAGAGGGTTTGGCAAGGCGGCCAAGCGTAGGATGGTGGGGGAAGTAATTAGAAATAACGATATTGATGTGGTCTGCCTGGAAGAGATAAAAGTGTCTTAACCAACAGACAGGTTCCTCGGGGGTTTAAAGCTAAACCACATTAGAGAGTACGGTCATGGATGCCATTGGAGCGTCAGGGGGGATTATGGTTGGGGTCAATACCAGTTATTTCGACTTACTGGATGACTGGGTGGGTAACTTTTCTGTATCAATTGTGATACGGAGAAGGAGGGACGGGTGGCAACAGATAATCACAGCTGTGTATGGGGCTAATGTTAGAAGCCAGAGATAAGAACTCTGGGATGAACTACTTTTCATCAGGGAGAAGTGGAGCTTGCCATGGATGCTTGGAGGTGGCTTTAATTTAGTCAGGTGCTCACAGGAAAGAAGCGAAGGGATGGGTAATGGCCACGACAGTATTAGGTTCAACCAAGTAATTTCCAACTTAATGCTAATGGAAATTCCGGTCAACGATAGATGATTTACATGGTCTAACCGGAGAAGGGATCCTATCCTGGCAAAACTCGACCGGATTCTGGTTTCTACGGACTGGGAGACGAAATTTCCTTGAGCGATGGCCAGATCTTGCACTCGCAATACCTCAGACCATGTACCAATCGTCCTTGGCACTGGAGAGGAGGGGAGGCGACATTCTAAGATCTTCTGTTTCGAAAAAAAGTGGTTGACTAATAAGGATTGCCATGAGTTGGTAAAGAATAGTTGGGAAGCAGCTATTACACAGGTTGACCTAACAATGAGGCTCGCAAGGAAACTAGCTAGACTCGGAAGAAAGCTTAATGTAATACCCTGATTTTTCAATTAATGAAAAATTATTTTATTTTGTACGTAGTGTGCACGTACAATATTTTGGTTGAATTAAATCTTATAATTATTTTATTATGATGTGTATAAATATTTAAATATGTGTTCTCAAGTTATTTTATACAAAAGCCCTTTTTAAATAGAAAGCCTTATTTTAATTTAATGAAAATGCCTTTTTTAAAGCCCAAAATGTATTTTATTTTATTTATTTTAAATAACTATCTTGGTCCAAAACTAAAGCCCATGGATTAATTTATTTAAAAAGTCTATTTTTATAAAAATCAAATGCACAATTTTTGGGCCTAGTTGCATGCACGTGCACTACACGTACACTTGCAATGCACATCCCTCTTCATGGCCGGATTGTGGGCTTTTGTTTTGGAGGGAGATTCAAAAGCCTTAGTGGTGGTCATGGTGTGGTAGTTATGTGAATGTGGGTAGTTGTGGTAACTCCTACTCTCATCCTAGCCTTCCATCCTACAACCAACCAACTAATCCTAGCCCTCCATTCTGCTTCATTTCTAGTATAAATACCCCCCCTCCCATGGCTATATTCATATGCAATTATATTTTCCCAAATCTATAGTCTAATTAGTAGTAGTTGTGAGATAAAAGAGTGAGAGTTGTGTGGGATTGCTTGCATTTTGCTTGGAGGAGAGGCCGGCCATCACAAGAAGAAGCATTCGGGATTGGTGCTTGTGGAGCTTGTGCGCGCATCGTCTAGGAGGAGGTGCATCTTGTTGCAAGAACTTAGTTGCAATTGTGTTTTGTTCTCTCCATACAAGGTGGGTAAAATTCTCCATATTTCTAAAGTAGAGATGCTTGCTAAATGAATGAATGATAATGGGTTGATTTTCCTTATTACTGATGCTAGTATCATATTGAGAATGATGCATGAAAAATACTAATAAGAGTACACTTCTAATTGGAGATTTGACCTATGAATTGATTGGAATGTGAATATGCAGTTATATGTGATTTGATTAGTAAGAATCTAAATTGATATGGATTAACTATAAACATAAATGTGAACTTGGCTAATAAAGGAATTTGTGGCATTAATTGTTGAGAATTGTCGAGAAGGAATCTTTTGGGTAAGTCGACTTAGGACCTTGTAAGTCGACTTATATACTCATTTAAGTCGACTGGTGCTGTTATAAGTCGACTTCCTGATTGAATTATTTACTTAAAATCATGGATGTTTTCCCCTGTACAGTCGACTTACTATGGTATAAGTCGACTGGTACTGATGCATTTTTATAAACTCGAATGTTCTACTATTTTGAAAATATATGAGACTTTATGAAGATAACTTTGGAATTGTTGCATGGAATAAAATGTGATTTGGTAATAAAAGGCGTAATCAGAACTATGATTTTGATATGTGTATTTTTGGGGAATTATACCTTGCAAAAGAACTAGAAGTGAGGAAGATTAATATAGTAAAGTGACATTATAGATGCATGAAAATATGAATTGTGAATATTCGTCAGTACATCTCAGTTGAGAACAATGTGATAACCATGAAATGTGAATTATTCTTGTTGAAGAATAGCGTGACAAAATATGATGTGTGATTCCTTAATGTGAGATGTTTAAACTGTTCAGTCGACTGAATGCTTGTAGCAGTCGACTGTACTGAGTAAAGATGTATAGTTGAAACACTCTGTACAGACGACTGATTTGAATGACAGTCGACTGTTAATTGAATGACGTTTAAATGTGGAAACTGCGGAACAGCCGACTGGTCGTGTGCAGCAGTCGACTCTTCCGAGTGTTATTAATGAACTGTATTCTGACTGGATAAGTCGACTGGTGGAGTTCCAAGTCGACTGTCCAGAGTGATTTTTGATATATCTGAAATCTTATGGTTGCTTGTGGTAAAGATTTTAAATTCGGATATTGGTAAATTCTTTTTATTGCTGTATGAATTTATATGAAATGAATCATAGTTTGAATTGAGAAATTTACATGAGACGAATCATAGATTTGAATTGAGAATTACATGAATATGAAAGCTAAGATCATGATATGCTAAGGCAATGAAAAATGAACTCAAGAGCTGGAAGTGCTCAGATTATGTTAGAATTTGTGAATTGGAATTGAAATGAAAAACTAGCTAAGTCTCCCCCGGCAGTTGAAAAAGAAATTGAAATGAATATTGAAAAGAAAGACCAAGGGTGGTCATGTTGAAATTAATGAATAAGTCCGGTTGAGTGGAGAGGCTAACTCTAGAGCTTTGATTTGGTTCATGATTCTAATAAAAACTAAGGATTAGTACATAGTGGAGACGTGATGAAAGTAGGAGAAAAACACGAGTGAGAGCCATCGGATTGCGGCGGAGGGTATTTCACAGGTTCTTCACGATGAGTCGTGACATGACGTGGATACGGCTCCAGGGTATCGTGGCGGCGGAAAGTATTTCACAGGTTCTTCACGATGCGTCGTGACATGACGTGGATACTGTTCCAGGGTACCGTCCCTGTGGTGACACCTGTGGGATGTTTGGTGACTGCATGAGGATCGTGTGCCATGAAGGAGGCTGAATTGTCCATAGGTTCTTCACGATGCGTCGTGACATGACGTGGAATTCCCCTCCAGTTTCTGTACACGTGCTTGCACTCATAGATCATCTGAGACACTACCGTAGTTACAGTAGTAGATTAAGTCATGGCGAGGGATTGAACCCTATAAAGATGAAGAACGATTAAGAGGCTTGCCCTCGGACCTATGTAGTATGGGATGCATAGACTCCGAACAAGTGTGCATTAGTGTCATCTAACATAAATAATTGCATTAAGGATTAAGTGCACAATCACAACACGACATCAATAGGGTAGTCCCTTTTATTTGAATTGTGACAAGTTTGTGTTTGCTAAATATGGAAAATTAAGTTATACTATTTCCGGCATAGAGAGTATGGCCGTGTATAATGATCGTCGGTTGAATAAACTGATGTACCCACAGTCTTATATGCAGGTAAATAGCATGTTAAAGGTTAAAGAGGAATGGATGCTTAAAGATTATATCATGTTGTTGTACATTTGTTTAATCGTTGTATTTTACTTCCGCTGTGCAAATGAAAAGTGTAATATTGATGTAAACTCTGATGTATAGTGAAAAGTTTAAATTTCCTTGTAAAATTGTACTCAAAGAAAGTGAAAAGATCCTGTAGAACATCTCGAATTCAGTGATTTGGGATTCGGGGCATTACACTTAAAAAGTGGAATTGAGATACGTTTGGGAATGTGCTCCGGAGGAAGGAATCCACGCTGAAAGAGATTGATGATCTGGAAAAGGAGGAAACTGATGGTCTGAATAACGACCAATTTGAGAGATTGTCGGTATGTAGGCAGGAGGTCTTGGAGATCTATAATAAGGAAGAAATCATGTGGCACCAAAGGTCAAGGGTAAGATGGCTATCAAAAGGGGATGCTAATACAAAATTCTTTTATAAGACTGCTAGCATGCATCACAGGAACAACTTCATCCACTCCTTGATTTGTGACGGAAACACGGTATCTGAGGAACGTCAAATTGAAAGACATGTTCATGAGACGTTCAGGGATCTATTTGGGAACAACAGGAAGACCAGGTGCGAGTCGGCTGAAAATCTTTGGGAACCATTGACGAATGACGTTCAGGGGCGTGTAATAGCACTGCATGATCCATTCACCGTGGAGGAAGTTAAGATGGCTATTTGGGGTATGGGACAGGATAAGGCTCCAGGTCCAGATGGGTTTCCGGTATTCTTTTACAAGTAATTCTAGGACATTCTTAAGAAGGATATCATGGAAATCATGAATGCTTTCTACGAGGGAACGTTGGATTTGGGCAGGTTGAATTATGCCAACGTCTGCTTAATCCCTAAGAAAAAGGAGGCTACAACAATTGGGGATTTTAAACCGATCAGCTTGGTTAACTGCTCGGTTAAGATTATCACAAAGACCATAGATAATAGACTTAGAAGCCTTATCGGGGAGATAGTCGAGGACTATCAGACAGGGTTTATTGCGGGAAGGGATATTCTAGATGGGGTGGCACTGGTTCAGGAAGTTATCCAAGACTGTAAGCGATCTAACAAGCCGGGGTTTATCCTTAAACTAGACTTCGAGAAAGCCTACGACAAAGTAGAATGGAAATTTTTACTAGAGATTCTCAGTAGGCGAGGGTTTGGGGACAGGTGGATCGGTTGGATCGAGACCTGGCTCACAACGACAGAGGTTATAGTTTTGGTCAATGGGAAACCAGGTAAGGAAATTAGGTGTAGGCAGGGTCTTAGGCAAGGTGATCCACTTTCCCCGCTACTCTTCACCGTGGTGGCAGATGGACTCCATAAGATGCTTCAGTCATATAGAAAACAAGGCCTGATTAATAGGTTGGGTATGAGGAGAGGGGTGTCCACAGTGATGAACATTCAGTATGCAGACGACACTTTGATCTTTGGAGAGTGCGACATTGCTCAGGCTACACTTCTGAAGTGGGGATTATATCCTTTTGAAGATTGGTCCGGGCTTAAGGTTAACTTCCATAAAAGCTCTATCGCTTTATTGGGAGAGACGGGTGAGTCAGGAGCTGCAATTGCAAGCATTCTCAATTTCCCGATTCAATCGCTACTGATTAAACACTTGGGTTTACCAATTGGTGCTGGCAAACTTAGAAGGGTGGATTGGAACGACCTTATTGAGAAGATAGCGAATAGACTGGATGGATGGAAGGGTAAGATGCTGTCATTCGGTGGAAGACTGGTGATGCTAAACTCAGTCATTAGCGCCATTCCTTTATACTTTCTATCGTTCTTCGAGATACCGGTGTAATACCCCGGTTAATGCATTACTTTTGTATACGTATATTGTCTGTGTATATATATATATATAGGGCCTTCTTTGGTTGCAAACGCCTTAACCCGTCATTGGGGATGACAGGTTAAGGCAAAACACATAACCCGTCATCCCACATAATCCGTCATTGGGGATGACGGGTTATGTGTTTTGCCTTAACCCGTCATCCCCAATGACGGGTTAAGGCGTTTGCACGCGTTTGCACGACATTTGCGTTTGCAACGGAAGATGGCTTATATATATATATATATATATATATATATATATATATATATATATATATATATATATAGCGTTAATCGAGTGCGAACCGGTTCGCACTCAATCAGCAGCGAACTCAATCAGCAGCCGTTCGATCTCTTGATCTATCAAATAGGGCATCGGATGGTGAAAATTACCCCCTGCTCAAGCGGGGGTATTTGAGTACTTTCCCTACAAAATGAGAACCCCATTCAGCCCCTTCTTTCTTCTTCTTATCTTCTCTTTTTTTCTTCTTCTTCTTCTCATCTTACTTTGTGCGATCAAACCCTTCCTTCCTCTCCGCCTTCGAATCTCCCCCGATCAAGAAATCCCCAAAAAATAACCCCCCTCCATCCAGCCTCTTCGCCTTCAAAATCCCCTCGACGCCTCTCTCTCTCCTACTCCCCCAACCATCGTAACTCTAACTCTAGATCTCCATCTCCTTGCTCCTGAGCTCCACCTTTCGATGCCCGACGCCCCCGACACTCCTTTGTCTTGATGAAATTTTGCTGAGATTGGTGAAAATGGTTGATGAAAAGCTGTGATCTTATCAAAGTTTTTTTTAACAATTGATCAATTATCGATGTACATTTATCAATTTTCTCCAAATGTTGGAAGTCATTTTTGCCGTCTTGTTAACAATTTTAGCAGTCATGTTAACAAATGATGGAAGTCATGTTAACAATTGATCAGTCATGTTGGAAGTCATTAGTTTGAATACAGTGAAATGTTGTAAGTCATTTTGGTGTAAATTTTGCAGGTTGAGAGGTTTGCTTGTTTGTACACCAACAAAGTGACTAACTTGATGTTTTATTCTCCTGAGAAATACTACAGGCCATGTGAAGATTTCATGCCCCATGAGTTTGATATTTTTGCAAATGAGCAATCTATTTGCGCAAATCGTTAGTTATATTGTGAATGCAGGAAAGGGGTTTGTTGTGTCTCTAATTGAAAATAAGTGTCGAAAAGGAATTCAGGTTCAAGTCTTACCAGCATGTAAACTGCAAAAGTTCAACGATTACTGTAGAGAATGAGGACGAAATAATACAATAGAAGCACTGTGTAACTGAACCTTAAATATTTTGTTTCACTTAGTTTTTGGATTATATCACTGGGAAAATGTTTGTTTTCCTTGTGAACCATTGGGTCAATATGATGTGGCAAGCATATATGAAAGACTATGTACTTGGAATGTGTAACAACGCACATGAGTTGTCAATTTTTTGGTGCTGATTAGTGGTGCATGAGATGTTTCTAAGTGAAGTAAATATTAATTTGCTCAGGATGCTGCTCCGGACTTTCTATATTATCCAAGTGGTCTTCAAATTGCATGTACGCACAAAGAAACTCCAGATAGCTACTGATTTCATCATCATCAGTCTGGATTGTAGCAACAGCAGAGACTCCTAAAGTATATCCAGTAGCTATAGTGGAGCCATTGTTATGCACATTTGAAGTCAGACCATTCATAGCCAATGCTCTGCTGCTAATATTTTTAGTTGTGTACTATGCTTTTCCTAGTTTTGTTTGGCTTGTAATTCATTTTCTTTTGTCAATGTATTTTTTCATGTTGATGTCTTTATCTTTTGTCGATGTATGGATGTTGGAATCTATGTATCAAGGTGTGGTTCTGAATTTCTCGAAAAAAATTTAGGATCAGAATATGAATAACAACGAACAACATACACAACAAAAATTTGTAGCAAAATCATGATATGCAATTCCATTCATTTCAGGATTTCCATTCAAAATGTATACAACTAAGGTGAGATAACATGATTGTTAAACATAGAGCTCACATCTACTTTCTACTTTACAAAATTAGTTGTTCATAAGTTACATCAACACTAAAAAAATTCATCACAACACTGGATTAACAAATTCCTCGTCATCAAACCCAGTTAATCCTACAACATTACCATCATCTTCTTCTAATCTCCCTAATTCAACTTCCTCCACATCATCCTTGTCACCAAAGAATGCGGCATCAAAGCACATACCACCTGCAAATAAGCAAAGCAACAAGTTCCAATAGAAAACAAAAGCCAATAAACTGAAATAGCAATAAAATATATATTTCTACTTATCAACAATCAAAAAACAACTTGAAATGCTAGATTTGAAACTTATTTGTACACCACATTATAAGAAAACCTTGAAATCTCAAAGTAGAATGTTATCATCAAATTCCATTCTTCGAAAAAAACTATAACTAAAGTGCCAAGTCTGAAATATGGTAACAACGATGGCAATTAATGCAAGTAGACAAATTATATATAGAAGATTTGAATAAGTTCTTCATATATTGATTCCTAAAGCTCCCTCAAGATATAATAGCTACATATCGTTAAGTTCAAATTATATTTTGACAGCCTTTGAAGATAACTTACAGATTCTATAACATTGTAACTAATATATTGCACTCACCTCCAGTGCAAGAAGTTCTGAACATAACTTTCGATTTCCATTGTCATCAAGATCTTTGATATGGGTTAGGAACGACGTGGCCCATCCTGGGCCACAAGATCTCCTCAGGATGCGCGCACCTCCTGATCCTCCAGATCCGCCACGCCAGCATCGAAAAACCGCCCAGACCACTGCCACGTCAGCCCGGAAACCGCCCGGGCATCTGCCACGTCAGCCCTAAACCGCCCGGGTTTCCACCGCTTCAGCCACACGGGCAACCGGGTCCATACCCGGTCCCAAACGGATCCAGACCCGATTGGCATCTTCTATAAATACCAGACCCTTACTCCTTCTCCAGGTAATCAATTTTCCCCCACTCAAACCCTAGTTACTGTTACTCTCTCTTAGTGACTGACTAGATCGTCGGAGGGTCTGCTACCAGGACCAACCCCGGTGTTTCGAGACCGTCTGCAGGTACGCGAGACCCTCAGATCCGAGCCTCAAAGATCCGAGCCGAGCATCAGCCTCCACCTCAATACCGCCTACCTCAGTACCGTTCGTCCAGCCAAGGGTCGTCTGCATAGGTGTCTCCTCCTTCAATACAAATTGAGTAAGAACTCACGCCTGGTGCATCCACACGTTCCCCAAAAACAAACCGCATTAGGATGGCGCCGTTTGTGGGAAACTGCCTATCGTAGACGCCAATCCGAGCCCCGCTTCCAACGGTACCCTAATAGACATCGACCCGAGCTCCGCCCCTATCGGCATTCCCGTTGACCCGAGCCCACATGGCGCCCAAAGCTGCAAAAGCTGTTACCTCCGCACGCCGACACGATGTGCCTCCATAAGGCATCGAAGCCATTGCTCAGGGACCAAACAACAAAAGGGTCAGCCACGGGCCCCAGCCGAACGCCTCCCGCCCGGTCCAGAGCGACCTACGGGGGGTAATCTCGAACCGCCAGGCCAGCCGTGGCAGGGGAGGAGCCGCTTCCAACTCGGCTCCGAACCATCCCAGACCCCCATCCCAAGGGGCTCCGAACCATCCAAGAACCCCGTCCCAAGGGCGGGAGCCTGCGCTCAGCCGGGTCGGTCGACAACAGACTGCCCAACTGAACCGGGCCGAAGGGGCCCCGGTTACCCACTAGGAATTCCAGGACTTCCGAAGGGAAATCTTGGGTGCACTCCGAGGAGTCCCCGTCAACGAGAACGCCCGCCGTTCCCACACATGGTCACAGGCCGAGGCTACCGTGTCTCGCCACTCGACAATTCCCCCAGAGTATGATGGCGACATTTTGAAGCGCCTCCAAGAAATGGAGGAGCGCCTCGACCACGTTGGTAACGGCGACCCAAAAGCAACTCAGGGGTACCGGCCGGTTCGACCTCCTTTCTCCGCCCTCATCCTTACCCCGCAATTTCCGTCCGCCTCAGTTCGAGACATACGACGGCGAGGGCGATCCTGCTGATCACATGGAGGGCTTCAAAACCCTCATGATGATTCACAGCGCATCGGATCCCCTCCTGTGCCGAGCCTTCCCCGCAACACTCCGGGGTCCGGCTCGGGAATAGTTCTCCAAGCTCGCCCCCGGCTCCATCTATTCCTTCGACTAGCTAGAGGGCAGCTACCTCGCCCACTTCGTAACCAGCCGAAAGGCCGAAAGAACGAGTGCGTCCCTAATCGGACTCCGGCAAAAGGAGGGGGAGCCCCTCCGGGTGTTTGTCCGAAGGTTCACCACCGAGGCGAGGTCAGTCTCATCCCTCGATCCCGACGTTGCCACGGCAGCCTTCCGCCACAACGTCCGACATGGACAGCTGAAGGCCTCCCTGGCAAAGAAGCCACCGATAGACTTCCCCGACCTCCTTAACCGGGTCGAAAAATATATTCGAGCCGAGGAGGCCCTCAATCCCGAGGACCAGAAGGAAGCTCCCGGGAAGGGGAAGCGCAAGGCCGACAAGATTAAGCCGACGAAAAAAGCTCCATGAGACGAGGGCTCCGCAAAAAAGGTTCCGCCGATCTCCCGCTTCGAGAGGTACACCCCGCTGACGCAGAACGTGTCAAAAATCCTCTTAGCGATTGAAGATAGCGACCTCGTCCAGTACCCCCCTCGACCGTCCAACAACACCAGCAAGAAGAGGGATCAGCAGTTCTACTGCCGCTTTCACCGGGACAACGGGCACGACACGGATCATTGCCGCGCCCTGAAGGATGAAATTGAGGCCCTCATCCAACGAGGATACCTCCAAGAGTTCAGACGAGAAGGTGCCCGGGAACCGAAGGACAACAGAAACAGGAGGGATTCCCCTCCTCCTCGAGGGCACCGACAGCGTCCCGAGCGGGATCTGGATCCAGAGGAGCCAGAGGATCGAGCAATCCTGCATTGCATCCACGGAGGGCCTATGGGAGGCGAATCCAAGACTTCCCGCAAGGCCTTCATCCGGGACGTCAATACCGTCCAGGCCCTCTCTCCCCCTCGGTCCAGCAACTCCCCGTCTCCTTCTCAGGGGAGGATCTAGAGGGGGTTCGGCTCCCTCACTGTGACGCCCTCATCATCAACCTCGACATGGCGAACTTCGACGTCTGGAGAATCCTTGTAGACAACGGGAGCTCAGTAAACATTCTGTTCCTCGAAGCATTCGAGAACATGAAGCTCTCCCGTGAGAAACTAAAGCCAGCCGGGTATACCCTGCACGGATTCTCCGGCGTCCCCGTGACTATAGAAGGGATCGTCACCCTTGTTGATTCTTGATTTTGATGATTACAACAACTGCAACATGTATCTATGCTATGCTTTATAATTACAGGATCCAACACTTGGTATCAGAGCGAGGTTAAAGGCTATGGCAACTACATCAAATGCAAATCAGTACCATGAAGGGCAATCTACACAAAGACCACATCTCTTCGATGGAACAAATTACAATTATTGGAAGTGCAGAATGAAGATCCATCTCCAATCCATCAATTATGAAATATGGAACATGACTGAAACAGAATACACTGCTCCTACTATTCCATATGCACAATGGAATGATGACATGAAGAACCAAATAATGAATAATGCAAAAGCAATGAATGCATTATTCTGTGCTCTTACAAAAGAAGAATTCAACCGTGTGTCAAATTCAACAACCGCACATCAAATCTGGCATACACTCGAGGTAACTCATGAAGGAACAAACAAAGTGAAAGAATCTAAAATATCTGTTCTTGTTCACAGGTTTGAAATGTTCCGCATGAAGGAAAATGAAAGTGTGTCCGAAATGATAACTAGATTTACTGACATTACAAACTCACTTGTGGTACTTGGGAAAATATACACTCAAAAAGAGATGGTGAGAAAAGTTCTTCGTGCACTTACTCCTGAATGGGAAAAGAAGACCACTGCAATAGAAGAGGCCAATGATTTATCACAACTTTCTCTTGAGAATCTTGTGGGAAATCTAATGGCTTATGAGGTTCAAATTGAAGAACGGAAGAAGGATGCAGAACCACAACAGTCTAAGAAGAAATCATTAGCTTTTAAAGCCATGATAGATTCAGAAGATGAAGAAGAAGATGAAGAAGAGATAGCCATGTTCACAAGGAGATTCAAAAAATTTCTAAAGAAAGGTAAGTTCAATTCTAAATTTAGAGATTCTAATGATCCTCCAACTTGTTTCAGGTGTAATAAAACAGGCCATCTGAAGAAGGATTGTCCGCTAGAAAATACAAAGTCCTAGGAAAAGACATCCAACTTCAAGAAGGATAAGTACACAAAGAACAAGTTTGCCAAAAACAAAAAGGCATATCAAGCAACTTGGGATGATAGCGATTCTTCCTCAGAAGAAGAAACTGATGAAACCAACGAGGTTGCGAACATGTGTTTTATGGCTTCACAAAATCAAGTAAGTAATGATTATGATTCAAAAGATTTACTTGATGCTTTCAATGAAAATTTTCAAGAATTGAAAAAAGAAAAGATTAGAGTTAAGAATCTAGAGAAAGTTAATCAAACGCTTTCTCAAGAGAATCTTAACCTTGATAAAAAAGTAAAATATTTAAATTCTTGTATTTCAAGTTTAGATATGGATCTTGAATCTCTAAAAAAGAATTATGAAGAGATATCCAAGAACATATCTAAGTTCAATAAAGGAAAAGAGAATTTAAACGATGTTCTTCAAAATCAAGTGAAATCTAGTCAAAAGTTTGGTCTTGGTTTTAAAAAATCTCCTGTAAAAGATCTTTCCTCTAAAAACACTGGTAGAAATAAACCTGAATCTATTTCTAGTGTTAAAAATAAACTGTATGAATTTTTTGAAAAGCCTAAGCTTATAATTTTTAGTGATAAAAGCAAGTTTAAAGTTCAGTCAAGTCGACTGAATCCATCTACCAGTCGTCTGTCCAGAGGAACTGAGTCTTATTCAACAAGACCAAAACCTCATATAAGACGACCTACATCATCATCCAGTCGACTAACTTACAGTAGAAGTCGACTAAAGGATGCTATAAAGTCGACTGGACAGAACAAACTAGTATGGGTTCCAGTAAACTTGAAACTGAATGATAGAACTGCGTATATCAATTCATATATGTTAAATGTATGTAATTCTGTTAATTTTATTCCTGCTTATGGAGGAAAATCAAACTCATTATGGGTTTGGTTTCCCCCAAACTAATATGTTTTGGACCCAATGAAAAGGGTACCATATTCACATTGAATATCTTATGGGTACCAAAGAAAGATCGTTGGATACTTGACAGTGGGTGTTCAAAGCATATGACTGGTCATGCCAATCTCTTATCCACCATACAAAGCATCAATGGAGGAACAGTTACCTTTGGTGATAACAACAAAGGAAAAGTCATAGGAATCGGCATGGTTAGTAAAAATACTAATCCTACTATAGAAAATGTTTTGTTAGTTAGTGGACTAAAACATAATTTGTTAAGTATTAGTCAACTATGTGATAAAGGTTATAAAATTGTATTTGAAAAAGATGCTTGCTTAATTTATGATTCTACTATGCAAAACATTATTTTTCAAGGTTTTCGCAAAAACAACATTTATGAATTATGTTTGAATACAAATGATTTTTCAAATGTTTTTTGTTTAATAGCTTCGAATAATGATTCTGGGCTTTGGCATAGACGATTTGGTCATGTGAATATGAAAAATCTCTCTAAAATATCTAAGTATAACCTAGTTAAAGGACTGCCAAAACTATCCTTTAAAAAGGATAAGTTATGTGATGCATGTCAACTAAGAAAACAAATCAAATCCACTTTTAAAACAAAAGAAGTAATCTCTACTAGTAGGCCACTTGAGTTAATTCATATGGATTTATTTGGCCCTACTAGAGTTGCTTCTTTAAATAAAAGTAGATATGTATTTGTTTTAGTATATGATTTTTCACGATTCACTTGGACATTCTTTTTAAAACATAAAAATGATGCTTTTGATGAATTTGCAAATTCTTGTAAACGAATTCAAAATCAAAGATCTCTAACCATAGTCACTATTAGAAGTGATCATGGTGGAGAATTTGAAAATGAAACGTTTATAGAATATTGCAACAAGAATGGTATAACACATTCATTTGCATTTCCTAGAGCTTCACCACAAAATGGAGTGGTTGAAAGAAAAAATAGGACTTTGCAAGAATGCGCACGTACCATGCTTGTTGAAAACAATTTACCTAAGTATTTTTGGGCTGAAGCCGTTGCTACAGCTTGTTATGTTTTAAACAGGATTCTAATAAGACCTAAGCTAAAGAAGACTTGTTATGAGTTATTTTTTAACAAAATTCCCAAAGTATCTTATTTTAAGACATTTGGTTGTAAGTGTTTTATTCTGAACACTAAAGATAATTTGGATAAATTTGATCCTAGATCTAATGAGGGTATCTTTATAGGATACTCAAATAGGAGTAAAGCATATAGAATTTTCAATAAGTCAACAATGACTATTGAAGAATCAATGCATGTTACATTCGATGAATCTCTGTCTTCATCAAATTTAATTAAAGATGATGAAACTGATTCATCACCTTTAAATAAAGTAATTACATCTTTAGAACAAACTAGTCTCGCAAATAAGTCGACCGATAAGGACATCAAGTCAACTGATGTAAACCAGTCGACTGAGGAACTTGTCAAGTCGACTGATCCTATTGTGATATCTTCAACTTTACCAAAATCTTTTGTTGAAGTTAGAGATCATCCTCATGACTTAATAATTGGTGACATCTCCCATGGTATTCAGACACGATCACATATTAATATGATATCTCATACAGCCTTCTTGTCGGATTTTGAACCGAAAAATATACAAGAAGCATGTGAGAATGAATTTTGGATGAATGCCATGCAAGATGAGTTAAACCAATTTATAAGGAATGAAGTATGGGATTTAGTTCCACGACCTCCTGATCATACTATTATTGGTACCAAATGGGTATTTAAAAATAAGTTAGATGAATCAGGACAAGTTGTTAGGAACAAAGCTATACTAGTTGCTCAAGGATATAATCAAGAAGAAGGCATAGATTTTGATGAAACATATGCTCCTGTTGCTAGATTAGAATCAATTCGTATTTTATTATCTTTTGCTTGTTTCATGAATTTTATACTTTATCAAATGGATGTTAAAAGTGCTTTTCTTAACGGGTTTATTAAAGAGAATGTTTATGTTAAACAACCACCAGATTTTGAACATGAACAATTCCCAAACCATGTTTTTAAATTGAAAAAGGCTTTATACGGTCTTAAACAAGCACCACGTGCTTGGTATGATCGGTTGAAAACTTTTCTTTTAGAAACAGGGTTTGAGATAGGTAAAATAGATACTACCTTGTTTATCAAGAGAATTAAGAATGATATTTTAGTTATACAAATATATGTTGATGATATAATTTTTGGTTCTACTAATAATAATCTATGTCAAGAGTTTGCTAACACCATGAAAAACGAGTTTGAGATGAGTCACATGGGTGAACTCAATTATTTCTTTGGACTACAAATTAAACAGTCTTCAAATGGCATATTTATTAATCAAGAAAAATATGCAAAGGAATTACTCAAACAGTTTAACATAGATAGTACAAGTAGTAAATCCACACCTATGGCTACTACTACCCTTGACAAAGATATATTAGGTAAGAGTGTCGATCAGAAACTCTATCGAGGTATGATTGGTTCACTCTTATATATTACCGCTAGTAGACCAGATATTATGTTCAGTGTATGTTTGTGTGCTAGATATCAGTCTAGTCCTAAAGAGTCTCATTTAAAAGCAGTGAAACGAATTTTAAGATATATTAAAGGCACATCTGATTATGACTTATTTTATCCACGCACTGTTGTGAAATCCAGCTATCTAAATAAATAGATAAACTAGACACAAATTAAAAATCTCGCAAGTGTACGAATCGTTTATAGAAGCGTAGTGACAAGCAAGGATCGATCCCACAGAGATTGTAGAAATTAACTTACTAACCAATAAAATAAGAATCTTAAAGTGTTGTTCTAAAAGAAATGACAAGATTAAAACTAGATCAAGTAGTTCTGAATCACAAATATCTATTAAGTAGTTGGGCTTTGATTTCCACCTATAGTCAATAATGCTAAGTCACCTTCTACACTACTCTAATCACTCATGTTTGTTCCTTTAAGGGCATGGTATCTACTCCTTAAAGTTCATGTTTTCCTAGGCCAAGAATTAGGCATGGTATCTACTCTAATTTGTTTCTCTCCTTAAGTATTTAGCATGGTATCTACTAAGTTGCACTTAAAGAAAACATAGGAACAATGGAAACGAACAAACACTCGAAGTTCTAGAAATTGGTATCAGATCTAGATCCTTCAAGTTGATTAAACCAAGAACCCCTAAAGATTCCTATGTTACAAGCTATGAGCACGAGATACGGGTCGTCCTATGCTCATATAACAGATTCAGATTTATAATACGCAAACTTAATAATCTCAGGTTCTGCATGGCAGTCGACTTGCTGTCACTCTCAGTCGACTGCTCTTAGAACTTCTGAACAAGTTTGATTCATATTATAATTCTATACCAATACATTCAGGTTTAATCAATAAGTATAGAGTAGCATTGAGAAGAATATAAGCATTACATGACTACGGTTTCAATCTACCCAACTATGAAATTAGTTCCACATAATAAGACTTTTATTGACTAACAGTGTCGAATACATGATTAAAATAAAAACTAGAAAGAGAAGAAATAAACTGATGATGTTCGGCCCGAGAAGTCGACTTGCTGTCACTCAGTCGACTGGATCGTTCCTTTCAGTGTACTTGATCTCCTTCTTTCTTCGATGCTAATAGAATAATGCCTGTTGGTTGACGATTGATGATTCAGAGATTAAGTGATGCTCTCAACTCCTTATTCCAGCCTTTTTATAATTTCTTTTGCCCACATCTGCAGATTTCAATTCTATCTCTTTACACATCGAATATAGATCTGAGTCGATCTTCTCACTTGCCAATCCTGGTTCTCTAACTTGATTAATGAAGAGTTTTTATTCGCAGACGACCTGGGTTCTTGCTTCGGATTTGGATAAGGATGAATCTTCAACTGTTCTTATCTTCTAACTTTGCTGAATACCAGTCGACTGGTTTTGTAATCAGTCGACTGTGCCGAGACATCTGTAGATTCGTAATTCATTAGTCAAGTCGACTGTCTTTAGAGTAAGTCGACTGTACCGAGCAGCTTCAACCTTCTGTCCAGTCGCCTGTTTGAAGAACCAGTCGACTTATGCTCTGCAGTTTCTGTGTATCATCCTCAAAATCCTGAATCTGCTTCGTTTTGCTGTTTTAGGCTGTTTCTTATGGAAAAGAGAAAATAAAAGTAAAATACCACATATAGAGCATTTAAATGTCCAATTGCATTAAGATTATTGCTCCTAAATGTGAATATTATTGGGTTCATCACGCACCGATAATTTCCAACTTTTGTCGTATAGTGATGCTGATTTTGCTGATAGTAAAACTGATCGCAAGAGCATTAGTGGAACATGTCACTTTTTGGGACATTCTCTAGTTTCTTGGTGCAGTAAAAAGCAAAATTCAGTATCCCTATCTACTACAGAAGCTGAATATATCGCTGCAAGTTTGACATGTGCACACATTTTGTGGATGAAACATACCTTATTAGATTATGGTATTTCTTTTGAAAAACCTTCAATAATGTGTGATAATACCAGTGCAATTAATTTATCTAAAAATCTGGTTCAACATTCACGTACGAAACATATTGATATTCGACATCATTTTCTACGTGATCATGTTTTAAAAGGAGACATATCTTTAGATTTTATCTCTATTGATAAACAAGTAGCTGATGTCTTTACAAAACCCCTTAAAGAAGACATTTTTATCACTTTAAGAAGAGAACTAGGGATATGTAATTTTCTTGATATTTTTTGAAAATATTTCTGTTAAGTCGACTGAGAGTTCCCTAAGTCGACTGTCCCGTATTTTCTATATATACTTATTTTTCTCTCTGACCAGTCGACTGCAATTTCACCAAGTCAACTGATCAGTTGTTATAAATACTTATTTTTCTCTCGACTAAGTCGATTGTCTCTTAATACCAGTCGATTGTCGCGAATCAGTCTGTCTTCATCATCGAATCATCACACAATTTTTTAGACAAATTGTTATCTTTTTACTCGCCCGTGACTTCTTTGTGAGCCGTTGATCTCATTCCTATTCAATCCCAGCCATTTACTTTCTATTAAAAACCCTCTTCACAGCCTCAATTTTTCACTTTCACTTTTACCCCAATCTGAAACCCTAAGGAGAAAGAGATAGATCCAGAAGTCGACTGCCGAATCTGTTTAGAGCTGCTGATTTCCGATCCCTTTGCTGTTTGATTCCATTCTCCTTGTTGGTATAATCTTTTTAAATCTCACTTCTCTTTGTTTGATTCCCTTAAATTTCTTAATGGCTCCTAAAAGATCTAAGAGATCCCATGTTGATGATAGTTCTTCATCAAAAGACTATTCTCAATATCTTAGGAGTCCTGATCTCTTAGAAAAGTGGTATCTTATTTGTTAATTGTGATTTTTCCGGGTAGATTTGTCAACTTCAATGATTTAGATAGGTTTAATCTTATCTCTCTTTTTCAACATTGTAGTCTATATGAGTTTTTATCCTTGGAAAATCAAACCGACTACTACCTACAACTCATCTATCTTTTTATACCAATATGAGAGTAGTTCAAACGGATGATGGAGAAATTGTTGTTTATTCTTCGGTCAAAAATAAGAAGATTAAACTCACATCCGAGAGAATTAATCTTATTATGGGTATTGATGATGAGGGACTTGATTTAGGTGAGATCATTTTAGATATGCATCTATCCTGTGTGAAATCTTTTTGCCAAATCATGGACCCCCCATGACTAGTAAATCTATCACACCTATTGCAAAACTAGTTGCAAGAATACTATCATATAATATTCTTCCCAAAACAGGGAGCTTTGATCAGTATTCTATGGAATTGCAACAAGCAGTTTATGCAATTTTTGGTAGAATAAATATCAATTGGGGTCGTGTCATCTTTTCGAGACTCCATAAGTCTCATACCCACTTTTTACCATTTGGTGGTCTCCTCACTCGTGTCTTCCTTGCTTATGATATTGATCTCGACTTCGAGACCAATGTTATTAAGCATTATGAGTGCTTCGATCGTGCCAGTTTGGCACGTATGAAGATTCTTGACCCTCCGTCTAGAACTTCCCTTAGGTCTCCTCCCCACACTCAGGTTCCTCTAGCCACTTCTTCTAGACCATCTTCAGCCTCTAGTTCTTCCCGTCCTCGTGCTGATTTTGATGATCCGCGTACTCTATATCATTGTGTTAACTATCTAATGGATCGTCAAGACACTCTTGATTCTCATATTAACTCTCTTGACTCTAAAATCTCCAATCTGACTCATCTTTTTACTACTCTATTTTTTAGTTTTATTTCCTATGTATTTTTTATTTTTTTCTTATCTACTGTTAAAATTTTGTAAGACTTCGTTATTTTTATAAAGACATTCCTATTTTCATTATTACTTGTTATCTTATGTTTTTTGTTGATGACAAAGGGGGAGAAAAACCTCCTGTTGAGTATGCTGTATGCTGTTAAATTTTTTCTCTGTTAAGTCGACTACTCTCTTGATAAGTCGACTGATAAAGTCTGTTAAAGTTTTTTTTATGATTTATGTTTATGTATGCATGTTGTGTTTTTAATAGGGAGAGCATATCAATTCTATGCTTGTATTATGTTATTATAATCAGTTATTGTGTTGTCATCATCAAAAAGGGGGAGAATGTTGATTCTTGATTTTGATGATTACAACACACTGCAACATGTATCTATGCTATACTTTATAATTATAGGATCCAACAACCCTGGACGTCACGGCGGGCACAAAGCCCAACAGAAGGACTGAGTCTATGGACTTCATGGTTGTGAATGTAAAGGTAGCTTACAACGCCATCCTCGGTCGCCCGGGGCTCTGCTCCCTCCAGGCGGTTCCCTCGTCTTACCACCAGAAGATGAAATTCCCTACCAACACTGGCGTCAGAGTTGTCCGCGGGAATTAGGAAGCAGCACGTTCGTGCTACATGACGGCGATCGGAAGCGGTGTGTTCCCCCTCGATGCCATCGAGCTGGAGCCCGAAAGGACCTAGCCAAAGCCAGAGCCGGCAGACGAGCTGCAAGATGTCTCGTTCAAGACAGGGGATGCGTCGAAGCACTTTTGTATAAGCTGGTCCCTCGCCCCCGACCTCAAGTCCGCCTTAATCGCCTGCATTCGGCGCAATGTCGACCTCTTTGCCTGGAAGCCCTCCGACATGCCCGGTATCTCCGAAGATCTCATCATGCACAAACTCAGCATGATTCCCGGGTCGAAGCCAGTTGTCCAAAAGCGGCGCAAGTTTGCTCCTGAGCGACAACAGGCGGTAAACGCAGAAGTGGACAAGCTCTTATCCGCGCATTTTTTGCAAGAGGTCAGCTACCCAGAGTGGCTGGCGAACGTCGTCATGGTGAAGAAGGCGAGCGGGAGTTGGAGGATCTGCATAGACTTTACTGACCTCAACAACGCATGCCCCAAGGATCCGTTCCATCTCCCCAGCATTGATGCCCTGGTCGATGCTACCTCGGGTCACGAGCTCCTCTCCTTCATGGATGCCTTCTAAGGCTATAACCAAATTCGGATGTTTCCTTCGGACATTGCCAAGACGTCCTTCGTCACAAACCAGGGACTGTATTGCTACCGGGTCTTGCCCTTCGGGCTGAAGAACGCCGGTGCCACCTACCAGAGGCTCGTCAACCGAGTCTTTAAAGATCAAATCGGGCGTAACATGGAGGTATACGTCAACGACATGCTCGTCAAAAGCCAACAAGGACAGCACCACGTCGCCGACCTGGAAGAAGCCTTTGGGGTCCTTCGAACCCACAACATGAGGCTCAACCCAGCGAAGTGCGCCTTCGGCGTCTCCTTGGGGAAGTTCTTGGGGTTCATCGTCAGCCAGCGCGGCATCGAGGCGAACCCCGAAAAAATTCAGGCCATAACAGACATGGCCCCTCCCAGGAATGTCAAAGAAGTCCAGAGGCTAACGGGACGACTGGCGGCCATCGGCCGTTTCCTCTCCAAATCCGGAGAGAAGTCACTCCTGTTCTTCAAAGCACTGCGCGGCACTGGAAAGTTCGAGTGGGGTACTCAACAGCAAGAGGCCTTCACACAGTTGAAGGAGTACCTCGCCAACCCTCCTCTCCTCAGCAAGCCCAAACCAGGGGAGCCACTCTAGCTCTACCTATCCGCTTCGGAAAACGTGCTCAGTGCCGTCCTCGTCCGAGAAGAGGAAGGGGTCCAAAAGCCCCTCTATTATGTGAGTAAGGTCCTGCTCGACGCCGAGACCCGGTATTCCAGAATGGAGAAAGTGGCGTACGCCTTGATCATAGCCGCGTGGAAGCTTCGTCCTTACTTCCAGGCGCATTCGATCCAGGTACTCATGGATCAACCTTTGAAGGTCGTGCTCTACAAACCCGAGAGCTCCGGTCGACTAGTGAAATGGTCGATCGAACTCAGCCAATATGACATCGGCTATCAACCGAGAACATCCATCAAGGGGCAGGACCTCGCCGAATTCATTACATAATGCACCATCTCCGAGCAACCCGTGAACAAAGAAGCCGACCAGACGTGGGAAGTTTACGTCGACGGCTCCTCTTGCGAAACGGGGAGTGGTGCGGGCATCATTCTTCGAGGTCCGGATGGTTTCCTCCTCCAGTATTGTCTCTGCCTCAACTTCCCGGCCTCCAACAACGAAGCTAAATACGAGGCGATGATCGCTGGGCTTAACCTGGCTCATCAAGCCGGTGCCAAACAGATCCAGGCCTTTAGCGACTCTCAGCTAGTGGTCAGCCAGATCACCGGGGACTACGAAGCCCGTGACGATCAGATGATCAGGTACCGGGCCATCGTCCAACGCCTATTATCGTCCTTCGACGAATCGGCTGTCATAAGAATCCCCCGGGAGCTGAACGCCCAGGCCGACGCCCTGTCAAAATTGGCTTCATCATCCTTCGAAGGCCTCGACCGCACGGTCCTGATTGAAGTCCTGTCGAAGCCAAGTACAGACGCCCCGGAGGTTCTGTGCGTCGAAGACGGAGCTCCTCCAGACGACTGGACCACTTTTATCAAAAATTTTCTAGTCAAGGGAGAGCTCCCCGAAGACCGAGCTGAAGCAAGGCGGATCAGGGTCCGATCTGAAAGGTTCACGGTCATCAATGCTACCCTTTTCAAAAGATCCTATACAACAACAGATGGCAGACCCTACCTCCGCCGCCTAAGCCCAGATGAAGCCAAGTACACCCTCAAGGAGCTGCACGAGGGGATCGGCGGGTGTCACATGGGAAGCCGTTCACCAGCATGGAAGGCGCTAAATCACGGGTACTACTGGCCCACTATGCTGCAAGACGCCCTTGCCCTAGTGAAGAAGTGCGGCCCCTGCCAACGGTTCTCCCCAGTGAAGAGGGCTCCTCAAGCGAACCTCCGGTCCATGGCCAGTCCGACCCCCTTTGCAATGTGGGGGATGGATTTGGTAGGCCCATTTCCGAAAGCAACGGGCCAGCGAAAGTTTCTCATTGTGGCGATTGACTATTTCACCATGTGGATCGAGGCCGAGCCATTAGCAACGATCACCGAGCGACAGACTCAGTGGTTCTTCTGGAAACACATCGTCTGTCGGTTCGGAATTCCACAGGTGCTCATCACGGATAACGGGACTCAATTCTCGGGTAAGAATTTCTGCAAGTTCTGCGAAGATCTCGGGATCCAGCAGCGCTTCTCTTCAGTATGCCATCCCCAGTCTAACGGCCAGGCCGAGAACGCGAACCGCCAAATCCTCGACGGCCTCAAGAAGCGACTCGATAACTCTTCCAAGGGGTTATGGGTCGACGAATTACCAAGCGTTCTCTGGGCCCACGGAACGACAAAGAGAATCCCCACAGGAGAATCCCCTTTCAATTTAACATACGGCGCTGAGACAGTCATTCCCTTGGAGATCGGGATTCCTTCACCCCGAATCATGGCTTTCGACGAAGCCGCCAACTCCCAACAGCTGCGGGCCGACCTAGACCTCATAGACGAGGTTAGGGAAAAGTCCGCCCTTAGAAGAAGCATCTACCAGCAAAGAATTGAGAAGTTCTACAACAAGAAGGTGCGCCTAACGGACATTAAACTCGGAGATCTTGTTCTCCGAAAGCTGGCGGTATCCAATTCCGGCCAGAAGAGAAAGTTGGCACCAAATTGGGAGGGCCCGTATAAAGTATCTGAAGTCGTGCGCCCAGGCACGTACCGACTGACCAGTGCCGAAGGCAAGCCCATCAAGAGGCCCTGGAATGCGGAACACTTAATTAAGTTCTTAGGAGGAGAGTATCCTCCATGTAAATTATCATGATTGTAATCGGCACGTCGTGCCTAGTCTTTTGTAAGGTTCAAATATATTGTACATATGCTAGCTTTCTTAAAACAAGCCCACGACTTCATATTTTGTAACAAATAAAGAACATATCTCAAGCTCGGGGTTCGGATAACAGCGCGAGCCCAAACAGCTTCTCTTACAAGCTTGGGGCTCGGCGTTCGGATAACAGCGCGAACCCAAATAGCTTCTTTTACAAGCTTGGGGCTCGGCGCTCGGATAACAGCGCGTGCCCAAAAAGCTTCTCTTACAAGCTTTGGGTTCGGCGCTCGGATAACAACGCGAGCTCAAAAAGCTTCTCTTACAAGCTTGGGGCTCGGCGCTCGGATAACATCGCGGGCCCCAAAAAACTTCTCATACAAGTTTGGGGCCCGATGCTCAGGCGGCTCGGCCTGGTTGGTTTTTTGGTAACGTGCATCCAATCAAACAACTCTGCTTACTCCATGCCCGCTCCGTCTCTCCTTGAGAACATGTGCAGGAGCTCGGCATCGACCCCGAGCAAGGCGGGTGCCTTCTACAAGGCACCGCGACCTTGACGCTCGGCGGCAACCCTCTGCTACGCCCGCAATTGTCTTTCTCACCGGTATGGGGGCTCGGCATCCGTCCCTCGCTCGGTTTGGGCTTCTTGAAGCTCATCAACCTATGTACGAGGCGACATCCGCCAGCCACGCCCGCACCGTCTCTCCCTGAGAACATGTGCAGGAGCTCGGCGTCGGCCCCGAGCAAGGCGGGTGCCTTCTACAGGGCACCGCGACCTCGACGCTTGGCGGCGACCCTCTGCTATGCCCGCAATTGTCTTTCTCACCGGTATGGGGGCGCGGCATCCGTCCCTCGTTCAGGTTTGGGCTTCTTAAAGCTCATCAACCTATGTACGAGGCGACATCCGCCAGCCACGCTCGCACCGTCTCTCCCCGAGAACATGTGCAGGAGCTCGGTGTCGACCTCGAGCAAGGCGGGTGCCTTCTACAAGGCACCGCGACCTTGACGCTCGGCGGCGACCCTCTGCTGCGCCCGCAATTGTCTTTCTCACCGGTATGGGGGCTCGGCATCCGTCCCTCGCTCAGTTACAGCTTCTTCAAGCTCATCAACCTATGTACGAGGCGACATCCGCCAGCCACGCCCGCACCGTCTCTCCCTGAGAACATGTGCAGGAGCTCAGCGTCGGCACCGAGCAAGGCGGGTGCCTTCTTCAAGGCACCGCGACCTTGACGCTCGGCGACAACCCTCTGCTGCGCCCGCAGTTGTCTTTCTCACCGGTATGGGGGCTCGGCATCCGTCCCTCGCTCGGGTTGGGCTTCTTCAAGCTCATCAACTTATGTACCAGGCGACATTCGCCAGCCACGCCCGCACCGTCTCTCCCTGATTACATGTGCTGGGGCTCGGCGTCGATCCCTAGCAAGGCGGGTGCCTTCTTCAAGGCACCGCGACCTTGACGCTCGGCGGCGACCTCGACACTCTTGCAACTGGTTCTCTCACAAACGTGGGGACTCGACGAATCGAAGCAAGGCCGCGGCTTTCTGCAAAGCCGCTCGACCACCGCGCTCAGTTACGCCCCACAGCTATGTGTTGACAAAATTTTATTAAGGTTTAGAGCGTCCACCTTCGGCAGACGCCCCGAGCCTCGAGTCGAATTATTGACCACCCTCTCACCCGCGAACAACTCGGGGTCTACGGCTTTTACAAGCCTAAATCCCGAATTGTTCGAGGATGCAGGGGGGCCATCGACCCGCTGCTCTCTCCGTCCCTGAACTAACGCTCCGAGCCTTCGAGCTGTTCAGCTGACCCTCCTCTCGCCCCCGAACAACTTGGGGTTTACGGCTCCTACGAGCCCAAAACCCCGAATTGTTCGAGGACGGCAGAAGAGCCACCACGCTTCGGCTCCCTCCGAACCCCCGAACCGATCGGTCGGCCCACCGCTCACCCATGAACAACCCGGGGTCTCACAGCTCTAACAGCCTGAACCCTGAATAGTCCGAGGGTGATCGGTGTGCCTCCGATCCGGAGTACTCGAAAATATTACATTTTCTGGGCGCCCGCCTTTGGCAGGCACCCGAGTCAGACGGCTCACTGCCTGACAACCAACGAGGGGAGTGGGGGATTATATAGCCCCCTGAGGCCCTCATTTATTGCATCTGGGAATGCGAAACGACGGAAGGCAAAACGTCGCCATAAATGCTCCTGGGAATGCGAAACGTCGCCAGTTATTGCTTATCGAGAAACTAAACGCCGCGTCCTTCGCGCCCATTGCAACAAGTCACCTCGGAGCCGACCCTGCGCAACCAGCTCGACAACCGTCCCTAACAACCAAGGTGATCAGAGCATGGAAAATCAAATATTCCTATTCATTAATCATTGCTTACAACTCAATGAACGTCGGTAGAAATACAAGGAAAAAAGCTCACAACTCACTCACACTCGACTGGGAACTCGAATTCGGGGCTCCTATCACGCTCGTCCGAACAGGACCGGGAAGACACTCCCGCCACCGAGCTTCCTGCATCTTCGGGCTGTGCCCCATCCGGTAGAAATATCGGAGACCGCCCCGGGGTCGCGTTGCTGGCCCCTTCTATCAGACCAGCGCCGAGCACCAGCTTCAGTCTGCGGATCTCCAACTCCTTTTCGACTACGGCCTCACGAAGAAAAGACTCCGAAGTCGTCCCCCCGCTCGAAGCATCCGAGAGGGACCAGCTCATCTCGATTACCCACCGGTCCCGGTCGGCTACGGCCTTCTTCAGGCGCACCAACTCCAAGCCGAGCTCCCTGGACCTGCTCAGAAAATAGTTAACGGCGGCGGCTCGGTCCCGAGCTTGCTTCTGTTGACGAAGCAAAGCTGCCTCCGTGGCCTCCTCCCCGGATCGATCCAGAGGTACCTCGGCAACAACGGGGAGGGCGACACAGGTCCCGTGCGTCTATTAAAAGACGAGAACAAACATCACAAAAAACACAAGTCTGGACGGATCGGCCCAAAAAATAAATTTCCTTTCTTTCAAAAATGTTG
The DNA here is from genome assembly GCA_017893485.1 of Hemerocallis citrina. NCBI lineage: Eukaryota > Viridiplantae > Streptophyta > Magnoliopsida > Asparagales > Asphodelaceae > Hemerocallis > Hemerocallis citrina. Next base: position 410,420 of record JACEHZ010000171.1, read on the forward strand.
ATACAAAAGCCGCAGTGGCCAGTCCGCCCAAGGCATTTACATCAAAACAAGAAAAAAAAAAGAAAAAAAGATCTATTCTTGAGGGGGGTTTGGAACCTCTTCATCGACCTGATTGCCCCCCGCATCGTCGCCCCCCGGGGTGGGAGGAAGGTTCGGCGTCCATCCGAAGTAGAGATGGTCCACGTGCTGCTCGTGGTAGATCTGTTTAAAATGGGACTTGGCTTGTTCATACGCCTCGTCCTGCGCCACCATGATGGTCTCCCCCAAGACCGACTCCATCTCCTGCAGTGCCTTCTTCCCCCTCGCCGCCTCGGCCGCGATCTTCGCCTCAAGGTCCTCCCGGTCCTGCTTGTGGATCTTGCAGAGCGACTCTATTTGGGCCTCGTGGACGGCCACCATCGCCCGGGCTTCTTTCAGATAATCCATGGCCTTGTTCAGCTCACGGAGGTACTTCTTCGCGTTCCGCCTCTCGATGTATATCTCCTTCTCCAAGCACTTGTGGAAGTGCTGGCCATGGAGCATTGCCTGTCCGAAGAGAGAGAGATCAGAAAAACTCCAAGTCATTGAGTAAAACAGAGCCAAGCCAACTTAACGAGAGGGTTGCCTGAGACCATCGCATATAGGCCTGGTCCGCCGTCTGCACCGCTAGGGCCATCCGATCGCGCTCGGTGGCGCACTTCGAGATGAACTCGCCTGCAACAGGCCCATCAAGCAGAGAATCGCCCCGCACGATCGACCAATCAGGGGCAAATGGCAGCATGCCATGCTTGCTCACCATCTCCTCGGCGGTCGGCCGGAGAGGGGGGAGCCCTTTTTCCGGGGCATCTACGGTCTTGCCCGAACCACCAGCCGCGTCCCGAGCCCCCCTCGACGAATGGGAGGACTGGGAGTGTGGCCTCTTAGTCCTCTTCGCCGGGGAAGGCTCCTCGGCCGCCGGTGCCGGCACCTGGGAGGACGCGCCGGCCTGCGCGGCAAGCTTCTGCTTCTCGGCCGCTATCCTCTCCTGCTCGGCCTTCTTCCTCTTCTCTACCCTCGCCTTCTCGGCGACAGCGAGCAACAACTTCTTCGCGTCCGCCTGTTGGGTTGTCATCCCTATAAAAACACAGAAGAAAAGCTAACGTTAACACGAAGGCTGGAAATGAACATATTCGGAAAGAGACATACTAGGGTCGGCAGGACTCAGTCCGGCCCGGGCGAGGTGTATCTCGGTCACTCGAGGCCACGCTATACTGTGCCCCCCCGGTGATCTTCTCCACCCTCTTCCACTCCTTGGCGGTCAAGTCGCTCTTCCTCGGAGGCTTGTGCTTCGGCTTGACAAAGTTTCACCTGGTCGGGATTCCCCAAGACCCCTCAGTCCGAACTACAAAATACTTTTCTTTTCACGCCTTTATAGAGTCCGGATGACCGTGCATAACCTTCTTATGCGGCCTCGGCAAAAAGTAAAATATCCCCTCCTGATCTCCGAGCGAACCAATCCCAAAAATAGCTCGGAAATACGTCAGCCTCGGCTTCACTCCCTTCTCTTGACACTTAAGTATGTAGCAGACTAAATGTTTTCAGGAGTTCGGACCGTACTGCATGGGGCACAGCTTCGCCCAGTTCAGAACCCTCTTCACGAAAGGATGCAGGGGCAGCCTCAGCCCCGAGAGGAAGGCGTCCTCAGGAAACATACAATACCCCGGCGCCAGAGCCGTGGTAGGCCGAATACCTGGGCTCGGAAGGAAGATCTCGAACTCCCGCGGAATATAGTAGGCGGCCCTGATAATGTTGAGGTACTCCGCCTTCAGAATGCTGGGGATGCTATCTGCGCGGATCTTCACCCGAGTGTCTTCGCCCGGTACTGGAGGGATCGGTTCGATGTCCTTAATGTCATCGGGATACATCCGAATCGACCCTGGATTCCTGAAGGTGACCGAGGGAAATTCGAGACCCGGTCTCGGTGCGTACTCATCGGGTGAGGAAGGACTGTGTGGGATGGTCATGACTTTCTTCTTCCGACGAGGGCGAGCCTTACGCTCGGGGGACGGCGTCGACAAAGGGGGAAGTGGTGGAAGATCTTCTCCGACCCCAGTCGGCCCTCCAGCCGTGCTTTGGCCAGCATCCTGTCCGTCGGCCTCATCCTCCTCATCTTCCTCGTCACCCTCAGCAACCTGCTCATCTTTGTCCCCCTCCTCTTCATCACCATCCCACTCCTGATCCTGCTCCTCCTCGTCCTCGCCGTCCCCCTCATCCTCTTTCTCCTCGTCACCCTCATCCATGGGCTCCTTCCCCGGTCTTCTGGACCTCAACGGGGACACCACAAAGACAACATTGTCCCCATCGTCTGACCCAGGGTCGGTAAGAAACTCCTCCTTCACCTTATACTTGCTCAAAGACGACGACGTTTCCTGCTCGGATTCCTCCGCGGAACGACTTGACGAGCTAGCCTCGGATCCGGACTGAGTTCGCGACATTACTAAAAAGAAAAATACTAACCTGGAGCGTAGAAAGTTACAGTCACCGGAAAATCTGCCGACGGCAAGTAAGATTCCCGTTCTTGTTAAAAATTTGGAAAGTGAGTAAAATAAAGTGAAGATGAAGAAATGAGGGAGGGGGATGGGGTTTTAAAGAGAAAAAGCGACTCCTTGATTTTCGCAAAAAAGATCTGGCCGTTAGATCTTAACTGACAAGATCCAGCGGCCACCAAGATCTGAAAACGCTTTGATCTTTGTGCCCATGACGTCAGCAATAGACATGAAATTACCCCACTACCCCTCCACATTTTCTCTCCATAAGGCTTTTTCGACAAGTCAGAAGGGTCGACGCTCGGATAGTATCGCGAGCCAATAAATCCCCTTCTATTCTCACAGAAGGGTCGACGCTCGGATAGTATCGCGAGCCAATAAATCCCCTTCTATTCTCACAGAAGGGTCGACGCTCGGATAGTATCGCGAGCCAATAATTTCCCTTCTATTCTCACAGAAGGGTCGACGCTCGGATAGTATCGCGAGCCAATAATTTCCTTTCTATTCACAGAAGGGTCGACGCTCGGATAGTATCGTGAGCCAATAATTTTCCTTCTATTCTCACAGAAGGGTCGACGCTCGGATAGTATCGCGAGCCAATAATTCCCCTTCTATTCACAGAAGGGTCGACGCTCGGATAGTATCGCGAGCCAATATTTCTCCTTCTATTCTCACAGAAGGGTCGACGCTCGGATTGTATCGCGAGCCAATAATTCACCTTCTATTCTCACAGAAGGGTCGACGCTCGGATAGGAGCGCGAGCAAATAATTCCCCTTCTATTCTCACAGAATGATCGACGCTCGGATAGTATCGCGAGCAAATAAATCCCCTTCTATTCTCACAGAAGGGTCGATGCTCGGATAGTATCGCGAGCAAATAAATCCCCTTCTATTCTCACAGAAGGGTCGATGCTCGGATAGTATCGCGAGCCAATAAATCCCTTTCTATTCTCACAGAAGGGTCGACGCTCGGATAGTATCGCGAGCCAATAATTCCCCTTCTATTCACAGAAGGGTCGACACTCGGATAGTATCGCGAGCCAAAAATTTCCCTCATATTTCACAGAAGGGTCGACGCTCGTATAGCACCGCGAGCCCCAACTGCCTTCCTTTGATTCAAGAGGGGCTCGGAGCTCGGATGGCACCGCGAGCCCCAAGCTAGCCCCCTTTACTTCGGAGGGGCTCGGCGCTCGGATAGGACCGCGAGCCCTAAACTGCCTTCCTTCGATTCAGAGGGGCTCAGAGCTCGGATAGCACCGCGAGCCCCAGCTAGCCCCCTTTACTTCGGAGGGGCTCGGCGCTCGGATAGCACCGTGAGCCCCAATTGCCCTCCTTTGTTCAGAAGGGCTCGGAGCTCGGATCGCACCGCGAGCCCCAGCTAGCCCCCTTTTTACTTCGGAGGGGCTCGGAGCTCGGATAGCACCGCGAGCTCCAAAATATCCTCCATTGTTCAGAAAGGCTCGGATCTCGGATAGCACCGCGAGCCCCATGAGCCCTCCTCTTGTCACGATGGGCTCGTCTGCCAACCCCTAGTGCTCGACAAACCGAGCCCCAGAAGAAGACCTCGCCTCCCCTCGCTCTTTCAACTAGCGAGGAGATCATCTACCGACCCTTGTAGCTCGTCTACCGAACCTTGGAGCTCGTCCGCCGACCCAAGGAGCTCGTCTGCCGACCCCCAAGCACCTTAAACCGATCTCCTACAAAATCGACCTCAACGTCCCCTCGCTCTTCCAACTAGAGAGGGGACCGTCACCGACCCCTAATGCTCGGCAAATCTAGCCCCAACGGAAGGCCTCGACATCCCCTCGCTCTTCCAACTAGAGAGGTGGTTGTCTGCCGATACTCGGGGCTCGTCTGCCGACCCCAGGGGCTCGTCTGCCGACTCCCAGGCCTCGGCAAGCGTCGCTCTGGCTCTCCCACTCCTCTACACAGCCTCCCGCGCAAACTACCATGAGGGATCCATTCCTCCTACCCCCTGGCCTCTTCAGAAGATAGCAGATCCTACTTTCTCACCCCAACATCCACCCTGCTCTTCCTACAGAGGCGAAGAATCACTCCTACAGGGCTGGTTCACCCAGCCCTACAGGAGTGTTGGGCTAGTGATATGGGTTAGGAACGACGTGGCCCATCCTGGGCCACAGGATTCCCTCAGGATGCGCGCACCTCCTGATCCTCCAGATCTGCCACGTCAGCGTCGGAAAACCACCCGGACCACTGCCACGTCAGCTCGGAAACCGCCCGGGCATCTGCCACGTCAGCCCTAAACTGCCCGGGTTTCCACCGCTTCAGCCACACGGGCAACCGGGTCCATACTCGGTCCCAAACGGGTCCAGACCCGGTTGGCATCTTCTATAAATACTAGACCCTTACTCCTTCTCCAAGTAATCAATTTTCCCCCACTCAAACCCTAGTTACTGTTACTCTCTCTTAGTGACTGACTAGATCGTCGGAGGGTCTGCCACCGGGACCAACCCTGGTGTTTCGAGACCGTCTACAGGTACACGAGACCCTCGGATCCGAGCCTCAAAGATCCGAGCCGAGCATCAGCCTCCACCTCAATACCTCCTACCTCAGTACCGTTCGTCCAGCCAAGGGTCGTCTGCATAGGTGTCTCCTCCTTCAATACAAATTGAGTAAGAACTCATGCCTGGTGCATCCACACATTCCCCAAAAACAAACCGCATCAATCTTCAAACCAGGAATTTTGAGAGATTCCCTACAAGTACAAGTATTTTACCTTCTAATTAAAAAAACCTTTAATTCAACTGATTCTTCCACAACTTTGATGAGCACAAAACACAACCATCTAAAGCTCATCAAATCATGCTCACCAACACGAAATCAACCGAATCTCAAGATTCTAAAAAAGATTCAAAACAACAAACAATAATTCACAAAATTATGATCAAGCACTTGTCCTTCTGAAGTGCAGCACAAAATTAATTTAATCAACCCTAAATTACCTGCTATTTAATTAAGCCAAAACCGAGTCGTGAGAAAGTGGCATCAGGGGCGTCGGGGGAGAGGGGCGTCGGGCAGTAGTCGGGGGTGCCGGGCATCGAAAGGTGGAGCTCGGGAGCAAGGAGATGGAGATCTAGGGTTAGGGTTTCGATGGTTGGGGGAGTTGGAGAGAGAGAGGCATCGAGGGGATTTTGAAGGCGAAGGGAGGAAGGGTTTGATCGCACAAAGTAAGATGAGAAGAAGAAACAAAGAATGAGAAGATAAGAAGAAGAAAGAAGGGGCTGAATGGGGTTCCCATTTTGTAGGGAAAGTACTCAAATACCCCCGCTTGAGCAGGGGGTAATTTTCACCATCTGATGCCCAATTTGATAGATCAAGAGATCGAATGGCTGCTGATTGAGTGCGAACCGGTTCGCACTCGATCAACGCTCTCTCTCTCTCTCTCTCTTTTTCTATATATATATATATATATGTGTGTGTGTGTGTGTGTGTGTGTGTGTGGAAACCTTCAGTTGTGCACTACCTCTAGTGATTGGAAAAGCCTTAAAAGGGTTAGTTGTCCAATGTATCACATGCATGCCACATAATCAATTGCTCATTTACTAAATGAGCAAGTTGCTCATATCCCTTTTACCCATATATATATATGTGTGGAAAGCTTCAGTTGTGCACTACCTCTAGTGCACACGGCGTGTGCACTAGGCCTTCCCGCCTTCATACGACGATCCGAATCGTTCATATTGATCTACACATCTAAATTAGTCTAATAATGTAAATTAGTCTAATAATCGTTCACACTGAAGACAAGGTGTCCTGGGCGGGAGGGAATGGGGTTGGATTCTCTGTCAAATAAACCTACAAATGGTTAAACGATGGGGGTGTCCAGACACATGAGCCGATATGGAGGGTTAATGTTCCATTAAAGGTTAGAATCTTCAACTGGCTGGCCAACAGAAAAGTGATTCTAACTCGGGACAACTTGGCCAAGCGAAAGTGGCAGGGCCCTGGGATCTGTGTTATGTGTCTCCTGGATTGCGAGACGGTGGATCATCGATCTACTGGTTCAGTGCTGGTACGCTAGGCAAATTTGGGGGGACCTTTTAGTCAAATTGCGCATTGGCGGGCCACCTCCAGGAACGATTAACGACGTCGGGGGGGGGGGGGGGGGGGGGGGGGGGGGGGTGGAGTGACACAAATGTATGTAAAGACCAATTAGTGGTATGGAAAATCGGGGTGGGTAGCAGCCATTTGCTGGGGAATTTGGTTAGAAAGGAACAATAGAATCTTCAGGCCAACACACAAACACATCATACATCAACAACTTTTATTCATTATTATCCCTAATATCAAATTCTGGTCTCAAACGGTAGGTACGGAAGCAACAAACAAGGTTAAAGATTTGTATGCAGATATCAGTACATCTACCTATGAAGCAGAGTCTGAGGAGGAAGGGGGGACGCTAGTGGGGGAGTGATCCGCAGACGGGGTGGAGGAGTTTACACTTTTTTGGGAAGTTCCGGTTACGGAATCTTCGTTTCATCTGTAATTATTTCATTCTTTGGGAGGGGACTTCTCTGTAAGGGATGGGTGTTATTTTTTTGTTGGGGAATGAGTATCATGGCCCCTTGTCGGGACACATGAATATTATCTCTCCTGGTTGGTTGTTATGTTTGGTTAAAATTTCGTTAATAAAGCTAAAGCGCGGGGGCTACTGCCCACCGTTTTCAATTTTAAAAAAAGTACTGATTTCAGGCCCGAATGGGTATTGATAATTGCTTAAATTACTTTGTTGCAAATGCAATACACCTGAAATTAGTATGCGACTGTGACAAAATACTCAAGTCATAACCTCATAAAGAATGCACCAAATTGTAATGACTGGATCACGTGCTTGCTCGAATCCTATAAGAGCTTATTGGGGAGCAGGAGAAACGTTTTTTTTGCTGGGAAGTATGGACTCTAAAATTCTTATGAATAACCATTCGGAAATATCGCTTAGAAATCGACCACTTCAGACTAATGTTGTTATGTTTATTTCTGTTTTAACCTTGTTATCCGATTGAGTAATTTTTTTGTCAAATTTTGTTTGATGGCTAGCACAAATCGTCTTAGATCGGTTTTTATTGTATTGTTCAGGTCTTTATGAATAAATTGGAGCTCTATCTTTGACCAGAAAGAGAAAAAAAATGCATGATACGATATTGTCGAACTTATTTTCCTAAATTTTTGTTAATTGAGGAAGGATGAAGGTATCAGTTGCTGAAATATTTTTCTTTTAGAATCTGATCTAGCTATTATGGTTACATGAAAGACCTTGACCTCTATTATGTGTGTATCATATATATATATATATCTGTAGAAAATTTCTCATGATTGCTCATGAGCTCAACAACTTAGCTGGCTACGCCATGTTATGTTATGATCTGTCTCTTAGAATCTGCATATTCTTAACAGCTAGCTTGGTTCAGATTCTTGCTGTTTTCGCAAGAAAGGGAAGGTTGCGCGCTCTAGTTAATTCAGTTGTCAATCTTTTTTTCTTTCTTAATTTCTGTTTTTGAATGGTCCTTTTAGTTTTATTAATTAGTTGCTAAACTTGGATGGAGTCACATATAGTTTGACGCTCTGTTGATAACTCAAGCTATTTGTCACTTTTTCTACACTATATATTGTTCTTGGTTTGTTTGAAGATGATTTGAACTTTGAGAAATCAAAACTTGTTGGGAGAAACATACTGTTCTTTCCCTCCCATTTTCAAATCTTGCTATATGTTGTTGGTTTCTGCGTCTGAAATGAAAACTAATGCTTCATCCACTACCAATTTTACTACCATTTTCTTCACTACCTTATGCGGCATACTCCTATTGGAATGTTTCCTCACCTACTCTATTTTTTCCTAGCTGCCTAAGATAGTGAAGAAAAATGTAGTGAAATTGACAGTAGATGTAGCATTACTCAAATTTTAATTTGGGTAACTGCGTCAATTAGAAAATTACTACTATTCTGTAACAACTTCATGATTAACTCAGACAATCTGCTCATCTCATACTTACCAGACAAACAATACCAAAATATCCACCAAATAAACCTTTCAAAAACAGAAATTATTTTTTTAAAATTAAAAAAAAAAAGGAAAATAAGAGACGTAAGTTTTGGACAGATAAATCAGACAGACTTTAAAAGTAAAAACATTCTGAGATAATTAAATTACTACATCCTTAATTCCCCAATTAAACAAATATATATGAGGGGAAATAAGTTTTTACAGCATACTGTAAACTAGAAGATCTAAATCCTAAAAGCAAAGATGTAACATTAATCTCCTACCTTCATTTCTTACTCTTATCCTTTTCACTCTTGGAACCCTTAGATACCCTGTTACGTGAAGGTGCACCTTTCTCCACCTCAGTCTTCTTCACCTGTTTCTTCTTGTCATCCTTCTTCTTATGCTTCCCCCCTGCAGGCCCACTTGATGCATCAGAAGTCAGGGAATCATCGGTATCGTCGTCATCACCTTCTTTCCCTTTTCTTTTTTTAGCAATTCCCTTTCCCTTAACATTCCTGGCATTATGAGGCTCACCACCATCATCATCACTATCACCATCACCATCACCATCCTGGCCGGGGGGATAAAAGTACTTTGTCCATGCAGACTCACAGCTGCCAACCTCTTCTTCCTTATTGGCCATATTGGATAGAAACTGAAGATCAAAATAAGAATGATAAATGAAAATTATAATTAAATAAATAAATTTAAAAAAAATAAAAAAAAGAGAGAGAGAGAGAAAAATGCCACATTGAAGAAATGGGCACCTGAGAAGAGTTTCTGAGAATGGTGTTAAATTTTGTGGACAGGTCATGACTGAAGGCAGAGGAGGAATAAAAGAAGGTAAGATCGATTGATGAGAATGGAACATCCCATCTTCTTTAATCCCCCCCTCCCTCCCTCTTCATCTTTACTTATGATGATGAAGCATTAAGGGGGGAGTAGGAAAGACAGCCAATGCTTACAAGTTCAACACACCAGGGAATTTAACTCTCTGTCTTTTGTCATGATGCCTAAAGCCTAAGGGGAAGTGCATTTTAAAAATTAAAAAAATTTATGTCTCATATCAGAATTGAGGGTGTAGCTGTCCTGCACCTTCCTTATTCTCCTCTTTATTTTTATTTTAGTATTATTTGAATGATCATTTATCTCTATTTTTAGCTAATAATCATATTTCAAAATTGAACCACAACTTTTTAATATGAAAAATTCAAAACAAAAAACAAAAAAGAAAAATCATATTGGATGGATGACATGACCAGTGTAGTATATCCAAATTAGGACCTCTAGTAGGTCAACTCTAAGGGACTGTATGCAGTGTTTTTCCACATGGGTGATCAATTAAAACAATGGAGCTACTTGGAACCAGGTAATATTGTTGTATTTATTAAGACTGCAACAATTTGGTGGTCGTCAATGTATGTATACATATCAGTGGTTAATTAATGTGTCTCATTTAAGATAGCTGCACTGCACTGCACTGCACTGTGCCAAATCTATCAGATGAGATGTCTCTGTATACCCAATCAGAATATATCATTGCAGTATGCCTTGATGGAAGTGCATATCTTCACTTCAATTAATAGTGAGGTCTGTGTGTGCGATACTAGTAATTTAGATGTGTGATGCACATTATTTACATACAAATATGCATAGAATAAAGTACTGCTTGCATGATATGTTCTGCAATTTGCATGTTTAATCTACATCTGCAACTTTGCGGTTAATATAGTAGACACATGTATATACCTCCCTGTCTATCTATCAATTATAATACTGGCCTTAGCCATTATAAAAAAGTTATATATGATTCCTATCGTGCATGCGCTCTCTAATAAGTAATAAGTGATAGTATGTAGGAGTTCATAAGGCGAAGCTGCCAAGATGTTAGGAAACAAGTAAGAAAAATGTGGACATAAAATAAGAAAAATATACTTTTTAAGATATCAACAAATAGATATACCTTTTGTGATTTATAGACGAAGCAACTCACCGATGTTCTTATTCTTGGTCCTTGCTTTGGTACCCAAATCTAGAAATTAGAGAGAGAGAGAGAGATATGTTTTCAAGAGATAAGGATTTAGGTACACTTAATTTGCTATATGTATTTATTGCCATATATTTTGAGTAAATCTCACTCAACTAGATTTTTTCCTACTAAATCAAAACCAAATCAATTTTTAAATGTCAATTATGTCCAGATTCAAATTTCCCACCTCTATCATTGATTAATATTTAATGATCAGCGAGAAATTAAATGTGATTGAGATTTAACTAGATTTTTCCCCAAAATGACCCATTTTTGAAAGTATTTACCAAACTGACCCACTTTAAAAATGATTTACCAAAACGACCTATTCACTAACTCGGATAGTGAGCTTAGTCAAACGATCTTTGCTATCTGAAATAGCGAGTGTAGGCTTATTGCTTTCAGATCAACTTGGCAAGAAAACTCAGAAGAAAAAAAACATGCGAAGACTCGCTGTCTCAGACAATGAGTGTATTTGTACCACACTCATTGTTTGAGACAACGAGTATCATTTGGTTTTTTTTAATACCAGACTCGCTGTCTCATTCTCCTTTTCACTACTCTTGCTCTCTCCATCCACTCTCCCAACTCCGAAACCCGAAACCCAAAACCCTAGCTCCCAAATTCGACATCTCACCCACAAAATCCCTCCAAAATCTCTTTTGATCCACCACATCTCTCATAACCTTCTATACTCACTCTAAAAATCCTAAACCCATCATCGAAGATCCCGAATTTTGTTGAATTCGGGAATGTTTAAATAGGTCATCTCCACGCTCATAATTGCTTAATCTTCCTGATCATTGATTTGAAGATATGATTTGTATAACCTTTTATCATGTACACTTGAGTATGTTTTGTTTGTGATTAGATAATGACTCTTATTTTTGTATAAATATGTATAGGTATGGATTACGATATTCCTATTTGGTTTTATTTTGGTGGTAAAATTATTCGTGACGCAAAGCTAGATTGTTGTTATAGTGCGTTGATCCTGAAAATAATTTTGGCACATCGTACAATTACAATGGTAGAACTAGTCGATAATATTTATGAGGTTACTAATTGGAATAGAGATCAATAGAATGTTAAAATTTTAGCTCGTTATACAACGGAAAAATGTGAAGGTCAATATTTTATAATTGTGCTCGTAGGAAATGATAATGCTTTAAAATCCATGATTGCTAGGACACTTAATCCGAATTATAGTTGGTTTGCATTGGAGTTATATATTCAAAAAATACAAATTATTAATGCTCAGCCACATGCTAATCCTAGTTCAAGCTTCGTACGAGAAGTACCGACACATGAGATGAGTTCTAACCCAGTTCAAACATCACGTGCAATCCCACGTCCCCCCAAGAAGACATGTTGTCAAATACAATAAGCCCGGATCCTACAGAATTTGAGTTGCCACATCAACCTAGTTTGGTTCATGATTATGTTCAAAATGACAATATATTTGAAATATTTGAAAATACTACCGTGAACAACGAATTATTATAGGATGAAGAAGAAGAGGAAGAAACAGACGATAAAGTTGATGAGAGTTTAGAAAATGATGACGAAGTGGAAGGAGATGAATATGCAAATGTTAATATAAATGAGGAGAACGATAATGATGTGAACGTTAATGATGGCTATGATAATGTTAATGTTCATGTTATCGAGGAGATGACAAAAAGTGCGAGAGTAAATCAAAGTTCCACAAGAGTCGTCCGGTTCATCCAATGTAGATGAATTGTACACTGGGCATGAGTTTCAAAGTAAAGAATCGATCTAGCAGGCAGTGAAGCTATACTCCATCAAAAATGACGGGAATTTGTCACATTGAAATCCACACTGACCCTATATACCGTGAAATATAAACTGACACCAAGAAAATGTACCCTTGAGGAGATGATACAAATTCCCTAGTCGTAAGTGAGGGTGGTTGCCCGTGGAGATTACGTCCAGTCGTTCCAAAATGTGGGACAAATTCCATAGTGAAGAAAATAGTAGGGCCTCATACATGTCTGAAAACCACGTTGAATCAGTCATGGTAAAGTTGACGTTAAACTTGTATGCAATTTGATTGTGAATGTCGTGAAGGCTGAGATAGGAATAACACCGTGGGCCATTATTGAGATAGTCAAACTACAATTCAATGATCAGATTTCGTATAGGAGGCTTGGATTGCAAAAAAAAAAAAGCTATTGAAAGGTTGTTCGGTTCCTTTGAAAAAGCATATACTAAGTTGCCTTATCATCGATCAGTAATACAAACAGCAAATCCAGGAACCGTTGTCCATTGGGATAAATATAAGTCCGGTCTCGTCGAGGAAACATTCAAAGGCATATTTTGGGTATTTGGTGCCTCAATTGAAGGGTTCAAGTCATGCAGACCTATTATTAGTGTAACACCCCGCAAATTAGAAATGATAATTTTGCCCTCAGGTGTTACTTACGTGTATTTTGTACCATTACTGGTGATATCTGTAACGTATTTCGATATGTATTTTGGATTCTGACTATTTATGTATTCTCGTATTCTTAAAATTCCATTTGAGACAACTCAAATGCTAAATTTCAATCTTTGCGTTTTTACGTGCTTTTGCGTATTATCGATGCACGTGTCGATTTCGAGTATTCTACTGTTACGTGCAATGTTTTCGATGGATTTCAATTATTTATAAACGTGTTTAAATTTGTTTTGTAAACGGAATTCAATTTTTCGTCTATTTTAATTAAAATAATTTTTCTACGTGCAATACACGTGTTTTCTGTACGTTTGAGTACATTATCGAATATGTATATTAAATATATTTTTATGTTGTATTCCGATTAATTATAAATATTTTTTGAGAAAGTCAATTTTGTATTTTTGAGATTTTACGGACAATGCACTTTTTTTCGATGCACGTGTTTAATCGGATTCTTGTTCAAAATAAATTTCATGAAATGGCTGTCTATTTTTATCGCGCATGAAAAATATAATTTTTTAAAGTTAATTTTATATGTTTATTACATATATAAATAATTGTTTTAAAGGAACTAAATAAATAATTTATTTTGGGATGTACACAAAGCACGTGCACGTGCACACGTGCGATGTGCACACATTTGGGGCCGGGCTGTTTTTAAAAAGAGGTAAAAACAGAATTTTGGTTTTTGAAAGTAGGAGGGAAAGCAAGTTTTGAATTTTAGAATGTGGGGTTAGTGGTGTTCATGTGGGAGGTGGTTATTCTAACTACCCTGAATTAATCTATAAAAATACCCCTAAGTCTCTCTCACTCTCTCATCTCACCTCTTTTCCACTGCCATTTCCGATAGCTTCCAAGCAAACAATCCAGCATGTCCTACTTTGCCTCCTCCTATTATCCACCATACAATTCAATGTGTGCAAATATATATATATATATATATATATATATATATATATATATATATATAGATGCAATTAACCTTTCTTTCTTCCTTTCCCTGTTTCTTGCCGAAAGCAAGCAACCAACCACTCCAACCTACTTTTCCCTTCTTCATACAACATATATATAGACATAGGTGTGTACATATATGTAATTATATGCATATATGGTATATGCTAATGAGAAAGGGAGATAGAGCTTTTGCTGTTTGTGCTTGCCGAAATGGAGAAAGTGTGGGCTTTCTTGGATGCGCGGATTTCGAGGAGTTTGCATTGGAGTTTTTTTTAGGAGCTCCTAATTCTAGGAGTTCATTTGAGTACAAATTCTTCAACTTTAGGTGGGTGTTTCTTAAATTCTTTCAAATTTAGGAGTAGAATTTGCATGATAGGTAGTATACAATTTATTTGTTGAATTTGAATTGGTATGATGATATTACATGATAATTAATGTAGAGTTGAATTGCTAAATTTTAATTGGTGTGATAGATGTAAATTGCTTAATCTATTCTCTAAATTGTTATGATTATTAGTTTGGAATGCTAGAATTGAAGGGATGTGTATGAAATTGATGCATGTTGAGAAATTGGTTAAAATAATACAAATGTGTAGAAAAGAATTGTTTGATTCTAACCTCAAAAATATTTATTTTTATGAGTATGGGAATTTTTATAAAGTGATTTTTGATGAAAGACAACATTCTATTCGGAAAATTGATTATATGTGTTTTTATGGATTTTCAATAAAAGATTTTATTATATTGTAAAAATGAGACACTTATGAGTTTGAGAACAAGTACGATGTTGCTTTTCAAAGGCATACGTTCCGGAAACGACTTATATTTTCATAGAAGTACAAATCAAATTTAAAGGTCGAAAATATATTCAGGATGCACTTTAAACTGCAGCCTGGTGCAGTCGACAGTCGACCGAGTTAGAGTCGACAGTCGAATGTCAAGTATTAAAATATCGGATTTACCAGCAGGACAGTCGATTGTCTACTTTTCACAGTCGACTGCTGCTGTCTTGAATTTTAGTTTTTGAGCTTTCAATGTGTCGCAGAACAGTCGACCGATTCTTTGTCAATAATTGACTGAATTGACTGGTTTGTGTTTGAGTTTCGAAGTTCGCGGAACAGTCGACTGATCCCTTGTCAACAGTCGACTGAACTAACTGTGTTGTTTTTGAGTTTCAAAGTTTCGCAGGACAGTCGAATGGGCATTTGTCCATAGTCGACTGAACTGGCATTTTGGTTCTTGAGTTTTGAGGTCTCACAGAACAGCCGACTGGCCATTTTTACCATTCGACTTTCCCTGTTTTGGCTGATGGATTTTCTTGAGTTCAAAAATTGATTTTTTGACGTGTGAAAGTTGAGTAAGATTAAATATGAGATATTATGACTGTTAATACTTGATTGAGATTGTTTTGAAATGCACACAAGGGTATGAATGATGAAATTGATAAAGAGGTTGAATTGAATTGTTCTCATGTTATGAGATTATAAAAGAAATGTTTTTGAAAGAGATATGAATAAAGGAATTGAAATGTTATTTGAGAATGATTATGAAACATTGTTGATATCTAGAAAGAGATAGTTGTTGGAATATAGAGGCTAGATGAGACCCTAGTGACTGGCAGTATTATTTATGATTTTGAGAGCTAACCGTTGAGGGTTGAGCGTCTCTTGAGAAGTAGCCAGGTCGGCTGACTGTCTCTTTTGTTTTGATTTAAGTCTGGTAGGATAAGCTAGCTCTAGGTTATGATGATTTTCTTTTAAAATAAACAAAATTGTAAGGATCAGATACATAGTGAAGATGTGATGAAAGTAAGAGAAAAATATGAGTATGGGGGCCATTGGATTAGCAGCGTGAGAGTATTCATAGGATGTCCCATGATCCGTCATGATAGGGCGTGGATACTGCTCCAGAGTACCGTCCCGGTGGCAACGCTCGTAGGGTGTTTGGTGACTGCGGTTGGTGTCATGTCTATGGTAGGAGCTGAATTACCACAGGATGCCTGCATGATGAGTCATGTGTCAGTGCGTTGGGATTCCCTCCAGGGCGCCTAGACATGAGTTCATGGGTCATAAAACATCTAGGATACTTACCGTAGTTATAGTAGTAGATTAAGTCATGGCGAGGGATTGAACCTTGCAAGAAGAAGAACAATTAAGGGCTTATCCTCGGACCTATGTAGTATGGGCTGCATAGACTTTGAACAAGTGCGCATTAGTGTCATCTAATACAAATAACTGCATTAAGGACTAAGTGCACAACACAGCTATAGTACCCCGTATTTTTAAATATAATTTTAAAGGTTTATAAATGAATTAAAATAATTTTCTGGAGATTTAATAAATATTTTATGAAGATTTATCTTTTTACATGTGCAAAACACGTGCAAATATTTTGATGTAAATATCCAATTTTATGTTTTTAATAAATTCTCCTACTTATAATAGAGTATATTCTAAATTTTGGGATTTTTATGAGTAAAGAAACTATTTTTTATAAATACCTCGAAAGAGAGGGGCTTTTATGTAAAAAGCCGTTTGGATCTCAAATAAATAATGAAATTTCGTTTTTAATGATTTTTGGGCTTTCCATGGTCATCATTGAAATCAAAATAGATTTAAATTTTATTTAGAGTCGATTTGGTAAAGATTTAAACAAATATGGTGTTTTTGCAAATATGAAATTTATGTTGGATCTTGTGCAAATATTTTTCTGGAAAGTAAAAGTCATATATTTTAATTGGAAAATATAATATGTATTATTAGATATTATTTCTGAATTTTCTGGATCTTTACGAATATTTTATGATGTATTTGCAAATATTACAAAAAGAATGACTTTTGTGCAAAATGGCCACCCTGAGTACAAATCCGAATTTTCCTTATTTCTGGCCTGTGCTGGATTGCTGGACAACTCAGTAGTAAAAGGATTTGATTTGGTTTTAATTTATTTAACTTATTTTAACTACTTTATAAAGAAAGGTTTATATATGTAAAGTAATAATTTGTTAAAGGGTTATTTTACAAATATGTTTCAAAACCCTAATTTTTCTATTCCGGGTATTTAAAAGAAGTGGAGTGCAGCCGTCTTTCACTGCACAACACAAAGGTTTTATTGTTTTAATTTTTTTAGAGATTTAAGAGGAGATCTTGGATTTCGCAAAGAAGGGTTTTGCTTATTCTCCATTAATTCGATTGGATTCTTCATTTGAGGTGAGTGACTTGTTTGTTTTCTTTTGATTTGTGTATGTTGTATGCGAATGATATGAATGTTTTGATTGATCTTGGATGTCGAATTTCATCTATTAGAAAGCATGCTAGGGTTTGGTATGAATATGTATGTTGGATGGATGAAAAATTGGATCTTTGAGAAGAACCGTAGTTATTGTGAGTAGAATTGCATGTGGATTATTTTAGATTGTTGGAGAACCTAATATAAATTGTGAGTATGCTATTTCTTTTGGATTATTGCTAACTTGATTAAGTATGATGAATGTTATGCATTAATTAATTAAAGAAGAGATTTTTGGACTATTAGCGAGTTGGATGAATGCAACTTGGCCATGTTGATGATAAATTTGTTTCTGTTCATGAATCAACTATTGAGATTAGTTGAGATTGAGTTTGAGGAATTTTGAGAAGGAGTAATGGAATAAAGGACCATGTTTTGAGGTTTGAGTTATGATGACTAAAATTGGAGATTTAGTTGAATTTGAGGAAATATATCCAATTTGGGGATTTTCTTTTGAGATTTGGTATTGATGTGGTTTGGATCTGAATATGAAGCTATTTCAACGAACAATTAATTTTTTAGAAACTCTATTTTGATTATATGCACAATTTATATTTTATTTGAAAGAGATTTACAAATCACCACTTTTATAAATTCAAGTAGTTTGTTTTAGTTTCATGGACTATAATATATCCTACAAGTTGTATTTGATCATACCAGAAATATGTTTTTGTAGAAATTGTTTTCATAAAGTAAAACTATGTATCGGTTGAAATGTGCACAACCAAAAGTCTGCAGTCTGTAGGTCGACAGTCGACTGGTATGACTTCTCAGTCGACCGACACGACTCGGCTGCTATGTTCTCTAGTTTTTCTTGAAATTTCGTTCTGACTGAGGAGTTTTACAGTCAACTGGTACCCCTTAGAATTATTTCTTAAAAGATTATTGGATTTTTCTCTGGACAGTCGACTGATAGTTTTATAGTCGACTTATAACACTTAGATTATTTTCTTAAAATCATGGAATTCTCTTCTAGACAGTCGACTGGTGTTTTTTACAGTCGACCGTCAATACTTAGTATTATTGTCTTAAAAACGTTGCTTTTTTCGCTCTGGACAGTCGACTGATGACCTTTTACAGTCGACTGATTCTGATGCTTTTCTTGAGTTTTCCAGGTGTTCTTTAAATGGTTGATTCTTTAAATGTTTTTGGATCTATAACTTACTATTCTAAATATTATTGTTTCTACAGAACATATGTTTTCAAGATATTTTATTATTGAATTTGGATTCTGAAATTTTATAAAGTTTTGGATTTTGTTGATTGGAGAGGTTTCTCCCTATGATCGTATTGATGGATTAGTGAATTTTGGTCTTGTTGAGATCTCTAGGAGTTGAGTAGGAGTCTTGGTACCGGCAGTTGAGATTTGTTGAGTTAGACCTGGGGGGGTCTTGGTTTGGTTGTTGTTGAGTATTTAAGTCCGGCAGTATACACTAACTCTAGAGATGAAGATTTTTGGTGGTTTAATAATAATCAACTTAAGGACAGGCACTAGTGGGGATGTGATAGAACTTGGGAAACGTAAGTATAGGCTCATGGTTTTGTGAGTCCAACGGATGCGTTCCAGGACTGTTTGTTGTTCTGTCTCGAGAGGACATTTGTGTGTTCGCATGTTGACTGCAGGCCTATTCACGGAGCATGCAGGGTGCATTCGCGTGTCGAAAGACGGCAAACCTATTCACGGAATGTACTTGATGTATCTGCACGTAGAGGGCCTTGCAAGTCTATTCGTGGGGTACACATGTTTGGGAGATGATTCTCCGGTGGTTGTTTTTGAGCTATCTTACATGATGCTTGCACGTCGAGAGCTGTGGTGCCTATTTGCGGAGTATTCTGGATCTTGTTTCTCATCACCGTGGTAGGATTAGTTGCATAACGAGGGGTTATCCCTATAAAGTGGAGATCGTTAAGGGCTTGCACCGGACCTATGTACTATGGAATGCATAGAATCAGACAAGTACGCATTAGAGAGTCAGCATATAGAGCTTGTGTTTTCTTGTCTTGGTTTTATGCTTGTGTTTTCCTTTTTTTTTCTACACCTGACACTTAGTCTAGATTCACTTGATGTTTTCATGTATTACTATCTACTATCTTATATCTCTTGATGTTTTCATGCTTTATTTATTTGTTATTTCTCATTCCTTTATTCTTGCTGATGATACATGTTGTGGATGACTCTATGTTTTATGATTTAATTATGTTGCTTGTTTTATGTCACTCACACCGTTATGACTGACCCCTTTAGTTTTGGGAGTTAGGGATCATCTCTAGCCTCATGTTTTACAGGTTGTTGTTGCTTAGAGCTTGGAGTTTGGATGCTTGAGATAAATTGATGTAATAAAGCTTTTGTGTAAATTTTGTAAAAAAAAAGTTTGTAATTCAAGGTGTTTTGTATTCCGCTGTGTTGTAAATGATTGTTGTAATAAAAGTTGAAATAAAAATTATCTGTGTTTTTGGGCTATGTGTACTGTTACATTGAAGTTGATGCTGGGAATTGTGCCACGTATTTTCTAAGATATTATATTAGAAATTCGGGGCGCTACAACAGCACGACATCAACAGGATAGTCCCTTTGTAGCTTTGTTTGTGATCAAGTTTGTGCTTGCTAAAGTGTTTAAAAATTATTATACTGTTTCCAGCATAGAGAGGATGGCCGTGTATAATATTTCGTCGGTTGAATGAACTGACGTGCCCACCGTTTTATATGCAGGGTAAAGATGCTTGACAAATTGAAGTATACATGCTGCGCAAGATTGATTTAAATGTTGTTTCATGTAAATTATTGTAAAATTGCTTTCGCTGTGACAATGTACAAGTGTAATGTAACTCTGATGAAAGAAAAGTTTTTATTTCCTTATAAAATTGTACGAAAGAAGTATAAAGATCATGTGGAACTTCGAATTCAGTTGTATTTTGAAATTCGGGGTGTTACAATTAGTGTTGATGGAGCACACTTGTATGGAAAATACAAGGGTTGTTTGTTAATTGTCATTTCAATTGACGCGAACGATAGCTTATTTTCATTTTGTCTTTGCAATAGTTGATGGAGAGAGTGTATATACTTGGACATAGTTCATCAGCTGCATTCGTTTTTTTTTTCACAGATCGGTTTGGGTTATGTGTTAGGTGTATGCCCTAGAGGCCAGCAGTGTATTGACATTGCTAGTTTACATTGTATCATGATATTTATTTCATATATGAGGCATTTCATTTATTGTATTGTTTATTGTGATTAAATGAACATAATAAAGTCCTTAGAATAGTAGGTTCAATACCATGAGATATCAAGTGCATGACTTGATTGTGAGATTCTGTTGGTTATAATCATAACACTATTCTTAAATGTCCCTAGTCAAATATTATTGTGAATTATGACAACAATAATACATAGAGACTAGTCGACAACGAAAATGCATTTTTTTTAAGCTTGAGGGGCAGTGATAAAGTGAAAAGATTGGTATGCGTAGACTGATGACCATATCTCACGGGTCATGGATATGAGATATCAAGTCTTCACATTAGTACATATTAGAGTAATAATGTACTGGACTGACCCACCATGAGAACGCTGCATGGATTGTTACGTGAGTGTCATAAGCGGTTCTCACAGTGACCATCGTGTACGCAGTCCTTTGACTTGAAGTCACTACGGTTTCCTACATGAGATATTATATGTTTTAATGTCGTCAAACGTTGTCTATAATAAGGTGATTATAAAGTTGACTATTGGATATACTACAATTCATGCAGAGGGATTTGAGTGACTTAGATATGATTTGTCCCTCTTACATAACAGGAGCGATATCTACGGACCCCTTGATTGAGTGAGACTGCAAAATGCATGGCCGTACTCAGATGAGTCAATATGAGATATTAAGCTCATTTGTTTTAGTAAGTCTACTCAGACAAAAAGAAACCAAAGATTGAACTATACAAGAGTGACACGCTCTACACCTTATGGTCAATTAGATATCTGGACAAAAGGACTAGACTACATGGTAACATTGGTCACGGATATGTTATGTCAAATCACTGGCATTCCCGTTACTTGAATAGTGGTGATGTATTGCTAGATACTGCTCACTGTTTGTAACACCAAAATATGATTTTAGTATTATTGTCAACGTAATAGGAACCTACAGGGTCACGCACTTAGAATGGATCGAAATTGAATTTAAATTTATGAGATGAATTTAATTGAGAATCCTAGTAAGACTCGGACTCCTGACATGGTTTGGTTACTAATTAAATTAAATGGGTAAACTAAAATTCAACTACCCACATACAAATCTGACCCAGGTTAGATTGTGAGCCCAACGGCCTCATTATTCTTTTAGGATTAATTTTTTGCATCTATATATATGATATGTATCTTTGGAAAAGAAAAGGTTAAGAAAACCTCTAGCCGTCACAGAAATTGTAAGAGAGAGACCGTGAGGAACATCCCTTTCCCGAAGCTAGCACCACGACGTGAGGGAAAGCTTGATTTGATCTGTTCGTGTGGATACCGTAGAGGTACTGCAATATTGCAGTGCTGTGATAGGCATACTGTGGAAACAGCAGATCTATCTTTAAGGTATAACTTCTAAATACGATTTATGATTTTCGCATGGATCCATGGCTAGGTTTCGATAATTTTTCCGCTGTGTATTTAATCTAAGATTACCTCAAAACTTAACACGATCGTCATGCAGGTATTTTGGCCACCAAGGAATCGCAAAACGGAGCATGGAACGAACCAAATGCATATCATTGTTGTGGAGGTAACATGTGGGTCACCGGGAACATGCAACCACTTTGATGATTGCCTGCTGATACAGGGTCTACCAACATGTATGCGTTCCCAAATCCATACTTGTAGCAAAAGCATCGGACCATTCATCTGAACCGCGCCAAGAGCGCAATTGCACAAACTCTTATATAGTGTAGCAAATGCCGCATTACCCCAACTGTACGTCCCAACTTTTTAAAGATTAGAGGCAAGTACATTAGCGGCACAGAGGTACCAGTTGAGTTCGGGAACATGACTCCTCCAAACAATGACATTATGTATGCCTTACAATAGCACTCGACTTCGAAGTCGTTGGAATTAACATTCAACGGTGAAAATATCCTTCAACCATTTCAATCGCAATAATTTCCATAGGGTCTTTTTCAACGCCGAGATATTCTGGGATTAAAAACTCTGGATTGAAGTCCATCGTCCCAGTGATAGCCTGTCCGTTGATGGGAAGACCTATGATCACTCCAACATCCTGTAGTGTCACAGACATCTCCCATACTGGCAAGTAAACTGTGCATTTCTGGACACCATCTCTTGAGAAGGGCGGTTAGAAGAGGACGATCGGTCTTAATTGAACTCATCAAACCAATGCCGTACAACCCACAATCCCGTAACAACTCGTGAATACGTGAATGCATGAGCAAGGTGGCGTATCCTCGAAAAGTACACTCCTTTGATTGTCCGTCTCACACAAATTTTGAACGATGTTGTGATTGCAATGTAAAAAGCCTTGGGTCGAGAGGACTGGGACCCACCGGTGGAACATAAGATGATGAAGATGGGTTCGGCTCATTTGTTGAAGAAGACGGGTCCGGCTCAATTGGCGAAGAAGATGGATTAGGTAAGACCTACACAACAAGAAACAATAAACATCAATTTAGCAATATATTATTTTTTGTAGCAAAATCAAAATGATCGAATAAAGAAAACTTCATCTTACATTTGTATGTTTTTGTCCACCACCACGATCCCTACTAACCGGAGGTCGTCCGTAACAAGTTCGTGGCCCCTTACCTCGGTTACTTGGAAGCCTACTACTCGTTCCTTCTTCAAGATTACCCTGCATTCGTGTCATATGTAATAGCGAAGAGTATATTACAAGTATAACAATTCCTTATCATGTATAATATAATTCAATACTTTAAAAACGTAATATAACAATTCCTTATCAACACATAATTTATCAATGAAGAATTCAACAATGATGTTGACCAATATATAACAATCCTATTTATATCAAAAGCTAAATAAAATGATTTAAAAGACTAAAATAAAATACATATTGTATAGTGGGCTAATATATATTTAACTCTTACTATTAAGCAAAAATATTTCTTTTATATACAACTACAATTCAAACTAAAGTAGGAATGTAATCAATGGATGTACAAAGAATATGTGACATGATATTTTTGCAGATATGAAGAATTGGATGCTAGCATATATTCTCTATTTTCCTATCTCATTTTCACATTGTACGATACGACAATATATATTCAAGTTTCTCATTATGCTTCCTTCCTCTTTGCTCTTTCATTTACTTTCATTTACTTTCATAATATTGTCAATTAAGATTACAGTACAGACCTTTCTAGGATTGCAATAGGTTGTGGAGTTGTATTTGTACGAAACATATGACCATTAGCTAAACATACAAGGTTTTTCCATGAAACAGATAGTCTCAAAGTTTCACCTCATAGCATTTCTCTTTTAACTAAACATGCACAAATAAATTCCAAATTCCTCTTTTAACTAATCGTCCCATAAATCATGAGCTCTCAACATTACGTTCTGACAAACCCACAATCAAAATTAACCCATAATCTAATTGCAAATGTATGAAGACTTACCGTACAATAGATGAGTGCTTTGGGAGGTAGACAATGAGGATGAGATGAATGCACCTGCTTCCGCCGCAGTCCACTTTACCCTTCCTAAAATCAACAAATTTTGATATCTTCGATGATGGGTTTAGGGTTTTGAGAGTGAGAGTATAGAGGATTGTGAGGGATGAAGTTGACCCCTTGAGATTTTGGAGGATTTTTGTGGGTGAGAGCACGAATTTGGGAGCTAGTGTTTCGGAGTTGGGAGAGAGAATGGAGAGAGAGAATGGAGAGAGAGAAGTGAAGAGGTTATGAGACATCGAGTATGATATAAAAAAATCCAACTGACACTCACTGTCTCAAATAGCAAGTGTGGTACAACCACGCTAGCTGTCTGAGATAGCGAGTTTTGGTTTGGTATTTTTTTCGAGTTTTTTCTTCAAGTGGTGGAGTCACCTAAGCCTACACTCGCTGTCTCAGATAGCGATGATCATTTGACCAAGCTCGCTATCTCAATTAGTGAGTATGTCATTTTGGTAAATAGTTTCAAAAGTGGGCTAGTTTGGTAAATACTTTCAAAAAGTGGGTCATTTTTGCCAAAAAAAATCATTTAACTATTGGTAATTAATAAGTGGATGGTAAAAGTGTGTGTAACATTGGTATCGGGTCGGGTCGGGCTGGGTCCTTTACTACCGGACCCGGACCCGGACCCGGGTCCCTATGGGTCTAAAAATTGGACCCGGACCCGGACTCGGACCCGTGAGGACCGGGTCCGGGTCCTATTAAAATATTCCTACCCGTTCGGGTAGGAGCGGGAGTGTGAGCATGTGTTTATAAGTATAATTTGAGTTGTACGTACAACATATGTGTATGTTTAGTGTTAAAAACATATTATAAAATTATTTTGCACGTGCGTTGCAGTTTTAAATAGGTGAAATTTTTTTTATTTGTTTGCTTTTGTTGTAATTAATGGGAGAGTTGGAGTTGTACGTGCAACGCACGAGTTTGTATGTTGACAAATGGCAACCCCAACTCTCTCATTATAATATTAGAGAGTTGGAGTTGTCATTTGTAGACAACCAACCATCTAATCTCAACCATTTACTTTTTAAGTGGGAGTTATATTAACCATTCATTTACTTAACTGTTGTTAATTACCATAATATCCTCAAAGTTCAAATTTATTTACGACATAATTATTTACAAAAGTGTCACTCATATAAAATAAAAGTGAATGCCACTAGAGATAATTTGTAAAGAATATATGATGAGTAAATGGAGATTTCAGGTTCGAGACAAGATTATGTTTTTACTTAAAAAGAAAAAAAAATATTAGGACGTGCATCTCACGTGTAAATGACTAGTCATTATTTAATGCTATAATTAAAATGATATAATTTTTTTTCAAAAGACCGTGAGTACGTCACCCTGTTTTATTAGGAGTTATTTAGATTTTTAGGCTACTTTTAAAAATTATTTGCAGAATAGGCCTAATTTCAAAAGTATTTGCTTTGAAGGCCTAGCCTTTTGAAAGTATTTGCGATTAAGGGCTAGTTTTTAAAATAAACTTCTATACTTCTTTTTGTATACTATTTCTTATAGGATGTGTGACCTTTCTGTAAATTTAAAATTTGTTTTTGCAATTATTTCTATTTTACTCACATAATTGATTTTTTAATTGCTTAAATTGTGTTAAATAATTTACTAAAATTTGATGAAAATTAGGTAAGAGTTTCTTACTGTTTCTTAATGGCTCTGATACCACTTTGGTGGGTGCGTGAGATCTCTTATGTAGTAGGTGTGAGTAGCGCTTAATCTCCTGGAGGCCTGAAAATTAAAAGGAAGAGAGTATCAAAAACTTTTAAAAGTCTAAAGAGTAAAGTCTAAATGGTTGAAATAAAGATCAAAGTTTGAAAAATAATATTCGTTGAAATAATGTATATTATCAATTCTGAAAAAGTAATCAGGAATGATGGGAATATCATCATCATCGTCCTCAAGCTCTCTTATATATTCTGATTCTGTCTCATATCCTTCACTATTACTATCATATGGAGGTTCTTCCAGTTCTTCTGTATGTCTATTTTCTCCTCCGTTCTGTTCATGTTCTTCTAGAAATTGTCTGTATGCAGTCGTAGGACTCCAAACGTAACTACTAAATATACCATTTTCATAAAATAACAAAGATCTTTCGTGATAAGTTAGGTCGTCAATTATTTCAACATTTATATTGCTAGTTTCGCCAGGAATTATTTGGTTTATCGTTATAATTATTACTCGTTGAATACTAAAAAAGAATAATTTGAATTCGTAGTAATCATCCATGCTTATTTGTCTATGAGGATAATAAACATCAAAAACTAGCATTCTATCACTTCCTTGGTAATTAACCATTAATTCAAAAATTGGTGAGGCAATACCGAAATTATTATCCATTACTTCTTTCGAGTGATAAGATATTATGAAATAAAGAGCAGAGAGAGATTTCTAAGGATACCTAAAAATCAAAACAAAACGGCCCGTCATGCTTCCGACCTAGTTAAACTTTTTTGATCTGTTCTGTACCAGTTGCAACCAGTGGATAAAATACCCCCGGTATGCACCCCGATTTCTGTGCTCCTTTTACGTTCTTCCCATCTCAAGATTACTATGCTCTCAATAGAGCTTCATCCAAGAGATACGTCTAGAACAACTAGTAGCACTTCGATACAGATAACCCCAAAAGTCTAACTATAGAAGGTAGCAAATGAGTCTTTTTGCAAGATTATTCAGGCAGAGCCTTACAAAACTCTCCCTAAGGGAAAGGAATTTAGTTGTTCATACCTTATTTTCTACAGAGGCCGATAGATGAACTCATAAAAGGCATTTTATTTCCTTCGAGATTGTTACAAACAGACTCTCTTAAGATTATGAGGAATTTTTCTCTCCTAGTAGTCTGCCCCTCTCCCTTACCCTACCTTCCCTTTTATAGACGAAGGGATGGCTACAATTATTATCCTCCTTACGCCGTTGCTTACATCACAGATACAATTATTGCCTTTCTTACATCAGCGCTTACATCATGTTACAATAAATGCTCTGATTACATTTTGGCCTATTCTAGGAAAAGAGATTCCTCTTGGCCGACATCTTCACATGCTGCACATTTATGTTGGTGCTCCATCTTCATCAGGCTACAGTAATGTACAGCTGTCTCTGCTGTCATTTTCATTGCTCCAGTAGATAGTATCTGGTACCAGCTGTCAAATAGCTCATGTTTATCTTGTGGCTGTTTGATTTTTGCTATACTGTACATTATTATCTTATCTGGATCTGGGCTGTCATAGATCCATATATTGCTGTCTCTTTGTTTTATGTCTTTTAATTCACAGTACATGTTTCTAAAGCCCATTGCTCTTCTTTCTGGGATTAATTTCTCAAATTCTTCGGCTTTAAATGGTACAATGTTTGATGCTCCATAGATTATTTGGGTGGTCATCCCTATTTTTATAACATGTTCTGCTGGGTATTCTTCCTCATCATTTAGATACTCTGGGATGGCTGAATACATTCTAACATATATTTTTGAGGCCTTCGCGAGCCCAAAATAACTTTTAGCTGCCTTGTAAATTTCTCTTGGTAGGTGGATTAGTTCTTCACATTCTCTGGATGGGTAAATACAATGGATAAGTCCTCTTTCGAATAGTGCTCTAGTTGTTCTTGGATTGGTTCCTGGTAGGATGATAGCCTTGTTCATGTGCTGCTAGGATATGGTTCTGATGAATTGGTTTACTTCAGTTACTTGGCATAGCTTTTGAATATATTGTAAAAATAATATCTTCTTCGAGACTTTGGTAGGAGCTTTCTCAGTAAGAAGTGTCTCCTTATATGTGGTTGTATTTGGAGATGTAATTGCTTCTTCTTTAACTGTCTGAGAAGGCTCACCTATCTCACTCATTTTTTCGTCCGTCATATTTTCTGTGGTTACATGTTGGCTTATATGCTGATAGAACAGGCTCTGGAGTCCACATATTTGCAGTTGTAACTGGTTAAATACTCCTTTTAATTGCTCCACAGTCTCCTTTAGGTAGACTAGATCTTGTTCTATTTGCTGAACTCTGGTTTCCATTCTGCAACAAGTGAAATAGTTAGTTTCTTGATAGGAAGTCGACTAAAATATTAAGTTTTCCTTTTATGTTTTCTATTAGGAAATCGTAATGTGCTAACTCCATCTGCCATCTAATCAATCTTTTATTTGCTATGGTTGGGTCTATTATTTTATTGATCCAACTTTTTGCTTGGGTATTATCTGTTCTTACCGTAAATTTTGTATGTATTATGAATAGTTCAAACTTTTTTATAGCTTTTAAGATTGCTAGTAATTTTTTTTCGTTTATGTGGTAATTTTGTTGGGTTTGTGTGAAAGAACCACTAGTATATCTAGCTAGTTTTTCTTCACTTTCTCCTATTTCAATAAATTTTAATACTGCTCCCCAATTAGTTTCACATGCATCAATTTCTATTATCCAAGAACATTCTTTAACTGGTAGTCTTAGCTTTGGTAACTCTGAAGTTTGTTGTTTTAATATTTTAAGTTTCTCTTCATCCTCCGGGGTCCATTCCCATTTCTTAGACTTTTTAAGTATTTGTTGCAACCAATTTGTTTTTGCTGATAAATTTGGTATGTAACCTCTTGTTTGATTTAGTAATCCTATTATGGCTTGTACTTCTCTTTTTTCTTTTAAGACATTAGGAAAAGTCTTTATTTTTTCTGCTATATGTGGTTGTAACTCTATTCCTTCATGTGATAATTTTGTTCCTAAGAATTCTATCTCAGTTTTGAATAATTCCATCTTCTTTTTTGATAGTATAATGCCTGTATCTTTCACTATTTCTATGAATTTTAGTACATGTTCTTTATGTTGTTCTTCGTCTTCGGACCCTATTAGAATATCATCTACATGTACTAATATAAAATTGTTGTATTTTTCAAAAAATTTATCCATATATTCTTGAAATATTCTTGGGCTATTTTTATAACCGAATGGTAATACATTCCATTCATAAAATCCCTGAGGTGTGCTAAATGCCGTTAAAGGTTTTGAATCTTCTGTTAATTTTACATGATAAAATTCTGATTTGCAGTCAAATTTCGAATATATTTTTCTTGTTCTTACTGTGTTAAGTAGTATTTGCATATCTGGTAGTGGGTATCCAAATCTCTTAGTATTTTTATTTAATTCCTTGTAATTTACTACCATCCGAGATTTACCTCTTTTTTCTTCTGAATGTTTTTTTACTATGAATGCTGGTGATGAATGTGGACTTTGTGATTTCCTTATATAATTATTTTCCACTAATTCTTTTATGTGTATTTTGAATTCTTCTAGGTCTGTTGGAGTATGTCTTATTGGTCTAATTTTAATTATTTTGTTCTTATCTATTAACTCTATATGTGTCGTGGGTTTACTTAAGTTCCATTTTGCCAAGGGGTCTTCTCCGCACAGATCTTCTAATTATTTTTGTAAAATTTCTTTCGTAGTTGTTATTAGAACTTGTTGTATTCTAGTTTTATTTGGTAAGTATTGATATTCACCACGCTGGGTTGAAGAAACTCTGATGTGTGGTAGGTTAGTTCTAGAATATGGTAGGGTTATTCTAATTGCTATTGCTTGGTGTCCGCAAGGTGTTGTGAATACAACTGATTTATGTGATATAGTTATGGGGTAGTATTGTTGGAAAAAGTCATTTCCTAAGAGTACGTCATTATTCATATCGTCAAACTGGTATACTATAGGTATTTTTAGTATGTAACTTCCTATTTGTACATTAACATTTTGTTGGTGTTTGTTTAGAATGATGGTTGGTCCAGTTAATCCGGATATGGCTTTTTTATTAAAACCATCTTGTCTCCATTTTGGTAGTATATTCTCGCGGCATAAACTAGTACCTGCTTCGGTGTCTATTAGACTGTGATAGTTCCTTGATTTGTATTCGTCGTAAACAAATTCTGTTAGGATGTATAATGTATTTTTTGTTGCTCTTAATGGATTCATTTGTCCAAGATCCTATTTATTACCATGCTTTCATTGTTTACTGTTATTGTGATTTTTTCTTCTTGAATTGAGTAAGGTTGTACTGATGTAAGGAAGTCAGTTCCTAATAACATATCATTAACGTGTTGTTCTGGGTCTACATGTAAGTGTAACAACATTTCCTTTCTACCATTTATCCTTAGTGGTAGTATGATTTTATGTACAATTGGATGTCTATTATTGTAGTAATCTAGGTAATAATATGGGTTATCTAATGTTATCAATTCAGTTGTTTTTATATTTGTTTGTTTAATATGTGAATTGGTAGCTCCTGTGTCAACTAAGGCTATTTGTTTATTCCATTTTCCGTTGTCATAATATTCTATTTCTATTTTAAATTGGTTATTATTTTGGTGTTCTAATGTATTTATTATTGGTATTAATTCTAATGCTTGTTGTTTATTTCTTATTGATAGTGATCTCTTTCCGAACATTATTTGTGGTGCTTTTCCTTTTTCGGTTTCTTTTGCTTTATTAAAGTCGAATTCTATATAATTTGGTATAGTCATTTCAGGATTTTCTCTAGCTGGTTTGTACCTTATGATTTCGCTAAATAGCGGCTCTATTTTAAAATTGTCCGTATTTCTATTCTTTACTTCGTGCTTACTAGTGAAAGCATAAATATTTCTTATTTGTATGCTCATAACTTTGCTTTTTTCTATCATTTCTATACCTGATAACTTATGATACATGACTAGACTTTTATCTTTATTTTCTTCTGTCATGCTTATAGAGAAATTAGGTTTTATTGTGAACTTTATCTTTTGGTACATTAAGTTTCCTTGTACTATTCCTATTAAGGCGTCTTGTGTACTTGATATTATCCTATCATCCATTAGATATATTTGGAGGGGTGTATTTATTCCTTCCTTAAAATAGGCTTTTATTATTATTTGTACAGCTCCTAAATGTATGTGTCTTAATGTTTTTCTGGTTTTTTCGTTTATCTTTTCCATTTCTTGTCTTATTATTCTTTCTGTTATTAATGGGATTATGGTTTTGCCTTGTGCCTGTTCAATGTCTATAGGTTGTTCATTATTCCTAGCTATTACTATGGTGCTTTTCTTTCTTTCAAATATTGGTAGTTTAAAGGTTTCTTTTGGATTTATATCTAATTTGGTTTCTCTTCTTTTATCGTATTTTTGTATGTCAAAGCACATCCTTTCTCTTAATTCTTTATTGTTTTCTTCTCTTTCTGAGGGTTCTCCTATTTCTGTTAGATCAGTTAACATGTATATTTCACATTCTTCTGTTTCACCTTCACTACTTCCACTATCTTCATCCATTACCATTATTTCTTCATCTTCACTTATATCTGACCATTCTTCATCATATTCTATGGGTTCATAATTTATGTTATTCATTTCTTCAATTTCTTCTAGGTATTTTACATTTTCTTTTTTCATTCTTTTAGGACAATTTGGTGATATATGTCCTACCCCCCCACATATGTAACAATTACATTTTTTGGGATTTTTCGTATACTGCCTATTTTTGTTTTTATTTATTTTTCTAAAGTATTTTTTAAAAGGTTTTCTATATCTCTTAAAAGTTTTCCTGTATTTTGGTTTATATTTTTGGAATTTGTGATTATTCCTCTTTGTGTATTTATAGTTATTATATCTATAGTTATTATTGCATCCCCAATGATTTGGCCTTGCATCTTCACAGCAGATTCTTTGTTTATACGTTCTATAATATTTCATTGTTGCTCTAGCATTTTGGCATACTTTGTCTCTATAATCTTTTACAAATTGTGTTCTATACCCTAAAGTGTCTACTTCAGGTTTCACTTTCTCATTTATGTATGCACCATATACGTTTATGCTCCATGGATCAGGTAATTTTAGAAAGAATGAGTCTAGAATTGGACTTCGTTCTTCTTGTGTAATAACTATCTTGATAATATTCTCGGAATTCACAAGCATAGTTGTCAAAATGGCACATGTCGCATATTTCTAAGTTACTTAGTCTCCATCTTGCTTGATTCTTTTTATATATAGTGTGTTTTTCTCCTTTATCGTATACACTGAATTCGGTTCTTATTGCTTTTTCGTAATTTGTAATTATTTATTTTAAACCTAAAGTCCGTTGTCCTGAACTTTCTTCAGTTCCTTTATCATCAATTGGTCTTGATTTTCTTATAGTATTTCTTTCTTCTTCTTCTAGTCCGTTCCACCATTTTGCTACTACTCCCATAAAGGTAGCTTCTATAAATTTTTCAAATGCATTTCCGTTAAGGTTCTGCCTAAATCCTACTATTAGTGACGCTTTTACCCATTCTTCAATGGTTCTATTTACATCTTTTACGCAATCTAGGTCTAACCATTCTCCATTTCCTGCTATTCCTTTTTCGAAGTGTTCTATTGGTTCATATTTTGGAGTTTATTTTTCTTTGCCTTTTCCTAGTTGTATTCTTCTTTTTGTATTTTGCCATTTCCATGGTAATTGGTATGGCTTTTTGTGAGGTGGTGGTCTTAAGATTTTATACATGTTACTTGGAATTTCTGAAGGTTTTTCAATAATTTTATCTTGGTCCATTTTTACTTCTTCGTATGCTATATCTAGATTTTTCAAGGCTTCTTGCACTTCTTCTGAATTAGGATTTGCCATTAAATCTTCTATTTCTAGAATATTTATATTAAGCTTTGTTATGGCTTCAAGTTCTTTCATACCTTCTTCTGTTATATCTAGTTCTTCTTCTGGGTATTCTGTCATATATCTTCCTAATTCTTTTATATTTTTATTTATGATTCTTAAATCTTTTCTTATATCAATAAACATTTCAGGACCGCTGTAATTTTCTTCCAAGTTTTGTATGTTTAAATAAATTTTTGGCTCCATGTCCTACTATTTTGTCTACTAGTAAGTGTTGGTAATACCAACTTGCTTCTTCGTTTCTGTGATCTAATACTTTGTATGCTATTTGTTTTTGTATCTCTTTAGGTAGTTGATTAGTTACTTTTATTGTTAGTAATAGGTATTCTGATATTTCTTTATTGGCAATATGCTTACTTTCTACTAATCTTTTATCAACGTATCTAATCTTGAATTTTGAAAGATTTTTTAATTTAAGTTTCTTTATTTTCTGTGAATTATCCAGCTTTTATAAGAATAAGGTGTACTATGCAATTTTTTTATTTTTATGTAGTACAAATATCTTTAAAGATAGGGTTGTTTTTGTAAAATTATCTTCAACTAGCCTTTTTATGCAAATAGTTTGGCTTGTGGCCTAAAAACGCAAATAGTTTCTCTATTTGGCCTAAATATGATAATCTCTCGTTTTATTAATGGATAAGTTACTTCTTTAATTTTTTTAAACACTTCTTTAAACATTTTAAGCAATAAGAAATTTCAAATATGTTTTTTTTCTTTCATATTCACATATTAAATTTTGGGATATTTTAGCAAATGCCCCCATTCAAAATGTGAAAACTAGCATATACCCCCACTATTTTTAAAAACTAAGAAATACCCCTAGTTTGGATGGAATCGTTAAAATTCCGTTAAGTTAACTTACGTGCATCACATGTAACATAGTAAAATGACCAAAATACCCCCAATAAATTTATTTTAGCAAATACCCCTATTCAGAATCTAAAAACTAGCATATACCTCCACTATTTAAAAAAAAATTGATATTTTAGCAAATGCCCCCGTTCAAAATATGGAAACTAGCATATACCCCCACTGTTTTTAAAACTAAGAAATACCCTTAGTTTGGACGGAATCGTTAAAATTCCGTTAAGTTAACTTACGTGCATCACATGTGACACAGTAAAATAACCAAAATACCCACTACATAAAGTAAGGGTTTCTTGAAGCAAATCTGAAAAGAGAATGAACCATCTCATTTCTGCTTTGCAGATCCGTATGATTTTTTCTCCGATGGCCATCTACCCCACCTTGTTATATTAGGGTTTTTAAAGAAGAAATACCCCAACCCTAATCAGTCATTGACTCATTGTAAGCATCTTCTCCACCTTGTTATATTAGGATTTTTGATAGATTATGTTTGTTTGATCGTTTCAACTTGATCAATTTTGTTGTAGGAAGAACCATGAATTTTTGAAGGTTCGCATCTGAATAATAAAAATATAAACAAAATAATAGAACAAAGATTCAGATGCGAACCTTCTCGAATTCATGGCTCTTCCTACAACCAATTTTCCTTAAAAAAGAATTCAAAAAAAAAAACATCACAAAATTGATCAAGTTGAAACGATCAAACAAACATAATCTATCAAAAACCCTAATATAACAAGGTGGAGAAGATGCTTACAATGAGTCAATGACTGATTAGGGTTGGGGTATTTCTTCTTTAAAAACCCTAATATAACAAGGTGGGGTAGATGGCCATCAGAGAAAAAATTATACGGACTTGCAAAGCGGAAAGGAGACGGTTCATTCTCTTTTCAAATTTGCTTGAAGAAACCCTTACTTTATGTAGTGGGTATTTTGGTCATTTTACTGTGTCACGTGTGATGCACGTAAGTTAACTTAACGGAATTTTAACGATTCCGTCCAAACTAAGGGTATTTCTTAGTTTTTAAAAATAGTGGGGATATATGCTAGTTTCCATATTTTGAACGGGGGCATTTGCTAAAATATCCCCTTTTTTTAAAATAGTGGGGGTATATGTTAGTTTTAGATTTTGAATAGGGGTATTTGCTAAAATAATTTTATTGGGGTATTTTGGTCATTTTAATATGTTACATGTGATGCACGTAAGTTAACTTAACGGAATTTTAACCATTCCATCCAAACTAGGGGTATTTCTTAGTTTTTAAAAATAGTGGGGGTATATGTTAGTTTATACATTTAAAATGGGGGCATTTGCTAAAATATCCCTTAAATTTTTACTATTTCCATATTCATATCCTACTTTTTTATATTTTCATATTTTCACCTTAAATCTTTAAAGTGATTCCATCCACCAAACATTAGTGTTTTCATTAATTGTGAAGAATACAACAACAACAACAACAATAACAACAAAGATTTTTTCCCAATTAGTTGGGGTCGGCTACATGAATCCTGGTTTTCTATTCTGCTCGGTTTAATGCAATATCTTCTGTAAGGTCACAAGCTAACATATCTTTTTTTACCGTTTCCACCCAAGTTAGTTTAGGTCTTTCTCTACACCTAACTCTACCCGCAATACTTATTAAATCACTCTTTCTAATGAGGACACTATTAGGTCTACGTGTGACATGTCCAAACCACTTGAGGCGATTATCTCTTGACTTAATTTGGATTGGAGCTAACTTTAGCATGTCCCGTATATCCTCGATTCTAGTTCTATCCTTCCTTATTTTACCACACATCCATCTTAGCATTCTCATCTCCATTACATTCATTTTTTGGACATGTTTCTTTGTTTCCCCAACACTTTTCTCTAGACATCATTGCTGATCTAACAACTGTCCTATAAAGTTTTTCCTTCAACTTCAAAGGTATACGTTTGTTACACAAAACACCATTGACACTTCATCACTTAAGCCACCCTGCTTGGATCCTATGTATAATATCTTCACAAATATCCCTATCTCTTTGTATAATCGAGCCTAAATATTGGAAGCAGCCTGCTTAAGTATCTCTTGACCATCAAGCTTCACTATTTCCTCAGTTGTGTTCTGAATATCACTAAAATTACACTCCATATATTCTGTTTTAGTTCTGCTTATCCTAAAGCCTCTAGCTTCCAAAGTTTCTCTTCACAATTCTAATTTAGCATTAACTCCTGCTCTAGTCTCATCCACTAAGGCGATGTCATCGGCAAAAAATATTCACCAAGGTACCACATCTTGTATTCCTCGCATCAATTCATTTGATTGTGAAGAATATACTTTGAATATTTTTCTTATTTGGTACAAACATAATAAAAATATATTATAATTTCCAAACTACCCCCATCATTCTTCTTCATTTAAAATCCTTCTCTTCTCTTATTTCATTTTCTTCAATTCTTCCATTAATGTCCCATATTTCTACAAGAAATCCTAACTCAACTCATGATGTAAAAAAATAAAAACAAAGAAATAAAATCATCATCCTAACCTCCACTTCGATGTGTGTTCTCCCTCTCTTTTAATAAATTATTGGAAAATAATCTATGTGGGCTCACATATGTGACCAAATGTATAATTGCTATTCTAAAGTCTAACCTAAATTAAAGTGATCTAATCAAGATTAAGTAATGGGTTAAAAGCACATAATTTAAAGTGTGATATAACACATGTAGAGACCGTAAAGTAAATTTCTTATTTTGAGATGGACAAAATTGGAAATCAATAATTATCAATTAGGGTGATGGTCCCCTATATATACGCATCTTCTTATTCCATCTGAATCTCATCAACAGAAGAATGGAGAGACGGCCTCTCATAGAAGTGCGTATCATATAGGAAGATCCAAACCCTCTGCGCAATCTCCATCAATGGCTTCAGGTTAGTACTTCCGCTTTTAATGTTTTTCTTCTTTTGATTTAGCAAAGATCTATAGTTTCATGATTTAGGATTTTATATTTAAACACTTTTGCAACATGATTAAGATCTAGATTCATATAAACATGTTTTAGGTTGTTATTAATGTTTTATACATGTTCTTAAGTGTATATAAATTCCCATCAATTGGTATCAGAGCCATCTTTGCTGAATTAATTGAAGAAATTTAGGGTTTTTTGTTTAAAGAATTTTAGGGCTTCTTATTTAAAGAAACTTAAGAAATTTAGGGTTCTATTTGATCTTCCTACTTAAGAAATTTAATTGATAACAGTAATTGAATCCATTGCTTCAGATCTGGAATTAATAAAAAAAAAAAAAATTAATCAAAACAGTAAGTTATGATTTGATGATCGTGTTTTTTGGATTGTTGATAACCTTTGGCTTTAGATACGGTTTTTTTTTAAATACAACTTTTAAGATACGGTTTTTTTTATAAAAAAAAATCAATAAAGTCAAATCTCTTTTTTCTTTCGATCGCCGGAATCCATGGCGATCTTCCCATCCCTCCGTCGATCTATAACCTCCTCTCTAATCCGACGGCTCACACATCTTCGATCCCGGCCGTTCACGACGTGCAAGGGATCGAGGCCTTCCATCGTCCACAAGCGCAGTCTCGACATCCTCCATGATCCCTGGTTCAATAAGGGTACGACGTTTTCGATGACGGAGAGGGATCGGTTGGATTTGAGAGGGTTGTTGCTGCCCAATGTTATGAGTCTACAGCAGCAGATCGATCGCTTTAGTAAGTTTTCGTCAAATTTGAATTGGTAGAGATACAGAGGTGGAGGTGATTTGTATATCTGAAGTTAGATAAACTTTGATCACATTTAAAGTTGAGATAACTAACCAAAATTAACTTTTTATGCTTGAATTTAATGGAGGATGGGAGGGGCCCACCCGGTTTCTGAGAAGGCAGCTCATGCTGGTTTCAGTTCATTAGATGATTTTTTTTTTACTTTATTGTTGTTGTCATCACGGGGAAGTTTCCTTAATCAAAAGGATCCATAGTTATCAACAAACAGTAGGATATGGGATTAACTGATTATGTTTTCTGTTATCAATTTCTGTTAATATTCTGTTGAATCCTACTAATTGTGATCATCAAAACAGTGGATAGATATGGTTCTGTTATGGTTTTGTTATCATTTTAAATAGATACTATCTAGACATTATCCATTTACAACTAAAGTAAAATTATAAAATTAAGGAAAAGATAAAAAATTTGGGAAACAATTAAATTCAAATTATGGTTTTGGTTTTCTTATGAATATCTAATATTTTGAATAAATCAGTTGAAACAAAAATGTTGCCAAAGTGACCTCTTTTGTGTAGATTAATTTATTTAAAATATCAAGATGATTGTGTGTTTGTAATTCATGCGTTTATTAACTGACCCAAAGGTAAATTGATATTTGGCCAAATTTCATACACATTTGTGGTAATAAATATGTGACAATTATAAGGTATTCCATGTGAACAATAAGTCAGTCCAAAGAATGACTTATTATTTGACAAGATTTATTGTCAATATTTGATTACTACAGCAAGAGCACTGCTTACAGTTAATGTTACTGTCCAAAGACTTGATATTAACGTTGTGTCTGGTATCTTGAGATGGGATTAATCATTATTGAATTTATTGTTTTATATGGATTCTCATGTGAGCTTATTTTGTTTATTTTTGTTCTATATTCAGCTGATGTATCTTCTGTTGCCTCAATAACTGCTAACATAAATTCTATTCTCATGCATAATGGGACAAATTTCAAGGAATGGAAAGAGACCCTACTGATAACTCTTGGCTGTATGGAATTAGACCATGCATTAAGGGAAGAACAACCTCCATCTCTCACTGCGGAAAGCACTCCTGATGATAAAAGGGTATTTGAGAGATGGGATCGTTCAAATCGCATGAGTCTAATGATTATGAAACACAACATTCCAGAAGCCTTTAGGGGCACAGAATCCGATGGGATTACTAAGGCCAAAGATTTTCTCGATCAAATTGAGAAACGTTTTGCTAAAAACGATAAGGTTGAAATGACTACACTTCTGACTTCTTTGATGTCTATGAAGTATAAGGGTCGAGAAAATGTAAGGGAGTACATTATGGAAATGTATCATATTGTTTCAAGACTTAAGGCACTCAAGCTTGAATTTCCTGAGGACTTGCTTGTGCTTATGGTTCTGGTATCACTTCCTGCACAGTTTAATCAATTCAAGATCAGTTACAACTGTCAAAAGAAAAAATGGACTCTAAATGAGCTCATTTCTCACTATGTGCAAGAGGGAGAAAGATTGAAACAAGATAAGACTAAAAGTGCTTATTTGGCCAAAGCCTCTAAGGATAAGGACAAGAAGAGGAAATCTGAGGATGAAAAGCTAAGGATCCAGCTCAAAAGAAACAACATAAGGATACAAAGAATTGTTTCTTTTATAACAAGCCTGGACATATGAAGAAGAAATGTATTAAATATCACGCATGGCGTGCAAAGAAAGGTATGTTTCTTACTTTGGTCTGTTCTGAAGTTAATTTATCTTCAGTACCTAGAAACACTTGGTGGATAGATTCTGGTACTACTACTCACATAAGTATTTCTATGCAGGGTTGCCTAAGCTGCCGGAAGCCAAATGATGGTGAAAGACACATCTTCGTGGGCGATAATCGGTAGAAGTGGGAGCAGTTCGGCATTTTAGGTTGTTATTTGGAACTGATTTCTTATTTGGATTTGAAAGACACTTTTTTTTATTCCGTCTTTTAGACGAAATTTAATATATGTTTCTTTGTTGGACAAATTTGGTTATTATTGTCATTTGGAAACAATCAGTTTAGTTTGTCTTTAAATTCGAATTTTGTTGGAACTGGTTATTTGAATGCTTATGACAACCTTTATTTGTTTGAAACAATTGCATCCTATAATGAAACCTTGCATGTAGTTACGTGGTAGTAAACATAAATTAAATAAAGAAAATTCGGCGTCATTATGACATAAGTGCTTAGGTCATATCTCAAAAGGTAGAGTTGAGCGTCTTGTGTCTGATGACATTTTGGAATCCCAGGACTTCACAAGACTTTGATGTCTGTGTAGACTGCATAAAGGAAAAACAGATCAAAACTAAGAGATTAGGTGCCAATATTCTTAATGTTAGGTGTTATGAACACATTTGTTATTTACTTCGAGAAAACTTAGTCATGGTCTCCACAATCCAAAATATGTTCTTATGGTGTTGCATTCTTTATTCTAAAGTTTAGTTCCGGTTTGGAGTTAAATATAGCATTCTGATCATATTTTCTCGAATCAAAAAGGAGTACTATTAATCAGATATTTATGAAATGACCAATGATTTTAATGAAGAAATAAGTATTCAAACCAGTTTATTATATCCTAGCTTAAGAATATGGTTTGCAAATTGACAAAATCCATCTATGGACTCATGCAAGCTCCTCGTCAATGGTACCACAAGTTTCACCAAGTAATTATCTCATTTGGTTTTGAGATGAATGTAGTTGATGATTGTGTGTATCACAAGTTCAGTGGGAGTAAGCATATATTCCTAATTTTATATGTCTATGACATATTGCTTGCCAATGATATAGATTTATTGCATGAAACTGAAAGGTTTATGTCGAAGTATTTTGAGATGAAGGATCTTGGGGATGCCTCTTTTGTATTAGGAATTCAGATACATCGAGATCGTTCTCGAGGTACTCTTGGATTATCACAAAAGAGATACATCGATAAAGTACTCAAAAGGTTTGGCATGCAAGATTGTATACCAGGGAATATCCCTGTTGCTAAAGGAGACAAATTTAGTCTCAATCAGTGTCCTAAAAGTAACCTTGAAATTCAGGAAATACAAAAGATCCCTTATACATCGGCTATTGAGAGTCTAATGTATGCTCAAGTATGTACGCATCCGGATATTGTATATATTGTTGGGATATTAGGCAGGTATTTAAGAAAACCTGGTATGGACCATTGGATAGCTGCCAAGAGGATCATGAAATATCTTCAGAGAATAAAAGACTACATGCTCACATATAGGAAATCAGATCATTTGGAGGTCGTAAGGTATTCTGATTCTGATTTCACTAGGGTGCCAAGATAGCAAAAAGTCTACATCAGGCTATATTTACCTGTTAGCTGGAGGAACTATATCCTGGAAAAGTGTCAAACAGACACTTATAGCTTCTTCCACTATGGCAGCGGAGTATGTGGCATGCTATGAGGCATAGAATCATGGAATATGGCTGCAGAATTTTGTCACTGGGCTGAACATTTTGGAGAATATAGAAAGACCACTCAAATTATTTTGTGACAATAAGTCAGCAGTGATGTATATTCCAACAACAACAGGAGTTCGACAAAGTCGAAATATATTGACATAGTTCCTAGTTGTGAAAGAAAGAGTGCAAAGTGGACAGATGTCCATAGAGCACATTGGGACAAACTCCATGATAGCAGATCCGCTCACAAAGGGATTACCACCCAAGGTATTTTATGAGCATACTGCTCATATGGGTGTTGTATTATTTGAGGATATCATGATTTAGTGGGAGTTTGTATTTTATTTGCATTATGTTGTGTGAGACATTTATACATTTGGTTATTTTCTGATCAGAAATAAAGAATTCAGTTTTCTCACTTATTTGTCATGTTTTGGTTCTGACATCACTTAAGTTTTAAAGAGGACCAGTTGGAAATAGGCATGTGTATAGATCACATTGCATGAAATTTCCATGCTACACATTCATACTTGATCTATATTGTTTGATTATGTTGATATATGTGACCATTGATGAATTTAGTTACGATAAATGTAATGAAAATTGCGTTGATCCTATATTTACATGATTAATGGATGAGATTGTTTGGCTATGCTTTTGGTTATGATAGTAAAATTTTGAGCTCATAAAGTATGTACATTTATAAGGAGTAACATATGTGGCCCAAGTAGGAGATTGTTGGAAAATAATCTATGTGGGCTCACATATGTGACTAAATGTATAATTGCTATTCTAAAGTCTAACCCAAATTAAAGTGATCTAATCAAGATTAAGTAATGGGTTAAAAGCATATAATTCAAAGTGTGATATAACACATGTAGAGACCGTAAAGTAAATTTCTTAATTTGTGATGGACAAAATTGGAAATCAATAATTATCAATTAGGGTTATGGTCCCCTATATATACGCATCTTCTTATTCCATCTGAATCCCATCAACAGAAGAATAGAGAGACGACCTCTCATAGAAGTGTGTATCATATAGGAAGATCCCAACCCTCTGCGCAATCTCCATCAATGGCTTCAGGTTAGTACTTCTGCTTTTAATGTTCTTCTTTTGATTTAGCAAAGATTTATAGTTTCATGATTTAGGATTTTATATTAAAGCACTTTTGCAACATGATTAAGATCTAGATTCATATAAACATGTTTTAGGTTGTTATTAATGTTTTATGCATGTTCTTAAGTGTATATAAATTCCCATCATAAATACTATAACCTAACTTCTAATCCTCAAATTTTCATAACCACAAAACAATTGAAGAAAATAAGAATATAACATTTCTATTGGGGATAATTTAAAGAAATTTAAGTTTGATGGTTACATGAGTGTGTTTTTGAAAGAGTTTTGAAGGAAATTGAAAAAGGGTTGCTCAGATTTTCTTTGATTTGATGATGAAATATGCCCCGCTTGGCATTGTTGTGGGTCAGTTGTGTTGTGAGCCAAAAGTGCAGTTGACCAAAAGTTCACTGAACAGAAATCGTTTATGGAATCAGAACTGTTTGACAACAACAATTTTAAAACTGTTGTCTGAATGACAAAAATGTTTTTTTATAAATAATTGTTTGGCAACTGTTTTTAGAGAACTGCAGTGAAGTTATAAAAATTATCTAATTATATAAAAAATACCTCTTGTAAAAGAATGAAAATGTTAAAGAATTTAAAATTTCTTAAGTACTTGTTTTTTAAATTTTACTATTTTAAATTAATTGCAAAAAATTTAAACATTAGGTGTGTTATCAAAATCAAAGGATTTGAAGAGGAGATATGAAAGTATAAAGAATTCGGGTAGAAATATGAAAATAGCAAAAAATTGAGATGTGGATATAAAAAAAACCATTCCAAATATTGTGGCCTTTTTGCCACTAGAAATTCTCTTGGCCCTAAAATCAGCCCAGACCATCTCTCCAACAGAAACAATGAAGAAATAAAAAATATATAATCAAGAAGAGTAATGCTTCACCCACTACCAATCTCACATCATTCTCTTTACTTTCTTAGGTGGCACACTCCTATTGGAGAGGTCTCCAACCTACTCTCTCTACCCCCACATATTGGAGTGTGTCACCTTAGAGTATCTCCAATCATGTTAGCTATTTTGGCCAACTAAAATAGCCAAAATGGATAATAAATTGATAATTTGGCTAGCGAAAAAATTTTCAACTCCAACCATGTTATCTATTTTGAATAACCATTAATAATTAAAAGTCCAAAATTAATAAAAAAAAATATATATATATAAAATAAAAGCCCATAAAAAAAGCCCAACACAAAATAAAATTTTCAAGCCCAAAAATAAAATTTCGCAATTTTCCGCGATTGCACAATTTTCGCGATTGATTTTGCAATTTTCGCGATTGAATTCGCAATTTTAACGATTGATTTCGCAATTTTGCAATTTTGTTGTTTTGGGAAGAAGTTTAGCGAGCGGTACATACTCGCCAGATCTGGCGAGTAAATATTAGAAATCTATTTTGACGAGTGATTTGGCTAGTCCCGTTGGAGCATATTTTTGTCTTTATATTAGCTATTTGGGCTAAAATTGAAAGATAACTAGCATTGTTGGAGATGGTCTAAGGTAGTAAAAAAATTGTAATAAAAATGGTAGTGAGTGTAGCATTACTCAATCAAGAAAATGTCAACAAGTTCAAGGAACCCAAAAATGAAAAAGAAAAAAGAAACTAATTAATCAAGTATGAACTTTTTTTATAATTTAAAAAGCACTTAATACATATCAGGATTTTTTTCCTTTCCAAATTGCCCCCACTTTTTGAAAATAAATACCAAACTGATCCACTTTCAAAACTAATTACGAAACTGACCAACTCACTGTTTGAAATAGCGAGTTTAATCAGGAAATTCTCAAAAACTTGGAGAAATACAACCAAGTCTCAAAACATTAAAGCTAAATTCATTGTTTCGAACAACGACCCTAATTGAACTAGACTCGTTGTGGTTGTTGTTTAAAACATCGAGTTTAGTTATAGAAAATTTTCCAACATTTTAAAAATTATCGTAAAGTCTTAAAACATTAAAGTTAAATTTGTTGTTGCAAATAACGACCTTAATTGAACTACACTTAGTGTTTGAAACAGTGAGTAGATCAGTTTGTTAATTAGTTTATAAAGTGGGCAATTTTTGTATTTATTTTCAAAAGTAGGTCATTTTGGGAAGAAAATTCTAACTGTCATTGCTGTACTTTTTCTTCCGATTTCATGTGAGAGAGAACCACAGAATTCGGTGGCAACGACTTGTTTTTGTAATCTCCAAGTCTTCCTTTGAAATTCAACTTCAAACTATTCTTCTCTCTTCTTGTATTGTATACATCTAGATATCTCTCTTCTTCATTTGGGTCTTTCATTCCAACTCAAATGGATCGAATCTCAACAAGAATCATGAATTCCATATCATCCATCAACTGGGAGGAGGAATCTTACCCAGTTTACGAAGACTTTGTAGTTCTTCCCTTCTTGGTCCTCTTCTTCCCCACTGTCAGATTCTTTCTTGATATATTCTTTGAGGTAACAATCTTTTTTGTATTGGGTATTTTTTATTTTATTTTTAATAGCATATTTGATCTGTTTGTTATGTTTTGAAGTTGTTTGGAGGGGACCCATATGGTGGGTTTGAGAGAATGTGAGGTATATATCTCTAATATTATAATGGGAGAAATCCTTTTTGCCATTTGTCAATCTATCAACGCATGTAATGCACGTGCATAACTATTATAAAACAGGTTTTAGGTTTATACCCCGCCTACTTCTAAATTTTTACTTTAAAAAATTATATTTATTAAGACGTGCATCACACGTGTAAATCTCTAATCTCTAATTATTCCAATGGGAGAAGGTCTTAGTGTCATTTGTAAATCTATCAGCGCTACAATACACGTGCATAACTATTATAAATGAGGTCTTATGTTCAAACTCATACTACGTCTGAATTTTTACTTTAAAAAAACTATATTTATTAAGACGTGCATCGCACGTGTAAATTATTAGTAGCAATGGTTGGAAGTTTGGTTTATGGTTAAAATAGCATTGGGTTTGTTGGTTATATTTAGTATAGATGGTTTGGTGAAGTGGTAGTGTAGATGACCAAATTCAACTGCGCTCTGGGTTGTTGGAATCAGAATATATATAAATTAGTTGAAACGTACTGTAACTTTGGAGGTTTGTAGTTACGGGGTTAGTTCATATGGTGATATG
This sequence comes from Hemerocallis citrina, assembly GCA_017893485.1. Classification (NCBI taxonomy): domain Eukaryota; kingdom Viridiplantae; phylum Streptophyta; class Magnoliopsida; order Asparagales; family Asphodelaceae; genus Hemerocallis; species Hemerocallis citrina. Next base: position 455,342 of record JACEHZ010000171.1, read on the forward strand.
GGTTAAAATAGAACAAAATCAGGATAGTTCAAATTGGACACAAATATTAAAGCTCTCACGAGTAAACAGTAAATTCCACCAGAAATGGGTCTGTAAAAGGGAGTTGGGCCTCTTTCAAGTCCAGCTACTCAAAACGGATTTGTCAAACTAGGTTGTCATAACAGCCCAATATGAAGGAATTCATGATTATCTAATATATCATTTTAAACTCATAATTATCCATATGAGACGGTTTGAAAATCATCTCTCTTTACAAGAGAAGAGTTCTAACTCCCATCTCTACAACTGCTTCTATCTCTTCATGAAGAAGAAAGTCAATTAACCATATCTCTTTATAAAAAGAAGGGTAACCGACCCTATCTCTTCTGAAGAAGAGAATAACCAACTCTATCAAAATACCAGAAAGTAGAGATAAATCAATATCTTGAAACAGTCCCCAAAGCAACTATAAATACCCCATGGCCTCCACAGGAACCAAGTAATCAGTATTTTACCACTAAGTAACTCTCATATATTTCGAAGTTCTGACTTGAACGTCAGAGGGTCTGTCACCGGGGCCAACCACGGTGTTTCGGACTTTTATAGGTCAACCAGAGTGATTGTCACTGCGCAGATCAAATCCAATGGTTTAAACGAGTCATATTTGAGAATCGAGATCAGCTTGAAATAGTCAATATCGGTGAAAACTCAAAGGTTTGTTCTTTTTATTGTTTCCAAAAAGAATTCACAACATCTGTTTGCTCCCACACAGAAATTAGCAGCAACATACGGTATGAACAACCCAAGTTCAATTTTTACAGGTGTGTAAGTTTGTAAGTAAAAATTGAATTTTAAAAAGGTACATTGAACACGGCCTGCAAAATATGTGCTTACCTGTATGGGGCAATAGAATTTAAATATAAATCTTGTAAGGTTCCAAATATGGTACCAAATTGCAATCGATAACGGCATGCATTGGCCTAGTCAGATTTGTAAAGCCCCCCAAAGCAATATCAATCATTGCCATAACATAATAATTATACAATCTCATGATAATAAATTCCACCAATAAAAAGTAGCTCAAATGCTTCCCATAAAAAAAAAAACTCAAATGGCTAACAAAAATATATAATTCATTACAGAAAATGACTAAACATTTATGGCAAGAAGTCTCATTACAACTCCATTACAAAAAAAAAATAACTTTGAAACAAGATTCGAAATCCAATTTTTTTTACTTGACACTTTCTACGATAATTTATTCTCAAAAGGTATAAGCTTCCAGCTCCTTTATTCCCTATAATTACCCAGTCTTGATGCACTAATCTGAAAGGATTTATTAACAACAAAATGAGTTGACGCCCAAAAGTAATTGCATAAATATAACAACTAGTCAGTAATTTATAAAATACCGCATTAGCAATTAAACATGTTAATGCACAATCATATAACAATGCAAGTATTAGAACAAGAATATCTAGATTATAACTAAAGCTCTTATTACATATAGAGAAATGCTAGACTTACATGAGATTCTACCCCAAACTTACATGGGGCTTGTCTTTTAGTGATTGTTGGGTCTTATCCATTTGTCTTTTAGTGATTAATGGACACACCAACCATTAAAAGACAAGCCCATGTATGTTTGGGGTAGAATTTCATGTATGTCTAGCATTCCTCCACAAGCAAATAATACAAGATGCCTAGTGCGGTACTTGTCTAATAATTTACTCATCTCATACTATGTAAATAATCAAATAAAAGTATTCTAGAATGCAAGATAATTTAGGTACGCCCATCTCTCAATGCGGTCAACGCTTATAGTCCGGTTGATAAGGTAAACACTGCTATTGTCCATGGTAGGAACAAATAAATTGCACAATTAAAATGCTACTACGGTCCATGGTCAGGATAAATAACACATGCAATTTGATCAACACTTATGGTCCGATTGATAAGGTAAACGGCACTACAGTCCGTTGTAAGAACAAACAACACTCAAAGAGTGGACACATTGAGAGCCAAATGGGTTACTTAGATTTCGGACTCGTATATGGTATACAATCATAGATGCTTACACATGAGGAACTCTACTATAAATATGATAATAACTTAAAATAATAATCTCAATATTCACAACATCATAAGGCCACTCATGTGCATACATCCTTACTCAAACTACGCAAAATAATGCAGAACGATATAGTTTAAATCGAAAATCCACAAATATTTCCAACAACAATATAAACCAAATATGGATGACAACACCCACATATCACAATTACATATTCATGCAAACACACCAATCAATACATTAATCTCAATTCAGTAGTCGCATATCATCACAGCACATCACATAAAATAACCGTAGAAATACTCATAATATAACAACACTACAAAATAATAAGCATTTTATAAAATTACATTATACAGAGTATATAGATATCCAATTACTTACAGTGGTTAGTGCAATAACAATCAGCTATGAGTCCTCCAAAAGACTCCTAAATTTCAGTCCGCTTCTATTAGAAGATAATCATGATATCATTAACGATATCAACCGATTCGTGAAAACACAAAATACATGCATACACACTTAACTACTCTTTACTCACTAATCCTAAACAAATGCAATAGGTTCTTGATTGGGTTGTTAAATTAGATGAAGCATTTCTAATATATATATATATATATATATATATATATATATATATATGAGTCCCCTTTGGTTGCACACTACTTTTGGTGAGCACTCCGTGAGCACTCATGAAATAAAGACCCTATGAAAAATCTGAACCGCTCATATTGTTCTATATACCTAAGATAACCTAACAATAAAAAATCAAGTAATTTGAAGTTCATTTACCCATCCATCATGCTGTTAGAATTTTTAGCCATACAATTTTGTGATGATGTAAATCATGGACAAATGAATTTTAAATTAATTGATTTTTTATTGTTAGGCTATCTTAGGTATATAGAACAATATGAGCAGTTCAGATTTATCATAGGTGCTCTATTTTGTGAGTGCTCACCAAAGTAGTGTGCAACCGAAGATTTCTCTCTCTCTCTCTCTCTCTCTCTCTATATATATATATATATATATATATATATATATATGGAAAGCTTTGGTTGTGCACTCTTCTAGTGCACACGGCGTGTGCACTAGGCCTTCGGGCGTTCATATCGAAGATCCAAACCGTTCACATTGATCTACACATCTAAATTAGTCTAAATATGTAAAATCAAATCATTTGAAATTCATTTGCCCATCCATCATGTGACTATACAAAACAATGATTTTAAGCCATACAATTTTGTAACACTTCAATGGATGGGTAAATGAATTTCAAATGATTTGATTTTACATACTTAGACTAATTTAGATGTGTAGATCAATGTGAACGGTTCGGATCTTCGATATGAACGCCCGAAGGCCTAGTGCATACGCCGTGTGCATTAGAGGTAGTGCTCAACCGAAGCTTTCCCTATATATATATATATATATATATATATATATATATATATATATATACACACACACACACAACCCTAGCTTTCTTAATTAAAAGGGAATTGCAACAATTAATCAACAAGCAAAAGATTCATATTTAATCCTTCAATTAACTATAATCACCAATTCATTTAATGGAGAAAGTAGGATTAAAACTGAACGGTGCACCCCTAAAATTATATTGATTTTGGGTTTCACAATAAGATCAACCTAGTCAGTTTCTAGGGTCTAATAAGAAATTAATAAAATAATTAGATACATTACCTTTGACTTTCTCTTTCTGGCTTCTCCTTCTCCTTCTCCTTCTCCCCACTGTTTTTTTTTATTTTAATTTTTTTTAATAGTGGCGGCGGCGGCCCCAAGGAAAGGAAAAGAAAGAGAGAAAAGGGTCATGGAAAAGAGAGTGGAGAAAATAAAAGTATCTTTTGTAAAAAACCCCTTTTGGCACTTTTACAAAATAGCCTTTAATAATTGTCTTTTGCATAAAAATCATATGTAATATAAGTATATCTTATTTCTTTCTATATAACAATATTAAATAATGAATATTTTGGGGCATTACAAAATTATAAATTTGCCTACCGATGCTTGTGACATGTCCGATATAACTATGAATGGCAGTTGATACCTAATACCATTACCAAGATTTGAAATCATAGGTCCAATCATTTTGGCCCATTACTCGAGTGTGTTCTACCTGCACCCTACAATTTAGATGAATTTAGCTATAAGCATAGCAACACATAATAGGAGTAACGAACACTCACTATATGTATGCTATCAAGGTGGTTTTCATATGGCTCACAACAATATCTACTAGAGCTTGGGACCGGTGATGAACCTCACGTCAACTAAGACTCATTGTGTGATTGTTATATTTTTTAGAGATAAGACTCATTAGCAAGTGGGTGTTAGGAAGTGTGACCTCAAATACACGTAGGCATGAAGTTTTAGTTGTAGAAGAAGAAGAGAAGACAGGAAGTAATGAGAAGAAAGCAGCCAGCAGCTGCAGGCAGAAGTTGCGGTCGACTGTCCAAGATTGTGGTCGATCGCACACCCGATCGCATGCCCGACCGACTGTACAGGGTTCCAACAGTGAGTGGGACAGTCGACCGTCCAGTGTTTGGGTCTTGGCAAGACTAGTTGCAGTCGACCACAACTGGATGTAGTCGACCGATAGCGGTGTTGTATGTTATTTGGGCTGACGGATTTTGGATCCAATAAGTTGTATTTGTGTATATCTTTTAGGGTTTACTTAAGGGCTATATAAGTGGAAGTAGACTCTAGGGTTTGTATTAATCTCAAGAGAAGATTAGAGAGAATTGGTGAGCCATTATCATTGTACAACTTCAAAAGAGGTGAGTGCCGAGTGCTTCAAAGGTGAGAGAGAGATTGAGAGTTGTGATCTCTTTGTAATCTTTATAATTCTTGGGGAATAAGAAATATTGGTTATCTCTGCATATTATTGTGTTCGTGTACTTGTGAGATCTTGCAATTATTGTGGTGACTTGTTCTTGGTGCATCTAGTTCTTGGACGTTTCTATTTCTTATGGTGTGTGTTCCGCAATTAGCATTACTAGTGGTATCAGAGAAAATGTTTCTTGATGGCCAACAACAAGTCGAAATTTAAGAGATTCGATGGGAGTGACTTCGCGATGTGGAAGATTCATATGATAGCGTATCTTTGTTAGATAGTTTTAGATGTTCCGTTGTTTGATGAGAAGCCAGAAGGTACAGACAAGGATGCGAAGATCTTGGCAGATTGGAATTCTTTTGATCAGAAGGTGCTTGGGCAGATTCAGTTGGGACTGAGCATGCAGGCATTGTTTCATATCTCGAAGGCAAACACCACGAAGGAGGCTATGAAGATTCTCACAGATATGTATGAGAAACTGTCAACATCTAATCAAAATTTTCATCTAAAAAATTGGTTAATATGAAGTTGAGGGAAGGGGATTCAATAGCAGAACATGTGAACAATTATTGTATGGTTTACAACCAGATGGAAGCTACATGATTGAATTTTTCAGAGAGGAAACAATCATTGTTACTTCTATCTACTTTGCCCGATAGTTATGCTATGGTAGAACAGACTATTACATGCACTATGACAGATTCGACGCTCTACAATATGTGGTGAGTAGCATTTTGAACGAGGAGGTGAGAAGGGTGAGAAACAGAGGATTTCCATCATCATCTTCTAAAGATTCCGCAATGTTAGTTGAAAAGAGACGTGGGAGATCTTAAGAGCAGTCGAAGAAGAAAGGATTAGATTAGTTTGTCTGAGAGTGAGTCTGATGACAACGACAGGGAGCATGGACCTGAGTGTTGGTATTGTCTCAAGATGGATCATAAGATGCACGGTTGTAAGGTCTATATGAAGAAGAAAAAAGAAAAACCGAAGGAAGCCAAACCAAAGGAAGTCAATGTGGTGTCTATTGAAAATGGCAAGTTATGCTTATCAGTTAGGGAGGAGTTGGACATGCTAGATTGGTGTATTGATTTAGGAGCTTCTTTTCATTGCACTTCGATAAGGAAGGTGTTTGATGACTACAGAAAGGGTTCTTTTGGATATGTGGTCGTGGAAAACAATCAGTAGTGTCATGTGAGTGGGGTTGGTACTGTTCGCGTGAAAGCCAATGATGATCAGAGTATTGTCTTGCGGGAGACAAGACATGTTCCAGACTTGAAGGAAAATCTTATCTCTGTAGGAAGATTAGACAAAGAGGTTATGTCTACTGCAGTTGGTAGTGGAGAGTGATGTATAACTGCAGTTCAAGGGTGACAGCAAGAGGTAAGCGTGAGGGAACACTGTATTTTCTTAAAGACATGAGAGATGTTTCTCCTGTAGTTGACTTTCAACCAAAATCGTGTAGTAGGCTGTGTGAGGTACAACCGAGTTCTTTTAGTTGTGGGTGGAGGAGGTTGCCAATTTAGTGGGAGTTGCTAGCCATGAGAGGGATCTTAGAGAACAAGACGTTACTGCGGTAAGGGTTCTTTGTGATATGGCAGAAGAAGCTTCAAGTCGCTCTTGTGAGGTAGAGAGTACTGTTATCGATATATGGGGTGATATCGATAAATGCAACCAAAATGGAGCTGTAGTGGTTGAACAGTTTGCAGATTTTGTGGAGGTATCGTCCACGGAGACCACTAGTGCAGATGGTGCATTGAGAGGCTTTGAACCACGTCCGGAGTTAATAAAGATTCTGCAAATTAGGAAGTCTTGTGACACAGAATTCTACACAAGAGGTTGTTTCTCCGTTATTCGTGCCCTATGCGATTGGTGGGGCACATCATTCATGAGTTTATGAGGGGTGGTTGGTGCACTTCATGTGGTAGAGTGACGGAGGTGCTCTTCATGAGTGTGATGAGTACTTAGGTCTTTCATAGTTGTGGGAGATTGGCAGAGATAATGCGAGGTAAAGATACAGTAACTTTGAAGGATTTGTATTTGGTCCAAGTGGGAGATTGTTTGGAAGTGTGGCCTCAAATACACGTAGGTACGAAGTTGGAGTTGTAGAAGAAGAAGAGAAGACTCGAAGCAGCGAGAAGAAGGCAGCCAACAGTTGCATGCAGAAGTTGCGGTTGACTGTCCAAGGTTGCGGTTGACCGCACACCCGACCGACTGTACAAGGTTCCAACAGAGAGTGGGACAGTCGACCACACAGTCAACAGTACAGTGCTCGGATCTTGGTGAGATTAGTTGCAGTCGATCGCAACTGAGTGCGGTCGACCAACAACGGTGTTGTATGTTATTTGGGCTGACGGATTTCGGGTCTGTTATCGCTAAATCTGGTGTGGGGGCAAACAGATAGTATTTGTGGATTCTTAGGGAAACTGAATAATCAAATCTTAACCTTCTCCGCCGGAGTTTGATCGTTGACTCCCGCCGCTCACCTGCAAAAAGTGCGAGACACCGGGGTTGATCTCGGCGACGCACCCTCCGACGTTCAAGTCAGTAATTAGCGAAGATTATGAGAGAGCATAAATTAGCAAAAGATTGATTACCTCTTAATGGTGGTGGATGGGAGATATTTATAGCCACCGTTGGGATCAGATTAGGAATGTAATCCTTAATTCCCAGTGAAAGGATAGAGCGAATCAGGGCCGTTGATTGAATGCAATCAGAAACCCTAATTCTATCCTGATGAACTGGGTTGAATGCGGGTTGGAACCCGCACCCAGCTGAGATGAATCCGTTTGCGGGTTGGTATGATCGTACCCGCTTCAGACCCATTTGTAAGTAAAATTACCTTTTTACCCTCAGGCTTTAAGATTCGGGCCAAGTTTGGACGGTTCCGATTTAATCCTATTTTTAGCCATATCACGAGCCCCCCACTCCCGAAGACTGAGTTTGATCAGCCTTTGAGGAGTAGTTTCACTGTTTTAATGGCTTGCGGAGTTGTATTGGAGTCCAAATGAGAAGTGTCGAATCTTTGTACGGGGTATTGTGGTAATTTCTGATTTAGTAACATGCTCTTAGATTGTTCTTGAGCTTTCCTGAATTTCTGGTGCTTTTCCTTTGATTGTGATCTAGCCTTGTGAAGTGATGATTTGTTGTTCGGGGGTCTTAATTGACCATTCTAGGCAATAATTATCCACCCAGGGGCTCGAACGTGTTTCCCTGGATTTATAGTTATTCTTTAGAATCTTTAATCGATGTTTAGATAGTCGACTTGATGTTGTTTCCGCTGTTCCATGGCTTAGAAACTTCAGCTTCGTTGCTGACCCCTTCCTATTGCTCGCCATGAAGGAGACCGAGGTCCACGGGGGTTCGGCACCTCTTGTCGAAGAGCGAAGACACTTCGGCCACTCTATAGGCACGAAGAGGGTGTTCGGCGGATCTTTGCCAAAGTTCGGGGCGCTTCTTCTTCATGTAAGAGGGTCGGTGGCAAGAGCGCTCGGCGACATGCACCGAGGTCCATTTTCCCCACGCAACATGGCCGGTGGCAAGAATGCTCGGCAGCATGTGCCGAGGTCCAACTTTTCCATGTAACATAGTCGGTGGCAAGAACGTTCGGCAGCATGTGCCGAGGTTCACTTTTTTCCGTGTAACATGGTCGCTATGTAACACGGTCGGTGACAAGAGCATTCGGCAGCATGTGCCGATGTCCACTTTTTTCCATGTAACATGGTCGGTGGCAAGAACACTCGGCAGCGTGTGCCGAGGTCCACTTTTTTCCGTGTAACATGGTCGCTATGTAACACGGTCGGTGACAAGAGCATTCGGCAGCATGTGCCGAGGTCCACTTTTTTCCATGTAACATGGTCGGTGGCAAGAACGCTTGGCAGCGTGTGCCGAGGTCCACTTTTTTTCGTGTAACATAGTTGCTATGTAACACGGTCGGTGACGAGAGCGTTCGGCAGCATGTGCCGAGGTCCACTTTTTTCCATGTAACATGGTCGATGGCAAGAACGCTCGGCAGCGTATGCCGAGGTCCACTTTTTTCCATGTAACATAGGAAACGTCAGGCTGAGTTGGCAGCTGCTGAACTTCTGTCAGGTGTGACAGTCATTAATGCGATGGCTGCTGATCTTCTGACAACTTTGACAGATGTGACAGCCATTAATGCGATAGTACAGCTAGGCGCGGTAAATAATGTGATGGTTCAGGTCATTTTGTCGCCTTGTGTAAATGGGCTGGCTCTGTGGGCCCATTGACCTCGTTTCGTGTGCCAAGCTCTATAAAACTTCACCCCCCTTCTTATTTTTCACTTCTCCAAACTTTTACTCAGTCGGTGAATTTTCGTTAGTGAGAGCTCACGATGATCATCCATCGCTTTCCGGTGAAAATTCCGACCGCTCCTATCACTTGAGAGGTAAATTATACTTAGTTTTTCCCCAAGTATAAATATGTCCCTTTCTCCTATCTCCGAGCCCTCCCCTCCTGCTGTCGACGCTCCCTCTCCGAGTCAGATAGGTCGCCAAGACAAGGGCAAGAGGGTTTCAGGCCAGGACATTATAATGGAGGATCCGAAGCGTATGGGGCCGTTCGGCAGGTTGCCAGGGCCGTTGATCGGACTTCAAAGAGTTCGAGAACTTCCGGGGGAGGATGCCGAGCGCATTATTCACGGGAGGGGGAGAGCCTTCGTGGAAAACGAGGCAAGGGAGGACCTCCGAGGCCGATGAAACGGTACCGATCCTTAGCCTGGAGGATTTGGTAGTGATCCGGAGTTGCTTCCAAATTCCGGAGGAGTACGAGCTTATGCTGCCGGGTCCCGGGGTTAGGGCAAATTCGTCGATGCCAGTAAACATGTGTTTCTAGCCAGTCGATGCCTTCATCGCCGGGGCTCGGCTACCTCTCCACCCGTTTGCGATCCATGTGCTGAGGTGGTTTGGGGTCAGCCCCATTCAACTGATGCCGAACGTGTGGAGAGTTATCAATGGGTTCATGCTCCACTGCCAAATGGCTGGGATCGAGCCGGAGCTGAGGGTACCCCGGACTATCTACCGGCTTAATCAGCAGAACCGGTCAGAGTTCCGGTACTACCTAGCTCCGAGGCACGGAGGTCGGCTCGTCGTCTGCCCCGACTCCATCAAGCACTGGCGAGATAAGTACCTTATAATGCGGAGCGCAGAGGCGTGGCCCATACCTACCAGTTTCGTGGAGGTGTCGAGGCGAGTGAAGGAGTCACCAGTGCTTCACCCTCAAGAAGAGGAGGCAGTGCAGACTCTTCTAGACAGGCCAAAGTACGATTGGAGAGAGCTGACCGAAGACATTCTCTTCAGGAGAGGGCTCAGCCGCGTAGATCCCAGTACGCGGCTCTTTCTACGTTCTCATTCATTTTTTTTTACTTTGCTTATCCTAACTTGTGTTTTTAACCGGCTTCTTATTCGATGCAGAGGCAATGGATTTCGACGCGGTGATGGCGCAGAGGGCCGCCCTCGGCAGTAAGGTGCTGAAGAAGTGCAAGAGGGTCTCCACCAAGCTGCCGCTCGCGAAGGCTCCGAGGGGCGCGAGCGTAGCCGAGGGGGTGGAGCCTCTGGCTGTGGTGATCCCGACCCCGACCCCGGCCGCAAGAGTAGCCTCGGCGTCGACTGAGGCAGGGGACTTTCCGATCTCCGCAACTCTCGGGATGGAGACGCCCTCGCTGAAGGTGACGGCCGAGGAGCTCCTGACTGAGGAGCATAAGAGGATCCAAATTCCGGACTGGCAGGTTCGGAAGCATGATGGGTTCCTTGGCGATTCCTTGGCGAGTATGTAGGTGGTCAAACACCTGGCGGCGCCGAAGGACCGAGCCGCCATAGAGGCCAGCCTGGCAGGCGACGATGCCATCGAGATCGCGCGCTCGGCAGTTTCGGTAAGTGTCGAATTTCTGCTTTTGTTGGTTACTTTCACTTTTGATTTTTCTAACTCTTTGCACTTTTTGTTGTTTTGTTGTAGATCGTCGTCCACTTCGGTCATCTTACGGAAAAGATGACGGAGTTGGAGAAGGAGCTGAAGCAAGAGACCGACCGGGCTCGGGCCGAAAAGGCTCGAATGGGCACAGAGCTCGACAAGCTGAGGGTCGAGCTCGAGGGGAGGTCGACGAGGCTCGAGTACCTCGAAGGCCTGGTCGTGAAGCTCGAGGCCGGCCTTCTGCGGCAGAAGGAGGAGTCGGCAAAGCAGCTGGCCTAGGCGGCGGAGACCAAGGATGCCGCGGTAAAAGGGGCCAAAGAGGCCACCATGGCGAAGGCGCAAGGCTTCCTTGCCCAAAACATGGCCAAGGCCTATGCCCATGCCATCTCTTAGGTGTCAGAGCGATACCCTGAGGTGGACTGCTCGGGGTGGAGGCTGTTCCCGGGCCATGTCGAGGGCTTCGATCCTGAGTCGGAGGAAGAAGAAGAAGAAGACGATGATGAGGATGACTGCGAGGTTGAGGTCGTCGGCGAGGTGCAGGTTACCGAAGTGACCCCGCTGGCGATTCAGGTCCCATCGGGGGGGTCTGTCCCCGTCCACTCTCGACACCCTGGGAAAGTGGTCGACCCCTGATTTCTCCTCTTTTTGTTTTCTTTTTTTTGTCTTTTGAGTTTTGTCTCGTCCTGTATTGCCTAATTGCGGACTGGCCACCGCATTTTTTGTGATGAATGAAAGAAACTTTTGAGCTCGACCCCGTGTTTAGACAAAGAACTTTTGAGCTTGAAATTCGACTAAGTGTTTAGACAAAGAACTTTTGCCTTAGGTGCATGTAGCTTTTGTTCAGGGGCCGGATGAGGAGTAAACTTGTGACTATTTACTGAGCCCTGTTATTTGCTTTGATCTTTTCAGCTTGCCGAGGTGACCCACTCAGTCGAACCTACTCGCTCCGGGGAGGAGTTTTGTTCCGAGTCCAGCTTGGGGTCGACGAGGCTGTGTTTGGCAGGTGCTGAGAGCACCTTTATGAAGTCGAGTTGGGGTTGCGCAGGGCTGAGAGCAAGCGGAACCACTTGCAGGTGATCTTGAGCCGACGGGACATCGAGATTCGGCGACTAGAGGGTCGGCTCGCCGAGATTCCTCCCGTAGACGAGGAGGATGGCTCGTCGACAGCCTTCACAAATGGGCTAAGGTTGAAGTGTCTCCAACTCTCTCTGTCGAAGATGACAGCTGAGAGGGACGATATGCTAACTGAAGTTCACCACTTGCAGATTGTAGAGGCTGAACTTCTGGCGGAGGAAGAGGAGCTGACCAAGGCAGTGGGCAGGCTGATGACCGAACGTGACGAGCTGACGGCGGAGGTCGACACGCTGAAAAGAGCCACAGTGGACAGGGCATCGAAGTCACCCACCTTCGCCGGATTATCACCAGTCGCCCTAGCATTCCGAGCTCCGCCGTACCTCCTCGCTTCGAGGTAGACATAGGAGACGACTCTCTGAGACAAAGGATCGCTGAGCTGGAGGTTGAAGTGGCTCACCTAAAGCCGCGCTCGGGGCCAATTAATGTCAGGAGCACTTCCCGCACTCGCGAAGAAGGCGAGCGAGGCATTTCATTTTATGAGCTCGCGACACGTTCGCCCATAAGCCAACCAAGTCCGGGTGATGCCTAGAGCGGCGTGGCAATTTCATCGAGCGGGGCATCTGTCGGCGCATCTGTTAGGAGCAGCGCCGAAGACACTTCTCAATTCGCTGGCTTAGGGACGAGCACTGGGGTCAAGCGTCGCCGCCATCGAGTGTCTTTGAAGCGAAACATCCCTGCGCCAAGGAAGCATTGAAGATTTTGTTTTCCCAGTTTTGCATTTCGTCTAAGTGTAACGAGTCGGCATTGTAGTTTTTGCTTTTGGAAATCTTGTAACTTTGTTGTAAAGAAGATGCCGCTTTGTAATTGTCTCCCCACACTTAATCGAAATGATGATCGTTTTTCTTTCTTGAACTTGCGCATTTCTGAACCCCTTCTGTTGTTGTGTTACTCGTGACTATCTTTAGCGTGCCGAGGTTCGGAGCTAGATTTTCGCTCGTTTGGGCCTCGGTGCCAAGAGCACTCGGCATTGCGTGCCGAAGTCTAGAGCTAGATATTTTCTAGTTTGGGCGTCGGTACCAAGAGCATTTGGCAAAGCGTGCTGAGGTCCAGAGCAAGGTTTTTGCTTGTTTGGGCGTCGGTGCCAAGAGCGCTCGACTAGGCATGCCGAGCACTGCTTCGAACCTCTTGGCTCGTGAATCTGTGAGAGTGAGTTTCTCGCAGTGGAGAGCCGCCTTTTGGAGGATTACTTCAACTTTAAACGAACCATAAGAACCAGAGGTTAGCTCCTCAGAGTCCTGGGCATTGGTTGACAATGTACGAGATTCTAGAGGTGATTTCATAGTCCAGTATTTGATCAAGGACTAGGTGTGTCGCAGATTTTCAACTCTGCTTCATCATAAAACCAAGAATTGTCCAGGCCGGAAAGTCACCAAAGCCTCTAACAAGTTCATGTTTGAAGCTGATATCTTCTCTTGAGGAAACACGAAGAATATAGCAAATTCATATCAATGGCCTTCCAATCTTCGGGGATCAAGAGATGCAGTGTACCAAGGCTAGCGTACGAATGGTAGACCTAGCATCAGCTTCTCCTATGTTTAGTATAGTTGTAGAGATTTCGCTCTTCTCCTACGTTTAGTCTAGTTGTAGGAAGTTTGCACGCGGCGGCGAAGCGATAGTATATTTCAATGGTTGTGGGAGCAATTCCGAATGGTGAACCACTTCTAGCTCGCTTAAGAGCGAGCTTGCGAAGCGGAGTCGAGCCAAGTGTTGGACTCCGAACTCGTCGTTTGAGTATGTTTCAACGGTTGTGGGAGCAATTCCAAATGGCGAACCACTTCTAGCTTGCTTAAGAGCAAGCTTACGAAGCGGAGTCGAGCCAAGTGTTGGACTCCGAACTTGTCGTTTGAGTATGTTTCAACGGTTGTGGGAGCAATTCCGAATGGCGAACCACTTCTAGCTTGCTTAAGAGCGAGCTTGCGAAGCGGAGTCGAGCCAAGTGTTGGACTCCGAACTCGTCGTTTGAGTATGTTTCAACGGTTGTGGGAGCAATTCCGAATGGCGAACCACTTCTAGCTTGCTTAAGAGCGAGCTTGCGAAGCGGAGTCGAGCCAAGTGTTGGACTCCGAACTCGTTGTTTAAGTATGTTTCAACGGTTGTGGGAGCAATTCCGAATGGCGAACCACTTTTAGCTTGCTCGTCGTTTGAGTGTTTCAACGGTTGTGGGAGTAATTTCGAATGGCGAACCACTTCTAGCTCGTTTAAGAGCGAGCTTGGGAAGCGGAGTCGAGCCAAGTGTTGGACTCTGAACTCGTTGTTAGAGTATAAAGAAGGTAAAAACAGAGAGATACAAGCAATTCACAAGTAAGATATGAAGAAAAATGTTCTTTATTGAAAACTAATAGTCGGCTGCTTCTAAGTTGCGAGCCGTTATTACATTGGAGAAATAAAGAAGCAAAAGTAAAATACAAGTGAAGGGAAAGGAACGGTTCGACATCTGAAGGTACTCAGAGAGGCGTTCATGCGCTCTCTTGGTACTTTAAGAGATGGTCGGCGTTCCAAGTCCTGAGAATCTCTCTTCCTTCAAGGTCTTCTAGACAGTATGTCTCGGGCCGAACCACTTTGGTGATCTTGTAGGGTTCTTCCCAATTTGGGGCTAGCTTGTTCTTCTGACTGGGGAATGAGATAGCTAACTTTCTGAGGACCAAGTCCCCTTCTTTGAGGTTGGTGGGACGGACCCTCTTGTTGTAGGACAGCTCAATCCTCCTTCGGTAGCTTTGTTGGCGAATCGGGGCTCTTTCACGGAGCTTATCAATCAAATCCAAATTCGCCCGAAGCTCCCTGGCATTCTACTCTTCTTCATAGGCAATGAGGCGAGGAGAGGGTACACCGACTTCCAAGGGAATTACAGCTTCAGACCCATAGGTGATATTAAATGGCGACTCTCCTGTAGGGGTCCGTTTCGTTGTGCGGTAACTCCACAGTACGTTAGGGAGCTGATCAACCCATAAGCCTTTAGCGGACTTATCCAGCCTCTTCTTAATACCGGAGAGGATTTGTCGGTTGGCAATTTCTACTTGACCATTTGACTGTGGGTGGGAGACGGAGGAGAAGCGTTGTTGGATGGCCAGGTCTTTACATAGAGCTCGGAATGCGGTCCATGTAAATTGTGTTCCATTGTCTGTTATAAGGACACGAGGGACGTCGAACCTGCAGATGATGCTCTTCCAGAAGAATTGAAGTACTTTGTTCTCGGTGATTGTAGCCAAGGGCTCGGCCTCTATCCACTTTGAAATGTAGTCGATTGCCACGACTAAGAATTTGAGCTGGCCAGACGCTGGGAGAAACGGCCCTAGTAAATTCATTCCCCACATTGCAAAAGGAATCAGACTTGATAGGGAGGTGAGCTGAGCTTGGGGTAGGCGACGAATGTTGGAATACTTTTGACAAGAGCTGCATTGCCGAACGTGTCATTCGGCGTCTTGGAGGAGGGTAGGCCAGAAGTATCCATAATTCAACACCTTCCGGGTGAGTGATCTGGATCCTGAATGTGCTCCGCCTATGCCTTCGTGAAGCTCTTGTAAGGCATATGTGGCTTGTTCTGGGGAAAGGCACCTTAAGTAGGGTCGGCCGTCTATTTGAGTGAAGGAGCGTTTGTACAGGACCCCCTCAACAAGGGTGTACCGCTCCGCTCTGGTTCTGACTCGACGAGCTTCTTTTGGGTCTTCGGGGAGGAGCCCGTCCCTTAGGAATCTTATTAGGGGTTACATCCAATTATCCTGAAGTTAAACAGGCAGTGACTCCATCGAGTCGGAAGTTTCTTCTTCTATGCTCGGCCTCAGGAGTACCTCAATCAGGACAGTCTGCTCGAGACCTTGGAGGGAAGAAGAGGATAACTTGGAGAGGGCATCTGCTTGGGAATTTTCCTCTCTAGGGATTCGCTGAATAAGTGCCTCTTCGAATAGAGCCATGAGATTTTGGACCTTGGCTAGATACTTAGCCATTCGGTCATCTCTTGCTTCGTACTCGCCCAAGACTTGATTTACGACCAGTTGAGAGTCACTAAATATCCGGAGACGTTGTGCCCCTGCTTTGCGGGCCATTCCGAGACCGGCTATAAGGGCTTCATACTCCGCTTCATTGTTGGAGGCCTTGAAGTTGATGTGGAGGGAGTATTGGAGAACGAAGTCATCTGGGCCTGTCAGAATGACCCCGGCTCCGCTCCCTTCGGTGCAAGAGAATCCATCTACATATACCGTCCAAATAGGAGGTCCGTTTGCTGCTTGACTAACCTCGGAAATAGTGCTCTCAACTATGAATTCAGCTAAGGCCTGAGCTTTGATTGCGGTCTGAGGCTGGTATGATATATCATGCTGGCTCAGCTCGATCGACCACTTCATGGGACGGCCAGAGGTCTCCGGTTTGTGAAGGACTTGCTTCAGCGGTTGGTCGGTAAGAACGACCACCGAGTGGGACTGGAAATATGGGCGAAGCTTCCTAGCTGCCATGATCAAGGCGTATGCCATCTTCTCCAGCCTTGGATAACGGAGCTCAACATCCCGAAGTACCTTGCTCACATAGTAGATGGGCTTCTGAGCCCTGTCTTCTTCCCTCACCAAGACAGCACTGAGGGTCTGTTCGGAGGCAGCTAAGTAGAAATAGAGTGTTTCCCCGGAGATAGGCTTGCTGAGGAGAGGGGGACTGACTAGATAGGCTTTAAGTTGATCGAATGACTCCTGTTGTTGTTGACCCCATTCGAAGCCCTTAGCTCCCCTGAGAGCCTTGAAGAAGGGAAGACACTTCTCCCCTGACTTAGAGAGGAAGCGTTCTATAGCTGCGAGGCGCCCGGTTAGCTTCTGAACCTCTTTCACATTTTTAGGAGGAGCCATGTCCAGTATGGCTTTGATCTTCTCAGGGTTGGCTTCGATTCCTCTTTGGCTGACCTTGAAGCCTAGGAATTTCCCCGACGAGACTCCCAACGCACACTTGTTCAGATTGAGCCTTATATCATGCTTTCTTAACACATCGAACGCCTCCTGCAGATTGGTGACATGGTCGGCCCCATGGATGCTCTTCACAAGCATATCATCAATATACACCTCC
The DNA here is from genome assembly GCA_017893485.1 of Hemerocallis citrina. Lineage (NCBI taxonomy): Eukaryota > Viridiplantae > Streptophyta > Magnoliopsida > Asparagales > Asphodelaceae > Hemerocallis > Hemerocallis citrina. Next base: position 472,348 of record JACEHZ010000171.1, read on the forward strand.
ATGTTGCGGCCGATCTGATTTTGGAAGACTTTGTTAACGAGGCGTTGATAGGTGGCGCCTGCATTCTTTAACCCGAAAGGCATCACCCTGTAGTAGTAGAGGTCCTGATCGGTAATAAAGGAGGTCTTCGGGATATCCGGGGGAAACATGCGAATTTGATTGTACCCAGAAAAAGCATCCATGAAGCTGAGAAGATCGTGGCCCGAAGTGGTGTCAATTAGGGTGTCGATGCTTGGAAGAGGGAATGGATCTTTGGGGCATGCTTTATTCAGGTCGGTAAAATCGATGCAGATTCTCCAGCTCCCGTTGGCCTTCTTTACCATCACAACATTTGAGAGCCATTCGGGATAATTGACCTCCTGTATGAACTGAGCCTTAAGGAGCTTGTCCACCTCTTCTTTTATAGTTTGTTGGAGCTCGGGAGCAAATTTGTGCATCTTCTGTTGAACCGGTTTGGACCCCGGTGTAACACTCAAGTGGTGGACGAGGAGCTCTTCGGAGGTGCTTGGCATGTCGGTAGTCGACCATGCGAAGAGGTCACGGTTCTTTCTAATGCATTGGACTATGTCTGAGCTTAGGACAGATGGGAGGGTCTTGCTGATAAAGAACTTACGGTTCGGATCTTGCTCAGAGAAGAGCACTTCCTCCAATTCATCCACCGGCTCGGACGTTAGTCGGACACCGTCTTGGGGGATTTCAAGAGTTTCGAGGGAGAGGATTGGACCCCCAGTAGAGGTCATGTAGCATTTGCGGGCCATTTCCTGACTGCCTCTTACTTTCCCTACTCCTGTCCGGGTGGGGAACTTCATCTTGAGGTGATAAGCGGAAGGGACGGCTTCGAGAGCAGCTAGGCCGGATCGGCCTAGGATCACATTATAAGCAGCAGGGACATCAACGACCATGAAGTCCATCGGCTCCGTTCAGATAGTAGGAGTTTTGCCAGCGGTTACGTCGAGGGTGATCACCCCTTTAATAGTCACTGGCACTCCCGTGAACCCGTGGAGTGTGTAGCCGGCGGGCTTAAGTCTGTCCCGGGATAGTTTGAGTCCTTTGAAAGCAGCGAGGAAGAGGATGTTAACGAAGTTGCCATTGTCCACCAGGATCCTCTTCACTTTAAAATTCGCCATATGGAGGTTGATGACTAGTGCATCACAATGGGGGGTTCGAACACCCTCAAGGTCTTCATCTGAAAAGGTGACCGGTACTCCGAGGCCTTTGGGGGGGGCATGCCATGTTTAGAGTTGACTTCCCTTATGAAAGCCTTTCGAGAGGAGTTGGAGGTGCCTCCCATGGGGCCTCTATGGATGAGATGTAGGATGCATTCCTCTTCAAACTCTGGAGTTTCATCGCATCGTTCAGGACGCTTATTAGCCCCCCGAGGGGGAGGAGGGAGATTGGTCCGGTCCTTTCTCACAAATTTGGCCAGCTGCCCCCTCTGGATGAGGGCCTCAATCTCGTTCTTCAAGGCCCGACAATCATTGGTGTCGTGGCCATGGTCCCGGTGATAGCGACACAACTTCTCTTTGTCCCTCTTTTTGCCAGGGGTGTTCATCTTCGGGACAGGAGGTATCACCCCTTCCTTCTCAACTTCCATGAGAATAGTGGAAATGTTGGCGTTAAGAGGAGTGAATTTTTCGAATCTGGGGGGAGGGTGGCGCTGACCGCCATTGTCCTTCTGGAACTTCTTGGCTCCCTCTTCTTCACCTGATTTTCTTTTGGTTCCGGAGGAAGGCCCCTCAAAGGTGGGGCGATGCTTAGCTTCCTCAGTCCGGATATACTTCTCGCTTCGGAGAAGGAGGTCGGAGAAGTTCTGTGGGGGCTTCTTGGCGAGGGAGGACCGAAGGCTGGAGTTAAGGACATTCGACTGAAATGCTGCTGCAGCGACCGACTAGTCGAGGAAAGCGATGGACCTGGCTTCCGCGGTGAACCTTTTCACATAGTCTCTCAGCTTCTCACTCTTCTTCTGGTTGAGGTAGAGTAGCGAAATGTTGGTCTTCTCAGTTCGGCAGCTACTCACGAAGTGGGTGACGAAGAGGGTCTCGAATTGCTCGAAGGAGAATATTGAGGATGGGGTGAGGCGAGAGTACCATTCCCGGGCCGGACCATTGAGAGTAGCGGGGAAGGTCGTGCACAACAGAGCATCGGAAGCTTGGTGGATTAGCATGAGGGTCTTAAAGCTTTCGATGTGATCGACGGGGTCAGACTCCCCAGAATAAGTCTCGAATTGGGGAGGCTTGAAGCCTATTGGAACGGGCGCCTCCATGATGGTTCGAGAGAAAGGAGGTCAGCTTGGGCGGAGTGTCCTTCCTCTAAGTTCTTCCTCTCTGTCTAGCTGACCTAGACGCCTCTCCATTTCGTGGAGACGACAGTAGACAGTGTCATCCCTTCGATGGTAATCAAACGAGCCTCTGGACTCGTCTTTGTACGAGGGAGAGCGGGGGCTACGACGACGGTAGCTCTGAGAGTGGCGAGGACTAGGAATGTGCCGGGGGTTGCTAGGAGCTGGGGGAGGAGTTAGGGACCGTCGGCGAGGACTTTGGACCGGAGGAAGAGTGGGGACCCTCCGAGCATTGTTATTGTTCGGTCGGAGATGGAGGGCTTGCAAGATGGTTGCCTGAAATTGTTGGAATTTGGCACGGGTGATAGGAGCATTATCATCCCTCGATGAGCGAGGCCTTCTTCTATAGTGCTCAGGGGATTCTCTCCGTCTTCGGTGAGGCGGAGACCTCCTATGTTCTCGGCGATGAGGAGATCGCTCATTTGGACGTTGTTGGCGGGAGACTCCCTCTCGGGCTCGCCTTTCATCCAAATGGCGGCGAAGATCCTCTTCTTTATGCCGATTGTTAAGGGTGTTGCGGAGGTCATCGGAGGCCCGGGGATTGTGAGATGCCATGGAGTCGGTAAAGGGGTTGTGCACGGAGACATGGTCATGTTAGAGAGGTTGTTTCGGAGGATTAGGACGGGAGCCCCCGCACCGGTATTCTGAGGCCCGGTCTGACCCCGAGGGGGTTGGAGGTTCTGATGAGGAGGTTGGTCCTGCTGCGGGGCCTGATCAGGTTGAGGAGGAAGTCCTACCGGCTGGTCAGTTTGGAGGGGGATCTCCTGTTGGGGTTGAGGAGGAGTGGGTCCACAGTTGGACCCTTCGGATCTTAGCTTTCGAGGAGGCATGACTGGGTAGATCTGACCAACAGAAAGAGGAAGGGCTGCTATTTGTTGCTTCCCACAGACGGTGCCAATCTGTTACCGCTAAATCTGGTGTGGGGGCAAACAGATAGTATTTGTGGATTCTTAGGGAAACTGAATAATCAAACCTTAATCTTCTCCGCCGGAGTTTGACCGTTGACTCCCGCCGCTCACCTGCAAAAAGTGCGAGACACCGGGGTTGATCCCGGCGACGCACCCTCCGACGCTCAAGTCGGTAATTAGAGAAGATTATGAGAGAGCGTAAATTAGCAAAAGATTGATTACCTCTTAATGGTGGTGGATGGGGGATATTTATAGCCACCGTTGGGATCAGATTAGGAATGTAATCCCTAATTCCCAGTGAAAGGATAGAGCGAATTAGGGCCCGTTGATTGAATGCAATCAGAAACCCTAATTTTATCCTGATGAACTGGGTTCAACACGGGTTGGAACCCGCACCCAGCTGAGATGGATCCGTTTGCGGGTTGGTATGATCGTACCCACTTCAGACCCATTTGTAGGTGAAATTACCTTTTTACCTTCAGGCTTTAAGATTCGCGCCAAGTTTGGACGGTTCCGATTTAACCCCATTTTTAGCCATATCAGGGTCCAATAAGCTGTATTTGTGTATATCTTTTAGGGTTTAATTGATGGTTATGTAAGTGGATGTAGACTTTAGAGTTTGTATCAATCTCAAGAGAAGATCAAAGAGAATCGGTGAGCCATTATCATTGTATAACTTCAAGAAAGGTGAGTGCCAAGTACATCAAAGGTGAGAGAGAGAGAGATTGAGAGTTGTGATTTCTTTGTAATCTTTGTATTTCTTGGGGAATAAGAAATATTGATTATCTCTGTATATTGTTGTGTTCATGTACTTGTGAGATCTTGCGATTATTGTGGTGACTTGTTCTTGGGCATCTAGTTCTTGGAAGTTTCTGTTTCTTATGGTGTGTGTTCCGCAATTAGCACTACAAGTGGTATCAGATTATCTACAATGAGGATTTTTGCGTTTCACGAAAGGTTTTATTGTAACCCATTAATGTATCAAAACTAATTACACCTTCATGTGGATACATATTAAACATGAACTTGTCCTTGAAACGTATTAGGCACTTCCATTCCATGTCCAGGTTGCTTAACCGAACAGTCCAATGCACCCCCGAATTATGAAAAGTGCCAAATGTTGGGAACTACCTGGCAAGGAGTTAGGAGCAAGTACAGGGAGATGCGAGAACCACCTTAAGTAAGAGCATATACCAATGGGAATTGTATTTCGTCCTTTGTTCTGCATAGTAAATGGGGATTGAAATGCACCAAATTTTGGTGACTTATTAAGGGAAAGACGAAGGGCATGATATTGGAGACATTGCAACTTGCAACATATGTCGGGGAGGCCTCTGTTGATTGTGTACGAACAAATTACAAGTCAGAAGGTAGGGTAAGAATGGGTTTAGCTAATAGAGAATTTGACTCTACCGGGAACTAGTAACGCGTAAACCATGTCAAACCAAGACCGATCAATATCTGAACGGAACAGATTCAAACTTCCTAGAATAGTTTCCGGTGCGAAATGAAATTCAATGAGTAATTCAAAGCCCCCCCCCAAAAAAAAAAAATCTTTGGTAGGATTTATTTTGTAAGGCTAAAGTCAAACAGAAATAATGGAAAAGGAAGGATAACAAACACTTTGTTCGTAGCCCTTTCGGACTAGCACTCCTAGTTGCCCTACCTTTGAAATCGATTTCTCAGCATACCTGAGTAATGGTCCAAGATGGTTGGATCCATGGTTTCAAATCTCAGTATCAGTATCGGCTGCCATTCATGGTAATATCGGACATGTCACCAACATCAGTAGCAAATTTTCAATCTGACTAGGCCAATGCACATCGTTAGCGGTCAAGATTGGATACCAAAATTTGAACCTTACAAGATAACAATAAGGGAAGACATCACCCAATCAGCTTCCACAGTTGTTGGCGAGGTTGTGAAGCATCTTTCGTGATTATTTTATAGAGGTGATAGGTTGGTGGTGGCCAAGGTGTGAGAGAGAGGAGCAAGTAAGGGCATCAATTCTTTATTGAGTTAGAATTTCTGAATATTTAATCTACTGGTCACAAATTAATTACAAAATTGTGGTCATTGGAAATTTGGAATATCCAATTTCCTTACTTCATCACTACCTTCTGAACTATGTTGCGATTGAAAGAAACCTATTCATATATTCCATGGTTTGGGATTGATAATATTTTGCTCAGTAGTATTCATTTCACTAACCCAAGTGACCCTTAGCATTGGTGTACTTCTTCAAAAGACAAAAGAAGCTCATTTGCCTTCACTTTTATTCAATTAGTTTCTATCTCAAATTTTTATTTTTTAGATCCAAAATCTGAGCGCCATTTAGTGATGAAAGATATTGCAAAGTTATTGCTTTGTTTTTTTTCTTTCCTTCTTTTTTCTGGGGCTTATGTTCTCATTCATTTTTCACTTTGTTCATACTACTGTTTTTGTAGAAAGTGGCGCGGAGGTGTATTCTTGGGGGAGGACATAAAAAAATAAACTGTGAAGTTGAAGGAAGGAGAAAGAAAATTAATAAATTTAAGGAATCAGCTTGGAAGTGTATTTATTTCCTTTCAGCGGAGATTTTGTCTCAAGCTGTTACATATAATGAACCATGGTTCACAAACACCAAGTACTTTTGGGTGGGACCTGGAGATCAAGTCTGGCCAGATCAGAAGATAAAGTAAACATTGTCTGAAATTCTTGCACACTTCATTTCCTCTTATTATAATCTGTATAAATATCTTTTTAATCAAGTATTCTCTCTTTTTCAGGTTGAAACTTAAAGCTGTTTACATGTATGCTGCTGGATTCTATACACAATCCATTTTTGCATTGCTTTTCTGGGAAACACGGAGGTCAGACTTTGGAGTGTCCATGTTCCATCACGTAGCAACTGCTATTGTTATATTGATGTCATATATATTCAGGTTAGTCTCTGACGCAGCTGGAAATTATCAGACTTATGTTCTCACAAATTACAATTAGCAACCATTTTCTACTTATAGTACTGTTAAACATCATCGAGTTGTAAATTTGACAGAATCAAATTTGCATTTCCTTTTGAAATTGAATGAACAATTATTGGAGCAGCCATACATAAGCACCAAAGGTGAATTGTAGACCATAGAATTTGATACAAGATTATAGCAGAAGTTGGAGAACTACTGAAGATGCAAAATTGAACCTGATATTTGCAATGCAAAATACTGCTCTCATTGTACCAGATTACATGTAAAACAAAATTGTGGCAACTAGGCTCCGTGATTAACTTTGCTCCATATAGGGTGAGGCACACTACCTTGTGTAGCGCCCCGAGTTCCACACACTGGAAGCTCGTGACACTTACCCAGAATCTTTACTTCAATGAGTACACAACACAGGAAAACTACAGGAAATTAGAAACTTACATTACAGAAGGAAACTATATCTTCCACTTGGATGCTTTCCGCAGCTCGAGTCCCCTGCTCCACAATTAGCAATCCTACAATTAGCAAACTATAGGCACGTCAGTTGAATACAACTGACGCAATGCGGATGAAATCATTAATCTCCAAAATTCTCAACAATCAATATTTGATGTAGAAAAAAATGTGAAAGTCAAACCACAAGTGTCAGTGTATGTCATGATCTAGATTCTAATGCACAACTCATATGCACACCATGCTCTTAATCTAATGCAAACTTGATTTAGAAATGTATGCATCCTATACTACATACTCCCCAAATTGATTTTGTATTCTCCAGATGATAGGGTTCAATCCCTCGCCATGCATCCTACTCTTGTACTCTTTCCTGTTTCTGACATTCATCTAGTGACTGGTAGAGTCTGCAACACATGCGGCCCATTTTCGCTCCTGTAGTCAGATCATGGTCCTTCTCCACTCCAAACGGCAGTAATCACTCTGTTCGTTCAGATCATGGTCCTTCTCCACTCCGACAGGATCGTGGTCCCTCTTCATTCCCGGTCAGGCCGGTGATCATCAGCTCTGCTAGAATCATGGTCCTTCTCCACTCATGTCCCTACCAAAGTTATTATGAATATAAGGCGAATCGATAGGGCCATCCCTACTCCGCCAAGAGACTTAAAGTTACACTCTTGCTCCTTGTTCGTATTGATAACCCAGAACATAGACGGAAACTTAAGAGTCCATCTCCTAAGTTCCGACAGGACTTGTGATTTACGTCTACATCCTGTTCTTATCACTAAATCCCAAAAATTAACAGTCGAGACCACGCTGCACGTGTCCCAGACGAGACGACGCCGCACGTGTCCCCTTGACAGGTGAATACACGCCTAACTAGTGGCTGTCCTTACCAATCATCCTAAATTAATTTCTTAATCCACCAACTTACCCGATTCTAATTACTTTATTATCACAACTTTTATTTTCTAAGTTAATTGAACTGTGCATCCTAGTTTCCACTTTCACCCTTCAGCAAGTTTACTTAACTAAATTAACTTAATTCACTAACTAGGTTCTAAGTAAATCCAACCTAGTTGAAATCTCAACAAGCTTTATCTTGATTTAAATTGGGTTCAACTTAGCTTTCAAATCATGCTAGAGGTCAACCCAACATGCACCACACTAGTGCACTCAATGTGCACAAAACACCACCATATGTAAATATTCAAGTATGCATACCCGCATACACATGCATATAGTATTCCATCAATCACCGTATTCATGCCTACAATCTCTTCTATACTACCAATAGTTCTTTAATTTACCAATTTACTATTATACTAACCTATTTAACTTACTAACTTACTAACATGATCACTACTTACACAAGAAAATCCTTATATGGTTTTCAACTACACATTGGAGCTTACTAACACATATTAGGCTTTCTAACATTTCAACCAAAGCTTACTAACATTTTTAGTATAATGCTAGTAGCTTACTATCAATGTAAAATTTTACTAATCAAGATAGTAACTTGCTAATGACATGGTTTTTATTTATAATCATCCATAAAAGATTCATCTTTCACACTTTCTATCATCCTTAACACAAAGATTAAATCTTTATTTATTCACTAGCATTTTCATACATATAATTTCATAACATTCATAAGTAAGAAAAGAGAACACCCACTCTAATGTCTAGCAATTATCAATCATTCATTCCATATATAAAGAAAAATATATAAAGAAAAATAATAATACATGAGGTGTGAAGAATACCCACTTTGATTGTTTGCAAGCTTCAAGTTGCTATCTTCTCCTCCTTGCACCTTTAGTCTTCTTGACTTCTTGCTCCAATCCAATAGTAGTAGTATAATAGTAGTAGTAAAGTAGTAGAAGTAGTAGTAAGCAGTTGAAGTAGTAGTAGGTAGTAGTAGTAGTTGAAGTAGTAGTAGGAGAAGCAGTAGTAAACAACAGTAGCAGCAGTAGTAAAAGTAAGCAATAGTAGAAGTAATCAGTAGTAGAAGTAGTAATAGGAGTAGTAGTAGTAAATAGCAGTAGAAGTAGTGGAAGACAACAGCAGTAGTAGTAGAAGACAGCAACAGCAGTAGTAGTAGACAGCAACAGCAACAGCAGTAGTAGGAGTAAATATATAGAGAAAGGGGGTGGAGAAAACTGCTGCTGTTGCTGCCGGCTGTAAAGAGAGAAAAAGAGAAAGAGATAGAAGTGTAGGATGTGGTGGAAAAGTGTAGAAAAGACTTAGGTGTTCCCCCCCCCCTTCGCACTTAGCCCCTCAAGCTTTATTTAATTCCACTTAACCCCTTAAATAGCCATATTGGGTTGAGCTTTAAGAAAAGAAAGTTGGTCTTTTAAGAAAGAAAACTTATTCGGTTTTAAAAAAGTTAACCATATGGATATGCTAAACAAAAATAAATATAGAAATAATGGTGTATGATAAAAATACACATGTATATATATATAACAATGCATACATATTTTTATTGTAAGAAAAATAGTACATACCAGGGATATTACACCTTGACTCTAGTCTAGGAAACCAGATTTATTGTACAAGTGAGGGTGTTTGGTATTGCTTTGCATTATTAATTCATTCAGTAAGATGGTTGCCTTAGAGCATCCACAATGGTTTCTCATTCGCCATTTTTCTCATTTTTTGGCAAAATGAATGCTGCAACGGTTTCTCATTTTGCCAATTTTGAGAAAGCGGCTATAGTTACTTCTCAAATATGAGAAAGATTTTGAGAATTTTCAAATTATAGGTCCCCTAATTTTTTAATAGCAATCGAATGGGACATCATGTATCATCTTAGAATTTTATTATTATTATTATTATTATTATTATTATTATTATTATTTAAAAGTATTGGACAGAACAACATGTTCCGTCCAAAGAAATTTAAAAAAAAAGAAAAAGAAAAAGAAAGCATCGGACCGGACAATATGTCCCATCCGAGCTCAAAAAAACCAGCGACGGGACAACATGTCCCGTTCCAACATGTTGACCAAAATCAAGTGGGTTTAAGCGAGAAATTAAGACATTTAATCATGGTTTACTTCTAATTTAATAACTAATTAAATTACTAATGACCATTTAATAACTAATGCAATTTTAATTGTCCAAAAAATTACCAAATTTACTTCTATGACGGAACAATATGTTCCGACTGATTTTATTTATTTTTTTCTTTTCAAAATTTGGTCAAATGACCACTAGAACTAGGGCCGGCCCTGATATGTAGGCGGGCAAGGCGGCCGCCTCGGGCCTCCGCCGAAATCGCGATTTTAGGGGCCCCCAATTTCAAACTTCCCTTGTAAATATAGGCACGCATTTCGCACGTAAAATTTTTTTTGCATGTTTTTCTTTAAATGTATGGGGCAGGGGGGGCCCCATTTCGGAAGTTCGCCTAGGGCCCCCCGGAACTCAGGGCCGGCCCTGACTAGAACGAAACTCTCAATTTGTCATTTCTTATTTTGCCATTGTCAAATTTGAGAAAAAAAACCATTGTGGATGCTCTTATATAGATCTAATAATCTTCCCTTCTATATATTATTCTCTTATCACTCCTTTCTATTTATATTGATGCCAAGACGTGTGCAATATTGAGTTTTTATTATTTTCTTCTCCTATAAATTTCGATGACAAAGCTTGACACCATATTGTACTATATAATAGTTGATGTAAACTTAACCCTAGATAGAGAATTTTTCAATAATATTAAAAGATTAAGTTTACCCACAAGTAGTGCCGATTAAGTTGAAATTAAAACTAGTGATTGGTTTGATGGATTTTAAAGAAATTAATAAGTTAACAGTTCCAATTAAATATTCAAGCCTAAAATCAATTATTACACTTAAGCATTCTTAACAAGTAAGATATTCAATAGTGATTCGTTCGCTATTTGACAAGTAGAAGCATACACTCTCAATATTTGTGGACGACAGAAGATTCAGATAAGATTCTAGAGATGATAGGTAGTACTAGGAATGGAAAGAAATTACCAGGGTTCAATAAAAGTGTCACTGCCACGGATGGGGAGGAAGAAAATGTCAATCGTCGAAGTCAATGGCGTTGTACTCCCCCATAGCTCATTCTCTTGATGTGACGATTAGGGTTTAGGATTTGAATAAAGATTTGGGGATTAGGGTTAGGGTTTGAAAGAAGATTTGGGAGGAGGGTGACTGTTGGGGATGGTCGGATGGTGAGGGACGGTGGCCAAGGGTTCGGGGGTGTTAGAGGAGAAGAGAGAGGGAGCGGGTGGGGGTTGTGGTGTGGAGGTCGAATAGCAAGGCGAAGTGGAGGAGGTATGCGGGTTGGTGAGGGCGATGATGAGATGATGTTCAGGTGGTGCTTGGGGAGATAAGATGATGGTGGTGAGGTGCAGAAGAGGATTGGGTGGCGTCGGGTATGGGTTTCGGTGTGAAGAAGAAGAAGAAGAAGAAGAAGAAGAAGAAGTAGTAGTAGTCGGGTGTAGTCGGCGGCTGAAGAGAAAGATGGGGTGATTAGTCTAGGGTTTCCCACAAACCCTAATATCCTCTCAATGTCTCACACACAAAATGGGAATGAAGAGCAAAACTCAACACACAAAATTTTAATTAATCAAAGCATATCTTTTTATTAGTCTAAATGTCTATATATAGGCTCAAAACAAATCTAAAAAATATCCCAATGTGCAGAAAATAAAGGTGATGTTAAGATGAAAACAATACTAAATATTGAATTGAGAAATAACTGAGTACAATATCTTCTATATATAGGAGTGAACCAAATACAAAATTAGCCCAATACCCAATGTGGGACTATAATATCTAACACCCCCTTTCAAACTCATGGTGGGTCAAACAGTGTGAGTTTGCCTACTAAATATCGAAATCTCTGAACAGTATGAGATTTGGTGAAGAAGTATGCCGTCTGCTGTGATGAGGTAATAGAATGAAGAGAAATAGTCCCTGCTTCAAAGTGCTCACGAACATAATGACAATCAATCTCTATATGCTTCGTTCACTCATGGAAGACCGGGTTGCTTGCAATGTGTAGTGCACTCCGGTTATCACAATGAAGATGAGTAGCTTCTGAAAGACTGACACCCATATCTGATAAAAGCCAACGAACATGAACAATCTCTGTAACTCCTATTTCCCCGTATTTGTATTTTGTACTGTTTTGAACCTTATTGTACTCTTTCGTCTATTTTTGATATCATGTATTTCATCTGATTGAATGAAATTATTATTCTCGTCTCGACTCAAATTTGGGTCCTTCTTAACTAATTCTTTGTGTGCCATTTGTATCGTTCTTCATGAACAATAGATCAATTCTGCTCTTTTAACTCTCTAATATCTATTTTAATGCATTTTGATCACTTTTCCTGTTGGGCTCTTTTTGAATCGGATCCCCAAACTCTTAAACCCAATACCCTCAAAACCTAGTATTTAAACCCTTAACCCTAATCATCTACTGTTTAACCCTAATTACTTTTCCCCAGCCGCTAATCTAATCCATCACCCTTCTCCATCTTCGTCTCCATCTTCTCGCCGCCCAAACCCATCTCCGCCGTCCACTTCGTCACCTCCGACCACCGCCCCACTCCTTACCCATCACCTCGCCGTCCCCGTCGACCCCCACAGCCAACACCATCACCGCCGAACCCAACGCCGACCTCTCCCCTGTTCGAAACCCACGAACGGAGCAGCCTCGCACACGCGCCGCCCCACCGCCGCCGTGCCACCGTTGCTGCGTCGCTTCCCGACGTAGTGTCGCCGTCGCAAGCCCCCCGCCCTTGCCGCTCTCCCTCACGCTCAGTCGCCGAAGAACGAAGAAGAAGATCGAAGAAGAAGAAGGAGGAAGAAGGGCGGGATCAAATCGCAGCCGTCGGATCTCTTCAAGATCCGCGCTCCAGATCGCTGTCCCGTGATTCGCCACACCAGATCCCGGATCCGCTGTCCCCTGTTCGGATCCGATCCGCTGCATCGCTGCGATCTGAGTGGTTGGATTTCGCTGTTCGGTGTTCGTTCCGCAGCAGATCCCGATCCCGTGTTCGCTGTTCTGGCCTCAGATCCGCTGCTTCCCAGCGATCTGATTGGATCGATTTGCTGTCCCGTGTTCTGCCCGCACCGGATCTCTTTTGCTGTTTGCTGTTCGGGCCGATCGTGTGCGCAAGGAAAACTCGATCTTTGGTGTATTTTTGGACGCGCATTTCGAGGATATTTCCGGGGATTTTTTCCACTCTTTTGCTTCAATAAGCGGAGATTTCAACCGTCGATTTAAGGCAAGTAACCTTGTACATCTTATCGTTCTAGTACAAGTCTCTTTGAAATACCACATGTAGTTAGTTTGTGACTCCCCTTGAATATCATAGTATATCAATTTGAACCTTCAAACTCACCAATCTAAGAGTCACAAAAGTCATCGTATTAAATTATAATTCATTTGGACTCTTTTATCTCCTTGAACTTGTGAATCACATGGACATATGAATTAAGGACCCCTAGAAATTGTAGGCGCATATAAATTTAGTGTTTTGGCAATTTGTGATTATTATGACTTGGAAAATATTATTATTCGCTGTTTGATTCCCATTACCATGTATTTGTGCCACATAATGATTTTAGACACCAAATTACATAATTCTATGAAATCTACATTAGTGAATTATTTCCCTATGTTGCTGTCTGGATTTTATTTTGAGGTTTCGACCCTTTTTACCTTGGAATTTGGGCCCGAGGCCTGAATACAAAACGTAGATCAGGATGTGTAGATGTCGATAGACTCCAGAATGATTGAATTTGGAGTTACGGTCTAGGAGATATGGCTGTTATACTGCAGCTGTGTCAGTAGGCGCAGTTTTGTAAAAACTGCTGTATATATTGACTTTGCGAATTATTTTAGCTGTACAAACAGCGTGCGTTTGACCCCAAATTTTGTGTGTAGCTGCTGGACATCATCTAGGACATCCCTAAATTTTTCTAGAATTAATTTACAACATTTACTTAGGTGTGCTTGCTTGATAAGAGTTAATAACAATAACAAGCCGGGGTTTTGGGAAAGATTATAGAATGGACAATATAGATAAGTGTACTCGGAAGGGGGCCCGTGTTTCCCAATACTTGGTTCATGAACTTGTTGTAGCTTGTTTGATTCATGGAGTCGGTTACTCGGCTCATGAACTTGTTTGATTCTTGAACCCATTGTGTGGTTCTTGAACTTGCTTGTGGATTCGCGAACTTGTTTCGTGAACTTGTTATTTAATTTTCGATTCATGAACCAAGGCTTGCTTGATACTTGATACCTGAGTACGCTGCCCTATAAAATCCATTACTAGATCTAAACGAAAGTGTTTGACTGTAGCAACCATGTAGTATAATGGATGCATGTCGTGCTACCTAGCTAGTAACTCACCACTAGACTTGAACTTGATAACTTGGACTCGATAACTTGAACTAGACTTGGACTTGAGAAACTTGAGCTAGATTACTTGACACTTGGACTTGATGACTAGACATTTGAGACCCAACATTTAAGATAACATATGACACTAGATTTGAGTTTGACACTTGACATTAATTACCCTTATAGGTGTACCTGACATGTGTTTCTCCACTAGCAGTTGTTATCCAACCTAGTTATTAAGATGTTCCCTCTTGCTAGCTAGTCTTTGAATTTGCCACTACTTCTTATAACCTTGCTTATTCTTGATTCCAATTCTTGTTTTTTTCCCTTACTTGTACCTGCTTTTACTATTTGTGGCCCTAACTTGCACTAAGGGCATTTTCTCTTGTTTTTCCCTTTGTTCCTGTTTATGTTTATTAAACAGATTTTGGAGACGAGCTGCCCGCGGGACTTGGTGAGCAAAAGTTCTAGTTTCCAAGTGGAGAAGGACTTGACTAGAACATTTTAATTTCTTGCATTATTAGTTTATTTGAATTATTATTTTTCTTGAAAAATTGAGAACTTGTAACGGGCTGATGTTCCCGAGTTTTACTTTGATTCAGACTTGAAACTACTTGGATGGTTTATTATAATTCAGTTGTTTCTGTTGCTAGAAAATTATTCATGCATACTTGGTTTATATATCTCTCTTGTTATATACTTGTTGTGAATGCTGGGTCGATCCTACAGCTTATGGATGATTGAGAAATCATTCGCTGGGCTTAGTCATGCACTCGTATTCCGTATTTTGGGAAGCGGGGCGTGACAAGGTTTTTAGTGGTATCAGAGCCAGGTTATGGCTAATGTGTTAGTTAACTAATGCATTAGACAGGCCTGACTCAGTCAGGGTTAACTCAGCATTTGACAGGCCATGAAATTGCATGAAAATTTTATTACCAACTTGATCTGGATCCTAATTGTTTTGGGTTTTGCAGGATATGGCTCGAAGGAACACTTCGTCTTCCCAGACTGGGGGTGATCAGGCAGATCAGCCCACCATTGCGCAGCTGTTGCAGATGCAACAAGAACAGAATGAGCGTCTCGCACAGCAGATGATGCAGATGCAGCGAGACCATGCCGAGATGATGAGGGCAGCCCTAGGAGCTGCCAACAGAGAGCCGCTTGCACCTGCACCCGTGGGTTTGCCACCTAGACCAGGTACTGTAGCCGATTTCATGAGGCTGCATCCCGACAAGTTTACTGGAGCTGAAGGTCCACTAGAGGCTGAGCAGTGGCTCATCAGGACTGAGCAGCTGTTGTTCGCTGCCAGGATAGCTGACGTGGATCGAGTGGATGTGGTAAGCATCCAGCTGGTGGATCTCGCTCATATCTGGTGGAGATCAGAGATGGAGAGACTTGAGCGCCCCGTCGCCTGGGCCGTTTTCAGGGAGAGCTTCCTTACTAAGTTTTTCCCTGATGTCATCAGGAACGAGATGGAACGACAGTTTGTTGCGCTCACCCAGGTTCGTCAAATAGTGTTTTATATGCAAATTTTCATTTGTCAGCTTATGATATACTGATGCTTAACTAAAACACTATCTGAACCAGGGAAATCGTACCGTGGACGAGTATGTCGCGGAGTTTACTCGTTTGAGTCGCTTTGCCACGACTATGGTGGCTGATGATGAGGCCAAGGGCCGTCGCTTCCTGCTGGGTTTGGACATCGACATCCAGGATCGCTTGGCTGCTTTGAGGCTTCGCTCCTACCCTGATATCTTGGAGGCTGCCAGGAGCCAGGAGCAGACCAGCAAACGGAAGCGTGCTATCAAGCAGTCTGCCCCGCACCCTGTCGCTGCTAGGCCCACTGGAGGGCCAATCAGGAGGCCACTTCCAGCCCATCCTGCCAGGGCTGCTCCTTACCCTGCTGCTCCGCAGAGAGGGAACTACTGTGACTTCTGCCAGATTCCCGGGCATGTGCGCAAGGATTGCAGACGGGCTAACCGTCGATGTTTTGAGTGTGGCGCTGGAGATCACACTGTTCGGGACTGTCCGCAGAGGAGGACTGCGCCAGTTCAGGGTCAGGCTAGGCCACCACTTCCCCCTCAGCATCAGATCGTCGGTCAGAGGACCGCTGCCCCGAGGAGAGGTCAGGCCTTCAACCTGACTACAGAGGAAGCTGAGACCGCGGAGGAAGTCGTTGCAGGTATAATTGTATTTTATTGTATGTTATTTATTTTGTGCTCTATTGTTCATCTTGCATTATACCTTGTGTAGTTCCTTTCACACCCGTATTTACTATCCCTTATTATCCTGCATATTCACCCCTTCCCGTATTTTTGACTCCATCTTAGGTATTATCCTAGTCCATTCTTTTCCTGCCCACGTCTTATTCGATTCCGGGGCGACCCACTCTTTTGTTTCCTCCCGCTTCGTGGATCGGCATCAACTGGAGTGCTGTGATATGCAGACAGCTTGGAACATTACCACAGGTGGCGGTGTTGTCGTGTGTTCCAAGGAGTGTAAGCAGAGTCCCTTGATTATTGGGGACAGGGATTTCAAGGCAGACCTGATAGTGATTGGCAATTCAGGTTTCGATGTGATTCTCGGTATGGATTGGCTGGGAGAGTCACATGCTGTCATCGATTGCCGAGCAAAGAAGGTGGTATTCAGGATTCCGGAGCAGGATGAGTTCGAATTCCATGCTGGGGAAACGCCTCTTGGGCGAGGTAAGAAGGCGGCACATGATGAAGATTGTGCAATGGAATTGCACACAGGCTGTGAGGCTGCGCCTCTTGTAGTGCGGGAATTCCTGGATGTCTTCCCAGAGGAATTGCCCGGGTTACCTCCAGATCGAGAGGTGGAGTTCAGTATTGACGTTTTGCCAGGTACAGAGCCTATATCGAAAAGCCCGTACAGATTGGCGCCAGTCGAGCTTGCAGAGTTGAAGGTGCAGATTCAGGATCTTTTGGATTTGGGTTTCATCAGGCCAAGTGTGTCGCCATGGGGAGCTCCTGTGATATTCGTCAGTAAGAAGGACGGAAGCCGCAGGTTGTGCATGGATTACCGAGAACTAAACAACGTTACTGTGAAGAATCGGTATCCACTACCCAGGATTGACGACCTATTTGATCAGCTAGGTGGTGCTGCAGTGTTTTCGAAGTTGGATCTTCGCTCGGGGTACCATCAAGTGAAGGTGAAAGCAGCGGATGTGCCGAAGACTGCATTCAGGACCAGGTACGGGCATTATGAGTTCTTGGTGATGCCCTTTGGTGTCACGAATGCCCCAGCAGTATTTATGAGCCTGATGAACAGAGTCTTCTCCCAGTTCCTTGACAAATTCGTGGTGGTCTTCATAGACGATATCTTAGTGTATTCGCGGAATCGAGAAGAGCATGCGGAGCATCTGAGAACAGTCTTGCAGACTCTGAGGGAGAACAAGCTCTATGGGAAACTCAGCAAGTGTGAGTTCTGGCTTGATCGAGTTCCATTCTTGGGACATATTATCTCAGGCGAGGGAGTCTCAGTTGATCCGTCCAAGATTGCTGCAGTGAAGGATTGGCCAGTGCCAAAGTCAGTCTCTGAGGTGAGGAGTTTTCTCGGGCTAGCAGGGTATTACAGGAAGTTCGTGCAGGATTTCTCGAAGATTGCTGGGCCGTTGACTAAGCTGACAGGGAAGGATCAGAGGTTTGAGTGGAATGAGGACTGCGGTGAGGCTTTCACCGAGTTGAAGAACAGGTTGACGTCGGCACCCGTGTTAACTATACCAGATGATTCGGGTGGCTTCGTTATTCACTGCGATGCTTCAGGCAGAGGTCTAGGTGCAGTGCTGATGCAGAAGGGTCGGGTGGTTGCTTATGCGTCCAGGCAGTTGAGGCCGCACGAGAAGAACTACCCTACTCACGACTTGGAGTTGGCAGCGGTGATCTATGCTCTGAAGTTGTGGAGACATTACTTGCTGGGAGACCGAGTGGAAATTTTTACTGACCACAAGAGTCTCAAGTATGTCTTCACTCAGAAAGAGCTGAATATGAGGCAGAGGCGCTGGTTAGAATTGATGGCGGATTACGACATCAACTTGCAGTATCACCCTGGTAAGGTGAATATGGTGCCAGATGCATTGAGCAGGAGACCAGCCGTCATGTGTTTGACTCAACAGAAGGAACTTATCGAGCAGATGAGGAGATTAGACCTGAATGTGATTTTGCCAGGCACCGATAGCAGTTTCATGATGCTTCAGTTGCAGTCGTCTTTGGTGGAATAGATCAAGGAAGCTCAGGCAGGTGATGAGCAGTTACAGAAGTTCAGGGCAGAAGTTGAGGCAGGTTTGAGGACCGATATGATCATTCACTCTGATGGATCACTTCGCTTTGGGGCTAGGCTGTGTGTCCCAAAGGGTGAAGTTAGACAGAAACTGCTCGAGGAAGCCCACCAGTCAGCTTACTCTATTCATCCCGGTGGTACCAAGATGTATCGGGATTTGAAGCTCCATTTCTGGTGGCATGGCATGAAGAGGGCAGTAGCCAGATTTGTGTCTCAGTGCTTGATCTGCCAGCAGGTGAAGGCAGAACATCAGAGAACTGCCGGTTTACTCCAGCCTCTTCCTATTCCGGAGTGGAAGTGGGAGCACATCACTATGGATTTTGTGACCGCCTTGCCACGGAGTCCCAAGGGTCACAATGCCATTTGGGTGATTGTCGACAGACTGACGAAGAGCGCTCATTTCATCCCCTTCAGAGTTGGTCAGTCTACTGAGACTCTAGCAGAGAGATACATGCAGGAGATTGTCAGACTCCATGGGGTTCCAGTCAGCATCGTATCCGACAGGGATACCCGGTTCCGATCTCAGTTTTGGGAAAGCCTGCAGAACAGTCTTGGGAGCAAGCTGAAGTACAGTACAGCATTCCATCCTCAGACAGATGGACAGTCAGAGAGGACCATTCAGACCTTGGAGGATATGTTGAGGTCGTGCGTGCTCCAGTTCGGAGGATCTTGGGAGGACCACCTACACTTAGTTGAGTTCTCGTACAACAACAGCTATCAGGCCAGTCTTAAGGCTGCACCGTACGAGGCATTGTATGGTCGGAAGTGCAGGTCGCCAGTGTGCTGGGACGACATTGGTGAAAGGAAATTGTTGGGGCCAGATTTGATTGTCAAGACTGTCGACGCAGTGGCTCAGATTAGAAAGCACCTTGTAACAGCTCAGGACAGGCAGAAGAAGTGGGCAGACATTCACAGGAGGCCATTGGAATTCGAAGTGGGGGACCATGTATTCCTCAAGGTATCGCCGTGGAGAGGCGTTATCCGATTTGGAGGTGGAGGCAAGCTAAGCCCCAGGTTCATCGGGCCATTCGACATTGTAGAGCGAGTAGGCAAGGTGGCCTATCGACTTGCGCTGCCGCCAGCTCTATCTGGAGTGCATGATGTCTTTCATGTCTCTCAGCTCAGGAGGTACATCAGGGATGAGAGTCATGTGATTGACTACTCGGAGTTGTCGGTACAGCCAGATTTGTCATGTGAGATTCCGCCGGTCACTGTTTTGGACAGACGAGAGAAGGTGTTGAAGAACAAAGTTATCAAGCTGGTTCGGGTTGCATGGAATCCTCACTCGCCGGGTGAGTCGACTTGGGAGTTGGAAGAAGAGATTCAGAAGAAGTTCCCGCATTTATTTCCGTAGTCTTGTTGTCCTTTCTCTTCTTTTGGGGGTTACCCTATGTACTACGGGTCTGAATTTCGAGGACGAAATTCTGCTTGTTAGGTGGGTAGGATTTGTAACTCCTATTTCCCCGTATTTGTATTTTGTACTGTTTTGAACCTTATTGTACTCTTTCGTCTATTTTTGATATCATGTATTTCATCTGATTGAATGAAATTATTATTCTCGTCTCGACTCAAATTTGGGTCCTTCTTAACTAATTCTTTGTGTGCCATTTGTATCGTTCTTCATGAACAATAGATCAATTCTGCTCTTTTAACTCTCTAATATCTATTTTAATGCATTTTGATCACTTTTCCTGTTGGGCTCTTTTTGAATCGGATCCCCAAACTCTTAAACCCAATACCCTCAAAACCTAGTATTTAAACCCTTAACCCTAATCATCTACTGTTTAACCCTAATTACTTTTCCCCAGCCGCTAATCTAATCCATCACCCTTCTCCATCTTCGTCTCCATCTTCTCGCCGCCCAAACCCATCTCCGCCGTCCACTTCGTCACCTCCGACCACCGCCCCACTCCTTACCCATCACCTCGCCGTCCCCGTCGACCCCCACAGCCAACACCATCACCGCCGAACCCAACGCCGACCTCTCCCCTGTTCGAAACCCACGAACGGAGCAGCCTCGCACACGCGCCGCCCCACCGCCGCCGTGCCACCGTTGCTGCGTCGCTTCCCGACGTAGTGTCGCCGTCGCAAGCCCCCCGTCCTTGCCGCTCTCCCTCACGCTCAGTCGCCGAAGAACGAAGAAGAAGATCGAAGAAGAAGAAGGAGGAAGAAGGGCGGGATCAAATCGCAGCCGTCGGATCTCTTCAAGATCCGCGCTCCAGATCGCTGTCCCGTGATTCGCCACACCAGATCCCGGATCCGCTGTCCCCTGTTCGGATCCGATCCGCTGCATCGCTGCGATCTGAGTGGTTGGATTTCGCTGTTCGGTGTTCGTTCCGCAGCAGATCCCGATCCCGTGTTCGCTGTTCTGGCCTCAGATCCGCTGCTTCCCAGCGATCTGATTGGATCGATTTGCTGTCCCGTGTTCTGCCCGCACCGGATCTCTTTTGCTGTTTGCTGTTCGGGCCGATCGTGTGCGCAAGGAAAACTCGATCTTTGGTGTATTTTTGGACGCGCATTTCGAGGATATTTCCGGGGATTTTTTCCACTCTTTTGCTTCAATAAGCGGAGATTTCAACCGTCGATTTAAGGCAAGTAACCTTGTACATCTTATCGTTCTAGTACAAGTCTCTTTGAAATACCACATGTAGTTAGTTTGTGACTCCCCTTGAATATCATAGTATATCAATTTGAACCTTCAAACTCACCAATCTAAGAGTCACAAAAGTCATCGTATTAAATTATAATTCATTTGGACTCTTTTATCTCCTTGAACTTGTGAATCACATGGACATATGAATTAAGGACCCCTAGAAATTGTAGGCGCATATAAATTTAGTGTTTTGGCAATTTGTGATTATTATGACTTGGAAAATATTATTATTCGCTGTTTGATTCCCATTACCATGTATTTGTGCCACATAATGATTTTAGACACCAAATTACATAATTCTATGAAATCTACATTAGTGAATTATTTCCCTATGTTGCTGTCTGGATTTTATTTTGAGGTTTCGACCCTTTTTACCTTGGAATTTGGGCCCGAGGCCTGAATACAAAACGTAGATCAGGATGTGTAGATGTCGATAGACTCCAGAATGATTGAATTTGGAGTTACGGTCTAGGAGATATGGCTGTTATACTGCAGCTGTGTCAGTAGGCGCAGTTTTGTAAAAACTGCTGTATATATTGACTTTGCGAATTATTTTAGCTGTACAAACAGCGTGCGTTTGACCCCAAATTTTGTGTGTAGCTGCTGGACATCATCTAGGACATCCCTAAATTTTTCTAGAATTAATTTACAACATTTACTTAGGTGTGCTTGCTTGATAAGAGTTAATAACAATAACAAGCCGGGGTTTTGGGAAAGATTATAGAATGGACAATATAGATAAGTGTACTCGGAAGGGGGCCCGTGTTTCCCAATACTTGGTTCATGAACTTGTTGTAGCTTGTTTGATTCATGGAGTCGGTTACTCGGCTCATGAACTTGTTTGATTCTTGAACCCATTGTGTGGTTCTTGAACTTGCTTGTGGATTCGCGAACTTGTTTCGTGAACTTGTTATTTAATTTTCGATTCATGAACCAAGGCTTGCTTGATACTTGATACCTGAGTACGCTGCCCTATAAAATCCATTACTAGATCTAAACGAAAGTGTTTGACTGTAGCAACCATGTAGTATAATGGATGCATGTCGTGCTACCTAGCTAGTAACTCACCACTAGACTTGAACTTGATAACTTGGACTCGATAACTTGAACTAGACTTGGACTTGAGAAACTTGAGCTAGATTACTTGACACTTGGACTTGATGACTAGACATTTGAGACCCAACATTTAAGATAACATATGACACTAGATTTGAGTTTGACACTTGACATTAATTACCCTTATAGGTGTACCTGACATGTGTTTCTCCACTAGCAGTTGTTATCCAACCTAGTTATTAAGATGTTCCCTCTTGCTAGCTAGTCTTTGAATTTGCCACTACTTCTTATAACCTTGCTTATTCTTGATTCCAATTCTTGTTTTTTTCCCTTACTTGTACCTGCTTTTACTATTTGTGGCCCTAACTTGCACTAAGGGCATTTTCTCTTGTTTTTCCCTTTGTTCCTGTTTATGTTTATTAAACAGATTTTGGAGACGAGCTGCCCGCGGGACTTGGTGAGCAAAAGTTCTAGTTTCCAAGTGGAGAAGGACTTGACTAGAACATTTTAATTTCTTGCATTATTAGTTTATTTGAATTATTATTTTTCTTGAAAAATTGAGAACTTGTAACGGGCTGATGTTCCCGAGTTTTACTTTGATTCAGACTTGAAACTACTTGGATGGTTTATTATAATTCAGTTGTTTCTGTTGCTAGAAAATTATTCATGCATACTTGGTTTATATATCTCTCTTGTTATATACTTGTTGTGAATGCTGGGTCGATCCTACAGCTTATGGATGATTGAGAAATCATTCGCTGGGCTTAGTCATGCACTCGTATTCCGTATTTTGGGAAGCGGGGCGTGACAATCTCTCTAGTAGTAGCTGTCATTGTTCTGTACTCAGCTTCGGTCGAAGAACATGCAGCCTGTTTCTTACTTCGCCATGAGATCAGCAAATCACTAAGAAATAGACAGAAATCGGTAGTAGACCGTCTAGTAGTAGGATCACCTGCCCAATCTGAATCAGAATATGCACTCAGCTCTAGTTTGGATGTAGTAGGCATGAATAATGAGCGAGTAATAGTACCCCGAAGATATCTGAGAATCCAAAGAAGGGCACCGTAGTGAACTGATGTAGGAGCAGAAACAAACTGACTGACAACACTGACTTCGTGAGCAATATCGGGTCTGGTCATACATAAGTAGACAAACTGTCCAACAATCTGTCCGTATCTAGTGGGATCAGGAAGGAGCTCACCATCAGTAGGACGAAGCTTCACATGAAGCTCTAAGGGTGTATCGGCTGATCGACTGTCAGAGAGGTATGCAGCGGAGATAATATCTTATGTGTATTTCTGTTGAGAAATGAGTATTCCCGAGATCCATGAGCAATCTCTAGGCCCAGAATATAATGTAGTCTGCCAAGGTATTTCATATGGAACTGCTGTTGAAGGTATTACTGGGTGGATGTAATGCCCACAGAGTCATCCCCAGTAATGATCATATCGTCAACATAGAGTAGTAGAAGTACCCTCCCCTATGGTATGACTGCATAAACATAGAATGGTCCTGAGAACTCTGACTAAAATCAGCCTTGGTGATGACAAGGCGAAAACACTCAAACCAGGCTCGAGGGGCCTGCTTCAAACTATATATAGCCCGACACAACCGGAAAACATGACAAGGAGTAGAGAGGCCAGGAGGAGGATCCATATAAACAACCTCAGATAAGGTACCATAAAGAAAAGTATTCTTCACGTCCATCTGGTATAATGGCCATTGGCGGATAGCTGCAACAGCAAAAAGAATGCGAAAAGTAGTCATCTGTGCAACGGGAGCAAAGGTCTCATCATAATCAATGCCATGCACCTGAGTAAATTCTCGGGCTACTAGACGAGCCTTGTGCCGCTCAATAGTTCCATTAGGTTGATATTTGACCTTGAAGATCCACTTGCAGCTAATAGGCTGAATACCCTCTGGCAAAGGAACAACATCCCAAGTGCAAGTCTGATCATATGCACTGAATTCCTCTGCAATAGCTTTCCTTCATTCAGGATATTGAATTACGTCTTGATAGGTTTTGGGCTCACGTGTATAATGTGTAGCAGTGAGATATATAAGAAACTGTGGTGAGTAAGAAGCTAGGGTGGTAAAACCAAACTAGTCAGAAAGACCAGTGGCATCAAGTGTATAACGTGCCGGAGGAATACCAGAAGTGAAACGTGTAGACTGACGAAGTGGTGGTGGACGGACAGGGTGTGGGGGTAAGGACGGTGGAGTAGGTGCATGTGTCGGTGAGAAAGTAGGTAGGGTGGGTGCTGGCTGCTGTGGGGATGCAGGTGGTGTTTCGGTAGGGGGAACAACAGGTGTAAGGACTGCAGGAGATGTGAATGGAGTCAGAGGAGTGGGATCAAAAGGAATGCGCGAAGATAAAGTCGGGAAGCTAGCAACAACTGGGGAATCGTGAAATCTTGTATCCTCGAGGAGAGTCAGGTAGTAAGGGGAGTCTTCCACAAAGGATACATGTCGAGAAATGCGGACACGACCTGCTGATGGATCAAAACAACGATAACCTTTGTGTTCGGGACTGAGACCTAGGTGAACGCACTTAGCAGCACGAGCGGAGAACTTCGTGCGCTCAGTAGGAGGGAGAAGAACGTAACAGGTGCATCCAAAGGTACGGAGCATACTATAGTCGGGAGGTGAGTGATAAAGAGCCTCATAAGGAGTCATACCAGCTAGGACAGATGAGGGAGTAATGTTGATGAGACTAACGGAGGTTATGATAGCTTCAGCCCAGAAAGAAAGAGGAGCAGAAGAGGAGAGTAAAAGAGAGCGAGCCGTCTCAAGTTGCTGTTTTTTTTTTTTTTTGATTTTTTTTTGAAAAACAGAAAGGAAAAAAAATAGCTTATTGGATCCCGGGTTGGGTATAGGGTAAGGGGTTCAGTATGGGTAATGGGGATTTGGGTATACAGGTTGGGTATGAAGCTGTAAGAAAAAAAAATTAGGATTAGGGTTCTGAGATAGGAGACGGGAGAGTGGCAGCTAGGGTTTGGGATGAGGAGGTTGAAAGTTGCTGGCGATGGTCACTGTGGGTGGAGCAAGGGAGATGGGATGGAGGTAATGGAGGTTGCGGCTCGGGTAGTAATGGAGTTGGGTTTGGAGGAGCTCGGGTGTGCAGCGGGTGTGAGGAAGAAGGTCGGAGTTTGAAGGGGAGGAGCAGTCGGGGAGAAGGTGCAGAAGGTGGAGTTAGTGGTGGTTTGTAGTGGAGGTGAACGGGATGAAGAAGATGAAGTACAGGGAAGACAAAAGTGATTGCGGCTGTGGATTTTGGCGAAGAGGAGCAGTGGATTTGGTCGCCGCCGTGGATTTGCTGCTGTTGTTGTTACCTGCGGGAGGATACCGGAGAAGGATGTCGATGGGTTTGTTGGTGATGGTTTTTTTTTGGCTTTTGGAATTTGAGGATTTTTGGATGAGAAAAATTTAAGAGAAAAAAAATTGTGTAATTTGCTCTGATACCATGTTAAGATGAAAACAATACTGAATATTGAATTGAGAAATAACTGAGTACAATATCTCCTATATATAGGAGTGAACCAAATACAAAATTAGCCCAATACCCAATGTGGGACTATAATATCTAACAGGTGCAAATAGTAAAACTACTACATATGGCTAAATAGTCATCCAAAAGCCCAAAACAACTATAAGTGCTGATATGAAAATAACTAGACTAATAAAATAGCCATCCCAGACGATATCTGCGCTGATAGAAGTGCCCAAAACATCACAAACCGCTGTCCTCATCATTCTTTTCGGGAGAGAGCTCGACCCAGTCAAGTCAAAATCAGTGCTCCTGTCATAGTACTCTAAAAGGTCAGGATCCAAGCGCTGGAGCTCCTTACAATCAATCTAAGTGTCCTCCAACTCCAGCTTGTTCTTCAATCACACCAAATACTTGTGAATACCACAATCTCTAGTAGAATTTATCTGATCATCTAAAATATTATCCATTTTTTTTGTTGGTAGGTAAGTAGTGTCGAGTAAATGGAGAAATGTGGGAATCTCACCAGTAGGCTGCAGGGTAAGCTCATCTATAAGAAGATTTATAGGGTACTAGATCATCAATATTGAAAGTCTTACTTATGCCAAAATCTACAATAAGGTCAACGACATATGCATTATCATTGATTTTATGCAAAATTTTAAATGAGCCTACAACACGTGCATTCATTTTCTTAACGGATCTAACTGGAAACCGTTCCGGATGAATTCAAATCATCACCTTGTCACTAACATTAAAAGTTTTAAATTTCCTTCTCGCATTTGCCCTTAACTTGTAGTTAAAATTATTTCATTATTTTTTTTGAAAATTTCTCTATGTAAATCATGAGTGCGGGATATAAATGTGGATGCACTCTGAGATTCTATGATGTTCTAACATGGGGACAAGTTCTATGGGCTGCCTAGGACGATAACCATGCCCAACTTCATGTGGACTCATGTTGGTGGTTCTATTCTTTGACGTGTTGTAGGCAAATTCAACAACAATTAATTTTAAGTCCTAAATTCTTAAGTTTTCTCCCATAAGAGTACGCAATAGATTTTTAATACTCCGATTGACAACCTCAGTCTGTCCATCAGTCTGTGGATGGAAGGCTGATGAGAATTTCAATTTCGTTCCCATTCTGTGCCATAAGGTCTTCCAAAAGTAACTCGTGAATTTCACATCCCTGTCGGATACAATTATTTTTGGCAACCTATGTAGCTTCACAATATTATCGAAGAAGATTTGAGCTACACGATATGCATCGAAAGTTTTCGAACATGAGAGGAAGAGGGTCATTTTAGAAAAAACGGTCCACGACGACAAGAATGAAATTGTGTTTCTTTTGTGTCTTCGGTAAGCCTAACACGAAATTCATGTTGACATCTTTCCAAGGGTAACTGGGAACAAGTAAGGGAGTATACAGGCGTGTGTTTTGTTTTTGTTGTTTGGTGAGTTAACAAGTATGACACCTCTTAACAAGTCTCACAATGTCCTTTTTAAGTTTAAGGCAGTAAAACCGATGTTCCACAGTATCAATGGTCTTGTTATGCCCAAAGTGTCCAGCAAGGCCACCCGTGTGCAATTCTCAAACAAGATATTCTCGTAAGGACGTACTGGGTATGCACAGTTTGGAGCGATATAAGATGTAATCATCTTTCAGGAAATAGTCATCTATCACTCGAGTGATGTCATCCTTTAAAGAGGTGTAGACCACGTGAAAAGTTGGATAGGAGGCATACTCATCATTTAATCTCTAAAAACCAATAACTTCGGTGCGCAGTTTGGGTAAGATCGTGTGGCAATGACCTAGCGCATCCGTGGCCTTATTATCAAACCCTTTCTAATGCCTAATGGTATACAAATTTTTTGTAGGAACTTTACCCATCGAGCATGTCTCGGATTCAACTTTTATTGAGAATTGAGGAATCTTAAGGTCTCATGGTCTGAGAAGATGATGAATTCTTCTGGCAGAAGGTAATGTCGTCAATAGCGAAGTGACTGAATTATCACATAGAATTTCTTGTCGTAAGTGGAGTATTTTTGTTTTGCCTCATCCAGCTTCTTGCTGAAATAGGCAATATGGTGACTCTCTTGACTGAGGACTCCACCTACACCAATACCAGAAGCATCTCACGTTACTTCGAAGACTTTAGTAAAATCAGGCAACCTTATGACAGATGTCTGAGTCATTCTTTTCTTGATCTCTGCGAAGGCTTTCGTGGCTGCTTTCGACCAGACGAACTCATCTTTTTTCACACAGTCGGTTATCAAAGCCATGATTGTGCTAATCCCTATTCGTAATGGTGCTGCGAAAACGCATTCACCAAAGGAGGAAAACTAGGGGCCGTAGGGGGACGTTTGCTTGCTGAAATGGGAGGAAATGTGACCTAAATGCACCTAAAATAATGTATTTACATATATGAAATGATCCAAAAATAACCCTAAAATGGTTATAAATGAATGCAAAAATTATGCTAAGTGATGCAAGAACTAGGGTTTTAAACCTGACTCTGATACTAAAATGATGTAAACTTAACCCTAGAATGAGAATTGTCCAAGAATATTAAAAGATTAAGTTTACCAACAAGTAGTTCCGATTAAGTTAGAAATTAAAACTAGTGATTTGTTTGATGAATTTTAAAGAAATTGAATAAGTTAACAGTCCCAATTAAAGATTCAAGCCCAGAATCAATGATTATACTTAAGCATTCTTAGCAAGTACGATATTCAATAGTGATGTGTTCACCATTTGGCAAGTAGAAGCACACACACTCAATATTAATGGATGACAGAAAATTCAGATAAGATTCTAGAGATAATAGGTAGTACCACAAGTAATGGAGGAATGGAAAGAAATTACCAGGGTTTGATGAAAGTGTTGCCGCCACGGATGGAGAGGAAGAAGATGTCAATCGTTGAAATCAATGACGTTGTACTCCTCCATAGCTCATTCTCTTAATGTGATGAATATGGTTTAGGGTTTGAATGAAGATTTGGGGATTAGGGTTAGGGTTTGAATGAAGATTTGGGAGATGGGGGTTGTTAGGGATGGTCGGATGGTGAGGGATGGCGGCCAGGGGTTCGGGGGTGTTAGATGAGAAGAGAGGGAGCGTGTGGGGGCTATGGTGTGGAGGTCAAACATCAAGGCGAAGTGGAGAAGGAGGTCTGCGGGTCGGTGATGGCGATGATGAGATGATGTTCATGTGGTGCTCGGGGTGATAAGATGATGGTGGTAAGGTGCAGAAGAGAATAGGGTGGCATTAGGGTGTATGAGTTTCAGTGTGAAGCACAAGAAGAAGAAGGAGAAGAAGAAGAAGTCAGGTGTAGTTGGTGGCTGAAGAGAGAGATGGGGTGATTAGTGTAGGGTTTCTCACAAATCCTAATATCCTCTCAATGTCGCACACACAAGATGGGAATAAAAAGCAAAACTTAACACACAAAATTTTTAATTAATCAAAGCATGTCTTTTCGTTAGTTTAAATGCCTATATATAAGCTCAAAACAAATCAAAAAAATATTCCAATGTGTAGAAAATAAAGGTTACAAATAACAAAATTATTAAATACGGCTAAATAGTCATCCAAATGCCCAAAACAGCTATAAGTGCTGATATGAAAATATCTAAACTAATAAAATAGCCATCTCAGACGATGTTTGTGCTCATAAAAGTGCCCAAAACGTTTGAACCAATGTCCTCATCAATAGCTCACCCAAACCTGAAGCTCACATCAAGGTTCAAGTTGTTTCTAAGTTCAACATGCATCTACATGGTTTAGTCCCAAATAAGTTATATGCAGTTAAAAATAGTTGGCAATGTGACAGAGGAAATGAAAAGTTTGGATGGAGAAAAAACATTCATGTGTCTTTCATCAGCTATACGGGGTAATGGCTTTAGTGTTGCCGTGGTTCTTGTTTTTGTGTGTTTGTGTGTTGGTATGCTTGTTTATATGATTATGTGACAGGTCCTTTTTCCTTTCCATGAAGCAAATTGGTACGCACTGTAATGCCTTTATCCACTATTACAATTCCTATGCAATTTTTGTGTGCGCGTACAACTACGAACGTGCCTGAGATACAAGTATTCCAATGTACCTGCTGCATCATGTTTTTTCGTGAGAGGTTTATTTCTTATACTGGCATCAAGTGTTTTTGAGTCGCGTCGTAGATTATAAGGACTACCTCATGGATTCTGCATTTCTTGGCCAGTGAAACGTGCACAAAAAGTTCGTTGTATAATTAAGTATGTTCCTATGCGATGTCTGTTGACCCTAAATTTGGTGTGCATAAAACGTATCACTACAACTAATATTTTCAGTTGAGACTTATAGGATTTACAGAAGAAGTATATCAAAATAAAGAGTCAAGAAGATTTGCAATCAAGCAAAAGAGAAATATATCAAAGAAGATTGCAAAAATCAACTCAAGAACCATGTTCTCAAATCCCTCAAGAAAGCTAGCAATAATCAATTATTTATTTATGTTTTTGTGAGAAAATACTATGTAAATAGTTCCTGGTTGATTGATTAGTATTTGAAAAGAATATAAAGTGAATTCGTCAAATAAATGTTGAATCTGCACGATAGCGGTTGACCATACAATATGTTGGTCGACCTTCTCAACAGTCAACCGCTCATCATAGTGGAAAAGATGAGTCAATCGACTGGTCATCGCTCGACTTTCGTAAAAGATGAACGGTCGACTGCTCCACAAAACGGTCGACTGTACTCGTACAATTTGACTATTTCGGAAAAAAATTTTCATTTTTGGAAAGATACATTTTCTCGCTTTATAAATAAAGGCGAATTCACTTAGTATTTTTCACCCCTTGTAATTATAATTCTTTTGAACTAATCATTCAATCAACGATCCAAGTGTAAGAGTTTTTTTTTTTTTTTTCCAGTCAAGATCGTTATAGATCTTGAAAGTTTTTCTTTTCTTCCACTTCGGTGAGTTTTGCGGGACATGTTTGTAGAAGTCCTGCAGGTGTAATAGGTCTCTTGGCCTGAATTTTGAGAATCATTGTACAAGGATTTAAAGTATAGTGCAACGTTTGTGACGGAGAATTGCTACAAGTAGGTGGTGTGGACGTAGATCTGGAGGTCGAACCGCGTTATAATGTTGTGTCTTACGTGCTTGTTTTGTTTGCTTTCTCTAATTCTGTCTCCTTACTTTACGCATTTTATTTAAGTTTTTAATTTCCGCACAATCATCTTATTCACCCCTAGGGTGATTTTCACTGTCTAAAACCAGTACTTTTCAAATTACATTATACAAATATTTCTTCCCTGTTTTATCTGCAGTTTTTTCCCCCACAACTTTTTCTGCTTAATGAGGACTCAATTTTTTTTTAATGTTCTGGCCTTCTTTGCGTCCTATTTAAACAGATTTGCTCGTGTCGGATCTATTGTTCTAGCTATTCATGATGCAAGTGATGTATTCTTGGAAGTTGGAAAGATGTCAAAGTACAGTGGCAACGAGGGGCTTGCTGCCGTTTCATTTCTTCTTTTTGTTGCTTCTTGGTCATTACTGCGCCTTACATACTTTCCATTCTGGATACTGAGAAGTACAAGGTGTGTAAATTTTGTTAAATTCAGTTATACTTTTTTGTTTTTTTTTCTTCTGTTTCTGCTTCATTTCTCTCTCATGGGTTATATTAAGTAAATTATAAATGTGAAAGTAGATTACAGATAAAATAGTAATCCTTGTTTAAAATAGTAACTGATTAATGCTATCAAGGTATTTAGTTTAATTTTATTTTATTTCACTGTTATTGCCTATCGGCACAAAATATTGAGCACACAACTCGTTTCTGGACGAAGAAGTTGAATGTTTCCAATGCAAAGATTTAGTTTCCTTATTTTTTGGGTTTTTTTTCCAGAAGAGGGCACGCACAATTTTTTAAATTTCAAATAACACACTCACATTCACTATTGTTTTATGAGTAATGCTAGAGCCACTACCAATTTCACTACATTTCTCTTCACTACCTTAGGTGGCACACTCCAATAGGTAGGGGATGATAGAGTAGGTGGGAGAACTCTCCAATAAAAGTATGCCACCTAAGGTAGTGAAGAAAATGGTAGTGAAATTGGTAGTGGCTAAAGCATTACTCTTGTTTTATACAACATCTACAATATTGGGCTCACTCGCATTTGAGTTATCCGGTGTTAAAATAAGGGTAAATATTCTATTAATTCTAATGGAAGGGAAATAGAATGTCAAAAAATCCCCCCCCCCCCCCCCCCCCCCCCATGTTTCTTATATCCAACGACTAATAATCATCTGTCTTCTTTCTCTAGAAACCCCATCCCTATTCTTCTTCAACCTTACCTATTTTTAGGGGTGAGGCCAAAATAATTTTGTAGGGAGGGGGGGGGGGGGGGGGGGGGGGGGGGGGGGACCGCCTCAGTCTATCTCCATTGTTTTTTTTTTTGATAAGAAGATGACCTCTGTCATCGTTTCATTAATGAGAATTAAAGAAACCAAGTAGTACAAATTTCATATTACAAACCCAAAAGATAGGACCCTAAATCCTTACCTGCTTACACTGCGAAGGGTCAGTGAAGCATCAAAATACATCCATACAAACTCAACTAAAACAGGGAAAGTACAAGTACATCTACTACTACATAGTCATAGTGATACACAGCTCCTCTACTGCTGCAGTCCCTTCCATGGCCTGGTTCACTGTCCCTCCTCTGCCAGTCTGATCTTCTTCGCCTGCCCCGCCTTACCTGCCCAATCATGAATTAGGAGGAAGATGTTATGAATAGAAGAATTAAAATTTGGGTGAATGTTTCTAAAGCATGTGTCGTTACGGTCTAGCCATAATCTCCAGATAGTAGCCGCTACTGCTAAGTCCCATGCCCTTCTATCCTGTGATCTAATGTAGTCGTCCCTCCAAATACCCCATAACTCCGAAGTGGAGTTAGGGAAACGAGTGCACCCAAACCCCCTACATATAACCTCCCACGTCTGCGCAGCCTTAGGGCACGTGAAAAATAAGTGAGTCGTATCCTCGTCCGCTTGGAGGCACAGCGAACATCTAACGTTGATTTGCATATGTTTTCGACTGAGATTAGTTTTTGTTAGGATCACATCGTTATGCACTAGCCATCCGAACACCTTGACTTTAAGCGGAGCTTGGGTTGCCCAAATCCTATTCTCCACTCCACTCCTTATCCTCCCGTCATTTATCCACGAGTACATAGACGCTACTGAATACGTCTCAGAGTTATGGAGAATCCAGCTCCTCTCATCCGGTTCGTTGGACGTGTAGCCCCCTTCTGACTGTATTAGTCTGTTGGGTTCCTCGAATTGCTTTGTGCTTTCTTGTGTCGAGCCTTCCGTAACCGTGAACTTGAGATTGTTATTTCTCCATACATCTGCTACCAGGGCGTCCGGATTGACTACAACCTCCGCGGCTTGCGGAAATAAATTCCTAAGAGTTCTGTTTCCGCACCATTTGTCATACCAGAATCTGGTGTCTTTGCCGTTCCCTACCCTACATCTCGTGTTAGTGGCGAATATCTCCCCTTGTTTGGCAATACCTTTCCACAGAAAGGACACCTTACGTCCCGTACTTGTTCCCCCAAACCGATATTTTTTCCTTCTTCGGTATAGATCGAATGATAATGACCACCACCCTTGCTTTCTGCTGTATATCTTCCACCACCATTTGCTGAGCAAAGCTCGGTTCATATCGTGTAGGTTGAGGATACCCAGACCTCCAAATTCTCTTTTCTTGCAAACCCTGTCCCACTTGACAAGATGAAAGCCTTTATTGCCTTCGCCAGACCCCTTCCATAAAAAACGTCTTCGCATTTTATCTATCCTGTGAATGACCCATTTAGGTACTTCATAAATAGACATTAGATATAACGGAATGGAGTTGATCACCGAGTTAAGTAGGGTAATCCTTCCGCCTAGCGATAGGTACCTACTCTTCCACCCTTCTAATTTCTTTGCAACCTTTTCTATCAATGGCATCCAATCCTCTCTAAGCAGTGGTCCAGGTCTAATTGGGGTCCCAAGATATTTAAGGGGGAAATCCGCCGTCACACAACCTATAATCTGTGATATCTCTGTGGTCGAGATGGATAGCTGACTGCTTATTGTAACGCAGCTCTTCTGGAAGTTGATCTTCAGCCCCGACCAACCTTGGAAGCAAGCTAGGACCACTTTCATCGCTACGACTTCTTCTACATTAGCCTTACTGAATAACAGGGTGTCATCAACGTATTGCAATATGGTCATGGCTTGCTCAATTCCTTTTATCTCTATTCCTTTGATCTGGTTGTTGATCTGTGCTCTCTTTATCATCTCTGCCAGGCCGTCCGCTACAATAGCGAACAATAGTGAGGATAGGGGGTCACCTTGTCTGAGTCCTCTTTTGCATCGGATTTCCCTTCCTTGCCAGCCGTTTACTTGTATGAACGATTTTCCTCCTTGAACACAACATCTCATCCACGTTCGCCATTTCTCCCCAAACCCTTTAAGCCGGAGCGCCTCCTCCACACAATCCCAGCTGACCGAATCGTAGGCTTTTTTGAAATCTAATTTTAACAGAAAACCGTCCACCTTTTCTTTGCTCCCTCTAAACACGACTTCGTGGGCGGCCGCTATGCTATCCATAATGTCCCTACCTCGGATGAAACCGCTTTGCGATTGCGCAACGACATCTTGAATATTAAGAGCTAGTCTTTGTGCTAATACCTTAGTGATGATTTTGAATGAACAATTAATAAGGCTGATTGGTCTGAGGTCTTCGGCTGTTCGGACTTCTTGTTTCTTGGGTACAAGAATGATGGAGGCGTAGTTGAGTCTTTCCAGGGAAGTGGTGTTATTGTGAAGCTCAGTGAAAATCTTCATCAGATCCTCCTTGACAATCCTCCAGTAGATCCTGTAGAAGAAGATCGGCAATCCATCGGGGCCCAGAGCCTTGTCTTGCCCTAAGTTCGTTATTGCCCTTAGCACTTCCTCTTCCGTGAACGGATGTTCGATCCCGTTGCTCCCATCAATTTTCGACTCACTCCACATGTCCGGCGCTAGGTTACATCTGGCGTTGCTTTTGGTTCCCAACAGCTCGTGGAATTTGTTGTCCAAGTGTTGCCTGATAATCTCTTCGTCTTCTATCCAACTCCCCTCAATGATAAGACCTCCGATGTGGTTTTGTCTTCTTCTTCCATTAGCGATTTTGTGGAAGAACTTAGTGTTAGCATCTCCTTCCTTCAGCCATTGGATTCGCGATCGCTGTTTCCAGTGAATTTCTTCCCTCGTTTGGATGTTAAGGATTTCCAGTCTTCCGAGCTTCAGTTCCTCCTTCTCAGGGGCTGACAGGTCTCTTTCCTCTTGCATGGTTTCTAGCTCGTAAATCCTGTTGCCTAACGTTTCTCTTAAGATTCCAGCGTTGGCGAATTTCTGCTTTGCCCAGCTCTTCAGGTCCCTCCTTAAGCGCCTTGCTTTCTCCACCCATATACCCACGGCTGACTGTCTATTTGTAGGTCGAATCCAGGACTCCCGAATCACCTGTCCTGTCTCCTCGAAAGTGGTCCATGATTTCTCGAATCTGAACGGATGGAACTTATGCCTAAAATCTTGATCGCACTCTATAACCAGGGGAAGATGGTCCGACGTATATCGAGCAACAGATCGCACCTTGACGCGTGGGAACATTTCCTCCCAGTCGTTGGTAACTAGTACTCTATCAAGCTTGACCAGCACCGGATTTGAGCTCATGCTCGACCATGTGAATTTCCTGTCTGTCATTTGCAGCTCTAACAACTCTAAGTCGTCGATGATATTATTGAAACTATCCTGTTCTGCCTGAGCGTGTCCTCTACCCCTATGCTCTTCCTGGAATCTAGTGATATTAAAATCTCCCCCAACCACCCAAGGCTGGACCCATCTATTCCTGATGTACCTCAATTCCTTCCAAAAATCTTTCCTAGCTCTTGACTCATAGGGACCATAAACCGTAGTGACTACGTGTTCCCAGTCGTCGCTTTTCCTTCTAAGTCTAATAGACACCGAAAATTGGCCCACGAAATCTTCGAGAATCTCAAATACTCTTACATCTGCCCCTAAAGCTATCCCGCCCGAATACCCCCTTGCATCTTTGAATTTCCACTCGAAATGTTCCGCCCATCTAAGCGTGTTGAATTCCTCTAAAGAGTTGTTTTCAATTCTAGTTTCCTGGAAGCCGCAGACAGACGGCCTAATTTTATTAATAGATAGAGATATCAATCTCTTTTTACTCTTCTGCCTCATTCCTCTCACGTTCCAAAAGACGTACGACATTATCTACCCGATGTGGACACCTACACTCTACCCCCCTCTACTACAGTACACCCTTAAGCTGTAGCTGTCATCGATTCCCTTCTAATAATAGCCACATTATTGAGTTGTTCTATCCTGGTTGACCCCATGGCTAGACCGTAAAGACTAGCAAAGTATATAAGCGACTCATCATTTAAAGAATTGAGAATTGAAAAGTTGGGATTAGAAGTACCTCCTATATCTCTTTCCATCTCCGTACGAGTTGCCGAGCCCTTGACTCTTTCCTCTTGACTGACCTTAGGGTCATCAACCACATTACTCTGCCTCTTCCCTCTCCTCTGATATTCTGTGAATTTTTTACTGCTGTTACTGCCCACGCTGCCCCTCATCTCTTTATCTCCTATCTCCATTTCTGCTTCCGAAATAAGGAAATCCTCCCTAATATCATCCAAGGCTCCAATCATTGCTCCGCGATCATCCTGCTCATGTGACGTTGTCCTGTCCCCCTGGTTACTAAGATGGTTTTCTTCTTGCACGTTTGTGGAGGCACACACTTGTTTCCCCTCCACATTTTCCTGGACCGGGTGCTGGACTTGAATTTGACTCTCAAAGGCTCTCTTTTTGATGATAGAGGTCATAGCTAGTCTAATTGACTCCTCTACTTCCTCTTTAGTAAAGTGGTTCCACTCCTCAACTCCAATACCCATAGCTTTGCTAGCCTCGATTCCCGCACTCCTGTCTTCAAATCTTTTCAAAATCCCTCCGATTGGACCCGTAGTACTTGCTACTGTTGCTTTTTGCCTAGTCTCTGAAGTCTCCTGTGTTGGACCGCTGGTTAACAACGCTGGAGCTTTTTGCTTTAGTGGATTACCAGGCAGTTTACCCTCTTGTACTTCACGAAGCGAAGGGTCACCTCCCGTGTGTACTGGCCCTGATGCACGTCTCTCAATTCGGCGCCGCGTTGAATGAAAGTCAGCCACGTCATCTCCTTCCCTCGTACGATCGAAGCCTGCTGAGTCTTGCGAAAGGATCTGGCGCTGTGTGGGAGATTTGCTGTGCCCTGTTTGCGATTTGAATGGACGATCCTGATTAGTCACGATCTGATCCAACGGACAACGCCTTTCTTCAACCTCTGGCTCCGAATCACCGCCGTCCATTTTACGCTCTGGTGCAATAGCAGCTACGGCGCCAAAAGTAACACTTTTCTTAGTCTCGACCACTACCCACACCTCGTACACCTCCTCTTCGAAGTCCACGATGATCTTAGAGGGAATGTCCGCCTTGTTCGCAACCGCTACTCGAAGCCTAGCGAATTTACGACATTCGTGCATCACCGTTCCTTTGTCGATTTCCGCGATGGTTCCAAAACTCCGAACCAGGTTCGTGAATGCAGATTTAACCCATAGGTGTAGTGGCAGATTGAAGAGACGAATCCACAGAGTTGGGTGATTTACCGTGTTGAAAGCTCCAAAGTGGCGCGTCCACGGCGAGAATGTGATATAGAATTCCATACCGAAAGCATCACGACCCTCTAATCCCTTTAACAGCAGTGCGTCGCTCTTCGCTTCTTCTTCATTGCAGTGCACGAAGAAATTGCCTCCCGTTGCTTCTTGGACAGTCCAAGACGCCGTCAGAGACACCATTGCCACTAGCATCTCTTTGATGTCAGTACACTGCGGATTCCCCGTGCGGGCTCGAGCTATCATACAACTGTGATATCTACTCTCCATTTCAGCAATCAACGGGGTGGGGATGATCGAAGCTCTGATAATGTTTCTCTCACCTGTCGCGCTCTCTTGAGTGGGGCTGTCGGAGATGGTAGGATGGGCTGACTTCTTAGAAGATACTTTGGATTCAAATTAAAAAATCGTTGCTTTGGCTTTGGGACACTCAGTCGAAATATGACCATACAGCTTACATCTGTAACAAAACCAATCAAACTTACAGCTATTAATGGAGTGTCCAGGTCGAGCACACTTGTGGCAGCACTTGCGATCTTCCCTCTTACGCTCCGACGAAAGACTGTTGCTTGCTTCGGGTCTGTACTTCTTCTTCCTTTTGACGAGGACCCATTCTCCCTCTTCGTCTTCTCGAGTCTCCTTCCTGACTGGCTCTCGAATCAGCTGACGAAGCGGAGCGGGGTCGTCTTCTCTCTTCAAGTTTTGTCTCGCCACCTCAACGTAGGACCTCTTAGAAATCTCCCCTTGCCTGACTCCAAGCTTGTTTGGCTTTGGCGACGTGCGCTTCTCCTTAGCAGGATGTCGATCTTGGTAATCCCTTTCGCGCTCGTGCTCGCCTCTCTCCCTTCCAGTACGCAGCTCGATCCCCCCCTTCCACCACTGCTTCTCCCTTCGATCCCTAACCATCCTGTCCTCCTCCCTTCCCCGCACTCTATGGTGCTCGCGACGGTACGTGTCTTCCTTGAGCCTTCCGTGATCCTTCCTCTCTTCCTCTCTAGGTCGTTTAGGCATGGCTGCTTTGGAGTGACCGCCCTCGTTCAGCTTCAGGTTAGAATGGTGGTGATGAGGGGCTTGGTTTCTCTGAGATATCTCCATTGTTTTGATGTCTCTTACTCGTTACTTCATATTCATCCAATTTGTTATCCTAATGTCATTCTTACCCTTTATTTCATGGGTTCAACACAATTTGCACACTTTACAGAGCATTTACCTAAAAATATCATGTTCTCTTATAACCTCAAAACATTGAATTTATACTCGAGCATTATTATTGCCATACAAACGAGTTGAATTAACCTTAGTTTATGTACATTTTTCATGATGGATCTTTAGGAGAATTTTTTTTCCAAACTGTCCCACTTTTTGAAAGTTTTTCCCAAACTGCCCTACTTTTTTTTTAATTTCCTAAACGCCCCATTCGCTTTTTGATAAAGTGAGTCTAGCATAAATCCCCTCGCTTTTTCAAAAAGCGAGTCTTAGGTTGTGGATTTTCAACATCTCAAGACTCGCTTTCTGAAAAAGCGAGGGGATTTATCCCACACTCGCTTTTTCAAAAAGTGAGTCTGGACTTTTTTGCCCAGCAACACTCGATTTCTCAAAAAGCGAGGGGATTTATCGCAAACTCGAAAAAGCGAGTGTCGATTTGGGGTTTAATGACCCCCCACGCCCGATATCAGATCTCATATTCTCTTTACTTCTCTATCTTCCTCCTCCTCTTCTAACCCTGAAAACCCATCTCTCATCTCAGATTCGTCAAAGTACCACCGAAATTTGTGGATTAACCCATAAAATTGCTTTGAAAACCTTAAACCCATCTTCCGAGACATCAAAATTTTGGGAATTTTGATATACTTGAAGAGGAAAGCAACTTCAACTATTTGACCCAAATATCTACGACAAATTTCTTTTCAAATAATCTTGTGAAGGTATGATATTTATTGCCCTATTATTTTGTTAATTTCCATAGGTTTTGTTTATGGGTAGATAATAACTCGTATTTTGGTATAAATAAACGTAGGTATGGATTTGGAGATTCCTATTTGGTTATACTTTGGTGGTGAAATAATTCGTGATCTAAAGATTGGTTGTTGTTATAGTGTGTTGAATCTGAAAATAGTTTGGGTACCTCGTACCATTACATTTGCAGAAGTAGTTGAGAAAATTTATGAAGTTACTAATTGGGATAGGAATCAATGGAATGTGAAAATTTTAGCTCGATACGCAGCAGGTAGAGGAGATGGTCAGTATTTTATGACAGTGCCCGTATCTACTGATAATGCTATGAAGTCAATGATTGCTAGGACATTTGATCCCAATTGTTCTTGGTCTGCATTAGAGTTATATATTCAGCAAATTCAAATTTTGAATGCTCAGCCACATGATATTCCTAGTTCAAGCTTCGTAAGGGGGTGGTACCTACACAGCAGATGAGGTTTAACCCCGCTCAATTTTCACAACCAAATCCACTGTCCTCACAAGAAAATACCTTCACAAATACAACAAACCTGGATTCTACATATGTTGAGTTGCCACGCCAACCTAGTCTGGTTCCTGACTATGTTTCAAATGACAGTGTATTTGAACTCTTTCAAAATGCAGTCATTAACAACAGCTTATTAGACAATGATGAAGAAGATGAAGAAACAGACAATGAAGTTGATGATATTGTAGAAAATGATGACGAAGATGAAGATGATGATGTAGCAAATGTAAATCCTACGAACAACAGCTCTAATGAAGTGAGAGCTACTGATTGCTATGCCAATATTAATGCTCATGTTACCAAGAAGATGACACAAGGTGCTAGAGTACACCAAGTTCCACAAGAGTTGTCTGGTTCATCCATTGTAGACGAATTGTACATTGGACAGGAGTTTGTAAGTAAAAAGTTTGTAAGTAAGGAGTTTGTAAGTATAAATACGTGGACATGGTTCATGAGTTGCATTCGGTATTATGTCACTCTATTGTGCCGAAGTTCTTTATTGTGTTGAAGCACTCTATTGACATAATAGAACCCAACTATGCCAAAGTTGATCAATGGTGCTTTCGTCAGCCACAAATCACGCCTATACAAGGAAATAGGCGGTAGTCGAGCAAGACGCGCCTCCGTGTAGGGCATCCACACTACGCAATCATCTGCCAATCTGTCCAACTCATCACGGAAGTAGGTCAGGCACCTGTTGGGGTTGGCAGTCCACGTAAGATTTTCGGACCAGTACACACCAAGAGGAGGTAACATGTGCTGGTCCTCGGGGAGATGGATCCAGTGGGGTGATTGCTTCCGCACTACAGGCCGACCCACGTGAATACGCTCCCAACTCCACACTTATAGCAATATCATCGGTCCATTCATCTGCACGGAACCGAGACTACACAAGCACAAACTCCTGTAGAGGGATGCTAAGGCGGCACTACCCCAACTGTACTGACTGACTTGTCCCAGATCTGCAATCAGTAGGAGGTACATCAAGGGGACAGAGTGTCCGCTGAAATTTGGGAACAACACCCCTCCAAACAGTGTCAGAATGTAGGCCCTACAGTAGCACTGGACCTCCTCATCAGTGGAATCATCTCTCAATCGGTTCTTGAATCTATCCTTTAACCACTTCAACCGAATTTGTTTTCCATTCACTGCTCCGGCCTCCACTTCGACACCGAGATATTGTTCCACTAAATATATCGGGTCGAAGTCCATTGAGCCTGTCACTGCCAGCCCATTAACTGGAAGGCCGGTGAGTACAGAAACGTCCTGCAGCGATACTGTCATCTCCCCAACTGTCAGGTGGAAGCTGTGTGTTTCAGGACGCCATCTCTCAAGCAGTGCTGTAAGAAGATGCCGATCGCACTTGATGGAGCTCATCAGTGCAATACCATACATTCCACAATCCCTTAAGATCTGGAGAATCCGTGGGTGCATAGGTAGTGGATGACCCCCACGGAATGTACATTCCTTCAAATCGCCTTTCCACACATCTTTCGAACGATGCTGCGACTGAAGAGTAAGAAGTGTGGGGTCGAGGAGACCTGGACCTCCAAGGGGAATGTAAGATGAAGAAGGGACCGGAGAAGAAGTACCTGTCACATTTGGGTTACTTGGGACCTGTACAACAACAACATTTACATCAACAAAGAAATATAACATTTAATTATATGATAATGAAACAAATCGAATATAGGAAATTATAAGCTTACATTAGTACGTGTGGTACCACCACGACGACCATCATGTCCACCGCGAGGAGGTGGGCCGAAAGATGTACGTGGTCCATCGCCACGATGAGGTCTACTACTAGATCCTACCTCCATATTTTTCATCATCCGTGCCATTTTAAAAAAAATAGAGTATCCTACAACTAAAAGCAATCGTTACTAACATTACCAAAATATATAACCAACAAATATAGAACACATACGAACATATAATCATTATTAACTGTATCCAAATTTTACCAACAAATTCTACAATTATCCACTTTTTAAAACTAATAAACCTCCACCTCCACCGACACTATCCAAATTTGATACCCAAATTACCCCCACATTTTACCCCGATTTTTTCACAATATCGACACTATCCATATTGTACCTCCAATAATATCAAGCAATTTCTAACTAAATAATTCTACATATATATACAACATTAAAAAATATAGAGTTTGAGAAATATACCACAATCTTTAGGCAAGATGCGAACCACTACACCTCCACCAAAACCCTCACCCCCAAATTTGAACAACTACACGGCAATCCACCCCCAAAATCGCAGCAGCCCCCAATAACGAAGTGGCCAATTGAACGGAGATGAGATAGTGAAGTATTTCGGAGTGAATCGACGTAATTTGATGCGTTAATCGCTTGGATCAGAGTGAGAAGAGGTTGGGTTAGGGCTTCGTGACGAAGCAGAGAAGGAAAATGGAGAAAGTGAGAGCTGTTTGTGAGGGGGTGGGGTTTAAGACCCAAACGACACTCGTTTTTTGAAAAAGCGAGTGTGGGATAAATCTCCTCGCTTTTTCAGAAAGTGAGTCTTGAGATGTTGAAAATCCACAACCTAAGACTCGCTTTTTGAAAAGGCGAGGGGATTTATTCCAGACTCGTTTTTTCAAAAAACGAGTGAGGCGTTTAGGAATTAAAAAAAAAAGTAGGGCAGTTTGGAAAAAACTTTTAAAAAGTGGGACAGTTTGGGAAAAAATTCTCTTTAGGACAACCGACCCTATGATATTTATCTCTCCCCACATGAATATACAATCCGCCACTCGAAATTGCAGTTCGAGCTACCAGAACTGTGACTTGGCTAATAACATAATTAATTGAACATACTAGAGTGGTCATTTGACTTCTATTTGCAACATATTCACAAAAATTGAAGTCTTACACATAACAATTTTGTTCCTTAACAACAATTGCTTTGGATCCTGGGAGTTGGAATATCAATGGACAATTTCTTGTGATGCTTATATGAATGATTAAATGGGATTCGGCATGGGTATTAGTTTAGAGCTATGACTTTTGAAATAAAATTTAACTAGTAATATACACGTGCAATGCGCGTATTAATGTTTTTAAAAAACTTAAAGTAAAAATTCTGATTTACATGTGCGATGCATGTCTTCATAAATATGATTTAATATTTTTAAGTAAATGTGTGAAGACTATAATGGGAGAGTTGGAGTTGCACGTGCATTGCACATAAGTAGGTAGATTTACAATTCCAACTCTTCCATTATCACTACTAATATAATGGGAAAATGCCTTAGTGTAATTTGTCCATCTACCAACCCGTGCAATACACGTACATAACTATTGTAAATGAGGTTTTAGATCAAATCCAGACTACGTCTGAATTTTAACTTTTAAAAAAACTATATTTATTAAGTCGTGCATCGCACGTGTAAACTACTAGTTGTAGTTTTGAGCATAGACCTTGGCTCTTTTCCTTGTAATAGTTATTATAGATAGATAGATGGATAGATAGATAATAATTTACACGGGTGAAACATATTTAATATATTAAAAAAAAAATGAAGTAAAAAATCTAACGTAGTGAGAACTCGAATCTTAGATCTCCTTCATATTAGTTATGCACGTGCAACGCACATGTTAATAGATTTACAAATGACACTGAGGTCTTCTCCCATTATAATATTAGAGATTAGAGATATATCCTTTTTGGGTTTGTGGTAGTGGTGATGCTTATGATACGTGGCTGGATTCCCAGTTTATGAACTTATGATAGAATATACTTCAGTTGGTTAGAATTTGGAACTTTAAAAAATAATTTTAACTACCCTAACCTTTCTTTTTTAACGTTCTCAATTTTAACTACCCCAATTTGATGGAAAAAAGAAAACTTTAAACTAAGACAATAAATTGAGGGCAGCCTTTTGCTTTTGGTTTTTTTTTTTTTTTTTTTTTGTTGCAATTTTAGCCTAAACCAAATGCATTAATGTTGTATCAATCATGTCGTCCTCAACCATTCAACTGGTTGCTTGGGTATACAAACTACATAACCTCCAAATTGCTTGGTGTTTATGTGTCATCTCCAGTGAATCTATCTACGAACCCTCCCGTACCACATAGTTAGACAAGAAAGTCCACCTATAACATTAATTCTGTCAGCAATTTTAATCTATTTTTGTGGCAGTTTTATCTACATTTCACTTCTGATGAGCTGCAATTGTTTACTATAGTAAACAAGTTTTGAACTAGGCCTACTATCCATGTATTATAGCAAGTATCTTTGTTCTTTGGGCAGTTATGAAGTTGTCTTGACGCTGAAGATGGAGGAACACAAGTTTGAAGGGCCCATATATTATTACGTATTTAATACGCTTCTGTTCTCATTGCTTGTGCTTCACATCTATTGGTGGGTCTTAATGTTCCGAATGCTTGTGAAACAAATTCAGTCAGGAGGGCACGTTGGCGATGATGTCCGGTCTGGTAAGTGATATTTGTTTAGTTTTATTGTGGTATTTTCTTGGATCAAAGTCTTTCCATATTTCTTCTGAAATTAATACGTACACACACGTATCCCTCCAAGCAAGTCTCTGTCGACACTCGACAGACATTCCCAGTTCCTCATATGAAGTATATGATCTTTTAATTGATGAAAATGCTAATACTGGCAGCTCTTCAGTTTGACAATTTCAGTATTGAAAGCAATGCAGCATCATCCTTAAACTGAAGCTTCTATTCCTGCAATTTGGCGCTTATGCATGTTTTTTTGATTCTTTTTCTTGTAGACTCTGAGGGTGAAGATGAACATGAAGATTAGTTTACTCGAGTTTTGACTTCCAACGTGTTCAGTAGGTCTTCCTCATCATCATTTATGATTTACTTGAGTGCAAGCATGCTGGCTACTAGAACTGAATTTTGCGCTGAGAACGGAAACCCAAGATTCGCCACTTGGCCTCACAGTTTAGCTTCCATTTGCTGGGAGCATGGATTTCCTCGTTCTGTATTCTGTATGTGAATGCTCAT
This sequence comes from Hemerocallis citrina, assembly GCA_017893485.1. Lineage (NCBI taxonomy): Eukaryota > Viridiplantae > Streptophyta > Magnoliopsida > Asparagales > Asphodelaceae > Hemerocallis > Hemerocallis citrina. Next base: position 517,123 of record JACEHZ010000171.1, read on the forward strand.
TACTGGAGATCTCCCTTGTATATAATTATTAGAAAAGCTGATTTGATCATGAATTCTTATATCTGTATTGATTGGGCATGCACGTGTTTTAAAAAGCAAGACATGCCCAAACAATTAAGAACACAAGGCTTGCAATCTTTATCCTAGTGTTTATTCGTTGGTGTAGATCATAAATAATTCACCATATGCGTTCTTCATGGTTGTAGAAGATCATGCGACTGTTTTAAATCAGGGCCGGCCCTGAATTTACGGGGGCCCGAGGCGAACTCCCGAAATGGGTCCTCATATAAAATTTATTTTTTCAATAAAGTTGTTAAAAAAAATTTGGAAATTATTTTTTTCTACAATTCTTAAAAACCGATATATTTGAAGAAATAGATGGAGATTTAGGGATTTGAGAAAAAAAAAATCTACATACAAATTCAAGTACAACTAAAATAAACCGGTTAAAGTACTAATTTTAAGAACAAAAACTCAAAACATTAAATTTGGGGCTCCTAAAAAAATATTAAGCACAAAATACGTCTTTGTAAATACAAGAAAAAAGAAATTGGGGCCCCTAAAATAGCAAAGAATTCGGGGGCTCGAGGAACCTGCCTCCCCAGCCGCCATTGGGAGGCCGGCGTTGGTTTTAATAGTCTTCCTATAGTATGGAAGAAAAAAAACAATGCTCGCTTGCAATAAATGTATTTATTTTAGTTGAATTTTTTTTTAATTTTTAGAAGAAAAGGTGGAGTATGGCCACCCTGTTTCATTAATAAGGGGTTAACAAAACAAACTCAGAGTACTGAGCCAATTACATGTTCCTACAAACAAAACAAAACGAAAGTACATAACCTCCACCCCAAACATGCGGGGTGGGACAAAAGGGTACCAGGAAGGCCACAATCATACATGCGACTAAACAAAATATATCACATCCCCCTAACAAACCCTGAGACGGTGGGTGCCTATCAACAGTAACGGGTACGCTGGCCTTCAGTCGATCGTCGGACCGATCTCTACTTCCTCATCATCAAAATCCTCAACCTGGAATACGCTCGATATCCCCCCCTGGGTCCTGCTGCGGCCACATTAGCCCAAAAGAAAATAAAATACATAATGTGAGTCAAATTACCAGAAATATTGTTACAAGTTCTGCGGAAATAAAAATTATTCCTGTCTAGCCATAGCACCCAGGTCGTAGCGGCAATAGCAATGTATCACGCTTCTCTCATAGTTCTTTTCTCAGAAGCAAATTTAGACCCTACCCATAGATCCTCGTACACACTAGGATACTGAGTCGTCCCCAGGGCGCTGAGTACCTCAACGAGTACCGCTTTGCTCCTAGGACACTGTAGGAAGAGGTGGTCTCTAGTTTTTAAGGTAGCGTGGCAGAATCCGCAACAAGAATCCACATTCGGAAGGCGTTTAGTGAGATTTTCTCTAGTCAAAATCGCATCATTCAGCACCAGTCATAAGAAAACTTTGAATTTCAACGGGGCTTTCGTCCTCCAGACGACGTATGCCCACTTTGGGGTACATCCCCTAAAGTGTATGCGGTTATACAGGGAGCGAACGGTGAACATGCCGTTCTTTTCCAGTCCCCAAGATTTCTTATCCGGACCTTGAGAGCAACTAATTCCAGCATTGGTAATGTAGGTCTGAAGTTCTATGAGTTTAGTATGAGAGCCCAGATCAAGAGATTGTTTAAATTGTGGTTTCCGGGCACCTCTTTTCCAGGTTGCGGCCACCGTGCAGTGTGGTTGTGACGCACGATCATATAGATCAGGAAACAGGGCTCTAAGTGTGTGATTACCACACCACTTATCCCACCAGAATCTAGTGAGTCTGTCATTACCGATAACTGATTTAACACTGCTAATGAAGGGTTTGTAGGCCTTAGCGATGTCTTTTTAGAAACAGGAGACACGTGGGATTACCATGAAGCCCAAATTTTTCGTTCCATTCCCATGCAGATACCCCTGAACAAAATCTTGCCACACTTCTCTATTAGGGTGAAAAACCTTCCACCACCATTTACCCAATAGAGCAAGATTCATATGTCGAAGATCAATGGTTGCACTTTATGTTACACTATTTTAGTTGAATGTTGCACTTTATGGTTGAAGAGGGGAATATTGTTTCTTGAAAAGGGTAAGGGTAAGCATAAAAAGTAGTAAGAGCATCCACAGTCGTGATTGTGAAAAAAATACATAAATGCATATTTAAATATAGCATTTGTAACGTTTACCACAGTCGTCGAATGGTATTTTATAACAATTTAATATAAAAAAATATCAGGCGGAATTTGTAGACCCGTCGTAGGTATTTAATTATTTTTTTAATGTTAGAAAGAAGTTGAAGTTGCGTCGGAAAGAAACTTTTTTTTTTCTTTTTGAAAGACTCAAGTTGCTTCCGGGATTTAGGCTCATTTATAGTCATCTACTGTTGTGTTTTTGACCCAAAAAATGCATAAATAGCAAATGACTACAGCGAATCGTTTGCTATAAAATGCATTTAATGGATAAATAGCACACGACCGTGGATGATCTAAGCCAAAAAGTGTAAACCTTGAGGCTCTTTTTGCTGTTATTGGTGATTCTCTAAATCTTTGAACATGTGAATATTCATATTCACAAAACACTCGAAAGAACCTCAGAAAATGTGTTCGTTTATAAAGAGAGAATTGCTTTGCATTTCTCATCTGCGTACCACATTGTCTACTCGTACAAAGTTCGCTGAGGAATAAGGCAGGGGGGAGCTCAGCCGGCCAAAGTGTATGGGATCTCCTACAGACTTGGGTATACTGACCCTCCGATGAAGAAGATGGCACATTGAGATGATTGTCTCCTGTATCGTCCAGTACACATGTTCCATCACTACTTTCATAGTTAGAATTAATATAACAATAATTGGATCATGTACTAGACCTTTAATAATAGTTTCAGTAATGGTTTCAATAATGGAGATGATTGAGATCCCAAAATTTGTGCCCAGCATGGCTGAGTATTGCAAGACCGTAGTTACAAACTCGTTGTCAAGTTTGCCTCAAGATTCTAACACTTCTAAGAGCATCTCAAATGGGAGCCTTCAAAATGAATATTCTTGAAATATTTCTTTTTAAGACTCATCAACCCCGACCATATTTCTTCAAATTTGATCTTCAAACTTTATTCAATTTTCTTAATTAAACTAAAATAAACTAGACATTAATTGTAATATTAGTAAAAATTAAAACTACTTTAATTTCCGAATAAATATTTTTATGAGTTTGTGCAATATATTTAGTAATCTTTTGAAAATATGTTAAACTAATACAAAATAATTAAATAATCTTAAATATAAATATTGTATCAAAAAAAAATTCAAGCGATAAGAAAATATTCAAAATTGGTTTCATTTTAAAGGTACAGTCGAGACATTTCCAACAGTACCAAAATAATAAAATTTGGATTAATATTTTATAAGATACATCCATCAAATATATATATACACATTTTAATTAAGAGGATATGAAAGAAATTCTTAAAAAGATGTTAAGATGAAAGACGGTGAAATGAGAATTAGAAAATGTGAATAGTATTTTGAAGGCCAACTCCAGAGCCTTCAAATATGAAGGCTCTGGGTCCTCCTCCATCATTTTGAAGGAGGTTTTGAGGTGCTGTCTCCCAAGGAAATGAAGGTCCGTTGGAAATGCTCTAAGGTAATGTGAACACTGTGCAAATCGTTGAGGGCAAAGGTTAAGGGAATCTACGTGTGTTTCTTTTTTTTTGATCGCTAAACGGTGGGTAAACCCCCCCTGCATTTCATTAAAGAGAAGTAGTAATATACACGTACGATGCACGTATTAATTTTTTTAAAAATTAAAGTAAAAAACTCTGATTTACACGTGAGATTAATGTCTTAATAAATATAATTATATATTTTAAAAGTAAATGTGAAGACTATAATGGGAGAGTTAGAATTGCACGTGTATTTACACGTATATTATATCTATAATACAATATATAATAACTATTATAATGGAAGAGTTGGAGTTGTAAATCTACCTACAGATGGATGGATGGATAGATAGATAGATAGATAGATAGATAGATAATAATTTAATTTACACGTGTGATGCACATTTAATATATTAAAAAAATAAAGTAAAAAATCTGATGTAGTGAGGACACGAATCTAAGACCTCCTTCATATCAGTTATGCACGTGCAATACGCACATTGATAGATTTACAAATGACACTAAGACCTTCTCCCATTATAATATTAGATATATACAGTAATTTACACGTGTGATGCACGTTTTAATAAATTTTTGAAAAAAAAATAAAAACTCTGACGTAGTCAGGACTTGAACCTAAAACATCCTTCATATTAGTTATCTACGTGCATAACACACGTTGATAAATTTACAAATGACACTAAGGCCCTCTCCCATTATAATACTACAGTATTATGTATGTGTGATGCACGTTTAAAAAAAAATAAAGTCATCAAATTAAATGAATATATATCAAATAAGAAAAAAATATAGTTTATATTTGAATGTTTTGATTTGGGCTACACGTGCAGTGCACATTTATATTTGTTGGATATAGTTTGAACGTATATTATACGTGTTTATATAGTTTCAAAGTTAGGGTTTGTTTGTTACAAACCCCAACTCTCCCATTAAAATAGTAGATTTAACAAAACATACAACAAAAAATAAGGCTTATGAAGTTCAGATCCCAACAGGCTAGGTTCTGGAACTCATACACCCCAACCAACAAACAAAAAATACAACGAAATCTAGTCCTACTAATTAGCCACCCCCGCCAGAACAACTTTCTCGTGCCAATTTGGGCTCACTCTCTCACTCAGTCTCTCGCTTGTACGCCGTTTATCCTCTCCAACTATCGTACGCTCTCCCTCGTCGCCCCCAGCAGTGACCCAAACGACAAGCGTAAGCACCATATTAGGGACCCCGCAGGCACTCCACCAATCTAACATCTCCATGGCAAGATTGAGTTCTCGTTCTAATCCCCTCGCTTCACCCTCGATGACTCTCACCGCAACCTCGCAACTAGGGTAGACGTCACACCTGACCCCTGCGAGCCCTCCGACATAAAAGAACCTTAGGCACCTCTCGAGAATACATTTTGTTGTATTGTCTTGCCGATATGGCCTACACAAACTATAAAATTACCTGACAATCGTCGCCTACACCAACTAGGATACATTTTGTTGCTAATTGTAAGTCGGTTGTAATTTGGATCTTAGGAGCTCCACCGCGTCAACTCAAATTTCAAAACTCAATTTGAAATTCAAATATCCCCCTTACCGCAGCACTCCCAAATCAGAAATCCCCCTCCCCCCACTCTCTTCCCAACCTCCCCCACATGCCTCCACGACAGCCCCGATTACACCGTAGTTCGCCGCTCGCCGCTCCACGCCGGCGCCAGGCAGCACTCCCTCCACCAGCCCGACGCAACCAGTCCGAGCACCGCTGCGATCTGCGTCGCCATCCCCGATGACGTCAGCCTCAGTCAGCTTGTCCCACAACCACGATCACGAACGGCGCATCCAACTACACCCCGTGCGGCACCTTCGCGGCACCTTCGGCCCCGCCAAAGATGCGGCGCTCTCGATCCTCGCCGTCGCATCCCTCTCCGACACTAAAGTAGACCCCAAATGATGGATGCTACCACCATTCCCCCTTCACCCCGTCTCGCGGGTGAAGGCCAGCGCCACAACGGCCGGATTCCGAAAAGAAAGGTAAGGATTTGGAGGGAAAATAAGAGGGAAAGAGAAGATGAGAGTTGGAAGAGAGAAGTCGAGAGGAAGTAGGGAGGGGGGGGGCGATGGCGATGAAACCCTAGCCGCCGGCCGCCCCCAAGCTCAGATCTAGGGTTTGGGTTTTTTAGGGGAGAGTTTCTCCCTCTAGATTTTCTGTAGAGAGAAACTCCAAACCACCCATTAGCTTTTTTTTTTTTTTTTTTTTTTGGAATTTACGTGTGTTTCACATGGCAAGCAAAGCAAGCTAGTTGTAGTAAGAAGCAATGGCAGTTAATCTTGACTTGGGGATTTCGTAGTGGTCCTATATGCTTTAACCAATCAGATAACTAAAGAGAATACTGGAGATGCAGAAGTCTCACTTTTGCTCTTTTGAGAGAGATGCTCTCTGCTCATAAGTCATCAGCCACAAACTCTCACTCTGAGATCATCTGTTGTTATTTATCTTCAAATTTGTAAAAGCACTAAATTCTCAGAAAACACCAACCATGTGACCTGTTCATCTTCTCTTGACCTATGGATGGAGTTTGGTATTGCTACAGCTCAGAGTAAAAAGTACTGTTAACCAACATCTACCACAATCAATGATACTGATACCAAGAAAAGTGCAATCTTGCAGAAATGGAGACCGGGAACAAGCAACACAAGAACACACCAGATTAATACCATAGTGCCAATACGGATGACACTGGGACAGCGGACACGAAAGACCTTCATGATTTCTAAAAATATCCTGAAACAAAGTTGAGGGTTGGTCTTTGTTTCCTCTCAGCACAAATTGTTCTGAAATTCATGTAGAACTAACTACTCAGGAATGTCAAAAGGAGTATTCTCAGACTCAAACTGAATGTTTTCCGTCACCCAAGTATACTTTCAGATAATTCTTTAGTGATTAGTTTTTTTCAGAAGTTAACTGAAATTTCTACAAGTTTATAACTAATCTCCATACCATATTGTTAGTTTCAGACTTTCACATCATTTTTTAAATGTCAGCCTCATATAATTTGTTCTCCGTAGTTCTTGTATGTTACTGTTAAATTGGTTTATATCTATTATGGCCTGCATTCTGTGTGGTCGATGTCCAAACGCTTCAACAGAGAGAGAAATAACAACGCTCTGTCATCTGCGCTGACCCACTGAAGTGAGCCGTCGCAAATCACAATATGCCACCAAGGAGGCAAGGACGACCACTGGGCCCACACAAGTCACGTGCCCTCGGAGGCCCCTCCAATCCTGAACTGATTCCAAAAGCCAATGCAGAAAGACGGTCAATCGCCAGACTGATGACCTGGCCACTCTGAGCTTCCCGCATCGCCCCACGAGTCATATATTGGATTCTCTACCCCTCTATCCTTTCGCGGCTCTCCTCCCTCCCTCCCTCCCTCCCTCCATACTTTATACATAACACATGAACTCTACTCCTTTCTCACCTAAAAGGCTCATGACCTCAACAAAAACAAACAAGTGTGAAATTTGAATTGAATGCAAATCCAGTATCTTCATCAAACATGGTCATGAACATGGTGAGGCCGTAAGGGACCCTGATTCGTACCGGTCTGTGCCTGGCTCTGTATTGTCTTGCCGATATGGCCGTGCTCAGCACAGAAATCCACTCTGCCAAACTCATCTCCCACCATCACCAGAGAGTCCCGCTTATGGGAGTCACCAGTGAGACAGAGTACATCTATGATGATAAGAATGATATCAACCAGAATTTTTTTTTGATCGTTAAACAGTGGGTAAAAACCCCCCGCATTTCATTAAAGAGAATTTAACAAAACATACAACCAAAAATAAGACTTATGAAGTTCAGATCCCAACAGGCTGGATTCTGGAACTCATACACTCCAACCAACAAACAAAAAATACAACGAAATCTAGTCCTACTGATCGGTCACCCCCACCAGAACAACTTTCTCGAGCCAATTTGGGCTCACTTTCTCACTCAGTCCCTCGCTTGTACGCCGTTTATTCTCTCCAACTATCGTACGCTCTCCCTCATTGCCCCCAGCAATGACCCAAACGACAAGTGTAAGCACCATATTAGAGACCCCACAGGCACTCCACAAATCTGACAACTCCATGTCAAGATTGAATCCTCGTTCTCATCCCCGCGCTTCACCATCGATTACTCTCACCGCAACCTCACAACAAGGGTAGACGTCGCACCTGACCCGTGCGGGCCCTCTGACATGAAATAACCAAAGGCACCCCTCACTTTAATCGACCAAGGTCAAAGAGAACCCAAACTATAAAATTGTCTAACAATCGTCGCCTACACCAACTAGAATACATTTTGTTGCTAATTGTAAGTCGGTTGTAATTTGGATATTAGGGACAAATTTGAATTTTAGGGGCTCCACCGCGTCAACTCAAATTTCCAAACTCAATGTGAATTTGAAATCCCCCCTACCGCAGTACTCCCAAATCAGAAAATCCCCCCCCCCTCCCCGACCACCCCCACATGCCTCCACGATAGCCCCGACTACCCCGTAGTTCTCCGCTCGCCGCTCCACTCCGGCGCTAGGCAGCACTCCCGCCACCAGCCCGATGCTCTCCCTCGTTGCCCCTAGCTAGCGCCATCCCCGATGACGCTTGCCCCAGTCAACTCGTCCCACAACCACGATCACAAACGGCGCATCCAACTACACCCCGCGCGGCACCTTCGGCCACGTCCTCGCCATCGCACCCCTGTCCGATGCCGTCACATCCTCGCCATCGCATCCCTCTCCGACGCCAGTGCTCTCGATGACGCCAGACCGCAAATGATGGATGGCGGGTGAGGGATAACCACGATCACGAACGGCGCATCCAACTACACCCCGCGCGGCACCTTCGGCCCTACCAAAGATGCGGCGCTCTCCATCCTTGCCGTCACAACCACGAACTCCGACGCCGTCGCATCCCTCACCGACGTTGGCGCTCTCGATGACGCCAGACCCCAAATGAATGATGGATGACCACCATTCCCCCTTCATCCCGCCTCGCGGGTGAAGGATAACCTACGGCGACCGGATTCCGAAGTAGAAAAGTAAGGATTTGGGGGGGAGGGGGAAATAAGAGAGAAAGAGAAGATGAGAGTTGGGAGAGAGAAGTTGGGAGGAAGCAGGGGGGGGGGGGGGGGGGGGGGGGGGGGGGCGACGGCAATGAAACCCTAGCTGCCAGCCGCCCCCCAAGCTCAGATCTAGAGTTTGGGTTTTTGGTTTTTGGGTTTTTTAGGGAAGAGTTTCTCTCTCTAGATTTTCTGGAGAGAGAAACTCCAAACGTTTTTTTAAGGCAACTCAATATCAACCAGAATGAGTGCAACTATGAGGCACTATTTGGTGAGGTGGATGAGTAACAACAGCTAGAGCTCGTGAAGAGTGAAGGGAGTGAGGGTGTTGTGCCAGTTCAGTGTGAGGAACAGCAATATAAGAAGGATTATATCATGGGGATTGGTTACAGCACTTCAATAATTCATATGGTGAGCTTGTTAACTGGTTGTTTAATAAGAAGAAATAATTGATTTCATTGGTTTCAACTGCTTGAATGGTTAAGCACTTCTATAGGTCTGTGATTTTGTGTCATGTTTATTTTGGCTAGCACTTCTAGGTATGATATGAATTTTAGCCCCAGGTAGATAGAACAGTTTTCCTCCCGAAAGTAGATATACAACATTGAAATTAGGTAGATATACACGTAACAGTATGGAATACCAAATAATAGAAAACATCATGCACTTCTAATAAAAATATTCAGATTTAGTGTGGTTCAATAAGTAGCCTAACTCATAATATGAAGGCAAACTAACTTGTGTTAGTATAACTTTGTCCCTTATAGAATATGGCACAACTTCCTACCAACTGATGATTCCCAATGGAAATTTAAAGCTATCAGTCTATAGCAATCACTAAGAAACAAGCATAAAAAGATACAGGTCATTTTGAAGCTGTTGCTTTTAAATTCCTTTGATTTTTATGTCTTTCTAAAACAATATTTAGAACTCTGTGTTAGAAAATAATCTATGTAGGCTTCCATATGTGACTAAATGTATAATTGTTATTCTAAAGTTTAACCCGAATTAAAGTGATCTAACCAAGATTAAGTAATGGGTTAAAAGCATATAATAAAGTGTGGTATATTATGTGTAGAAACAAGAAAATGAATTTTTGATTTTGTGATGGGCAAAATTGAAAATCACTAATTATCTATTAGGGTTGGTTCCCTATATATATGTATCATTCTATTCTGTATGTCATCCCATTAACAGAAAAGAAAAGGGAGACTTTCTCTCATAGAAATACAAATCATATAGGAATATATAAATTCTCTGTGCAATCTCCAACAATGGCTTCAGGTTAGTGTTTCTGCTCTTATGTTCTTCTTCTTCTTTGATTTAGCAAAGGATCTATAGAAACATGATCAGGAATTATATATTAAAGCACTTTTAGTAACATGATTAGGATCCAGGCTTATGAGTTGAGATATCAATATTTTATGCATGTTGCTTGAGTGTATTAGAAAATACTATCAATTGGTATCAAAGCCATTTTTGCTAAATTAATTAAAGAATTGATGATTTTGTTTAAAAAAATTAGGGTTTTCTAAAATTTAAAAGTTAGGGTTTTGATCTTCCTTTTATGGTATTTGTCTCCAAAAAATTCAGATTCAAAAATAAATTAATTGAATTTGGATTTGTAAAGGCTAATTGATATGTCAATTTTTTGGAGCCATTAAATTTTATTTTGTTAGGATTGAATTTTTTCTGGGTTCCATTATATATATATATAATGGCTTCAGTTTATTTATTTAAATTTAATTTGAAAGATAAAATTATAAAGTTATGGAAAAGATATTTTCCTGAGAAACAATTAAATTCAAATTTTGATTTTGAATTTTCTTATCAATGTCCAATATTTTAAATAGATTAATTGAAACAGAATGTTACCAAAGTGACCTCTTTTGTGTAGATTAATTTATTTAAAATATCAAGATAATTGTGTGTTTGTAATTCATACATTTATTAACTGACCCAAAGGTAAGTTAATATTTTGAAGAATTGCATACACATCTGTGGTGATAAATGTGTGACAATAATTAGGTATTCCATGTGAGCAATATGTCAATCCAAATATTGACTTATTATTTGATAGAATTTATTGTCAATGTTTGATTGCTACAACAAGAGTACCGCTTAAGTTAATATTACTGTCCAAAGACTTGATATTAATGTTGTGCCTGCTATCTTGAGATGGGATTAACCATTGTTTGAATTTATTGTTTTATATGGATTCTTATGTGAGCATGTTTTGTTTGTTTTGTTCTATATTCAGCTAGTTTATCTTCTGTTGCCACAATAACTGCTAATATCAACTCTATTCTCATGCTTAATGGGATCAATTTCAAGGATTGGAAAGGGACCCTACTTATAACTCTTGGTTGTATAGAATTAGACCATGCATTAAGGGAATAACAATCTCTACCTCTTACTGTGGAAAGCACTCCTGATGCTAAAAGCAATTTTGAGAGGTGAGATCGTTCAAATCGTATGAGTCTAATGATTATGCAACACAACATTCCAGGAGCCTTTATGGGCACAGAATCCGATGAGATTGCTAAGGCCAAGGATTTCCTCGAAGAAATTGAGAAACGTTTTGCCAAAACCGATAAGGTTGAGATGACTGCACTTCTGACTTCCTTCATGTCTATGAAGTATAAGGGTCGAGGAACAATCAGTTTAGTTTGTCAAATTTAGTTTGTCTTTAAATTCTTCGAGGATACGATACATCTTTAGTTTGTCCATAATATCAAAGTTTTGAAGCAATATGGTACATCTCCATAATGGTACATCTCTATAATTTGGATATTGTTGTTCATTTAGAAACAATCAGTTTAGTTTGTCTTTAAATTCAAATGTTGTCAGAACTGATTATTTGAATGCTTATGAAAACCTTTAATTGCTCAAAACAATTACATCAGAATACCCTATGTGAGCCCACACAGATTAAACATTGATATCTCAACTCATAAGCCAAGATCCTAATCATGTTACGAAAAGTACTTTAATATAAAATCCTTGATCATGTTTTTATAGATCCTTTGCTAAATCAAAGAAGAACATAAGAGCGGAAGCACTAACCTGAAGCCATTGTTGGAGACTGCACAGATGATTTAGATCTTCCTGTATGATGCGTATTTCTATGAGAGAGTCTCAATTTTCTTTTCTGATAATGGGATGATAGACAGAATAGAATGATACATATATATAAGGAACCACAACCCTAATAGATAATTATTGATTTCCAATTTTGCTCATCACAAAATCAAAAATTCACTTTCTTGTTTCTACACATAATATACCCACACTTTATTATATACTTTTAACGCATTACTTAATCTTGGTTAGATCACTTTAATTCGGGTTAAACTTTGGAATAACAATTATACATTTAGTCACATATGTGAGCCCACATAGATTATTATCTAACAATCTCCCACTTGGGACACATATGTTACACCTTATAAATGTACATACTTCATGAGCTCAAAGCTTTGCTATCATAACCAAAAGCATAGTCAAACAATCTCGTCCATTAATTATATAAATATAGGATCAAAGCAATTTTCGTTACATTTATCGTAACTAAATTCATCAATGGTCACATATCAATATAATCAAACGACATAGATCAAGTATAGATGTGTAGCATGAAAATTACATGCAATGTGATCTATATACATGTCTATTTCCAACTGGTCCTCCTTGAACTTAAGTGAGGTCAGAACCAAACATATGAATAAATAAATTAATTAATTAATTAATTAATTAATAACATAGTGAGAAAACTGAATACTTCATTTCTGATCAGAAAATAACCAAATACATAAATGTTTCAAACAAACATAAAGTAAATAAAATACAAACTCCCACTAAATCATGACATCCTCAAACAATACAACACCCATATGAGCATTGTGCTCATGAAAGGCCTTGGGTGCTAATCCCTTTGTGAGTGCATCCGCTATCATGGAATTTGTCTCAATGTGCTCTATGGATATCTGTCAACTCTGCACTCTTTCTTTTACAATTGGGAACTTTATGTCAATATGCTTCGACTTTGATGAGATCATGTTGTTGTTAGAATACATCACTACTGACTTATTGTCACAAAATAACTTGAGTGGTCTTTCTACATTCTCCAAAATGCGCAGTCCTGTGACAAAATTCCGCAGCCATATTCCATGATTTGATGCCTCATAGCATGCTACAAACTCTGTTGCCATAGTGGAAGAAGCTACAAGTGTCTATTTAACACTTTTCTAGGATATAGCTTCTCCAGCTAACAGGTAAATATAGCGTGCTATAGACTTTCTACATCTTGGCACCAAGCAAAATCAGAATCAGAATACCCTACGACCTCCAAATGATCTGATTTCTTATATGTGAGCATGTAATCTTTTGTCATCTGAAGATACCTCATAACCCTCTTGGCTGCTATCCAATGGTCCATACCAGAGTTGCTTAAATATCTGCCGAACATCCTAACAATGTACACAATATCTGAACGCATACATACTTAAGCATACATTAGACTCCCAACAGTTGATGCATAAGAAATCTTTCACATTTCCTGAATTTCAAGGTTACTTTTAAGACACTGACTAAGACTAAATTTGTCTCCTTTAGCGACAGAGTATCTCTTGCTCTACAATCTTGCATGTCAAATCTTTTGAGTACTTTATCGATATAGCTTTTATGTGATAATCCAAGAATACCTCGAGAACGATCTCGGTGTATCTGAATTCCTAACACAAAAGGGGCGTCCCCAAGGTATTTCATCTCAAAATGCCTAGACAGAAATCTCTTGGTTTCATGCAATAAGCCTATATCATTTGTGGCAAGCAATATGTCATCGACATACAGAATTAGAAATATATGATTAGCCCCACTGAACTTGTGATACACACAATCATCAACAACATTCATCTCAAAACTGAATGAGATAATTACTTGATGAAACTTGTGGTACCATCGACAAGAAGCCTGCTTGAGTCCATCGATAGATTTCGTCAATTTACTAACCATATTCTTTGGGTCTCCCGACACAAAATTTTCTGGTTACACCATATAAATTGTCTCGTCAATGTCGCAATTGAGAAACGCCGTCTTGACATCCATCTGATGTAGCTCAATGTCAAGATGAGCAACAAGTGCCATAATTGTCCTGAATAAGTCTTTCGATGAAACTGGAAAGAAAGTCTCTGTAAAATTAATGCCTTGTTTCTGAGTATAGCTTTTAGCTACAAGACGTGCCCTATACCTCTCCACAACACCATTTGCATCCCTCCTGGTCTTAAATATCCATTTACAATAAATTGGTTTTGCACCTTCTGGTAATGGGACAAGTTCTCAAACTTTGTTGACTTGGATGGACTTATACTCCTCATTCATAGCATCCATCCACTTTTGAGAGTTATAACTTTTCATGGCCTGATGAAAGTTGATTGAATTATCTTCCATCATTCCATTGTCGTCATCATGTTCTTGAAAAAATACAATATAATCATCCGGAATAGCATTCCTCCTTTCTCTCTTGGATATCCTTAATGGCACTGGTTCTTGAGGCTGTTGAGTTTGTTCTTTTGGAACAATTGCCTCATTTTGAATAGGGGGTTGTTCAGCATTGTCTTGTTGAGGTTCTAGATTCACTTCTTGATCAATGATAGGTGTAGGAACCCGAACATTGTCAAAAGCGATAGTAGGAATTAGGTTTGGATCTGAATCCAATCCATCCTTAAAAGCAATGTCTCTAACCTTATCCCCCCACCGCCCCCCCCCCCCCCCCCCCCCCCCCCCCCCCCAAAAAAAAAAAAAAAAAAAAAAAAAAAACTCAACATCCTCAAAATAATCTGTGGGCTCACATAGATTAACATAGATTAAACATTCTTTGTGGGCTCAATGTTTAAATTGTTAGAAAATAATCTATATGGACTCACATATATGGCTAAATGTATAATTGCTATTTTAAAGTTTAACCCGAATTAAAGTAATCTAACCAAGATTAAGTAATGGATTAAAAGCATATAATAAAGTGTGGTATATTGTGTAGAAACAGGAAAGTGAATTTTTGATTTTGTGATGAGCAAAATTGAAAATCACTAATTATCTATTAGGGTTGTGGTCCCCTATATATACGTATCATTCTATTCTGTCTGCCATCCCATTAACAGAAAAGAAAATGAAGACTTTCTCTCATAGAAATACGTATCATATAGGAAGATCTAAATCCTCAGTGCAATCTCGAACAATGGCTTCAAGTTAGTGCTTCCGCTCTTATGTTCTTCTTCTTTGATTTAGCAAAGGATCTATAGAAACATGATCAATGATTTTATATTAAAGATCTGAGCTTATGAGTTGAGATATCAATGTTTATACATGTTGTTTGAGTGTATTAAAAAATACTATCAAACTGTTAATATATGATTTCAGGATTCATTGTCATCAATAGAAGCAAACAGCCTCGTACCAGCGAGTATTTCGACTGACACCTCCAATGCTCACGTGTGGCCTACCAAAGGGACGGACAATAGAGCTCTTCTCGGGCCCTCTACTCAAATTCCAGCCCAACTCTCTCCCATGGACAGGGAAGCTAGAGTCCTCAGATA
Source organism: Hemerocallis citrina (assembly GCA_017893485.1). Lineage (NCBI taxonomy): Eukaryota > Viridiplantae > Streptophyta > Magnoliopsida > Asparagales > Asphodelaceae > Hemerocallis > Hemerocallis citrina. The sequence continues at coordinate 532,526 of JACEHZ010000171.1, forward strand.
CAGAGAGAAGAAGAATACACGGAAATTTGAGAAGACAATCAGATGCGCATCCAGAAAGGCATATGCGGAAGCCAGGCCCAGAATCAAAGGGCAATTTGCCGAGTGATCACAGGTAGGGCTTGAAGTTGATCAGATGTTTTCCAACTATGATGTTTCTGAAGAGGGATATGGCATTGTCCCTCCATTCTAGTGCACTTCTTTATGGGAGTTCTAAATGTCAGTACCGAATCCACAGTTCTTATGAGCCTTTGTATGCTAATGATTCTGTATATGTTTCAAAGTCCTGGTGATGATGCAGTCAAAACTTACAAAGGTCCTACCTAAATGAGAGTCATATCGTCTTTGGGTTTAGGATGAACATTTCAATATATCATCAATGTGAGGGCATAGTGCACATTGACAAAGGTCCTAGCAACTACACTGTCTCTTTGCTGTTCTAATCCTTGTTCACTCAGATCTTCTCTTATCCTTGTCACTATAGTGCTTTGTATAATGTGCTTTATCTCATTCTCCCTCCTTTAGCTTGTGAATGCACATATTTCTAGTCCTATTTCTTATGGAACAACTACCTAGAATCTTAACAATCTAATTTCAACTTTACTTGTTCTGTGCACGTTTTACAATTTATCATTATTTGCCTAAACATCCTCTTAGATTGAGAATGGTTGGGCAAATAATAGACTAATGCACTTATTTCAAGTCCTATTTCTTAGGGTACAACCGCCTAGAATCTTAACATTCTAATTTCAACTTTATTTGTTCAGTGTACGTTTTCAATTTATCATTATTTGCCTAACATCCTCTTAGAATGATCATGGTTGGGCAAATAATAGCCTTCTAAATTTACATCTCCAATTTCAGGGGTAATGATCAGATAATACTCCAAATGCACATGAATTACCATCCTATTTCCGGATTTTTTTAATTTATTTTTTGAATAAGGCACACGTACACCCACACTTTACCCCGAATATATGTATTAATTGGGGATATTTTTGTGCAAGCGGGATTTGAAATCCCGACCTCTTGCTTACCAGCGAAGAGGCTTACCCAATGGACCACACAGACCCATTAATTTCGATATTGACCAAATGCTTGACCTAAGACAATGTCTACCATGTCACTTTTATTTCAAAAAAAAAAGGCAATGTCTACCATAGCATGCATAGGTAGAGATACAAAAAAGGAAGATTATGTTTATGGCAGCACACACCTGTGATTACAAAAACTTGTAACAAGTTCTTAGGGTGGGGTATTTTCTTTGTATACGATAAACATGCACTTGAAACAAAGATACGGTCAAGGGGAGTAAAACGCCAACTATAACACAAATAAATATGGACCTGAGACAAAGATGTTATGATTTATGAAGATGAATGAAAGATCAATCAAAACACTAGTAAATACCAGAATGCCTTCTACAAAGAGCTTGGCACGGATTAGATTTACGGATAATGTTGGATCCTCAATGCATATCCTTATCAACAATCCAAAATAAACAAATATATAAATAATCATACCTGACTCATAAACAAATAAAATTAGAAAGTGTGACAAATCCTTGAAATATGGGAGATAAAATTGATAATGCCTAAAAGAATGAGGAATGCTACACATACCCTAAATCTTACCCCAAACATATCCCAAGCACTAAAAGACAAGGTTTTATTAAATATTTAATTATTTTTTAAAGATAAAGGTTTGTCTTTTAGTGCTTGTGGAAGGTTTGGGATAGGATTTGTGGTATGTGTAGCATTTCTCTAAAAGAACTCGTAGCAAAACGAGTGAGAAAATCTTCTGATAACTCCAGAGCTGTACCCTGCAGGTTTTTTTTTGAAGTCCCCTTTCCCTCCAAGCCCAAATGGTTGTGGGTTAAAAAATTATCGTCAACTGCTTTGGAGTGTTCGTTTCAGCAAGCATAATGAAAACCAATAATTGAACAACGAAGGAAAAGTGCTAGAATAATAGCTAATTGCACAAAGAGAATTGGGGAAAACTCAAACTAACTTGAATATGTTCGTTGTTAATTCAAAACAGACATGCTGCCCTTCTAGTGTCACAAGTAAAATCAAAACCAGATTAATGTAGCTCAATGGTCAAATGGTACTGAAATATTAAATTCAAGAAGGGAAGTGTATACCCTATGCCAACTCCGAGGTAAGAAAATAAACACTGTTTTATAATGTCAAACTATACTCCGTAAAATCAAATGATTAAGGTGCAATTACAGTCATGTGTTTTTTCTCATTAATGGAACAAGGTAATTGTATTCCAGCTTATCCATCAAAAACAAAACAAGTAATGTAATGCTCTATCGAAAAGGAGAACTCACCGTAACTAATAAACTCCATCACTAGTCATTCTGGATAGCTATAAGCAGGAGATTGTTCTAAACTTCGAAAAAGGCATATAGTCAGGACCTGAAAAATCAGAGGTATGGATTGCAAACTGATGCACACACTAACACCCTAGATAATTCCTTATTCCTATATCCAATGGATTTTGTAAGGTACAAAAGAACCTGATATGTAAGTCCGTGATCTTCCTCATCATGATTATCATCGGAACGGATTAATGGCTCGAGTGGAAACTGTAAGAGTTGTTTCCTCACATTTCTCAGTTAACCAAAAGACACCTTGTCTGCACAGATTCATCTACGGTTTCTGAAAACATATTATTTATGTTATTTTGTCTTCTTTCTCTTGGAAATTTTGTCAAAACACTGGGTGGATGCTCCCATTTTTCAACTAAAGAATTTGTTGGCATTTTCTCCTCCTTCCTCTTCCTCCTTTGTTACTCTTTTCTTGAACTATTATAATCATTATTTTTTTGTGTGATCATTTTCTTGAGCTGTTATTTTGAAAAGGAAAGAAAACATAAACAAGAGATGGGTATTGAATGAAAGAAAGGTTAGTAAAATGAGAAAGAGACAAGTGATTAAAGTGAAATGAGTAGATCACCAGGTAAAAATTAAAACTTGAGTGTGTTGTACTAGTAGATGATGGATGGCCCCGCCCTCCTCCGCAGGCTCCAATACATCTAATGAAGTTTGATCCTCCTCCTCCTCTTTTTCTTAAATTACTAGTAACCTTCTCTTCTTGTTGTCTTTGTCGTGGTTGTGGAGGGCACAGGATTATTCCGATGTTAGAGATGTGAGCAATCTTGCACCAGTTCTCACATGTCTCCATTTTGCATCTCCTCTCCAGTACTAGCCACTCTTTATATGGTGGAGAGAGGTGAGGATCCCACCCATTCAAGCAAAAAAAGTCAATGCTTTGCAACCATAAATTGTCATCTGGCGGAGTGAAATGAACAAAGGCTGCCGGTGCGGCTGTGCGTCACATCTACATTCAATCCCTACTATATAGATGTCAATGCAAGGCAGTCTAATAATGCAGGGGGATACAAAGGGTGGGGATGTGTCCCAAATACCCAAGGGCAGGGACGTAGTATACCCAAGTAATTAGATTGTAACTAGTTAGTTGTCACTATCCCGCTTGGGTAACTAATACCCAAGTACAACAGGGTTCCATCCCTTCAACAAATGTGTTATTTCATACTAATCGAACGGGCTGGTCATACTCCACAAGTCCACCTTCTCTTTCAAATGAAAATTTCGCATTAACTAATAATAAACTCCATCAATAGTTATTCTGAATAAATCTAGTCTGTATCAAAAACAATTGCAGGAAAAATCATACCTTTAATACGAAGAGGCCATCAAAAAAGACATTGATGCTCTCTGCTTTAGCCACCTTCATCGTTTTATCCATGATATTGCAAAATCGTGCCGACCAGCAAATATGAAATTGTGAGACCTAATAGCAAGGCCAGCCCTGGTGCAGGGCCCAAAGGGCGACCGCCCCGGGCCCCCAACGTTTTGGACCCCATATGGCCCAATATATATACTTTTCATTTTTTTTAAAAATTTAAATTAAAAAAAAATCCCAAGACTCTCCCAGAGTCACAATTAAAATTGTCCAAGTATTCAAGTTCAACACTTCAACGGTCAGTAATGACTAATGCATTGGGTTGCCACATTGGAACTTGAAAATTGATATTTGTTAATGGATATTTATGGTTCTTGGTTCTTGGTTCTTGATTAGTTTTGGAATCATTGTTAATTTTTTATTTTCAACTTTTCTTTTCAAATTTCTTGTTTTCATTTCAGATCTAACTATCATGCTCATCCAAGTTCGGCTCTTCCTTGTCCTAATTTCCAAACTGGTTTGTCATTTGTGTACTCTTCACCAGTTCATTGTATTTATATTTGTGCACGTATTATTATTTGTGATCTTGATTAGATGATCATTTCCAAGCCTTCAACTTTGAAATGGATTGAAAACGATTGATATGGTCATTGATTTCTCGTATTCGTGGTGATCTGATTCATCTTTATCTTCACCATTTTTTTCTTCCATTCCATTCTTCCAAACAAACATGTGTATTTCGAATATTCATCGTCATCAATAAGGTACAAAGACTTACAATGGCATTTAGCATTGCTGCATTGCATAAAAGAAGGAAAGGAAAAGGATGTCTCACTTATGTACACGTGCACATACACCAAGTCACCAAGAAAAAAAAAACCAGACATGGAAAGAAGAATAATTTAATATTTGAAATTGAACGGAGATATGAAGTGATTTCTAAGTATTCATGCTTTAAAGAAATAGAATTCCTTATGTTTTACTTTGATGTGGTTGGAGTTGGCGAGTTGGCATGATATTTAGAGTGAGCAAATGCTGTTGTAATTTGGCATGCATTGACAGAGATTAATTCCATTTGAAATATGGAAGGATATTCATTAAATTTGTGTTGAGGCCTATTATTTAACTGCATTTTGGAGATATGGAGGGTAATTTTTAACACTACTTATGATCATGATTAAACACAACATCTTAATAAGCAAATCATGTAACTCCACATTTTAGCTTATGGTAAATGCATCAAATATGAGGATAATCTTTATGTATTGTTGTCTAGTATCTTAGTCCTAGAAGGGTTATTCCATTTGCTTTTATCTCATTATCTTATAAAGTGTCTCTGTCTGTAATTTGCAACACAATTTCACTTACTAAAAGGGGCATCATAATATTTTGTTCGCCCCGGACCTCCAAATTGTCAAGACCGGCCCTGCCTAATAGGGAGCGAATTTTTTTTAGCACGTTCGGTGCACGTCTTAAACAAGGAGTTGTCGCGATTCAAGAAGCGGTAATCAACAGCATAATTCAAAACAATTCCCATTAAGAAGCCCTAATTTCCAAGTCCGAATGATATACAAAACCCTAATTTCTGATTAAGAAACGAAAAGTCCAATTCGGATTATTATAAGAAACACTAATTTCTAAATGCAAACCTGAGTATGGAACTGAAGCGCGCTAATCTCTGAAGAGCACGAAACAGAAAGCCCTAATTTTTTTATGAGAATAAAATTGGAATTTCAGGAGTCGATGATCTGAAACGAAGTCGGTTTTGGATGGAGGTGATTGTTTATTTTGAAGGGGATAGGGGTAAATATGTAATTTGAGGTATTTACTTTGCGGAAATGCAACGCAGTAATAGCTGTCTAATTAGATTTCACTGGTATTTTTCACCCGATGCACGTTTTAATAAAGAGTTGGAGTTAAACGTGCAATACATGTAAGTCATTATAAAAAAATGGAGTTGAACAGACGATACACGTATTTTTTTTTTAAACGAAGAAGAAAAAATATTGATGTGTACGTGCGATGCACGTGTTGAAAATAGATTTGGAGTTGCACGTGCGATGCACCTGTTTGTTTGGTGATAAAAGTGATGTTTCTTTTGTGACAAAAAAAATAAAAATTGTTTATTTGTGACAAACTCTTCCAATAAATAGTAAGTAAATATATTATATTATAGATAGATAGATGGATAATAATTTACACATGTGATGCATGTTCAATATAAAAAAAATAAAGTAAAAAAACTGACATAGTGAGGATTCGAACTTAAAACCTCATTCATATTAGTTATACACGTTTGATGCACGTGTTGGTAGATTGACAAATGACACTAAAGCCTTCTCTCATTATAATATTAGTAATTTACACGTGTAATGCACATTTTAATAATTTCAAAAAAATAAAAATAAAAACTCTAGACATAGAGGATTTGAACCGGGAACCTCCTTTATATTAGTTATGTACGTGCGTTGTACATGTTGGTAGAATGACAAAATGACAAATGACACTAAAGCCTTCTCCCATTATAATATTAGAGATTAGATTTGATTGGATTTATTGTTTACAGCTGTTTTTTTTGTAACTAGGGCCGAACTGGATCGCTACTCACAGGCTGAGCCGCCTTAATTAGGTCGGCCGGTCCAGCCCTTCCCCCTTTCAATTGCAGTCTGGTTGGAACCGGACTGCTTTCGCTCATGTCCTGCCGGCTCATAACTGGGCGATCCAGCCCTTCAGGGAAGCGGGCTGACCGTCATACAAATTTTAAAAAATAATATTTAGCCCAAATAAATGTTAAAAAATTCTTCCCAACAGCTATAAACGGCTAATTTTCAGGGGTAAACTAGGAAATACAACAAATAGAAAATTCTATAAATAGAAAAGCCTTCAAACCATTTTCTTCACACTAAAACTTCCAAATAATTTTCTCAACTCTCTCAATTTATTCTTACAAGTTATATAATTACATTACATACAAAAATTCTTGCAATTTATGGAATCTCAGATTTTGAAGAAGTGAAGAAGTGAAGAAATGCAAACTAGAAGTTTTTTGGAATCTCAACATATAAGAAGCATTCACAACACAACTTGGTAAAATTTTCTAGTGCGATAACTTTTTTGTAATTTAATATATGTTACTTCTTAATTAGTTACTTGTTTAATATTAATTTTATAATTTGCATGCAATTATAACACCATCACGTAGTCAAAGTGCACAAGAGTCTACCAATATATCTCACTATGTTTATATTACACATTTAGATACCGAGGAGGTTAGAGAATTGAATACCACAAATATTTCCGATTTTGATTTTTCCGGTCTTCCCAACAATGGTGATGAAATTCATTTAGACGATACTGAAACACAAAATACCGAGACCGCATCTTCTTCCCGAAAAGCTAGAGGAAAAAAAAAACTTCTGATGTGCACAATTTTTTTTTTAATTTTTTCCATCTTCGTCCAATCTAGAAAATGGAAATATGGTATGTAGCGTTTGTCAAATGACTTACAAATAGAAAGTGGGTGGGGGGACTGGTACACTTAAGCGCCAGTGAAATAAAAGTACAAGGAAACACAACATGATCTTACCAAAAAAATAAAAAATCCCAAGGCCGGTTAAGTAGATAATTTTAGTTATGATCATAAAACTGTACGTAGGAAAATGGCTAAACTCGTTATTAATGATGAGTTACCATTTACTTATTCTGAAAATGATTACCTAACTCACTCTAAACCCCAATTTCAAAAGAATTCCTAGAAACACCATTAAATTTGATTGTTTCAAAATATATAATGAGCTTAATAATACCTTAATCACTACTTTGTCTTCTATACTTTCTAAATTTGCATTAAGTATTAACTAGTGATTGTTAAAAATGTTGTAGTAATATCTCCGTTGTGTGCACTACTTGTCGTTGGATTGATATTAATTAGATCATTCAAAAAAGGATCATACAATTTGGTTATTTATTGTATCTGCATAATGGTGCGGCTATTGCCTCACGAATTACATAAGCATGTAATATTTTTGGTATTGAAGATTAAATTATTTATATTATCTTTGGTAATGCCGCCAACAATAAAAAAACGATTCTTTCATTAATTGATGCATTTATGCTTCCATTGCCTGAAATATTTCATATTGAATGTGCATTTTATATCCTCAACTTATGTATGCAAGATGATTTGAGGATAGCCAGATCATATGTTAATGCAATAAAAGATTGTGTACATTCTATTTATATGAGTGGTTGTAGAGGAATAAAATTTAGAATATTCTCTAAAGATATTACAACTAGATGAAATTATACTGACAAATTGATTAAAATTGTTAGTATATACAAAAGTTTATAAATGTTTTTTGTACTGCTAAACATATGGAAATTTTTTGCATGAATCAAGAGTGTTGGAACTCACTGTAACTCATTGTTTATTTGTTTCTTCTTCATTTTCTTGATACTGGTTACTTCTTTCTTGCATTTTTATTGACCTCATTGTTATCTACTTCCTTCTTTTTCTGGTGTTGCCACTGCCTTGTCCTTTTCCTTAACTCTCTGTTTGTTACCCCCAGTTTGTTTTTGCCTGTCCTATGTACCGCCTAAGCAAATTTCGAGGACGAAATTTTGTTATAGGGTGGGTAGGATTTGTAACCCCTATTTCCGCAAATACGTATTTTCATGAGTAGTTTTCTGTATTTCGAGATTTATAAAATTATTATTGATAAATTAGTTTTGAATTTTCTTGGTTAAAACATTTCCCTAAACAATAATTCTAATTATTTTGAATAACTTTTGTTTACATTTTTACTTGATCAACTAATTGCATTTTTACCCTCAGAAATATTATTATTGTTTCGACTATTTCAACGAATTTCTATTTTTATATATTGATATTATTATTCTGACGATTGCCATTACCATTGTTAGAACTTTTATTCCTATTGTCATTATTATTACTAATTGTTAATATTAGTATCATTATTTTTATTTACAAGTTTATTTCTATTCTTTTGGTTACTTTGGTTATTTATTGTTATATTTGAATTTTAAAACAAATTCGTTTTCGTTTAATAATTGTGCTTCTTTTATTATTCCAAATAATTTATGTAATACAAATTGTATTTTGTTATGAATCATATTTTATCGGATATCTCATTCTTTTGTATTTGGGTTTATACTGATCTTTATATTCATATATAATGTATTTTTATCTATTGGATCCATACCCATACCCAATACCCAATATCTCTCTTTTTCCATATATATATACTAATCTTCTCCTTAAAATCCTAATCTATTATTAATCCCAAACCCTAGCCGCCTTAACCCTATATCCCCATTACTGTTTAAACCCCATACCCTCTCTCATGTTCATCCGCCTCCTTCTCCCTCTCCCTGTTTCCGCTTCAACCCAGACCATCCCCCATCCATCACCTCTCCGACCACCGTCACCACCATCATCGTCTTCACCATTCCCTTCCTCGACGCTCCTCGCCAACCCCGTCATCATCCTCGCACCTATCTCCTCCCTCGTCGTCTTCGTCCCCGCTCGAACCCAATACACCGAAGTTCGCCATCACCATTCCTCCACTCCGTGCACCACATCGTCGTCGACGTCCCTTATCGATCACCCTCGCATCCACCGTAGATCCCTAGCACGCCCTCGTCTCCGTCTAAGTCCCGATCGCTGTTGTCGTCATCTTCCCCTGTTTCGACCAAAAGTAGAGTTCAGAGTTCGTCGAGGCTGCCGTCGTTGCGTCGCTTCCCGACCAGTGTCGTCGCTCGTCGCTGCCGCCAGTAGTCCCGAGCTCCTCGCCGTCAGTCGTCGCCATGTAGCCGCTTTGCCACGCCGTTCTCTCTCTCTCCGATCGAAAGGTTGAAAAAGGAGATCGATTGGGTGTTTTCGGTGTTCTACGTTTTGGCACAGGCGATCCCACTTGGCTGTTTGGTGTTTGGGTCGGATCTAGTGTGAAGGAGGCCACCCATTGGCTCGATTTGCTGTTCTGTGTTCTGGGCGCATCTGATCTCGTTTGCCGTTCTGTATTCTGTCCAGATCGGGTGTGGAGTTTACTGTGAGTTACTGTTGGTTTCTTCGCACGGGTTTTGCGCGTGCTTTTGGTGATTTTTGCCCGGGATTCTGATCCCGTTATTCTATTTAATTATATCTGCAATAACATGCAAGTCGCTTCTTGAACCCCTTTTTATTGTTTGTGTTCAAGATTAATTGATCTCATGCAAGTAGAGCCGTCCATTTTATTATCAAAAATCTGCTTTTGACAATTCCGTTAAGATTATCGAGGGTTTACACGAGCTGACCCGACATACTCTTAACTTCGTGCTACCTCTTTGTGCTTAAACCTAGTCCTCAATGTTTCATGCATGTGCACAATTAAAATAATTAGATTTGTACTTAGAACTGCTTGCTGAAATGGACATGTTAAATTAAATGTTTAGAATCGATTTTTAATTGATGAATTGACACCATGACTGTAATGAATGTACCATGAACCTTAGAAATTGCATGTTGACACCTATGATTCACTTGATTACAAATTTGCATGCTTTATATAGTCATATATTTAATTATTTGCCTAATCATGTTTAAACAATTGCTGGACTGCTGTATGTTTCATTTTGAAATAGATTTTTGACCATGCTAATGACATAATTTGAAAGAACTTACCGAACATAAAATGTATCCCTTGATGTCTAGATAACTTTTGCCTAGTATGGATTTAAATTCCAATCTGTCATCTGTTAGTTATCATCACTTTAATGCAATTGTGTTAGTAATTTCAGACCCATAATTTCATGCGTTCTTTGCTGTTTTATATTTTATTTGACCTTGTTAATAGTACAAGAAAAATCTGAAATAATTTAAACTGGACCTAGACATGTATAGGTATCACCCAGAATTTTTATAGATTTTAATAAAGAGTTCTCTGGCCCGAAATAATTAGTAGAATACAACCTACTGCATGCTGCCTGAACTTAAAACTTGATTAGAATAGAGTTTTCACCCTAGTTCTTATACCTTTTATATACCTTAATTATACTCGATGGAACCGTGTGGAAGTCTACTTTCCAGATCTTCCAGCGGATTCAGATTTGCTATCTTGTAGTGACCTTAATCCATGTTTTAGTACAGCAAGATCATACTGTCCTGATCATGTGATATGTGTGCAAATGACTTGTTTGCTTCATAATTTGTCTGTAACGCATAGAATTAGTCACACATATTATTATACAACATTGACACCTCCTTGCATGCTCACATAGGATAAAAATAACTAATAAAAAGCCGGGGTACCGTGGGTGGACTTGGTAGTGAACGATCGGAAACTGTACTCGGTCGGGCCCTACTGCCTGAACTGCACTGACCAATACTGATGGCCATAAACTACTGCCCGATAAACACTGCTCGAGAAACACTGATACTGAACATGAAATACTGATTACTAGGCCGAGTACACGGACCGAGAATTCACCATCAGTCTAAAACGTTCATTGTGTGTTTGCGCGGAACCTATAGTATGGGATGCCGCAATACGTGCACTAGATAGATTAATAAAATACTTAATAACCTACATTTACTGCTTGATCCTGACATCCCGCATTACATGCGTGATTTACTGTAGACCTTTGATATTTGCCTGGCCCTTGCTTTGTTTCTTGTCTTTGACCATGTCCTTATTCTTTGATATTCAAGTTTTCCTTTATCCTCTGTTTTCTCTACTTGTTGCCCACGACTTGCTCTAAGGGCCTTTTTTTTAATTTTTAGATCCAGTATTAACAGGTACCGAAGGAGCAATACCAGAAGACATTGGTGAGCAAACTCTTTGAAGATTGGAGCTGGTCTTTAGACTACTTAGCTGTCTTTTCTTATTTGCTTATTGTATTTCTTTTTATCGTACTTTGTATTCTTGGGCTTTATGACCCGAAGTTTGTTTTTATCCCTGATGTTGGATTATTATTTAGTGATTTTATTTCATGATTATCTTTGAGTTTATTCATTGTTTATGTGATTATATTCTTTACCTGCATGGTTGTTTCTCTTGTATATTATTGAGTTAGGCTGGTACAGCTTATGGATGATGTCTAATCATTCGCTGGGCATACGTTACGTGCTCGTATTCCCGTATTTTGAAAAGCGGGGCGTGACACAAAAGCTTGAATGCACTGACTGTAACGGCAGACAAATGCTTGAATGCACTATTGTAATGGCCGACAAAACCATGTTTGCAGTTCCAAATGCAAATAAATGGCAGACAGAGCCGTTTCTACATTCATTTCAGTCGTTTACAGATCGAAAAAACAAAACTGAAGCAAAAAAGTGGCTCTGCACGAGGTGGGGTTCACGTCGATTTGGCATTCGTGTCCTCATGACGTGTGGCCGTACACAAGCTGCATGTAAACCGGTCCAAGATTTTTATCACCCCCCCCCTCGCACGTGAGAGAACCTATTGGCTTGCTATCTTACAATGCCAAGAAATATATTATTATATATCTTCTTCTAATTCCTTTAATTTTTCCAACGTGGGAATAAAATCCCTCAACTCATTATTCAGAAATCAACTACCTCATTTTGGGAGGCAATTTCTCATTCAATCGATATCCGTTTTGAGCAAACAAATATACAATTTTGATCTAGTCACGAAGGAGAACACAAATCCATCAAGATATCTCACTAATTCATAAAGGTTCTTCCTCAAAAAATTGTTCAAAACTCGTTCGTAAATGGTGTATAAAATACCCATTTTCTAACATTCCTCACATGAATGAAATTAACGACCACAGACACGACTAACTGTCACGACTGACTTGGTGATAGAATTCAGCAGTTGAAACCTGCATAGGATAGGTAGATGTTACCCTTTGAGCCTTCCCTTATGAGAATGTGTTTACATTACTAACTAAAAAGTAGACGCGATGTTCTTGAACTGTTCTGTCATTTGTGTAAACAATGATATATTTCAAACAGGAATCTTCCTAATCCATTTCATTTCTCATTGTTATGTTCATTTTGTCCATGAACATACACCTGGTTCTGCAAAGAGTTTAACATAAATATTGCCCTATACTATTCCCGTTGAAGCGATCATTCTTCCCTCTCACATAGGGGATTTCTTAGTTAAGAGTAATCCGCATTACTCTGCTCGGATTTTCGACGCATAAGAATCATTAAAAGCCTAACTTAACCTCTTACCTTACGGGCATCATTGTTTCGACATGGGAATGAACATGGGAAAACCCCCACAGCGATCCAACATGATCTTTACAATTTAGTTGTCCATTTGAACCTAGATCTTGGGATCTCCAGTCAGCTAAGTTGGATGTCCATTGTATCGACTTATTCTTTCATGGGCTTTAATCTCATTTCCCTCGATGACTTATCAACTAACTCTCTGTTTAACCCTTTGGTTAGCGGATCTGCAATGTTATCCTTTGACTTTACATAGTCCACAAAGATAACCTCGATAGAGAGTAGTTGTCTAATGGTATTATGTCTTCGACGAATATATCTAGATTTACCATTATACATATTTCTCTGTGCTCTACAAATTGCAGATTGACTATCTGAATGTAAGTAGGTTGGAGGTACAGACTTTGTCCACCTAGGAATATCCTCAAGGAAGTGGCGTAACAATTAGCCTGTAACACCTTGCAAAATTGGAAATGACAATTTTGCCTTTGGTGTATTTACGCACGTGTATTTCGTACCGTTACTGGTAATATTTGTAACGTGTTTTACTATGTGTTTTGGATTCCGACTATTTATGCATTTTCCGTATTAATTTTATCCTATTTGAGTCAACTCAATGTAAAATTTCAATCTCTGTTTTTTTACGTACTTTTTACGTGTTATGATGCACGTACCGATTATGTATTCTGCACCACTACATGTGATATTTTCATGTTTCAATTATTTATTTCATGTATTCAAATCCATTTTTATAAAACGGAAATTCATTTTCCCCTATGTTTATTAAAATAATTTTGTACGCGTAATGCACGTGTTTTCTATGTACGTAGGGATTATGTTGTGGAATATATAAAAATTAATAAATATATTTTTCTTATGTTATTTTCGATTATATTTTAATAATTTTTTTTGATAAAGTCGATTTCGTATTTCGGTATTTTACGTGCGACGCGCGTGTTTTCGGTGAACGTATTTAAGCGTATTCGTTTTCAAAATAAAATTTTGAAGTGTGTGTGAGTCTATTTTGTTCATGCATGAAAAACTATAATTTTTAATTAAACTAATTTTTACGTACATATTATATATATAAACATTTGTTTTTTTAAAAAAATTATTTTGTAGTGTACACGAAGCACGTGCACGTGCACACATGCGATGTGCACACCTCAAACCACCGGATATTTTTGGAGAGGAGGGAAAGAACAGTTTTTGAAATATATGAGTGGGGTTAGTGGTGTTCATGGGAGGTAGTTATTATAACCATCACCTAGGTGTTCTATAAAAATATCCCTAAATCCTTCACTTCTCCTCATTCATCCTCCTTTCCTCTGTCATCCGAAACCCCCTTCCTCCTTTCCTTCTCTGTCTGCCGAAATCCCAACCAGACCAGCATGTCCTCTATTGCTTCCCCACTCAAATGTATGTGTACATATATAATTATGTATATATATATACTAATACCCACCTTCACATTCACTTTCTCTTTCCCTTCCTCTTTTCCTCTCTGTCAAATCCGAACACCAACTCCAACAACCCCCTGTTTCTCCACCTACTACATATACAACATATATTTCCTATTATATATATATATATATATATATATATATATATATATATATATATATATATATATATATATATATATATATATTCATATTTATAAATATGTATATATATACATAGGTAGATAGATATATTTACATACAAAAGTGAGATGGTGCTTCACTGTGCTTGGCCGAAAATGAAGTGGAGATGCTCTTGCTGATTTCATGCCGAAATGGAGCTCTCTGTTGCATTAGCTGTAACCCCCATTCCCGATAATTAGTATTTTCAGTGTATTTTCTATAATTTGATTTTTTGTAAATTTACTTTTGTTTTAACTCGATTTGGACCTTCCATTAAAATCTTTTTCAAATAATAGTATAAATTAACTTTATTTTCTATTTTTAATTTAACGACAATTTATGTTATAAATTTGCGGATTTTAACAAAATTGTTCAACTCAAATCCTATTGTGATGCATATCACTATTATTATTATTATTATTATTATTATTATTATTATTATTATTATTATTATTATTATTATTATTGTTGTTGTTGTTGTTGTTGTTGTTCTTAGTATTAATATTTGTTGTTATTGCTGTTATTATCATTATTATTGGTATTACTATTTTTTATCGCTATTATTATCATTATTATTATTACTATTTTGTTTTAAGCCTGTGCATGCTCAATTTATATGCAATTCACTAGTTGACTTAATGTGTGTGTGTGTGTGTGTATGAATATTTTAAATACCCTATTTTTCTTTGTTGATTATTTTATTTTTGATTGAATTTATTCATGAAATTCTTCGTTTTTCTTGGTCAAGCCATTCTTGTTGATTCTATTTTCTTTTATATAATTGTGGTTATTTTTTATTTGAACCCTATTGATATGGATCTATCCTTTATTGAATCCTAAAACTCAATTCCAATTGTTCTTGACCCAAATCCACTATTATTGGACCCAAATTCACCAACCCAATACCCTAATTGTACCCTATAGATACAACCCTAATGCAAACCCTAAAAATTGCACAATTTTCGAAATCCTGGCCATCTAATCTCTCTCCTATTCTCTCTCCCCGTCAAAGGTTTTCCCGCCTAAATCCTCCGACCCATCTCCGACGTCTTCCCCGACCATCCTCCGGCGACCACTACCCTATCGCCACCTCCCCTCGTCGGCACCGTTTCTCCACGACGCCAGCGCCAGTGACCCAGGGGCGTAGCTGGCATGGACCCAGGGGGTGCAGCTGCGCCCCCTGGTTTTTTAAAAAAATTTCGAAATTTTTTTTTAGTAATTTTTTTTAATAAGGGTTGATGTGTAAATTTTCAACCCATTTAGTTACTCAATCTTTCTTCCTTTCTTCCTATTCTCTTCTTCTTCTCTGCCCTCATCGACGCCCAAAACCCTGACATCCCCAAACTCTCAAACTTCTCCAGATTCATAAACGCCTCTGAAGTCCCTCTTTCCCGTAGAAAATTTTTGCCGTTTTTGCCGTCTTTACCATCGTAGGACACCTCTGAAGTCGTCGATCCCGACACGGCGACGCCAGATCCAATCTCACCACTTGAAGTCAGATCAGATCTCACCTGTTCTGAGTCAGACTCGATCTCCCCTTCTTTGTTTGCTTTTTGCCAAAGATCCAAATCCAGATTGTTGGTTTTAAGTGGGTAACTAATTCTAAGTTCTAACCTTTAATTTTTACTCTTTCTATTCCTAAATGGCAGTATCACTGAAATTATGGCTGAAAGAATGGTGAAAGATCTATGTTTGAGACTTTGATCATTGTCACCAAAAAATGCATGCTAAAAAATAAGATTGTGGGGGTAAAGGCATTTGCATTGCTGGCAGAAACCTCTAGAGCTTTGGCTGTAGTTGTGAATAAAAGATGAGGAGTTAGATGTTATAGAGGTTGAGAATGAGAAAGAGCAAGCTGATAGTTGCAATAAGCATAAGTAGTAATTCACTAAAGTGTTATTAAGTATTTAAGTTTGATGTTAATTAAGTCTGTAATTCTTTGATGAATTTCTCCCTTTGGAATGGTTTAACCAAACATTCGTTTGAAAATGCTCCTAGTTTTCTAGATTTGACATCGGATGGATTTCCTTCCTTTGTTTCTTAAGAATGGAAAATCATTACTGTCATCCATACTTCTTTGTTGTAGTTATATTTAACTCTTCTAAAGATTGTTCTTATATCTGGTGACTCCCAAAGCCATAGTCCGTCAGTGACTACGAGGTACCAAAAATTTTATTTTACTGTGATATATGAAGCAAGGACACACATTCAATTAGTTTTTTCAATGCTCATCTAAGCTTCAAACTTTACCGTACACGTGAAGACATTTAGTGGTTGCAAGTTTCATAATAAACTTTCCATTATATTCGTACCAAAATGGTATTTTTTGCAAATCATGTTATAAGGTTTTGTAATGTCAGATATTCATTGTAATGTTTGGTTTATTGTTTTTACGGATTTTTTTTAAAGACTCACTTGAATTGAATTTCAAAAATCTCCTCATTTCAAAGTTCGCTCTAAATCTCTAAACATTGTTGAAATCCTCTTATAGGACATCAAGTCACTATATTGTTTGACTTGTATGGGTAAGTTTGTTTTGTCTCACTCTGAAATAAAAAAAACGGTTCACCAGTAGATGTGTTTGAGACTTTTAATTGTCTAGTGATACCAAATCATCTGAGGGTTATTGCATGCCAATACTGTCAATTTCTTGTAGGATATTGAAATGATATAACTGTAATTCTGACCTGCCAATGGATAGGAGAATAGTTCCTTTGCTTCCCTTGACGGAGTGGCGGAGTGTGATTCTTTCTTTTTGAGTATGATTCTGACCTACCAAATCATCTGAGTATTTTTTGAGTACTTTTTGAGTACACGTAGGCTGTAGGCACTGAGTACTTAAAGTTGGAGAAGAAGAGGAGACAAAGACATTGATTTCAGATAATTGAGTACTTTCGTTTATCTATTTATGCTTTTATATGAATACGTTGTTGGCTACTACATACCTTAGACAAGTTTAAAATTTCAGATGAAAAATACTACACTATTCAAGCTTTTTAAAAATTCTCAAGAACAAGCTGCTTCAAGAAGCCAAGAGCCCCCACCGAGGCCACCCCCATCCTCACGACAGCCCGTTATCCAGCCCCTACCTACTTGCATTATAGAAGAAGAGTATCCGTCTGATCCTGCTTTAAGAAAAAATATTTATGAGTACGATGTTAAAGAAAGAGAGAATGTTCGACGATACTACTTGCAAAAAGGACCCTGTCTACCTAAGGATCACAACTTTCCTTGGTGTTATTGTGCAAATGAGAAGCGTCGATTTCAGGCTTCGTGGTTCAAAGAGTACCCTAATTGGCTAGAATATAGCATTACAACAGATGCCGTTTATTGTTTTTATTGTTATCTTTTTAAAGCTGATCATGGTGGCCAAGATGGTGGTGATTCATTTGTTGGTGGAGAGGGATTTAAAAATTGGAGAAAGAAAATGAAGTTGAATGGGCATGTTGGAGACCACACTAGTATGCATAACAAATGTGTGAGAGCTGACTATGATCTTTTGAAGCAATCGCAACACATTGAGCATTCTTTGGCAACTCAATGTATTCAAACTCAAGCCGACTATCGTCTTCGTTTGACGGCATCAATTCCGGCAACTTGATACCTACATTTTGTATGTGCGCTCTGATAACCGATTTTCTGAAGTTGCAGGGATTAGTGGGCTTGCTAGAAAGCTGGTTCAGTTAAAAAAACATCGTGCATATCTGTTGGTATATTTGCAGTTGAAGTTGGCATTGCTATTACCCGTTGCAACCGCAACAGTAGAGAGAGTGTTTTCTGCAATGAAAATCATCAAGACGTCATTACGAAACCGATTGGGAGATGAGATGATGAATAATTGTTTGGTTGCATATATTGAAAGGGATGTACTGGATGCAATTGACAATGAAGATATCATTCAATATATTCAGAATATGAAATCTCGAAGGGTTTTATTGCTAAAGAAAAATGCTGTTTAGTGATTGTAATAGTTTGTATTTTTTGTAGTAATATATGATATTTTGAGGCTTGCAAATGTGTTTATTATAAAAAAAATTATAGTAAGTATCGCGCCCCCTAGATGGAAATCCTGGCTACGCCACTGAGCGCCACCACAGAACCCCACCCCGTCCTCCCTCTTCCCTGTCCTCGACATTAGCGACGCCAGAACCAATAACCCCCTTCCTTTCCTCCTCGTCCGATCGCCGATCAAAACCACCGTGCGCCGCCACCCTGCCTTGTGTCGCCGCCCCTCTAGCCGCCAGGGACGCCGTCGCCCCTTGCTGCAGTTGCTCTCTCCCCTGCTGGTGTTGTTGCAGTCTCTTTGTGTGCTTTGTTGCTTTGGGTTTTTTTGCATGTAGTTTATACGTGCTATTTTGTGGATTTGCTAGTTAGTGGGTTAGTTGCTTCGGGATCCTTATACCGTTATTCTTGGTATTCAAATTCACCGTTTATAAGGCAAGTCACTGTCCTCTTGAATTGTTAATTATATCAAATTCAAGTTTTGTTGAAACTCTTGCAAGTAGAACCCTTGTTATCGTATTATACTTTGTTTATCTCTTTCGTTGGGTTTATTGTGGGTTTACACAAGCTAACCCCAATACTTTTGACATCGTGTCAATTTGACTCCAAAAATATTGAATCTTGCATACATCATATAGTATGGATAATAGGGTTACACATATATTCACGATACAAATAAACTATTGTAGAGACAATTGTTAGGTTGTATGTTGTTTAATCGTTTGATAGTTGATTGATGATAGAATTGTATATGTGGGTGTTATAATTTTATTTATCATGTTTTGACATCCATCATGTTGATTACACAGTTTATTGATTAGAGAATCGATACCCATAATGTTTATTTAATTTATTTTCATGAAAATACCCCCAAAACCTTGTATATGCTTGCTGACCTGAATATTGACCGCTATTTTCGAACCAGTAAACGACCTTAAAATGAAATACTTTCTGAATATGAATTGTAGACTTATCTTTCTAGTTTCCAGAACATCTTGAATTTTTAAATTCCGATTTTGTAAGAAAAGTTATGCCCGTTTTACTACAGCTGTGTTTTTTTACTTTCAGATTTTCAGATTCTCGTACCCTTCATGTTTAAACAGTAAAAAAGCTGGTCAAATGATAATATTTTGCCCTGAAAATTTCCAGATTCTTAATTTACATGTTTAGGAATCTATTAAGTATTTTTAATGAATTTAATATCGAGTATCTGCTGTTTCTAAAATTAAAACAACATGATGTTGATATTCTGCCTGAACATAAAACCTGTAAAGAACCATGTGTTTGACCTAGCTACTGTTGTCGGATTTTGAACTTTAAATATGTGTTGGAACCGTGTGGAAGTATAGTTTCCATATTTTCTGACGGATTCAACATTCGATTTCTGAGTCAATGGAAAATTGTATTTTTGTACAGACTGTGCTTGCTGTCCAGAATTTTACTTGTCAATTTTTGATAGATTAATTAATCCTACATCATAATATTGCATGAATTGATGTATGTATGTTGCATTGCATGATCCTAGTGTCTTATTGTCATCGTTCTAATTTTCCTACTTCATGTTATCACCTTATTGTCCCTCTATTGTTATTATTGTTCATCTAAATGTCTAGATTGCATATTGTATTGTTGCATTAATAAAATAATTAATAAGTCGGGGTTTAAGGGAATGACTTGAGTAGTGAATAATATAGTGACTATGTCGGCCAGTGTTTATCGATTGATTGTGGAGCGCTGACTACGGCACCCCAATCTTTCGTGAACTCTTGAACTCGTGAACCTGTGAACTTGTGAACCTGTGAACTCGTAAACTCGTGAACCCGTAAAATCGTGAATCAGTGTATCAGTGTATTATTATATTGAATTGTGCAACATATTGTATCGTATTAGTGATTAGCGTACCGACACATGATTTATAGAATTCACCACTCAGTCCGAACGAAATTGATTGTATGCATCGAACCTGTAGTATGGGATGCAGTAGTACATGCATTAGTTAGGATTAAAATGATTAATAGATATAAGGATTGACACATCACCGACATTGCATATTGTTCATCATTATTCCTATTTGTATCCAATATTATCTAAGTATAGCATATAATTTTGTCAGCAAGTTGGCAGGTGGACATCTACTTTTTTTGCCATTTAACATTTAATTGCAGTCTCGTAAAGAAACTGACCAAGCGTTTAAATACAAAAATTAGTGACCACTTCCATGTTTTTCCTTAGTAAGCTAAATTAGTGAACATATTCTGCTGAATAGTGACCACGATACATCTAATTAGGTTTTAGTATGGATTTATGAATAGGATTCCTTCTAGTATCTTGAAACTATACAATAATTACTTCAGTGATTTAGCCACCCAATTTTGCCTGGTCAAGTTTTTTATTTATTATGACACCAGGTAATTAGTTCATGGTACACAACTCTCCACACTTACAGGATCACTGGGATGTCATGATTTCAAAACTTTACATATGAGGTATTTCTTCAACCAAAATATTGAAGCACTCTACTGAAATACTACCTCACCTCACCCTACTACATGCAGGGTGATGCTAAAAGAAAAGGTTGTCTATCTCATCTCGTATGTATTGATTGTGCCCAACTTTACTGCTATCCAACAAGTCACAGTGGTATTTACTATTTCACTTCTTGCAAATGCAATTAAGTCTAATGCATACTTTCTAGAATGAAGATACCATGTGTCTATTTTCCAAACATACAAAATTCACTAAATATTGTTATCAAAATTAGAGTAAAAAAAACTGAGCTAAAACAGATAATAGTTCTATAACTCTGTTATAACACTGATCAAGGACAATTACTTTCTCAAAAATTCTGTCAAATACCTAAGTGAATATTTACTTCATACTATAAATTCTAGTGTCGGACAAGTCCAATATGCATAGGCCATACTGGACTGGATAGAGGTAGGTAGGTATATATTGTTCACATAATCAAACCGCTACAGAGGGTATCTATTGGTTGGTTTGACTGACACGAGTAAATCTCCCCACCATTAGATTATTCAGTGCATTTCAACTTAGATACAGGCCACAAACACAAAAATGACATGGCAATACTTAATTGGGTTAAGGTCAGGATTTCATTAAGCTTTATGTTGAAATTACTTGTATTAAAAGATAATCTCTCCAAAGCCGAGCTATTTACAAACAATAATTCACATAATCTTCCTTAGATAAATCATATACCTTATTTGAAACGAAGATTTAGTTAAAAGCATTATGTACATCTCTTACATTTAGCCTAGGTTAACCTAAAAAACAGAAAACAACTAAGAATATATTATGGATGCATAAATTTATATCTGTACTTCTTTACAATAATAACTATAATTGGTGATTCTTGTAGAAATGTGGCTAGCCATCCATCTATATATACCATCAAATTGTTATTAAATTAAATCATGAACATCCATTTCAGGTATAAATTTCCTATCCCTTTTCGGATTGTTCCTTTTATTTGAAAACCCCACCCCAACCCCCCGCCTTCCCCTTCCCACACCAAGACACATGATGTCCTATCTCATAATGTCATGTGTGTGATACTTTCTCCTCTCAACGAGAAAAAAATTGTGATACTTCTCTCATGGTTTTTTTCTTTTTGCACACATGCTTTCTTCATGCGGATGAAGGACATGGAAGTTTTTGACTGTTAGATTTTTCTTATTTTCATCCATGCTTTTCAAAATAGATTTGGTGAGTATGCTCTTTTCAATCTGATCCACTTAAGAAGTTCCTAACATATGGCATGTTCTAAGTGTCTGGTTTGTTGGATTGGTTCCTGAATGAATGATTTATGCCTTGTTCACTTTTCAGTTCCGCAAGTTTTGGTAATATTAAGTTCAATTTCTGGATCAAAGCCTACCGAATGCTAAAAGGAGTGTTTGGTGAAACCAATATAGTATGATATTGACAGAAGAGGTAGATCATGTCATCTGTATAATATGATGTTTATAATATAGATTTCAATTCGGAAGTCAAAATAGCGTCATTTTAATTTTAGCAAATTTGATACAGAGCATGTAAAAATTTCATAGGCATGCCAAGAACAAGAAGAAGACTACTCAGAACAAAAAAACTCACCGTGGCGAAGAAGGGAGGAGGTTGAGAGTGGCTATATTGCGGTGATGGGAGGGTGATTCCAAAGGGACGGAAAGGTGGCGAGAACGACGACGTCATCGTCGACGGCAACGAAGGCGGCTAAGGAGGGACGAGATAGGGGTTAGAGTTGGGGAAATCGGAGGGATTGGGGGTTTCGAGGAGAAGCGTCAGGATCGTGAGAGAAATTGGGGTTAGGGTTTGGATTTTGAGAGAGATTAGAGTTGTTAGGGTTTGGGTTTTGAGAAAGATTGGATGGAGGCGTACACCAGAGGGAGAGGGAGGGAGAAAGTGGAATTATTTATTATTATTTATATTTAGTTTTAAATATAAAAATTAAATAAACTATCACAAATTAATAATAGTCTTTGATCAGTTTGATCAACAAAATGAACGAAGGGTTAGGATTGGCTTTGGACAGTTTTTTTTTTCTTATTCTTGCTTTTATAATAGAAATAGATTTAATACTAAATAAATTAATAAATTAACTTATGCATTATAAACAATATTAAATAATGAACAATTCTCATGCTTTATGCCGATTGGTCTCCATTTATTTTCTTCTAGGTCTAGATCGAAGTCATGTTGAATCGATGATCTTACCGTCGAACCGATTGATCTTCGTGAACTTATCTGTCATCTTCTCCAAGGAACTCGAGCAACCCTTTTTTGCAACCTGACGCTTTGATACCATGTTAGGATTTCTTGTAGAGTTTTGCAACATGATCACTACGAACAAACCACCAAGCAAATAATAGATCAAACCAAACACACAAAGCACACAATTTTGTCATGGTTTGGCCACGCCTAATTTTGAGAATAAATAACAAAGATATTATTCAACTAGAGAAGATATAAGAGTTACAACCACTCTCACCACAACCTTATCTATTTCTCAAGCCATACCAGAAGTACAATGAAAAACTCTCAAACTCAAACTCTCATATGAAGCACTCTATCTCTTTGCTCTTACCTTTCAAAGGAGGCCGTTACAAATGTATATATAGATATTTAGAGAAACCCTATTTTACTATCTGGATACAATAACTATCTGATGTATCTTGAAACGATAACCATATAATAAGAGTCGTATGATTTAACTTGGAGGAGAATTGGACTTCAATTAGATTACACACTCGATACCCATATGTTGCCCTCTGCACATATGCTAATTAGGGTAGTCGACTGTCCTATTGTTGCCTCCTAGTTGTTGCAGCTCCTTCTTCCTCCATCGACGCTTCGAACCACTTCTTGCTTCACCTCTCTTATCCCCTCATCGGGTCTAGTCTGCAAGAAAAACCCAACAATACCATGCACTACATTGAAGTACTAACTAATTAGCATTTAATCACAGCGGTTCAACTCATCACACACTATACTGTGGCTGATCCAAAGACCTAATTAAATCAAGTGCAAGGCCATGTGTACAAAATCTCTTTTGGCCAATCTCAATGAGATTCAAATTAGTGGTCTCGTCGAAAATACATAGGGTATCCAGGAATTGAATCCTAGAGAGGGAGCATCGAGGATAGGTTGCATATAATTCACTTGGCCATTGGGGTTGAGTTGCCCATTATCTCGAACCATGCTGTTTAGACTTTTGTTTAGATCATGCTGTGAAGTTTTTGGAGTGTGTTCATGTAATTTCTTCCATTGTTGCCTTTTTTTAGGTTGATATTTTGTAGCCCTATAATTTAGTGTATGTTTCATTATTTTCTTATTAATAAAACATGGTGACTATGCTTCACATTTTCTCCAAATAAATAAATAAACATTTGATCAATCAAATGCTAATTAGTTAGTACTTTAATGCATACATGGTATTTGAGATCAAAGGCTTATATAATTATGTAGAACTTACTGCTCTTATCGAGGCTGGCACAGTGGCCTCCAGTACGAGTGTCTGTGGTTTGTATTCCGAAATTTATTTTCTGTTTAAAAAAAACCAAAAAAAACAAAAAAACAAAAAAAAAAACAAAACAACAACAACAACAACAACAACAACAACTAATTAGCATTTAATCTCCCAACTTGGTTTAAGGATATATATCGCTATTTGCAATAACATGTTATCATAAATGAACTTAGATACACTGAGACAATTAAAAAGGATTTGATTTACTGGCAGCAACAGCAATAATTGGTCTTAGAATCATATCTGACATAATTACTCATATAAATATATCTTACATGTCCTTTTTAATTAAATAAGATATGACAATGTAGAACGAATGCGAAATTCTCTGAAAACTGTATACTCTTAGTTTATGACTTCCAAGATTGGTGAATATAAGCCACCAAACCAACTAAAAGCCATAGTTCCTTATTGCAATAGAACTCAGAGAAACCAGTTCAAAAACAAAGTTGACTCCAGTTTGATGAATTATAGCTTGCTAGCTCCCACCAAACGCACTAACATTAGTAGTTGATCTCCCTCTTGACTCTAATCACATCTTCACTAGTCCGAATAGTATATAAAAGTTCGGGTACTCCATAGTTACGACCATCCTATTCATTCATTAGCCTAACGAAGTAAATTACATTGGTGTGATTACTGAAATGGCAGGCCTTTCATGCTCTCAGTCATCTCGACTTCCTGTGATTCCTTTTCTGATTTTGTCATTGTTGGTAAGTTTGAGCACTGTGAGTTGGGCTCAAGACCCGTCACAGCTGAGCTTGGATTATTACTCCACAGCTTGTCCGACAGCTGAGAAGATTGTGAGGACCGAGATGGAGTGTGCGGTTCGTGAAAACCCTCGCAATGCTGCTGCAATACTGCGACTCCACTTCCATGACTGCTTTGTTCAGGTCAGAAAGTCAGGGAGGGAATGCAGCAAAAATTAGAAACCAAATAAATGAATCCAAGAATCATGATATTCTTACTGGAGTTTGTTATGTAAGACTCCTTATGGTCATATGTTTATTAAGTGAGATAATTGACTGAAGGCCTTTAAATTTTGCAGGGATGCGATGCATCAGTATTACTGGATGACACGGCTATGTTGAAAGGTGAAAAACAAGCTGCGCAAAATTTGAATTCTTTGATTGGTTTCGACTTGGTGGATCGCATTAAGAACCAATTGGAGGCTCAGTGCCCCGGAACGGTCTCTTGCGCAGATCTCCTTGCCATCGCAGCTAGAGATGCAGTTATCCTGGTATTATACAATACACATTGTGGTTGATTAAAAGAGAAAACAGAAAGAAACATTAACATAAAAGTAAAAAAGAATCCAGTTTAGCATTTTGAATCGTATACTGTTTCCTTAAATTTATGAAACGATTTAGATATTAAGAAAAAGAGAAATAGAGAACAAGATTGCATGCACCTATAATTGAGTCTTGCTTATCCTAAGAGAAGCAAACGAATGAATTAGTGAATGGCAATGATAATAGAATTAAGCAGAAACAAACAAGGGATCTTTAGACCAACTATTAACCATACTTTCCTACAATATTCAATCTGATTGATTTCATTTTTTTTTTCATTTTTTTTTCCAGGTTGGTGGGCCCTACTGGGATGTCCCAGTTGGAAGAAAGGACTCGACGACAGCGAGCCTGGAACTAGCAAATGCAGACATCCCCACTCCTAGTCAAGGCCTCCTTTCTCTCATCAGTAATTTCCTAGAGAAAGGTCTCTCAGTCACTGACATGGTGGCTCTTGTTGGTATACTTCTCACACACTTATTAAACTATATGAATTTCGTAATTTCTTATTAAGCGAACAATTAGTTAATATGTAACATGCAAATGATGGTTGTGAAACACAGGTGCGCATACCATAGGCCTGGCTCGCTGCGTTAACTTCCGTGACAGGATCTACGGGGACTTTGAACTGACATCACATTCCGATCTCACATCGGAAGCATACCTCAGCCAACTGAAAGCAACCTGCCCGGTCAGTGGAGGAGACGACAATCTCAGCGGCTTGGACTACATTTCCCCCACTATATTCGACAATGCCTTCTTTCAGACCCTTGTTAAAGGAGACAGCCTTTTGAATTCGGACCAGGAGATGTATTCGAGCCTGATAGGATTCCAGACATCCGACCTCGTGAAAACATATGCAATGGATCCTATTGCCTTCTTCAATCAATTTGCAGATTCGATGGTGAAGATGGGGAACATCACCAATCCCGAGGGCGGGGAAGTGAGGACAAGCTGCAGATTTGTGAACACCTGATGATGATGATGATGGTTGAGTTTCTAATTTTATTTTATTTTTTTGTGATGTGTTAAGATTTTCTAAAGAAATTTGGGTAAAAATTATTGTTATCGCTTGATATATGTTTTACTTTCACTATCATATATGAACGAAGTCATCTTGTTTTCCAATATATTGTGCCTTCCGATGAACAAAATTTCTTCGAGCATGGTTGTGTGCTGAGAGAATATGAAGTGTATCAGAGATATTTGTGGAAAATTAGATATGTAATTTGACTAATACAGGGGAATAACTCATTTTTCCATGTATGTTGGTGGTTTGTATTTGTAAACCATCAATTAGTCCATTAATATTTTGATCCCGACAAATTTTCATTTCCAAACCACTTAAAAACCAACCATTCTTACAATATTGCAGGTCAACTGCTAAGTTATCCAGAACCTATCAAAATTATTGAAATCATATTTGGGGAAAAACCATAGTTTCTCATCTTATTGCTTCTACTGTCTATTTTCTATATATACACATGATTTCTTAGAGAAGGGGTACATTTCTTGGAGAAGATTAAGGAGATGAGAGATTTGAAGGAATCTGTTCCCTATAAATTTGGAAACAGGATATACAGATCATACAAATTATATTTTAACAATCTCTCTCAAGTTTGTCCACAAATTTCAAAAATAGCTGATTCGATACTGCCTTGGTGAGAATATTTGCGAGTTGGCCTTTTGATTTCACCTTAGATATCTCAATAATTTTGTCATCTAATTTCTCCTTGATGAAGAACCTATCCACCTCTACGTGCTTCATCCTACCATGCTAGACTGGATTGGCTACAATATCACATGCCGCTTGACTGTCACAATACACCTGAAAAGGCTCATTTGGACCACAAAACAAATCTTGTAACAAAAGTTTAAGCCATAAAACTTCAGTTATACTCAGTACTACTCCTCGATACTCGGTCTCTGCACTAGAGCATACAACAACATTTTGCTTTTTGCTTCTCCATGTAACCAGATTTTCTCTAACAAAGGTAAAGTATCCTGAAGTGGAGCGCCTATTATCAACAGGTTCTGCCCAATCAGCATCAGTATATGCCTCGACCTTCAAGTGACCATGTTTTGCGAACAAGACCCATTTTCATGGAGCAGACTTTATGTATCTCAGGATCCTCGTCACCGTATTCATATGTTGTTCACGAGGTGCATGCATAACCTAACTCACCACACTTATGGCCGCGTATGTGAAAGATACATTAGTCATACTACCAATCTCTGATATCTCTCTTTATCACACGACACTTGATCAGGGTCATTCCACAGTTTCAGTCCTTCTTCTAACGGTGTATCTGTTGGGGTTTGTGGATCCAATACACGACAATGAGTTGAAGAAGATAGTCGGGAAGGAGAGTCGAAGTGGGAGCATCAAGTCCAGAGTAGCAAGTGCCACAGCAGAGTTGCGGTCGACCATGCAGTCGACCCCACCCCCGACCGCCCAGGCAAGTCGGCCGGTCGACCGCGCAGTTGACCGACCCACTCTCTATTGGATTTAGTGCAGTCGAGGGAGAAAACCGGTCGACCGTCCCGACGCTGAATAGATGAACGGCTGGGATGTAAAGTTGTGGAATCCTATATATATTGTATTGTGTACGATTTTAGGGTTAAGCCAAGAAAAAAGAGAGATCTACCAGCTATCATTAAGAGAGAGAGAGATAGAGAGAAACCCTACACCTTGGTGGTGAGTTCTTAAGAAATTTGTAAACCTAATCTTCATATTTCTAGTAAAAATCGCAAGAGTGCCTCTGCGCGGGGAAGTGGCCATTGTTTGGGTGAACCTCGATAAAAATCTTGTGTGTTCTTGTGTGTTGCTTTTATTTGTTCTTTGTTCGCTTGTTTTGATTCTATAGTTCCTGCATCTCGTCGTCGTTGTTGAGTTTATTCCGCAGTTAGAATTCAATAAAGTGGTATCAGAGCTACAAATTGATAGTATTGATTGAGATGGTGGACAAGAGTAGAGTCAAGAAGTTCGATGGAACGGATTTCACAATGTGAAAGATCCAAATGATTGCGTATCTCCGACAGAAGGATCTAGATGATTCGTTGTTTGGTGTGAAGCCAGAAGGAGAGAAGGTCGATCCGGTTGCGTTGGCAGCCTGGAATAGATTGGATTAGAAAGTGCTTGGGCAGATTCAGTTGTCGCTGAGCAGGAAGGCGCTATTTCACATTGAGAAGGAAAAAACCGCAAAGGATGCAATGGAGATATTGACAGACATGTTTGAAAAGCTGAATGCAGCGAATCAGATCTTACATCTAAAGAAGTTGGTTAACTTGAAGTTGTTAGGAAGGGGTTCGGTTGCTGAGCACATCAACAATGTCTGTATGGTTTACAATCAGATGCAATCGTCGGGTTTAAAGTTTGAGGAGAGGGCACAATCATTGGTGTTGCTATCCAGTCTTCCCAACAGTTACGACACAGTAGAGCAGACTATTACTAGCATCATGACAGATACGACAACCCTAAAGGATGTTATAAGTAGCATCATGAACGAGGATGCAAGGAGGAAGAGACATAGAGAGACTTCGGTGTCATATCCTAACAATACCGTGCTGTCAGTTGATAATCGTGGTAGAAGTAACAAAAGAGGGAGGTCGCAAAGTAGGAATCACAGGTCCAAGTTAAGAACAGAAAATCGCAAAGGTGAGTGTTGGTACTGCAAGAAGCCAGGACACAGGAGAGACCAATGCGAGGAGTATAAGAAAACACAAGCAGGGTCACAGGTAGCCAATGTGGTAAGTATTGAACCCCGTTTAGATGAATTGTGTTTATCTGCTGGATTTAATATTTTGCAAGATGATTGGTGTATAGACTCAGGTGCTACCCCCATAAGGGATGTTTTTTAGGATTACAAGACAGGTGATTTTGGTACAGTTTCAGTTGGTAATGGGTAGATATGTCCAGTTGTGGGTAGAGGCACTGTGAGAGTGAAGGCTCGCAATGGTGTGCAATTGGTCTTGTATGATACAAGACATATTCCGAGCTTGAAGAAAAACTTGATCTCAACTAGCAAGCTAGACAAAGAAGGATTTACAACAACCTTTGGGCGTGGAGAATGGAAGGTGACTATAGGTGTCAGGTTGGTGGCAAAAGAAAAGTGTGGTGACACGTAATTACTCAAGGGAGGTGATTCAGGTGATATCATTGCTACAGCATCAGTAGGTAGTTCTTCTTCAATTCTATGGCATGTCAGGTTGGGGCATCTTGGTGAAAAAGGTGTCAAGCAGCTTTGTTCTAGGGATCTTCTGCCGGGGCTGAAGAAGGCTGGGATGGATTTTTGTGAGAATTACGTGATGGGCAAACAGAAGTCAGTTAGTTTTCCGTTGGGTGGACGAGAGAAGAAGCTTGCAAAGCTAGAGTTGGTACATACAGATGTGTGGGGTCCAGCTCAGGAATTCTC
The DNA here is from genome assembly GCA_017893485.1 of Hemerocallis citrina. Lineage (NCBI taxonomy): Eukaryota > Viridiplantae > Streptophyta > Magnoliopsida > Asparagales > Asphodelaceae > Hemerocallis > Hemerocallis citrina. Next base: position 562,809 of record JACEHZ010000171.1, read on the forward strand.
TTATGGTGGTAAGAGATACTTCGTCACATTCATAGATGATGCTACTAGAAAGGTTTGGATTTATGCAATTCGCAAAAAATCAGAAGTTTTTGAGGCATTCAGAGCTTGGAAGACCAGTGTAGAACCCCGTATTTTCAAATATTATTTTAATTATTTGAAAATAAATTTTAAATGATTTTGAGTATTTGATATATATTTTCTAAAAGATTTATCTTTTGTACACGTGCAAAACACGTGCAAATGGCTTTTCAGAAGTTTGAAAAATTTAGTTTTCCTTATGAAAAATCATTATTTATTATTTGAGAACTATTTAATATTTTTCCAGATTTTTCTGAAATTAATTATGCCTATTTGCAACTTTTGAGAAAAGAATGACTTATTTGCAAAATTGACAATTTTGAGGGTTAGAATGCAAAACATATTTACTGGACATTCCGATCAGTAATTGTTGAGGTTTAGAAATATATTTTTCTATTAGATCCTAATTTAAATGATATTTGATTCAATTTTCAAGAAAAGAATTATATATATGCAAGAAGTATTTTTTGGAAAGGATTATTTTGCAAAGTGGGAATAAAACCCTAATATACAATCCGGCATATTTAAGGGATTCTCTCTTCCCAGCCGTCATTGAGCATATTCAGATTTTGAGATTATTTTGAGGAGCAAAAAGGAGGATTCTTGGATCTAGCAAGGGGGAAGCTTTTTGTGGATTTTTCTTCAAATCAAAGGTGAGTGGATTGTTTTGTTTGTTTTGTTTTGCTTTGCTTTGTTATTCGATTGATGAATGACGTAAGATCTTTGTTATGCTTGTTTGTGTTCATTATGTCATTATTTTGTTAGTCTCATTGTACGTATGATATGGATCTTTTATTTGGATATGGATGATGAGAACTCTTATTGATATTTGGATCATGTATGAGAAATTATTAAGTTGTTGAGGAAAGGTTTGATTTATGAGATCGTATTGTTGGGAGACATATTAAGAATGGATAATGTTGTGATCAGATGGTAAACATCTGGATCTTGTGGGTGTAGTTCAGATTTTGATTGAGTTGTGTAAGAAGTTTTGATGAGAAACCCTAATAGAAAGATTAGGAGTCTAGATCATGAGGACTTGAGATTTGAGTATTTGATTGATTGAGTAATGTATCCTTGATGGAGATTATTGAGAGTTGTTTATTTGCCTGGATACAAATTAATTTTTATGATCAGTGGATCTTTAGAAAACTCCAGTTTGATTTTTGTGTTCAGACCTGTTTTTAGAAATCTGTAGCCGACAGTCGACTGGCCTATAGAGCAGTCGACTGGTACGAGCCCACTGCTGTACTTTTAGTCTTTGAGCATTGTTCGGGACAGTCGACCTAGACTGAGGTCAGTCGACTGGTCTTCTGTTTGTAATTTTGTTCAGTCCTTCGGGACAGTCGACCTATGAACCCCTTGTAGTCGACTGATATACTTAGAATATTTGATGAGAATTATTTGTTGTCTCGGGGCAGTCGACTGACTTCTTGATAAGTCAACCGATCATACCTTAGCTTATTTTTGAGAAATTTTGGATTATGTCCTCTGGACAGTCGACTGATGTGCTATACAGTCGACTGGTCCTGAGGGATCTTTGTATTTGGTTTTGAGATCTTCTGTTTAGTGTTTGATTTTGAGATGTTTGTTCAGTCTTTGATTTCGAGATGTTCAGTTAAGAACATGATTTTGAGATTTTCAGTTGAGCCACTTGTTTAGTGGAATTTTGTTCAGATAATTGTTTTTGAGTCTTTAGAAGTATGTGACCCTAGTATACCGGTGTTGAGATATTTGTTCAGTTATTTGTTGAGGCCCATTGAGGCAAACTTTCAGTTATTCAGATTTTTAGTCCGGTAGGGTACACTACTCTAGGGGATTTGTTCAGTAACCCAAACTAATAAGGACAGGCATTAGTAGTGTCATGACGAATGGGAACTTGAGTTATGCACCTCAGTAAGGCTTTTGATGTAGGATTTAATCTCCTGAATTATCCAAGTAGTTAACTTGTGATGTGTGATTTATCTCCGGAATTATCCAGGTAGTTAACCTGAGATGTGAGGTATTTCTCCTGAATTATCCAAGTAATTATCTTGAGATGTGGGATTGACCTACGGAATGATCGGAGTCGAGGCGACGCTTTTGGGGTATTATTGTGATGATGAGTCTATGTTTAGATGTGGGATGATCTCCTGAATTATCCAGGGAAAATACCTGTGATGTGGGATCAATCTCCGGAATGATCAAGCATGGGCAAATTATCATAGTTTATCTTCATCTCTTAGTAGTCATCGTTGTCAGCATGTAGTCATGATTTTTTCTTGAATCACTTTTATGCATTTGGATTTCCTGTTTTTACCCACACTTGGCTTTTCGGTTTTTGGTATCACCCATTACTCTTTTATCGTTACTTCATACTTTAGTACTTGATTATTATTTGTTGGATATTATTATTTCAGTTCATTTATGATGTTTTGTTTGATTTGTCACCACTCACACCATTTATGGCTGACCCCGTAGTTTGGGGGTTAGGGTTCAACTCTAGCCTCACATGTTGCAGGTTATTGCTTAGAATGGAGGTTGGATGCTTGAGTGGGCAGTTTGAGATAATTGGATTATTTAGTGATTGGTGTAAAACTGTAAAGGAATTTGAGATCATTCTGAGTTGTAAATACAAAGATTAACTTGTGTTGAGATGATTAGACTTCCGCTGGGATTTGTAATAATTGTTGTAATAAAAGAAAGAAAATTTTAGTGGTGTTTGTTGGTGTTTATTGTTGTATTGAAGTGGATTACTGGGATTTCGTCACGTATTTTCTAAGCTCTCATATTAGAGATTCGGGGCGCTACAACCAGGGTTAAGAATTAGACGAGTTGCAAGGTGAAAGCAATCAAGTCAGACAACGGAGGTGAGTACACAAGCAAAGAGTTTGTTAACTATCTGGCAAAGAAAGGTATCAGAGGAATCAAGACAGTTCCTAAGACTCCATAGGAGAATGGTGTAGCAGAAAGGATGAACCGTACGATACTCGAAAGGGCGAGATGCATGAGACTTCATGTGGGTCTTCCGGTTCATCTTTGGGCTGCTACAGTTGATACAGCGGTGTACTTGATTAATCGTTTCCCGTCTAGTGCCCTTGATGGGGCCATTCCAAAAGAACTGTAGTCAGGTAAAACTGTTAATTATTCGCATTTAAAGGTTTATGGTTATATGGCATATGCACTAATTGACAGGGAAGAAAGAAAGAAGTTGGACTCTAAGTACAGGAGGTGTGTCTTCATTGGCTATGGTGGCGATGAGTATGGTTACAGACTTTGGGATTTTGTGGATAACAAAGTCATTCGCAGCAGGAATGTAGTGTTCAATGAAAAAGTTCTATACAAGGACAGGCACACAGGTTAAGATAGTACAACCAGTTCAAAATCAGATTGAGGTTCAGACTCAGACTCAGATTCAGATTCTAAAGGCGGCCCTAGTGGTGGGGGCTCTACAGTGCAGCAGCAGGTACAAGTACCACAAACAGCATAGGAGGCTCATGGTGAGCCTATTGGGAATGATCAGGTTATCCAAGACGAACAGGTACAGCCAGAACAGCCCGAGATTCATGAGGAGGCTTTGAGGGATGAGGCTCGAATTCAGTGGGAGTTAGCCATGAAGGACGAGATAAGCTCCTTGGAACAGAACCAAACTTGGGAGTTGACAAAGTTACTAACAGGGAAGCGCGCTCTTATGAACAAATAGGTCTTTAAAGTCAAAGATGAGGCAGATGGCAGTAAGAGGTATAAGGCCAGGATTGTTGTGAAAGGATTCTCTCAAAGAGAAGGTATCGATTATAGTAAGATCTTTGCACCGGTTGTGAAGATGGCTTCTATTAGGGTCTTGCTCAGTATTGTGGCTGTTGAAGACTTGCACTTAGAGCAGTTGGATGTGAAGACAGCATTTCTCCATGGTGATGTCGAAGAAGAGCTGTACATGAAACAACCCACAGGTTTTGAAGCTAAAGGAAAGGAAGACATGGTGTGTCAATTGAAAAAGAGTCTTTATGGGCTCAAGCAAGCACCGCGGCAATGGTATTTGAAGTTTGATTGCTTCATGAGAGGAAAAGGTTTCGATAGATGCAAAATGGATTATTGTGTGTATGTTCGTAGATATGAAGACAATGATACAGTTACCTTGGCATTGTATGTGGACGACATGCTGTTAGCAGGTTCATGTATGGAGAAGATCAAGGAAGTGAAAAAGTTGCTAGCTTCGGAGTTTTCAATGAAGGACTTGGGTGAAGCAAAGTAAATCATCGACATGAAGATCGGTAGAGACAGGAGTATCAAGAAGCTTTGGTTATCTCAAGCGTACTATGTAAAGAAGGTGTTGAAGAGATTCAATATGAATGGCGCGAGGCCAGTCACTTGTCCCTTGGGTGCTCACTTTAAGTTATCAATGGACTTGTGTCCTCAGACGGAGGCGGAGATGGAGGAAATGGCTATTATTCCTTATGCCTCAGCCGTTGGGAGTTTGATGTATGCGATGGTGTCTACAAGACCGGACATCGCACAAGCAGTGGGAGTTGTCAGCCGTTACATGAAGAATCCAGGTAAACAACATTAGGATGCAGTAAGGTGGATTCTTAGATATCTAGCAGGTACTTCAGATCACTCTCTTTGTTTTGGGAGAGATTCTTTGCATAAACATGGTTATGTAGATGCGAACTTTTTGGGCGATCGTGATGGTTGCAGAAGTACTACAGGGTATGTATTTACAGTTAGTGAAATAGCTGTTAGTTAGGCTTCGCAGTTACAAAAGGTTGTAGCACAGTCAACCACGAAATTAGAGTATATGGCACTTACGGAAGCGACGAAAGACATATTGTAGATTTCGGAGCTTATGAAACAGTTGTGCAGGAAGCAACCCATAGGTGAACTATGGTGCGACAGTCAAAGTGCAGTTTTCTTGGCGAAAAACTCGGCATATCACACTAGGACTCGGCACATTCAAATGAGCTATTATTTTGTCAGAATGACGGTTAAGAAGAAATGGCTGAAGCTAACTAAGATTCTTGGTACTAAGAATCCAGTGGACATGCTCACTAAGGTGGTGGATAGCAAGAAACATCAGTTTTACTATACCGTTGTCAGATTGTCTTTAGGTTAATTGTTGGGGAGACTCGCAGAGGCACAGGCCTAGACTAGGCCAATGGAAGAATGAAGAACAGGTTAGAGACTTCATGTATATGCCTCCAAATGGGAGATTGTTGGGGTTTGTGGATCCAATACACAACAATGAGTTGAAAAAGACAGTCGGGAAGGAGAGTCAAAGTGGGAGCATCAGGTCAAGAGTAGCAAGTGCTACAGCAGAGTTGCGGTGGACCGCGCAGTCGACCGCACCCCCGACCGCCCAGGCAAGTCGACCGTCCCGCCCTCTGACTCAATTCTGTATCTTGAAGGAATGACCGGTCGACCGCGCAGTCAACCGACCCACTCTCTATTGGATTTAGTGCAGTCGAGGGAGAAAACCGGTCGACCGTCAAGATGGACCGGTCGACCGTCCCGATGCTGAATAAATAACGGCTGAGATGGAAAGTTGTGGAATCCTATATAAATTGTATTGTGTACGATTTTAGGGTTAAGCCAAGAGAAAAGAGAGATCTACTAGCCATCATTAAGAGAGAGGGAGATAGAGAGAAACCCTATACCTTGGTGGTGAGTTCTTGAGAAATTTGTAAACCTAATCTTCATATTTCTAATGGAAATTGCAGAAGTGCCTCTGCGCGGAAAAGTAGCCATTGTTTGGGTGAACCTCGATAAATATCTTGTGTGTTCTTGTGTGTTGCTTTTGTTTGTTCTTTTTTCTCTTATTTTGATTCTATAGTTCTTGCATCTCGTCGTCGTTGTTGAGTTTATTCCGCAGTTAGAATTCAACAGTATCAATACGCTGACAAGCGACATTCCTGTTTTCTTCAACAAATCAAGCGCATACTTTCTTTGATATAGAAATATACCCTTTCTAGAATGAGAAACTTCGATGCCAAGTAAATATCTCAAAGGGACAAGATTCTTCATTTCGAACTCTTGTGACAAGTAGCTCTTTAATGTCTTTCTCTCCTCATGATCATTTCCAGTTACTATCATATCATCCACATATATGATTAGAGCAGTAATCTTACCTTCTTTCCATTTCAGGTACATGGTATGATCTGAATTACTCTGACAATATCCAAATGTCCTCATTGATTTTGTAAATCTCCCAAACCAAGCTCTTGGTGACTGCTTGAGACCATACAGTGTTTTCTTCAACCGATACACTTTATTACTATGTTGGGCTGGTCTATTTGATCCTGGTGGTAGATCCAGATAAACCTCTTCTATCAATTCCCATGCAGAAAGACATTCTTTACATCAAATTGCTCTAACAACCAATCAAGGTTTGCAACAAGTGATAGAACTTGAACAGTGTTGAACTTTGCCACAGGTGCAAATGTTTTATCATAATCAACTCCATAAGTTTGAGTGTACCCTTTGGCAACCAACCTTGCCTTGTATCGCTCTATCGAACCATCAGACTTATACTTCACGTTTAAATAAATCTACATCCTACCGGCTTCTTTCCTGCTGGCAGTTCGACTACCTCCCAAGTCTCAGTCTTTTTCAAGAACTTCATCTCCTCATCTATAGTTGCTTTCCACCTTGGGCTGGCTAAGGCTTCCTGCACATTGTTCGGAATAGATACAACAGATAATTGATTCACAAATGACTTATTTGATGTAGACAATCGGTGAGTGCACATAATGACTTATGGGATACTTAAAATTACTAGTGGGATCAGGCTTATAGGTAGGTTTTGGGATACCTCTAATAGTATGATTCGAGAGTTCTCTTCTTGGAGCATCGGACAGCGATGACGATTGGTTTTGGGGTTCTGACGGTGCTAGTGGTGGAGATGACAGTAGTGATGGCATGAATCCTGATTCCTGACTGCTCATCTTCGAGGAGGTTCGGCACCGATTGTAGTTCCTCGTGGAGATCTTGTCCCTCAACCAAATCTTCATTTGAGTGATCGTCACTACTTACAGCCACATTCTCACTCTTTGTGTTCAATTGTTCAATCTGAATGGTAACCACTTCGTCATAAGCAATAGTCTGAACTTCACTTCAGTACTCTCCCTGAAGTTCAACCTCAGAGGAAAAATACATCTCATTTTCATGGAATTCAATATCCATAGTCACAAACATCCTTTGCGTTGGAGGATGATAACAATGATATCATTTCTTATCTATTGCATATCCCACGAAAACACAGCGAACAACTTTGAGGAGATAACTTATTACGTTCATCTTGATGAAGATGAACAAATGCAACACGCCCAAACACACGAGGCGACAAGTTGATGACTGTTAGTGCATTCACATCTTCAGTTAATGCTTGAAATGGTGTGATGAAGTTTAGGATACTAGAGGGAACTCGGTTGATTAAGTATGCAGCGGAAACCAGGGCTTCCCCCCAATACACGAGGGGCATATTTTCATGAATAAGAGAGGCACGGACCACCTTGAGCAAGTGTCTGTTTTTTCTTTCTACAACCACATCCTGTTGTGATGTATACGAGCAAGTAGTTTGGTGAACAATCCCATGTTCCACCAAATATTGTTGCAGATTCAAACTTAGGTATTCACAGTCATTATCACTCCTAAGAACTTGAAAAAGTGCTTTATACTGAGTCATAACCCATTTGTGAAATTTCTAAAATAAGCCACTAACGTCACTTTTAGACTTCATCAAATAAATCCAAGTCATACGAGTACAATCATCAATAAATGTCATAAACATTTTGCTCATCCAAAAGTAGTGTTTTTGGATGGACCCCAAACATCAGAATAAATAATCATAAATGGAAGTGAGCTTTTATTCAAATTTGGAGAAAAAGAGACACGGTGACTTTTTGCTAGTTCACACACATCACACCGAAAATTAGAAACATCCAACTTCGAAAATAAATTTGGAAATAATTTATTTAAATAACCAAAAGAATCATGCCCTAGACGTCGATGTCATAGCCAAATCTCTAATTTCTTCTTCTTCTTCTCCCCCTCGGATCCTTCCACAAATAGAGCTTGAGTCAATTTGCTTGAACTTTCAAATACCAAATCCAAATAGTATAGCTTCCCGTGTCTAACCCCATAACCAATCGTCTTGCGAGTCCGAATGTCCTTAAACACACAATAAGAGGACCAAAAAATCACAATACAATGTAAGACAGTAGTAATTTGAGCAACAAATAATAGATTAAAATTTAAGGATGACACAACTAGTACAGTATCTAAGTTTAGATTTTTGTAAGAGATATGGAACCCTCGCCAGTAATGATGGCAGAATCTCCATTGGTAGTGGACACACTTGTTTTATTGGATGGTTGTAAGGTTTGGACTTGTCTAGAATCAAAAGTCATATGGTCGGTAGCACCTGAATCAATTATCCATGCATTATTCATAACAGAGGCAGAAATATTAAATACCTTACCATCATTACCTGCAGCTGTAATCAATGCAGAGGCTTGTCCAACACCCTTTTCAGCTACATCAGCAACTCCAATGGTGACAGTGGGTCGGTTGTAATTCTTCTTCCGAGGATCCATGCTATGATATCAGTTCTCCGGGTAGCCGATAATCTCATAACAGCGAACTTTCGTGTGACCGATTTTACCGTAATGAGTACACTTCGTTGATTCATAAGGTAATTTTGGTCCAAATCGACTTGGGTGGCCTTTTGAAGAACGGTTCTATGTCACCATTACAGCTGCATCAGAGTGTGTTGAAGAGTTGTTCATGGTGCTTTGTTGGCGAGCCACACGGGACATATGCATAAGAATAAAATGCCTCAAGATCAAGAGCGGGATCCTTTCGCAATATTTCTCCTCGAACTTGTTCAAACTCAGCACCCAATCCTGCCAAGAAGATATAAACCCGCAAGCACTCAATCAATTTCTGATATTTTTCAACATCATCAGAATTCATGATCACCTTGTCACATTGGTCAAGCTCTTGAAAAATCTCAGTTAATTCTCCATAATAGACGGAGAGTGGCCTGCCATTTTGCTTTGCCGAGAAGGCTCTCTGCTTTAGAGCAAATGCTTGAACTTCATCGGTTCCATCATAGAATGTCTTTGCTAGGGCATCCCAAACATCACGAGTCGTATGCAATCGAATGTATCTCTCTTCATAATTTCCGGTTTCATGGACATCAATAACCATCCTTAAACTTTCTGATTATCAGCATACCATTTATCATAGGTGGCATCACCTTCATCAGGAACTTCATTCTTTCCTCGAATATACTGGATCTTTTCACGTCCAGTAATATGCATCTCCATCAACTGAGTCCAGACATCATAGTTTGTTTCATCAAGAGTTATCCCAACATTAAAACTACAATTGTCGGATTGTACAATAATCGGTGTACTATCCTTTGTGTTCGAAGATCCATCGGTTTGTTCCATGGTGTTGTTATGACAGAACAACAAACAACAAAACGAGCAGACAAAACAATCGACAGATCAGATCGAATACAGACGGCTTTGATTGGATCCGATCAGATTTGATCATATCAGGTCTCGTTGATCTGATCTTCGACTTTGCCACCAAAGCTCGACGGCAAAGGCTTCGGGCGGCAACAACGGGAGGCAACGGGTGGCGGTGACGGGAGGCGACAGGAGGTAACCGGCAGTGGCTCTAGATGCAGCAAATGTCGATGGGTTAGGGCTTCGGATCTGGAGCTAGATCCGAATTCGGGGAAGATGTCTACAGTCGATGGGTTGGGGTTTTGGATGGGTTGGCGGAGGAGATGAAGAATGACGACGACGATGAGATCAGATCTGGAGCTAGATTCTACTTCGACGACGATAATGGGTTGGGCTTCAGTTTCGGATCTGGAGCAAGATCTGACTCTAACGACGATGATGGGTGAGATCGGTGGGGCGTCGGGGTTTTGATTTTCGGGGAAGATGAATGAAGAACGCCTCTTCTCTTCTTCTTCTTCTTCAGGTAGCCTAGAATGTGTTAGGCTCTGATACCATATCAAAATTATTGAAATCAGATTTGGGGAAAAACCATATTTTCTCATCTTATTGCTTCTAATGTCTAATGGTATATATACACATGATTTCTTGGAGAAGGGGTACATTTCTTGGAGAAGATTACGGAGATAAGAGATTTGAGGAAATCTATTCCCTATAAATTAGGAAACAGAATGTACAGCTCATACAAATTATATTTAAAGAGAACCTAATCACAATAATCGCTGTTAAACAATATGCTATTTTCTTGACAAGGACTAGTGACATTAGTTACACTGCTGATTTCCCTCACTGAACAAATTAAGAGACTGAAATCGAGGAAAAATAAAAAACACTCCCTTCACTCTTTTTACTGTACAAATTTATCCAATAATGATATTAATCTATATTTAATATAAATTCAAACTTATATCCATTGTCGTCCTCACCTTGGTCCAGAGAGCTCCATTGCTTGGACCAGCAGCAAAGAATCGTCAGTAAGGTCAGAGTATCGCTCTGAAAAGGAGAAATCAGGCACCTTGAATTTGTGTGGTGCTTCAATCCCTTGAGAAGCCTCCCATTTCTCAGCAAGCCCATCTCCTTCAAGCATTCTCACGACTTCCGACATCTTAGGCCTGTGGCCTGGAAGGTACTGGGTACAGAGGAGAGCCACTTGGACCATCTCTTCGAGTTCAACCCTATCGTACCCGTTTCTTAGGTCCTTGTCCACAAAGATATCGAGCTTCTTCTCTTGATGGATCTTTTTCACCTGAACAATACGAAAAAATATCAATAAATAATGTTGGTGGATCTTATTCGCTTCTCTTTTGAAGATTTGTCGAATTGCTCTGTTGCAAATTGTATATTGCTTAATAAAGTGTATTATATTTTAGAAATCATAATAGCCTGATAAAATTTAGCCTAAATATTATTTCACACTATCGTGTGACATGGAGATGAACAATCCTACTCTACTCATCACAAGAAAGACAAGGAAGTTAGTGAAATATATCATCATATGAACATAGTTACATGTACAAGACATGGACCTAATGAAAATTTATATGCCAATACTAATTAAATCCCTAGATAGCTTAGGCTGTGTTACCACTTGAAAATTCTAACCGATCTAACACATGTTAATGAAGCTGGGACCAACGCAGATAAAACGTCACATTGACAGGGCTTTGCCAACCAAAATTGCAACCCTACTTAAAACATAACTCTTCAATTAGGCTAATACATCACTCTTACCCATTCAATCATGGCTCCCTTTTGGTTTGCTGCCTTCCCAAACTCTACAGCAGTCTGACCAGTTATCAGTTCTAGAAGCAAAATTCCGAACCCAAAGACATCGGTTTTCTCTGAAGATTGGCCAGTGGAAAGATATTCTGGAGCTATATGACCAACAGTGCCCCTAACAGCTGTAGTCACATGTGAGTCGTTATGATCCAAAAGCTTTGCGAGCCCAAAGTCACCTACTATGGCCTCACAGTTATCATCGAGCAGTATATTAGCTGCTTTGACATCTCTATGTATTATCTTGGGATCACACTGCTCATGAAGATATAGGAGGCCTCTTGCAGCTCCTATTGCTATTCTTTTTCTTGTACCCCAATCCAATGGTGGTTTTCCTGTGGAACAATATAGAATAGAATGATGAGAGGTCTTTCATCTAATACTAAAAAGTGGACAATAATGATTAATTGAATTTTAGTAGTAACAAGCTTTAACCCTTCAGAGCATCCCCAATGGAACCTCATCCCCATCTCCATTTTGGGGTCCATTTTGGGGTATTCCTTGGAATATACCATTTTGGTTTGCGGTTTCAAATGGGGTACTCCAATGGTACCCCATTTTGGGGTTTCAAATATTTTGTTTGTAATTATTTTTTTTGCACCAAACAATTTTTTTTGAATGAAAAAATATAATACAGATAATTAAAAAGTAATAATACAATTACTTAGAAAAAATACACTTACTAAGAAAGATGTAATAAAATTATTGATGGCCACGTTAAAAAACTCGTAGGAAAAGGAGTATCACCTTATTCAAATTACAAAAAAATTTAACAATTAAATACCTGATGTACTAGCACCGTGTCGTTCCCACAAATGAACAATTAATCTGTTGCGAAGTTCAAAATGAGCTTCCTTGTCCTTAATTTTCTTGTGTCTAGCTAGAAACTCACTAATTGAGTTTCATCATTGGCAACCATCGATATCTTAGGGTCAGTTGTATGACTAAATTCCCTAAATGACCCATTTATATCTCACTCATCCTCGATGATCACGTTGTGCATTATTATACACGAAGTCATTATATCATGTAAAACACGTTTATACCAAAAACGAGATGATCCCTTGATGATTGCCCAACGTGATTGAAGAACTCCAAATGCACGTTCAACGTCTTTCCTACATGATTCTTGCTTCATAGAAAAACACTGCTTAGTAGGCCCCTGGGGATCATGAATAGTCTGAACAAGTGTAGACCATTTAGGATATATACCATCGGCTAAATAATAACCCGTGTCATACTCCTTTCCCATAATATTATATTTAACCGGAACTGATTTACCAACAGCAAGATCAGCAAATAGGTGTGAAGAATCCAATACATTGATGTCGTTATTAGAGCCCAGTAGGCCAATATATATATGTCATATCCAAATGTCATAATCTGCTACTACCTCAATACTGATGTTGGGAATCCACTCCTGTGTAAGTATTGCCATGCCCAAGCAGTTGGACAATTTTTTCATTCCCAATGCATATAGTTCAAACTACCCAGCATTCCAAGGAAATCCATGTTCTTCACCTATACAGAGTCTAGTAACATCAATGACATTAGGTGATCTAAGGTATTCCTTGCCAAATACCTCTACGACAGCGCGAGAATATTTTTCAAGCAAGAAACTGCAATTGACTCGCCAATTTTTAGATATTCATCTGTAGAATCTGCTGCAACACCATACGCAAGTATTCTGAAAGCAGCTGTTAGTTTCTGAAAAGTTGACAAACCAAGCTTGCCCATGCCATCGTGCTTTTGCACGAAGTAGTTATCATAATGTTTGACAGCATTTGCAGTCCGATAAAATAATCTGCTACTCATCCAATAATTTCTGCAAAATTTCTTCTCACCAAATCATGGCTGTGGCACGAAATAGTCAACCCACAAATTATGTACAGCTGCCTCACGATCACGATTAATAACAAGATGTCCTGGAACTGAGCCTCTTTAGGTTGACTGAGCATCATCTTCTTCGTTAGTTGGATGATCCGCCAAAAATTGATTGATACTAGCAATCATGCCAAGTAACAATTGCTGCTCTTTTTCTTGCGCATCCAAAATATCTTGATAATAATTAATGGTACTGCTTGAAGACCATGAAGATGAAGGTATTTCATTTGGATCCATTATGGCTAAAAGAGAATGATCAAAAAAGAATGAATGAAAAATATAATAGATGTGAATGTAAGATATCAGGTATTTGTGAAATGTTTTATATGGTTGGATGGAATCTTGTTAGGAATCTAGTCAGTGCTTTGTTAGGAATCTTGTCAGAAATCTTTGTAAGCCTCACTATAAAAGAGTTGGGGATGTTGCATTACACTTACTTTAAAAAAAACAAGAATAAGTTATGGCATCTATAAGGAAGGGAAATTACTCATAATCGGAGAGGATACAGAATTATGTCATGCTTATCTTGACACTTCTCAAAATGCTATTGTCGGTATAAATAAAAAAGGAGACAAGTTATGGCAACGAGTTACTGCAAAATTTCAATAATGGTAAGCCTCCACAATCTCAACGAACGTCAAAGTCTCTGCCCAACCGTATGTCCGATTTGATATCCGTTGTTAGCAAATTTTGGGGTGCTCTTCATCAAGTGGAGAACATAAATCCAAGCGGTGCTCCTTAAGCTGATATTGTAAGTATTATTTTTACAAATTTATTATATTTTTTTATAATTAAAATTTATGCAATTAATATATCAGTTTATTATTTTTTTGTAGTTAGAGATAGCACAGAAAACTCTCCAAATGGATGTCACTTTCAAAAGGAAGAGTCTCAAATTTATGCACGTGTGGCCACTTCTGAAGGAGGAAAGACGGAACGATTATACTAGCGCTCCACTGGCTAAATTACGTAAGGGAAATAATTCACAAGAAGGCTCCCAACCTGGTTCTCGTACATCCAAATCAGATGGATTATCTTCCCTCCGAGTAGATTTAAGTCTAGACGAATATGAGGTTCAACCTGGGAAATAAGCTGAAGTTTCCTCACCGATTAGACCTACTGGAAGAAAGAGCGGGAAGGCAAAAAAAAAGAGAATATTGACAGTAAACGGATCAATGAGGAAATCAAAGAACAGAATCGAAAGATACAGGAGTTGGTTGAACAAAATCAACAGTTAATGAACACTAGACGATGTAAGAATGAAAATATGCATCGTGAACGTGAAAATAACAAAATTATGCTAACTAATTTGGAATCCATAACTGGTTCGAATGATCATGAATGGTTGTGAAACAGAAAGAAGAAAATTCGGGAGAGAATGACTCGTGAATCCCAACAAGGACCCACAAATACAATTGGATATTTTTAGGCTCTCTTAGGTGATTCAGATCCCACCTTCTATTCTGGGGAGTTCAGTAGTTCAACCCATTTTTGGGAGAAAACAATGACCACCCCAATTATTAGAACTATCTGTATTCGATGGAGTTCAGTTGTATGTTTTGTAACTTTCAGTTGAATTTTTATGAATTCGTATTTTTCTTTAGTATAATTATTGATTCATATTATTATTTTATACACTTAAAACAAATCAGAAAGATATCCAACATTGGTCTTATTTTAAAGATCTCGGTGAAAAATTAACAATAGTATAATTATTGTCTATAAATAGCAAACCTAAAAAAAGTTTAAAGAAACAAATCAAACAAACAAACAAATATCCTATTTCATTAAATAATCTCCACAATGAGGGGGGGGGGGGGGGGGGGGGTTGCAAAAGAAACAAGGGGGAAAAAATTTGAGGGATGAAAACTGGAACAACATAAATGTGGTTCTAGTTCTCGTTGCCATAAATTGCCATAAACTTTGGCGAATGGGTCCCACACTTCGGCGATTGGTTTTTTTTGTTTTTTGTTTTTTTTTGTGGGGGGGGGGGGGGGGGGGGGGGGGTTATGTGGTTCGATTGGCGTTGCTCTCAGAATTTACTTATACTGATTAAGTTTTGAGTAGAGAATACGTAATAGTTTTTAAATTAAGTTTAAAATAATTTCGTAAGGTCAGGGCTTCAAAATATTGAAGACTTTGGTTAGATTTCTTGCCATTTTTTCTATCATGCCGAAGATACTTTGAGGGATTAATGTAAATCCTATTTAATGGCTAAATTAGGAGGGGGGGGGGGGAATGTAGCTCTTGTGAAGAATGATTTTTTTGATTGACATCTCCCAAAAATTTACATCTTCTTTCCAAGTCATTCTACTTTCTCATTCCCTATAGCAACGTGAAACAGGTGAAAGAATGAATGATAATTCGTTATTCGCAAAATAACAGTGGATTTGGCGTATCCTGAATAATGATTCTTCATCCTGGGCTCGATTAATTCTCCACAAATTCCATAGCCGTCACAAAATTTCGAAGTTGGACCCAAACTTTTCTCCATCGGCATCTCCCTTCTGGAAAGGGGTTTGGAAAGCGGTGGACCCATTCCGTATTGGGGTTTTTTAATTATGTTCTGATGGCTCTAACACTATGTTTTGGAGCGACTCTGGATAGGCGACTATAAGATTGCCAACTTATATCCTGACCTATTCCGCCTAGCTGCTAACCCAAATGCGTCAGTTGCGGATTATTTAGAGATTGTCCAAGGTTCCCTTGAATGGGTTATTCCGTTCAGGAGAACTCTTCCCCCTTCTTCTCTTCCAAATTTTATTCGACTCCTCGCTGAGTTAAATTCCTATGCTTGGGCTCCTCCTGAATATCGAGTCTGGAGATGGACGTCTTCGGGCTCATTCTCCGTTAAATCTTTTTATTCTTTTCTTAACCATGGAGGGGTTGCGTCTCCTACAGCGAAGATTATTTGGAGTTGTTGTGCCCCTCTCAAAATGAAAATTCTTGTTTGGTTAGCCTTACAAGACAAGCTTTTAACGGTGGATATTTTTAATAAGTGGAATCTAGCGATTGGGCAACTCTGTACGTTTTGCTAATTGCACCATGAGGATGCTAATCACCTTTTCCTCCTTTGCCCTTCTCTATCCCCAATATGGACTATCTGTATTAATGCTTGACATGTCCCTTCCCTCCCTAACTGTATCACCTCAGGGTGGACGTGTTGGAGGAGTAGTTGTAACTCCTATTTCCCGCATTTGTATTTTCCCCTACTATATTTTCATTCCTGGTATTCTTGTATTCAATTTGAGATCCGTATTGTTGTTCCAGTTCGAATAAAATCTCTTCTTTTGCTTCAACTCAATCTTGGTGCCAATATTTAATTAAATTATATTGTTCGTTCTACTCTTTTTGTGTCGTTCTTCATGTAGAATTGGACTATTCATTCCATCTATCTTTTTTTCCCCTTTTTTAATGAATTTTGACCAAATCTCTAGTTGGATCCCACTCAAACCCGCTATCCATATACCCATTAACCCAAACCCTAACTATATAACCCTAAACCTACCCTAACCCTTATTACTGTGCAAACCCATAACAAACTGCCGCCTACCATCTCCTCCCTTCCGTCTTCTTCCCCAGACTCGATCGCAGCCCCTTTTTCCCGTCTCATCGCCGTCCCCATTGTCCTCTCACCTGCGCTCCCATGTCGTCACGACCCCATCGCCATCTCCCTCCATCCCCTCGCATCGTCGTTCCACCATCGTCCCCAACTCCATCGACCCATCGATCCCATTGCGCCGTTAACCCAACTCCCGATCATCCAAGACTACACCGAACCATCCACCTGCGATCATCGTCTCTATCCCCTCGCCCTCGTCACCATCGCATCTCCACATCGTCCCTCCGATCACTCCGTCATCGCCATCGCCCTTACCCATTGCCATCGCCATTGTCGCTCGAACCCAACTCAACCCAATCCACTGTCGCAGCCGTCGCCCTAACCCTGTGCTCCGATCGCCTCTCCGTGCACCTCTCATCCTCCGCAGAAACCCATTAATCTCGTCGTCGTCGTCGAGCACCCGCAGCCCCACCTTCTCCACTCCTCTGTTTACAGTGCGAAAACAGAGTCGCCGTTCTTGGCTGGCATTGCGTCGCTTCCCGACCAGTTGCCGCTGCACGTTGCCGCCACCAGCATCGCGAGCCCCCACCGCAGGTGTCGCTGCAGTCACGTCGCAGTCATTCGCCTCTCTCTCTCTCCGTCGAAAGGTTGAAGAAGGGTGGTGAGTGGTTAGTTGCGGTGTTTGGTGTTTTGCCACACCGGATCCCCATTTGCTGTTCCCTGTTCGGTCCAGATCCGGTGAGGAAAGAACCCTATTGGTCTATTTCGATGTCCCGTGTTTTGGCGCAGCGAATCTTCGATCGCTGTTTGCCGTTCTGGGCAGATCCGGTGTGGGGTTCCCTTAGTTACTGTTGGATTCTTTGCACATGATTCGCACGTGCTTTTGGGAGATTTTGCCCGGGATTTCCGACCCCGTTATTCTCAAATTATTGGATCTAATCGTCGTCAATCAGGCAAGTATTCTCCTTGTACAATTTATTGACCTAGTACAAGCATTTGATTGAAAATACCGCAAATAGATTATAGTTGTGACTCCTTCTTGCCTTAGCATTTGTTGATCTTGAATATTTTACCGTCGATCCCTAAATCTTAAGAGTCACAACACCTTCGTCGTTATATTTACAATTATTTGACATCATTTTATCTCCTGGTCACATGAACACATGAAATTAAGAAAACCCTAGATTTGTAGATGTGTGTTGTATCTTTGATGTGATGATCTTGCACCCATTTGAGTTGAGAAATAAATGTTACTTGCTGTTTTGATAACGATTACCCCGTATTTGTATCACACATTAATCTAGGCACCTAACAACCAATTATCGTGCAACCTATACATGTAAGACATTCACACTTGTTGCTGTCCTGAACTTTACTTGCTGTTTCGACCCCTTTAAAGTTAGAACCTGAACCTGAGCCCTGAACAGTAAATGTAGCTCTAGATGTCTAGATATCGATAGCCTCCGTAATTTTTGAATTCCGAGTTACGGTCTAGGTGATACCGCAGTTTTACTGCAGCTGTGTCGGTAGTCGCAGATTCACAAAACTGCTGCACATCTTTAGTTTGCAAATTAATTTAACTATGTTAACAGTAAGCGTTTGACTTGAAAGTTTACATGCTGTTGCTGGACACCTTAGAGAACATTCCCAAATTTTCTTAGAATTAATTAACAATGTTTCAATCCTGTTTTACATGTATAAACTTAGATTCACAAATTCTGGCTGAACATATAAGCAGTATAGGTTGCTGTTTTGACACATGTTACCATAACTTTTATGTACCTTAATTATATGCGTTGGAACCGGACAGGAGTCTAGTTTCTAGACCTCCTGACGGATCCACATTTGCTACCTCGTAACAACGGGAATCACAATTTTGGTACAGCAACGTCGTGCTGTCCAGATTTGAGATTTTCGTTGTTCGTGATATTTTTATTCGTGTTGACCCTCAAAAATGCTATATAGATATCTCAAACTTGTTCCATGTCCATGATTATAAATTCTTGACTTGTTTCGCACACTTGCATTCTTGCTTAATAAAAATTAATAAAAAGTAACAAATCGGGATTAAGGGAAAGACCATAGTAGTGGACAATATAGGTAAGTGTACTCGGAAGGAGCCCTGTGTTTTTCAAAATTTCATGTTAAATGGAACTAAGTGCCACGTAGAACTAAGTGTCATGTCATGGGTGACGGGGGCCACCTCTAGAGCCTACGGGGGCCACCTCTAGAGCCCATTATATGATTACATGATATATATTTGCAATCACATGGAACTAAGTGCCACGTCATGGGTGACGGGAGCCATCTCTAGAGCCTACGGGGGCCACCTCTAGAGCCCATGGTTTGATCACTTGCTTGATACTTGATACCTAAGTACGCCGCCCTATAAACTCCATTACTACGCCTAAACGAAACTGTATTGACTGTAGCAACCATATAGTAAAAGTATGGATGCATGAAGTGCTACCTAGATAGTAATAACTACAAGACTTGAACATGATACATGCTTACTCGATACTTAATTACATGATACATGAGACTTGAAATATGAAACTTGAACTTGATACATGTTTACTTGATGACATGTTACATGAGACTTGATACTTGAACATAATACTTGACACTTGCAACTTGATACTTGTACTTGACAACTTGACACTAGACTTAAGACTTGTTACCTGACATTTGTACTTGATGCCTGTCACTTGAGGTTAGATACCCCTATATGTTCACTTGTCACTTGCTCCACTATTAGTATTTGTTATCCAGCCTGTTTACTTGAGTTGTCCTTCTTGCTAGCTAGTTCTTGGATTTCCACTACTTGTTGTATCCCTCTAACATTCCTGTTTCCAATTCTTGTTTCACATTACTTGTACTCATTTTTACTATTTGTGGCTCTAACTTGCACTAAGGGCGTTTTCTCTTGTTTTCTCTATTTTTTCCTTTTTATATTTATTAAACAGACTTTGAAGATGAGCTGCCTGCTGGGATCGGTGAGCAGAAATTGTAGTCTTCAAGTGGAGAAAAGACTTGCTTAGATTATTTATTTTTCTTGAGTTGTTAATTCTTGCTACTTAAGACTTGTAACGGACTGATATTCCCGAGTTTTACATTTAATCTAGACTTGAAAACTATTTGAATATTATTATTTGTTTTCAATTGTTTTCTATTGCTTAATAAATTATTCATGCATGCTTGGTGGTATATATATCTTGTTGTATTCTTGTTGTGATGCTGAGTCGATCCTACAGCTTATGGATGAAGTTAAAATCATTCGCTGGGCTTCGTCACGCGCTCGTATTCCATATTTTTGGGAAGCGGGGCGTGACAGTAGTCATATCAACAAAGCAGCCCTTAAATCTTGGGACCTGACTATGATGACTTTGATATGGATTATTTGGTCCGAAAGAAATAACCGGCTCTTTAATAATACCGCTGGCCCTTTATCTTTACTTGTTCAGGATCTCCTTTTCCTTACTAATTTCTGGACTTCTTCTTTGCCTCCAAAGAAAAAATTGAGTTTCAATCTCCATAATCTATTGGTGGTGGGAAATCTCTTCTTACAAAATTCTTTCCTACCTCCCTAAGAATAGCACGATGGATTTTTTAACATTCTCTCTTTCTTTGTATATTTTTCATGTTTTCATTGCTCAATTTTAGTATTGTATATTTTTCGTGTTTTCATTGCTCAATTTTAGTAAAGTGGTGATTATCCTTGCATTATACTCGGGTTTACTTTTCTTCTGTTTCTTGGTATCGGAGGTAACCATTTTCTTTTCTTCTTTGTATGCAGAATTAATTTGGCTGGGCTCTTCCTTTCTCCCCTGGAGGGGTTCTACGACTCCTGTTCTGGCTGTTTTGTGCAGAGTGTATCAGCTCCTTTTTGCTTGCCTTGGCAGGTTTTGTTTTGGTGGGTGATGGTTGGTTTTGGGGGGGTGCCTATAGTAGGCTTTGGTGTGCTATTGCTGGATTTTGATTGCCCCCATTCTCTGTTGGGGATTTGTTTTTGGTGGTCTTGTGGCTCTGTGTTTTTATTACTTGCCTTTTCTTTGCCTAATCAGGCTGTAGAGGGAAACTCCTCTTCCGACTCTACTGTTATTTCCTGTTTAATTAATTATTATCTCTTCCTGTCCCGCTATGACTATTTACTTTGGATGCTCCCTTTTCTGTTGTTTAATTGAGTTATGTGTTTATGTTTATCTGCTGATTTATCGATGAGTTCTCATCGTGTCGTGGTTGGATCGGTGTTGGCGGTTCTGGCTGGTGCTGGTTTAGGCCAGGATCAGCACTTTTTGGTTCTCTTCTGTTTTTAGTGCAGGTGTTTCATCGAGTCCTCCCTCTGCTACATTTCCTTTCAATGTTCTCGGCGGCTTGGTGGCATTTTTTGGGATGGAGCCCATTCACGTCTGTTGCGATTGTCAGGTTCTCCATCGGGAGACCCTATTTTTGTGTTGCAGGCTCCGGTTTGCGGCAGTCCATCCTCCTGTTGTATCGCTTCAGTTGCCGTTTCCTTCCTTCGGTGGCTCTCGGGGCTCTTGTTGCTGTGCTGGGCTCCTTTTCTCTGGCTTTGCATTTGGTGTTATTTTCTCAGCGTTTGCCTGCTTTGGGGGTCTGTTTATTGCTATTTGTGGGTGGGGTGCTAATCGCTGTTTAGCAGTTTTGTCTTTAACTATGCGCCTATGGGTGTGTTTTTGCTGATGTTGGTCCTTTGGTTTCAGTTTGCCTGTTGTAAACTGTTTCTATGTACAGAATTTTTGGTTATATTATTATTTTAGGCTGGAGTGTTTCCACTCCATCCTGTTTCAAAAAAAAAACATTGGACATCAATTTCCTCTAGTAATGACACTTAATTTCTTTCCAGCTAATCATGAATCATGACTAACTTGGTAATAAATCATTTAAATAAGCTTAACCATACACAAATAAAAGAATAGAATGTTTCATTACCTTTCAATCGAGAAGCAACACTGCCATTTGACATATAAGGGAAGATCAAAAGCCTCTCGGTGTCAGTCATACAGAATCCGCATAGCCTGAGTAAATTCCTATGGACTGCTAAGTTTATCATCTCCAACTCAGTCTGAAACTGTGTTTCCCCGCCAGCATTATTCCCGTCTTTTAGCCTTTTCACTGCCACGATAGTTCTATCTTGAAGATGGCCTTTGTAGACATTTCCAAATCCACCTTTACCTAACAAGTTTTTACTGCTGAAGTTATCTGTGGCTGTCTGAAGCTCCCTAAAATGAAACCTCTTCAAATTTCCAAGGCAAACCTCCTCATTATGTTGATCTGATGTTGAGGTTTAAACAAACAGTTAGATATTTTTTAGGAGATTAAGATGGGTTATTTAATTATAAACTAACCATTGACATCAAGGATGATTTGTTGGTTATGGCGCAGCCTCCACCAGAGAAATACCCCAAGGCTGAGGACTAATAAGCAAATGCAGCTTATAGAGGACCCTAATGCAACAACAAATTTGCGGCTTTTGGACCTTGATGAGATCGAAGTACCTTAACAAATGTTAAATTGTTAATAAAGAATGAGAAAACATGTGAATATAAGTCCAAAATAATACGAGAAGACCAAAGCAAATAACCGTAGGGCTGTCAAGTGGGTAGGGTTTGACCCGAACACGGCTTACCCAACCCGAAAATTTTAGGGTATGGGTCATTACTTTTAAAATCCCATACCCATTCGGGTATAAAATTTCTACTTACAAAAATTGGGTTGGGTTTGGGTATTACCTCTAACCCGCCCGAACCAACCCGAACCCGGCCCGAATAGCCCGAGTCATATAAACACAATACATACATATATACTTATACAACATATCTACATGTATATGTTTATATTAGTTCTCTAGTTATAAATTACCAAGAAAAATGAGTACATCTATAAAGCTATTTTTATGTGAAATACATTTCTTACTGGTCTGTTTCATATTTCATTCATTTACTGGAATTGATGATTATTCTTTAGTACTGGCCTTAAATACATATATTTTTTAGGTGCAACTAATCTTAATATAATAGATTTGCTACAATCCTAAATCAAAGCAAATTATTATTATTATTATTATTTTGACTAATGATGAAACGGAGATCTAATTTTTGTTAATATTAAATGTTAGAAAACATTTGTCCGAAAACTTTGTGAAGTTTCTACTTATACGCACCCAACCCAACCCGAACCCGCCCTACCCCAAAACACCCGGCCTGACCCAAGAACCTACCCGAACCGATAGGGTTGGGTTCGGGCTTGGAAAACTACAAACCCATTGGGTATGGGATGGATCCAGTATGCATGTATGTGCTTCAGGTATGGGTCTGAAATTAGTTAAAATCTGCCCGACCCGGCCCATTTGCAGGCCTAAATAACCGTAATATGAAGGTAAACAGTTGCAGTCATAATAAGTAAACATTTTGCAAAGAGAATTTCACTATATTAAACTGTAGACAGTCTCCGGCATATAAAAATAATATAATAGTGGATGAGAGTAGAATTGAGGGACACATTAAACAAAATTGTAATGTGTGAATGATGATTGATGAGTCACACGTTAAAATAACAGTCTGAAAACATAAAGATGTGTGAAATCATCTACCAAGTCAGGAAAGTATTTTTTTTTTTAATTACTATGATACTTTTGCTTTATGTGATAGTATTAAGATTCTTAGTCAGTGGCTCAGTGCAGAGAAGTTTCAGAATTAGAACATTACTCTGTGAGCTTTATAAAGTGATAGTATCAAAAGATTCTTAGTCAGTGGCTCAGTGCAGAGATGTTTCAGATTTAGAACATTACTTTGTGAATTATTCAAATTATTCAAATTGAAGGAAATAGGCATGGGCACCGTGCCATAGCACTCCTGCTCCGAACCTGTTGCGCAGATCAAAGGATTTCCAACAATACTGCAGGACAAAATGAACTAGTTCAGAATCCTGTATTTCAATTTCAAGAAAAACCCGTAAAAACTAATGATGCTACTAGAGTTAGAATGGTTTCTGGGTTCCTTGAAAGAACATTAATCTGGATACTAAATATTCACGATCACTGATTCAATACCTCGAGGAATTATGATTACATGAAACTTTACCATATGCTAAACACTTATTATTTATGTGATAACCAAAGATTGTGAACACTACTTATACAATTTGTTTCACATTGGAATTTTCATTAATATTCAAAACTAAAATTCAAATTAAAAATCATATTTATCATTGATGTTATCCTCTGGACTCTGAAATTGATTGATCACTTCTGATTCGCGTGCGTGGGGATGAGCAGATACATGTGATTTCCCCTCAATTTATCAATTTTATTAGTTCAAAAAAACAAAAAACTAAGTAGCTTAGCTTTTAAAAATCCTGCTTAGCTTCCAAAAAAAATCACTAGTTGCCAAACTGTCAATAATTGCCAAAATTTGCGAGTATGAATGCAATTAGCAATTTACTTATTTCATGTCTCACTCCATTCTACAAAACAGTGTCAGCCTTAAAATAATAGAACAAAAACAATCCCTCACTTCTTTATATTGTAGGTGGACCATATTCATTTATATAATTCAGACAAATCCCCAGACCATCCCAACAGAACCCTATTACATGGCCAACAGTATTGAGAATTTACCAAATAAAAGAAGTAAATCTCATAACAAGGAAGACAAAAGGTCAAAGCCCTTGGAAGTCTTACTTGAATGTTCTAGCCGGAAATTTGGGTACAGGAGCACTCAAATTATTAAAAGATAGGTCCCTGTAGATGTACAAGAGTCACAAACCTCTTATCTCCACATTTCGCTACAGAATAAGAGAACTATATAATCATTATGGAAATAAAATATGTGAAAAACTCACAAAAATTCAAGTGATGTTATGTTTGCCAAAGGCAGAGGGAATGCCCCAGATAGACTATTATTGTTAAGTCTCCTGTTATAATTCAAAAACAAACAAAAATATTTATATTAGAAAAAAAAAAGAATCTAAACATGAATTCATAATTCAAGTAATATTGATCGAGTTACTTACAAGTACTCAAGGCTTTTCAAATGCCCAATAGAGGAGGGGACTTCACCATTGAAGTTGTTGTTAGAAAGATCAAGTGTTTTGAGCTTTGAGAGCTTCCCAATCTCTGAAGGGATTGGTCCTGATATCATATTGTTCTGAAGTAATCTACAATAAAACCCATTTTTTTCATTTTTTGAGTTCAATGAAGAAAAAGAAAATATTTCAATAACAACAAAAAAAAAATCTTAAAATTTGAGAACTCACACAATCTCAAGGTTGGTCAAGTTCCCAATACTAGGTGACAGGGTACCAGATAGATTCTGGCTTGGTGTTGCTCTGCATCAAAATAATGAGAAGAACATTAAAAAAAATTACAAAAAATAAAAAATAAAAAATTTATGAGTTTGAAGGGGAGATGAAACTTACAACTCAATGACTAGATTTTGAGGAGAACAAGTAATCATAGTCCAACTGCAAGGATCAACAGAGTCATGATCCCAGTTTTCAAGAACACCATGAGGGTCCTTGAGCAATGCCTTGATACCCATTAATGCTTGCACTTAACCCAGATTAAATTACCAAAAAAACACCCATAAATAAGGGGTACAAAAACAGAGTAGCATTCATTATAACCAATACAATCCTTCAAAAATCTACCTTCAAAGTTGACACCATTGGTAGAGAGAAAAGCAGATGATGAAGCCAAATAGCAGAAGAAAACCAAGAGAACTATAACAAAATTTTCAGTGTAAAAAAATTCCATTGAACCCAAATGACACACTCACAGCCTGTGATTTTTCCGTTCATTGATGGGTTTTATCTCCTCCCATCTCTCTCTCTCTCTCTCTCTCTCTCTCTCTCTCTCCACTTTGGTGTCAGAAGCAATGGCCCATCTTGGTGTTTCTTTTATGGTTTTTCTCCCATGAGTCACTAAGTAATATTTCAATTCCATATACCTCACTTACATATACTTAATTCTATATAACTCACTTAGGACATCTATAATGGCGTTTCTTATTTTTTAGAAAATGGCATGTATAGAAATAGAAAAGATTATAATGTCTGCAGTGGTTATTTGCTAAAAATTTCTTTTTTTTGAGTGAGATGGTACAACATATATCGTCGGTCTCTAGCAAACTTTTTTTTAGAAAGACGAGATACGCGTTTTTTTTAAAAAAAAAAATTGGAAAACTCATGGAATATACCCAGTTGGAAAGCCCATGGAAACACTCCAAATTGGAAAACAAATTTTTTTTTAAAAAAAAAAATTAAAACCCATGGGACACAACATGTTGTTGTGTCCGATCACTTTTGTGATCAAACGGGACAACATGTCCCGTTTGAGGGGTTTTAAATTTTTTTTAAAAAAAATTGGGAAGGACGATACAACATGTATTGTCCGACCCAATTTTTAAAAATATATATATATATATTACGGGACGAGACAAGTTGTCTCGTCCGATTATATTAAAAAAAATTAAAAATATTGGGACGATACATGTTGTATCGTCTCCTATATTTTGAGATTCACAAATTTGTTTCTCATATTTGAGAAGGGACTGTAGCTCATTTGCCATTTTTTAACAATATAGCAAACGACTGCAGGTGCTCCATTCTCATAAAATGAGAATTTGGGAAATATAGCAAACGACTGTGGATGCTCTTACAATATGAAATTCATTCTAAATAATCACTTTTGTTATCGAAATTTAATTTTATATAGCTCTCTCAAAAGTATTTATATGGAATTAAAATCTGTGAGTTAGGTATATGGAATTAAAATATGTGTTAGTGATCCATATAGGAAAAACCCTTCTTTTATAATGGCATGTAAGAGCATCTGTAGTCATTTCCTATATTCCCAAAATTTAGAAAATATAGGGAACGAATTGTTGTAGTCGTTCTCTATATTACCAAAATTTGGGGAAAAATGAACAGTAGCCTCCTATATTTGAGAGACGCTATAGGAATTTTCCAAATATAAGAATCGAAAGATCATCTTGCGTCTATTCTATAAAAAAAAATCTCGGATGCAAGATGATCTTACGTGTGATCACTAAAAAAAAACATATCGGACGCAAGAAGATCTTTTTGCGCAAGATGATCTTCTATAAATAAAAAAAACATGATCTTGCGTCCGATCAAATTTTTTTATAAAAAAATGTATCGGACGCAAGATCATTTTGCGTCTGACCCAACTTTTACAAAAAAAATCTGTAAAGAAATCAGACGCAATATCATTTTGCGTCCGACAAAATTAAATAATAATAAAAATCAAAATCAAAATGGACGCAAGAAGGTCTTGCGTCCGTGATTTTTTCCCCATTGTTTTTTTTTATTTTCTATGGAATATAACCTATATGATTTTCTATATAAAGTTAATTTGAGATTGGTTTGATTTTTTTGATCAAGGGATGAGATGGAATGGACCTATAGAAATTGTTGTGTTCCAGTGCGTACATTTTTTTTTTCAAATGTGGACTCAAATTTTTTTTTTTTCCAATTGCGGAGATTCAAGATTAAAAAGAGCATCCACGTTAGACAGAATTTTGGGTTTCGACGACTACAAGCTCAACTCAAATTCCCTATTCTAAAACCCAAATATGAAAATTTTGAGTCTCAACGACTATAGATGCCCTAAGAGCAAAGGCATTTATAGTCATTGAATCTCAAATTTTGGGTATTTAGCATATAGGAATAGGAAAATTTTTATTTTAGTTGTATTCGTTTTAACTCAAAATTAGATTCAGATTCTAAAAATCGAATGGACGATAGATGATGTCTCGTCCTAGGAAAAAAATATATATAACAACGAATGTGAAATCAATTTCCGTCCAACAAAAAAATTCAAATTAACTCATAATTTAATTCTAATTTAATCTTAAATAAATCTGTAATCTTAATTAAATATCAATTAAAACCTAATATATACACATAAAAAATTTTAGAGGCCAACTTCTTTAGGATTTTTTCTTCACAAATGGGAAATGTTGTGAACGCTCTCGTCTGAGAATTTTTTTATTTAAAATTTTAAAAATAGTTTGGACGGTATATGATTTCCCGCCTGTTGGTTTTATCAAAAAAAATTTGATCGGACGGGAATTCATTTCCCATCTGATATATTTAAAATTAAAAAAAAGGAAAAGACAAAAGATGATCTTTCATCCAATTCCTTTTTTATTTATTTAAATGAACAGACGAAAGATCATCATTCATCAACTATTTTTTTCCAAATTCCTATATCTTCTTCCAAATTAGGATTCATGTTCGTAGGATTTGAAAAAATTTTATGTTGGCTGTCAACTGTCTAACGCAACACTCCTCCTTACTCGGTTTGTGGCCGGATTCCTGCCTTTGGACAGCCAATGGCGGTGTTAAAGATTGTAAAGTTATATCGGGATATTGTTTAACCTCACAACATAGATTAATGGTATTGGAAGCTAAGACTGGGAAACACATATGTGCAAGGAAGGAGACTAGGAATCCAAGAATTAGGTGGTGGAACTTGAAGGGAGATAAACTAGAAGTTTTTAGAGATAAAGTCATTAAAGGAGCATCATGGAATTAGGAAGGGATGACAAATATAATTTGGACTAAAATAGCTACATACATAAGAGAAATTTCAAAGGATGTACTTGGAGAATCTAATGGTAGAGGGTTGCTAAATAAAGAAACATTGTGGTAGCAAGAAGAAATCCAAAATATTGCGATAGAAAAAAGATCAACCTTCATAATATGGTAAAATAATATAAATTAAGAGGATTTGGAGAGATATAAGACCGTTAGAAAAGAAGTTAAGAAAACGGTAAAAGATGCAAAAAAAAATCTTATGATGATTTATACATAAAATTAGGAACAAAAGAATGAGAAAATAACATATATAAGATTGCTAAACAAAGAGATAAAAAAACAAAAGATCTGGATACAATTAAGTTTATTAAGAGTGAGAATTCAAGAGTCTTAGTAAAGATGGGAAAATTAAGGAAAGATGGCGAAATTACTTTGAGAAAATGAAAAGATTGTGGGCAACATAAATGTAGATGACTCAAGGGAGAGTCGAGAGCATATGTTTTTCCGTAGAATTAAGACCTCGGAGGTTCGAAATGCTCTAGGAATGATGAAAATAGGAAAAACTTTAGGTCCGGATGATATACTCATTGAAGTTTGGAAGTATCTTGGAGATGCACGAGTGAGTTGGCTAACAAAATTATTTAATTAAATTTTGAGGAGTAAGAAGATCCCCGATGAATGGAAAAAGAGTATTTTGGTACCTATATATAAAAGTAAAGAAAATATATAAAGTTGCTCCAACTAACGAGGGATTAAATTAATGAGTCATACGATGAAAATTTGGGAGAGAGTGATCGAACACAAACTGAGACTATAAACTACAATGTCTGAGATTCAGTTTAGATTTATGTTTGGGATGTCAACAATAGAAGCAATTTATGTACTGAAGAGACTTATGAAAAAATATGGGGAGAATAAGAAATATCTACATATAGTCTTTATAGATCTCGAAAAAGCATATTATAAAGTCCTTAGAGACATAGTATGGTGAGCGTTAACTAATAAAAGAGTAATTATGCGGTATATTAAGGTAATTAAGGGGCAACGACCACAATTAGAACAATCACATGAGAGACTAGTGATTTTCCTATTACAGTAGGTTTGCACCAATGTTCGGCTTTAAGCCTCTACCTCTTACTTTGGGTATGGATGAATTGACCCGAGGAATACAATATGAGGTACCTTGGTGTATGCTTTTTGCCGATGACGGCGTCTTAGTGAATGAGACTAGAGCAAGAGTCAATGCTAAATTAGAATTGTGGAGAGAAACTTTGGAAGCTAGAGGCTTTAGGATAAGCAGAACTAAAACAGAGTATATGGAATATAATTTTAGTGATATTTGGAATACAACTGAGAAAGTAGTAAAGCTTGATGGTCAAGAGATACCTAAGAGAGACCGTTTCCGCTATTTAGGCTCGATTATACAAAGTGATGGGGAGATTTGTGAAGATATTATACATAGGATCCAAGCAGGGTGGCTTAAGTGGAGAAGTGTCAGTGGTGTTTTGTGTGATAAATGTATACTTTTGAAATTGAAGGAAAAAAAATTATAGGACGGTTGTTAGACAAGCAATGATGTATGGAGCAGAGTGTTAGGCAACAAAGAAACATGTCAAAAAAATGAGTATAGTGGATATGAGGATGCTAAGATGGATGTGTGGTAAAACAATGAATGATAGAATTAGAAACAAGAATATACGAGACATGTTAAAGGTAGCTCCAATTCAAACTAAGTTAAGAGAGAATCACCTCATGTGGTTTGGACATGTCACATGTAGACCTAGCGGTGCCCCCGTTAGAAAGAGTGATTTGATAAGTATTGAAGGTAGAGTTAGGGGTAGAGGAAGACATAAACTAACTTGAGTGGAGAGAAAAGATATGATGCCTGTGACCTTACAAAAGATATTGCGCTAAACCAAGCAGAATGGAAAACTATGATTCCTGTAACTGACCCCAATTAGTTGGGAAAAAGGCTTTGTTGTTGTTGTTGTTGTTCCTATATATTCTTCCAAATATAGCAGACCATTGTTCCCCTAAACCCCAGAAATTGGTTATATAGCCAACGACTACAACACACTTTTTTTTTTCTTTTTTTCTTTTGGAAAAATTGGCATTTTAACCAACGACTGAGATGCTCTAAATGAAGGAAAATAAAGAGGAGAAACAACATGCTTACCACCTAATTAGCACTGTCACATTTACCCGATACCCGGACCTGACCTGACTTGAACCCGACTCGGGCCCGACATTGGACTAAAACCGACCCAATCTATACGGGTCCGGGTCCGGGTCCGAGTCCTAAAATAAGATCTGATGCACTTTCGGGTCGGGTTCGGATCCGCTCAAATATAACCGACCCGGACCAGAACTCGTTAAAAAATACCCCCCAAAATATGGAATTTGAATAATATGGGTACATATAAAAGTAATTGTTGAAGATAGATATATAAATATAATATTTATTCATGTACTTAAGTACAAAAATTGTTGGAACCATAGGGTATCGAGTGCAAAAAACTTAAGTGTAAATATTCATTCCCCGCTATTGGATTCGACGAATAGATTTTTTTTAACTAGGGTCCGGACCCGGTTCTTATAAGTCCGGGTCTGGATCCAATTTTTGAATCTGTGAGATACCGGATTCGGGTAGTGGATGACCCGATCCGATAGGATCCGACACTAGCTCTACACCAAATCCTAAAAAGATGAAATGAGTATTTTAAAAAATGAAAAATAAATTATGCTTTTGGGAATTTAGGGATAGAATAAAGTGATTTTATGACTTTTTTTTTATTTTTTGTAATATAATATTGATATTTGATGATAGAGATTCACTTTCTTTTGGAATGGGAGTCATGGTACGTGTGTGGTGGCCCTGGTGGGGAGAATTTTTGAGGCAGATAATAAATAGGATAAAGAAAAGGAATATATAATTTTTGGAAGTTTTTTAAAATATAAAATATTAAATGGACCTGGGGGGAAAGGGAATATTCCCTGGTGTGAGAGACAGAGAAGAACCTTTAAAAAAAAAAAAGGAGATCCTTTTTGGGGAAAAAAGGTTGGTAAAAAAAAGATTCCTGGCGTCTTTTTTTTTTTCCTTCTTCTTTTTTAAACTCGAAAATCTTTTAAGCCAATACTTACTTTAAAGTTCCCTTCTTTATAATTATTTTGTTCGCTTTTTTTTTTATGAAAATTATTTTTTCTCTTACTAATTGATTATTATTCTTTTGAAGAGTTTCTTAACTGACTCATGCTTAACTATTTGAGTTTTTTTTATATATCAATACTCCAAATCTTTGCTATTTTCATATTTTCACCCAAATTATCTATATTTTTGTATTCCCACCTCAAATTAATTATATGGCGATTCCAAAACTAGAGTAAAGAACTTAGAGTGACACTCTCGAAAATTTTGTAGAATGTCACTCATTCAGCACACATTTCTTCTCCGAATGCATGATCCACACTATTCAATTTGATCTACATGTCATAAAATTTATGCATACTCACGAGGTTTGAATATGTCTTACTCATGTATCAAGTTGTCTTGTTGTTTCTATGTTGAGAAATCGTTTATTTTGCAAGTACATGATGAATGTGCAAAATATGTCCAAACCTCGTGATTTCACATATGCATATGTTTTATGACATGTAGATCAAATTAAACAGTGTGGATCATGCGCTCAATGGAGAAAAGCATGCCAAATAGGTGATACCCTTGAAAAAAATTTAGAGTGTCACTTTAGGTTCCTTATTCTCTTAAAAACTACCTAGCATTAGTTTTTTCATTAATTATGAGGAATATACTTTAAATAGTCTCCTTATTGGGTCCAAACCCAATAAAATATATTTTAATTCTCAAACTAACCCAACTCAATCATCCCATTCATTTAAATCTCTTCTTTTCTCTTCTATTATCATTTTCGATTCATTCACTTGGTCTTCAATTTCTCCATTAATGTCTCATATCTCTAGAATAAAATTCTAACTATGTTTATGATAATAATAAGGCTAAATTTAAAATTAAAAAAACTAGTGAAGTATTGGTCATTTTTAAAAAAAAAACCTCTAAACTTTTTTATTTTAAAAAAACCGCACTCAACTATGTTATCAAGAAACCCACATTGACGGAGTTAGGTTTCCGTTAAGATTTATGTCAAAAAACCACATTCATCTTTCATTTGTGTTTAAAAAAAATCACTTAACTAATCAGATATTTAAAAAAAACCTCACTGAACTATTGTATCAGTGCAATACAGGTGACATAAACCCTAACGAAAGTTGACTCCGTCAATGTGGATTTTTTTATAACATAGTTGAGTGCCGTTTTTTTAAAATAAAAAAGTTTAGAAGGGCTTTTTTTAAATGTCCAATACTTCAGTGAAGTTTTTTTAAATTTAGCCTAATAATAATAATAATTCTATCATTATTTCTCATCTCAATCTCTTCTTCACAGAGTGTTCTCTCTCTTTTAAAAAATATTATATCATAACTTTTTATCATTCAAAGTTCCCTGACCACAAAATATTTGAAGGGGAAAAAAAAGAACCAAAGATTTTTGGGGATTAATTTGAGCTAAATTGAAGTTTAATGATTACTAAGATAAGTTATTATAAGAAATTTGAAGAAATTGAAAAGGGTTGCTAGCATTTGAAGAGAATGAAGAGGAAAACAAAAAGGCAAAATAGTCTTTTAAATATGTGTTTTTGCAATCATTATATTGATTTGAGGTGGTAATCTAGAAATATAAAGATTTAGGGGGGGACATGGAAATATAAAATTTTGCGGGTGTGGATATGAAATAAACCCTTACTGTTTTTGTACATAACTTTCTAAGTTTAACCTACTGACTTAAACAAAAGAAAACTATAACCTACTGTTAACCTAAATTATCATGCAAAAGACATGGTTATATGATTATATATCTATGCTATAATCTTGTGGTAAAATAAAATCAAGTGCACAGAATAATGGATCTTGGTGGTACCAGATAAAGGGAGTTTCATATTCGAGACCAGATTACAATGTAGTCCTTTATTTCAAATTTGCTAATACTAAAATGGGTGAAATGGGTTCTCCATCTAATCTAATTGTTGGGGGGAGTGGTAAGAATAGGTTGGCATTCGGGCCGGGCAGGCCAATTCGGGTCCCAACCAGGCGGGCTAGCCCGGGTAACGGGCGGGTCGAGTCGGGTTGGGTGAATACATGGGCCAGGTTCAAATTTCAACTTCTCGACCCATATGACCCGCAAACCCATACGGGTTCAACCCGACCCAGACCGGGTCGGGTCTCGGGTTGGCCCATAATTTTTTTTTAAACTCCAAAAAATAAAAAATTGTACATTTTATATTAAATGGGTATGAACAACAAAATTAATTGCTCACTAGCTATTTATAGCCCACTATTCCATTAGTTCACCACACCCTGAGGGTCTGTTTGGTTCAAAGGAGGGGAGGGGAGGGGAGGGATT
Source organism: Hemerocallis citrina (assembly GCA_017893485.1). NCBI lineage: Eukaryota > Viridiplantae > Streptophyta > Magnoliopsida > Asparagales > Asphodelaceae > Hemerocallis > Hemerocallis citrina. The sequence continues at coordinate 596,665 of JACEHZ010000171.1, forward strand.
TTAATGGAGGGGAGGAAAGTGGAGGGAAAGGGAGGGGCGGGATTTAATGAAAACTCTGTTTGCTTCAAAGGAGGGGAGGGGAGGGAAAATAATAATTTTCTTGTTTGGTTCACAAGGGAAGGGAATGAATTTTATAATAAAATTACTTTTATACCCTTTTGCATATAATAAGAATAACGTTTATCTGGATATTTTATCAATTTGACACAATGGGCAGTAATATGCTTTAGTTACTCAACACTTAAATTTTCCTATTAATATGTTGACCCTCATGAGCAAAATTCTGCATCTGAATTGACTCTAGGGCACTCTGCTTCTACCAACTCTTAGTAGGAAAAACAACAGATAACTTATGATAACAAGAGGATTTGGGGTGTTAATGGAGAGAGATTGCTTGACATTAGTGTTAGGAATGGTTGTTATAGTTTGAAATTATTTTCAGCATTGGTCCGTGTATTGCATTTCTGTTTAAAAGTAAGAATATGCTGATAGTTATAATTTGGTATTTCAGCTTGCATCTGGGGAAGTTTTCGGACCGAATCAGCCGATTGTGTTGAAACTACTGGGTTCTGAAAGATCATTTCAAGCTCTTGAAGGTAAAATTTATTAAATTTGTATCTGATAAATATATTTCTGTGGCTGAATATTAAATCTTTAATGGCCAACTAGATGTGAAATGTTTATGCTTCGATTTACTCAGGGTATCCTAGTAGGAGGTCATTGTTCCGAAATTCCTCGTATTTGGTGACAATGAGATTTTTAAAGGGCAATTTAGACATGCCACTTTAAAAAATTAGCCTTATTTTCTCTCCCCTCCAAATCCCCTCACTTTTGGAGGGGAGTCAAAATTGGCTCAGGAGGGGTATTGCACACCCCCCCCCCCCCCCCCCCCCCCCCCATTTCCCTCCTCTCCCCTCCTAAAAATTGAACCAAACAAGAAAAGTAATAAAAAACCCCTTCCCTCCCCTCCCCTTCCCTTCCCTCCATTCCCCTCCAACCAAACAGACCCTAACTATTTATAGCCAACTCTACCTCCTCACTTCTCTCATCTCATCAATGTGGGTCTAAACATATTTGGATTTTAAACTTTGAAAATTTTTAGTCCCACATCGGTGAGATGAGAGAAGTGAGGAGGGGGAGTTGGCTATAAATAGCTAGGGTGGGGGTTGTCTAATTGAGTAGTTGGTAATAATCAATTAATTTTGATGTCCATACTCATTTTTATAAATTTTTGATATATTTTAGAGTATAGCTATATGCATATATACATATATATACATATATTTTGCAGTATATGTATACATATATATACATATATTTGACACAGAAAAAATAATTCAAAAAAAAAAAACTAAATGAGTCAAATCCACAAACACGCGGGTCACGGGTCGGGTTCAGGCGGGTTTGAACGGGTTTGCGGGTTGACGGGCCGAGTTGAGTGGGTTGGTTTTGGGATTTTTCAAACTTGGTTGGGATAACAGGTTTGACCCAAACCTGAACCAGGCCAAGGCGGGTCGGGTCGAGTTGGGTGGGTCGCAGGTTGACCCGACTCGGATGCCATCCCTAGGTAAGAAGCATATGATTCCGGTTCAGCTAACAAAACTTATAGTCTTATATATCTACTAACCACAACATATTGATATGGATTTTACAAATTGAAAGTACGGATATTAGTTTACAAATTTTGGAAGACCTAATAAGCAAATACAAGTAACTGAATTACCTTAGACAGTTAGCAAAATCCTGCCTTTCACGGAAGAGGAAATGAAAAAGGCAGTCCTCCTTCTAGGCAATGAGAAAGCTCCAGTTCCATATGGTTTTCTTATCTTGTTTTACCAAGTATTCTAGGAGGAGATTAAAGACGACCTTATGGCAGTCATGACCGAGTTCTTTGATCACAAATTGAAACTGGGCAAACTAAATTTTGGGGAAGTAGTTCTTATTTCAAAGAAGGAGGATTCGCTTAATGTGGAAAACTTTTGGCCTATTAGCCTGCTTAATTTCTCAGTCAAGATTATCACAAAGATTCTTGTCAACAGGCTAGGGGGAGGTGATTGACGGTCTAATCAGCCAAGAACAAACGTGCTTTATTAAAGGCCGCTGCATCTTGGATTGTGTCACCACGGTTGAGGAAACAATACACCAGTGCCATATTTCGAATAGCAGTAGCTACTTACCCAAGCTGGATTTCGAACAAGCCTATGAATCAGTCGAATGGGACTATCTACTTGAAGCGCCTAGAGGCAGAAGCTTTGGAGCTAGATGGATTCGATGGGTGAGCCAATGCTTGACTATGAGTAAGATATGTATTAATGTGAATGGTACGGTTGGGCGCCCTTTCTTCTGCAAAAGGGTTTTGAGACAAAGGAACCCACTTTCCCCCGGCCCTCACTATTTATTGTAGTAGTTGATGTTCTCAATTCCATGATGGAAAACTATACACGTGCGGGCTAGATCACACCAATAGCTAGAGGAAGTAATCGTTCAGGTTGTATGATTTTGCATTATGCCGATGCAACCATGTTATTTGGAAATGGGAACATGGGGGAAACATTCACTTTTAAGAGAGCTCTCTACTATTTTGCGATATGGTCTGGACTACGTGTGAATTTTCACAGAGTGTCCTCATCCCTATTGTGATGGAGGGAGAGGAGGAAAAGTCGCATGCAGATATCCTAAACTACAAATCTGAGATTTTTCCTATAAAGTACCCAGGCTTACCTCATAGACCCGAAAGACTATTGAAGTCCGAATGGTTGCCGATCATCGACAGAGTGGAGGCTAAACTAGCAGGATGGAAAGGTAAAGTCACTATCCCTTGATTAACTCGGTACTGTTTTACGTACCGACGTATTACATGTTGTTCTTTGAACTACATAAGTAGGTGATCCAGATGGAGAGTGACTTTGATTAACTCGGTACTATCTAACCTACCAACGTATTACATGTCGTTCTTTGAACTACCTAAGTAGGTGATCCAGATGATAGACTAAATTCGAAAAAGATTCTTGTGGAAATGCATATATATGAACGGGGGGAGATACCACCTCATCAAGTGTGAGAAGGCATGCATGAAGAAAGTACGTGGGGGCCTGGGTATCATAGACTTGAGAGACATGAATCTTGCTCTCCTCGATAAGTGGTGGTGGAAAGTGGTAGGATTTTGTTCGATCCTATCTTCACGTTAAGGGGACGTGTAATATGGGTTTCCGAGTAGGGCCGAAAGTATCCTAGTTTTTGAAGTGTGTATCCAAAGCTCATGATACGTTTGATAGTTGTGTTACGTCCTTCATAGACGATAGTTTTATGACTAATTTTTTTATGGGACAAGTGGTG